>CM055116.1:260294793-261041958 GCA_029206835.1 Rana muscosa | reverse complement strand
GTCAGTGCTGGCAGTTCAATGAGGGCTCTTGTAAGTTCGGCACCAGCTGCCGTTACAAACACGAATGCTCGCACTGTGGGGGGGCTCACCCCCTTTCCCGTTGCGTTAAGGCCGGAAAATCTCGTGTCGGCGACGCTGCGGGAAAAAGGCCGACTCCGGTGAGGGTGGACAGGATGTCCCCCTTTCTAGATAGGTATCCGGATCGTTCTGCGGCCAGGTTGTTGCGGAGGGTTTCGCTGATGGGTTTTTGATCCCTTGTTCCCTCACGCATATTCCTCCCGCGGCGGACAACCTTAGGTCCGCCTTATTGCACGCTGACATGGTTTCTGAAAAGCTGGCCAAGGAAGTGTCTCTGGGCCGCATGTGCGGCCCTTTTCAGTGCCCCCCTTGGAAGATTTGGTGGTGTTGCCGTTGGGCGTCGTTCTGAAGAAGGAGCCCAATAAATTTCGGCTTATCCACCATCTTTCGTTTCCGAAAGGTGGCTCAGTCAATGATGCCATTGACCCCGAGGCATGTGCGGTGTCATATACATCTTTTGATGTGGCTGTGTTTTGGGTTCGGCGCTACGGAAAGGGGGCCCTTATGGCCAAGACGGACATTGAGGCGGCTTTTTGCCTACTACCAGTTCACCTGCGTAGTTTCCACCTGTTGGGTTGCAAGTGGTTGGGAGCTTTTTACGTTGACCGTTCGTTGCCTATGGGCTGCTCTATCTCATGCTCATTGTTTGAAGCATTTAGCTCCTTCTTGGAGTGGGTGGTGCGGGACGTGGCGGGGGTCAACTCAGTGATTCATTACCTCAATGATTTTCTCTGCGTTGGCCCCCCAGAGTCCAGGTTGTGCGGTGTGCTGTTGGCAACTGTGCAGCACATCATGGAGCGTTTTGGTGTTCCTCTTGCGGTTGACAAGACGGAAGGCGCCGCAGAGGTGATTACATTTTTAGGGATTGAAATAGATTCGGGGCAATGGAATGTCGTCTGCCTGACGATAAGTTGAGGGCGTTGAAGGAGGAGATTAGTTTGGCGGCAAAAAAGTCCAAGATACGGTTGCGTGAGTTGCAGTCACTGCTGGGCAAGCTCAATTTTGCTTGCCGCATTATGCCGATGGGCAGAGTTTTCTGTCGAAGGCTGTCAGCCGGCTGACCAAAGAACACAGGGCAGATTTACGGGCGGATTTTCTTAGACGATTTTAATGGTAGGTCCATCTGGATGGAGGGGCCGGTCAGCAAATATGACCTTGACGTCTTCACGGATGCGGCCGGGTCTACTGGATACGGCGCGTTTTTAGGGGGTTAGTGGAGTGCTGAGCGCTGGCCCGTTGAGTGGAGAGAGGCGGGCTTCCTTAAAAATCTGGCACTGCTGGAACTTTTCCCAGTGGTGGTCGCCTTGGAGCTTTGGGGTACGGTTTTTAGCAACAAAAAGGTTTGTCTCCATTGTGACAACCTGGGGGTGGTTCAGGTACTCAACTCCCTGTCGGGATCTTCCCCCCCCAGTCATCCGGTTGTTGCAGCACCTGGTTTTAGCATGTCTTCATCACAATGTTTTCTTATACGCTGTGCACATTCCTGGGGTGGCGAATACGGTGGCTGGCGCCCTTTCCCGTTTTCAGTTGGACAGGTTTCGGGAGTTGGCACCGGGCGCGGAGCAACACGGAATCCCTTGTCCTCCTCATCTGTGGCGGGTTGCGTTGGAATCGCCTCCGGTTTGATTCGGAACTCTTTGAGTGAGTCAACATGGTCCTGCTACTCTAAGGTTTGGAGGGAGTGGGGGGCTTTGACACGGCGGGTAGGTTCGGAGGGCGGCAGTGGGGATTTTTTTCAGCTGGTTATTTATTACGTTTGTTTGGGTTTTGCGGAGGGGACGTCCATTTCAGCCATACGGCGCAAGTTGTCCGGCTTGGCTTTTTGGTTCAAGCTCAGGGGCATGCGGATTACACCAAAGAATTCTTAGTGAAACAGGCCTGAGGGGTTATCAAAAGGGGGCCCAGCGGCCGGACGGCCGCCGACCTATCACGTTTGAGATTTTGCGGACGTTGTTTTGACAGGCGTCCGTGGTATGCACATCCGATTTTGAGGCATTACTGTTCAAGGCGGCTTTTGCTCTGGCCTTTTACGGAGCCCTCAGAGTGGGGGAGTTTGTCAGTTCGTCAAGGAAGGCCCATGGGCAGGTTATCGGCGAATGATATTCGCTGGGAAGGGGAGATGGTCAGGTTGTTCATCCGGTGGTCCAAAACGGATCAGGCGGGTAAGGGGGCGCAAGTGTTTTTGCTACGGGTCCCAGGCTCTGACATCTGCCCGGTGGCTGCGGTGGGTGCTTACGTGAATATCCGCCCTGTCTGCGCGGGTTCCTTTTTGGTACATGCCGATGGCTCGGCACTGTCTACTTTTCAGTTTGTGTCGGTCATGCGACGCTGCCTCTCGGCAGCGGGTCTGGCTGATCGCAATTTTGCCTCGCATTCCTTTCGGATCGGGGCAGCCCGTGGGGTTTGGATACTGCGGTGGTCAAGCGCATTGGCAGGTGGGAGTCAGATAGATTCAAGCTTTACGTATGCCCCCATCTGGTTTAGGGCATGGGGGGTGTCTGTGGGGGCTTCTTCTAATTGTTCGTATTCTTCCCACATTTCCTATTATTGGCTGTTAGGTGTCACTGAGGTGTGGTGTGTTATGTGTGTGCATATTTATTTTTGTTCTTTCAGATCGTGTTTGTCTTGTGTGGATTTTAGGGCACTCGTTTGTACACTGGGGGGCTAAGAGGGCGGACGTTAGGCCCGAAGGCCGTCAGTTGGGTTTTCCTAGGTCAGAGGTTAGCGTCAGATGGATAGGTTTGCCAGGGCTTCTATGGGGCAGGGTGGTTCCGGAAGTTAACAGGGCGCCAGATGGGATAGGCCCCTGATGTTCTTGTGCTACATGCAGGCGGCAATGACCTGGGTGTGCGGTCAAGCAGACACCTCATCCGGGACGTTAAGTTTGAGCTGCTCAGGTTGCAGATGGCTTTTCCCCACACAGTACTGGTATGGTCAGACATAATAGCTCGCACCTCCTGGCCTCAAGCCTGGTCGGTGTCTAGGTTGAACAGAGCCCGGGTTAAGGCTAACAAGGAGATTGGGAGAGTTCGTGGCTCGCAAAGGGGGGTTGGTAGTCCGTCATCAAGAGCTGGAAGTCGACACATGGCGGTACCTCCGGGGTGACGGGGTGCACCTTAATTCTGTGGGAACTGACTTGTGGTCCCTGGGTTTGCAGGAGGGTATCCAAAGAGTGTTTCGTTGTTGGCGGGGCTAAAAGGTGTGAGGCTTCACACTTTTCGCTGTGGCGGTTGGGTCTTTGGAGGCTTTTGGTAAACAGACTTCTGGAATTTGAGGGGTGGGGACACATCTGAGGTATGGGTCCCCGGTGATAACAGTTATGGTGGATTAACTGGGAAGTGTATGGTATATCTGCTGAAGGTGGTGGTCCCCGAGCCGGTGCAATGCGGCAGGGACCAGGGTAGTGTTTAAGCAGATATAGGTTTAAAAAGAGTTTATAGTTAGTGCCTCCAAGGATCGGCAGCCAAAAAGTTTATACATGGTTTTGGTTATATTGTTAAATTATTTTACTTTAATAAAAGGGGCCGTTCAACGGCCAGTTTTACCCAACCTATTGTGTCAGACTAATTTCTGGGAATTTTTAGGGGATGTACAATAGGTGGGTCATAGAACAGGTATTAGGCCAGTACACATATGGGTTACCTTTTCAAGTAAGCCCCCAGCAAAGTCAGACCCTGCAATAAGCGCAGGGGCGACATGAGAAGGTGCCCAGGCAGCTGGGCTAGTGGGGGTTAATCTTTTCCCCCTGGAAAGGTAGAAGCGGCGTGATTGGCGCGCTAGCGCAGGGAGGCTGGACAGTGTGGGGGTCACAGGGCACGCAGCAGCTTCCGGCCAGCACACGAGGAGGAGAAACGTGCCCGCCCGCCCCACAGGTTCAAGGGGTGGTAATGGGGGGTGTGGGTGTGTGATGTATATATGGGCTACTGGTAAATGGGTATGCGGTTGGGTCTTTGGAGGCTTTTGGTAAACAGACTTCTGGAATTTGAGGGGTGGGGGACACATCTGAGGTATGGGTCAACGGTGAATAACAGTTATGTGGATTAACTGGGAAGTGTATGGTATATCTGCTGAAGGTGGTGTTCCCAGAGCCGGTGCAATGCGGCAGGGACCAGGGTAGTGTTTTAAGCAGATATAGGTTTAAAAAGAGTTTATAGTTAGTGCCTCCAAGGATCGGCAGCCAAAAAGTTTATACATGGTTTTGGTTACCGTATATACTCGAGTATAAGCCGACTCGAGTATAAGCCGAAGTACATAATGTTGCCCAAAAAACTGGGAAACCTCACTGACCCGAGTATAAGCAGATGCCCCACTGTTCCCTGTAAAAAGAAATTTTTACATTGTAATTATTACCTGTAAAGAAGTTGCGGCTGCGGCGTCCATCGTTCAAATTCCGCGGCGTCCATCGTTCAAATTCCGCGGTCTCTTCCTGTTCCTCACTTGATAGGCGAGTCTCAGCAGACACTCTCCGCCTATCACGATCATTCTCTCATCCTTAGTTTTCCCAGCAGACACTGTGTTGGGTATTCCGCCAATCACAGACGTCTGCTGGAAAACTGAGGATGAGAGAACGTTCGTGATAGGCGGAGAGTGTCTGCTGAGACTCGCCTATCAAGGAAGGAACAGGAAGAGACCGCGGAATTTTGAACGATGGACGCCGCGGAATTCGAACGATGGACTCCGCAGCCGCAACTTCTTTACAGGTAATATTTACAATGTAAAATTTATATGACTCGAGTATAAGCCGAGGGGGGGGGGGGGACTTTCAGCCCCAAAAAAAGGGCTGAAAATCTCGGCTTATACTCGAGTATATACGGTATATTGTTAAATTATTTTACTTTAATAAAAGGGGCTGTTCAACGGCCAGTTTTACCCAACCTATTGTGTCAGACTAATTTCTGGGAATTTTTAGGGGATGTACAATAGGTGGGTCATAGAACAGGTATTAGGCCAGTACACATATGGGTTACCTTTTCATGGGTGTGCGGCTCTTAATGCAGACAGGTGGCTGTGTCAGTGCAGCCTCTGTATATGCATTCACTTCCATAGGCTGCCTGCACGCAGCTCAGGACAGATGCAGGTGCAAAAACAAATGCCTCATTCACGCAGTACAGTTGCCAGTACCTTTTGTGAACGAAGCTTTATTATTTTTAAAAATGTCATTGTATTTTATGTTCTCTCTTTCTAAAAGTTTTACTGCTTTTCTTTTGAAAGTATGCCTCCTCTTCCATACGTAGCAATGGGGGGAGCGTGCATCCTCTCTCTCCTCCCCATTGGCATGCATCATCACCACTGCGCATACATGATGTTAACCGCTTGCCGACCGCGCCACGCACTTATACGTCAGCAGAATGGCACAGCTGCGCAAAGCAACGTGTGTGTGTGTGTGTATGTGTATATATATATATATATATATATATATATATACACGTTGCTTTGAATTTCCCTGTCGCGAGCTTCGTGACCGTGCCCGCGGGATACGCAGACTCAATGTGTGCCGCGATCGTGTCACGGAGCTGCAGAACGGGGGGATGCCTCTGTAAACAAGACATCTCCCTGTTCTGCCTAGTGACAGGACACTGATCCCTGTCATCGGGAGCAGCGATCAGTGTTGTGTCACATGTAGCCCAGCCCCCTCACAGTTAGAATCACTCCCTAGGACACACATAACCCTTTCCCCGTCCCCTACTGGTTAACCTCTTCACTGCCAGTGTCATTTACACAGTAATCAGTGCATTTTTATAGATGACAATTGTGCCAAAATAGCGTCAAAAGTGTCCGATGTGTCTGCCATAATGTTGCAGTCACGATAAAAATCGAAGATCGCCGCCATAACTAGTAAAAAAAAATTAAAAATTATAATAAAAATACCATAACCTTTTACCAAAAATATGTAGAAGAATACATATTGGCCTAAACTGAGTAAAGAATTATTATTTTTTATATATTTTTTGGGGATATTTATTATAGCAAAAAGTAAAAAATATAGCTTTTTTTCAAAATTGTCACTCTATTTTTGTTTAAAGCGCAAAAAATTAAAACTGCAGAGGTGATCAAATGCCACCAAAAGAAAGCTCTATTTGTGGGGAAAAAAAGACGCCAATTTTGTTTGGGAGTCACGTCGCACGACCGTGCAATTGTCAGTTAAAGCGTCGCAGTGCCGAATCCCAAAAAGTGGCCCGGTCATTTGGCAGCCAAATCCTCCGGGGCTGAAGTGGATAACCTGTCCATTATAGCGGATGGGCAGTTCACAGATCATATTAGGCGCGAAGAGCAGCTGGACGCAGTATATTCCCTGGGAAGAGGAGCATGCACTCAGAGGTGGATCAATTAAATTGGAGCTCCGCTCAAAAGTGGAACTTTCGCTTTAAGCACTCCTCGCCCCCCTTACATGTCATATTTTTTGGGGGGTGGAGCGGGTACCTAGTTTTGACAGGTACCCACATCCCACTACCGCTCTCGCCGCCTAGGCGACGACTCCTCTCCCCCTCCCTCCTTGAAATCTTCTGGGACACGTCCCAGAAGATTGCCCGGACACTGAGAAGGTGTAGCGTGACTCGCACAGTGCGCACCTGGCTGTGAAGCCACAAGATGCCACAGCCGGGTGCCCACACTTGCAATGCCGGCACCGTGTAGAGGAGAGGGAGAGGAGCGAGGCTTCAGGCGGCCGAATTGCTGTACCGTGGGACAGGTGAGTGTCTGTTAAAAGTCAGCAGCTACGCATTTTTTGTAGCTGCTGACTTTTAATTAGCCTAAAAACGACTGGAACTCTGCTTTTAAGAGAGCTCAAGTAGTAGAGCCACCATAAGAACAAAAATGCTGTTACGGAAATGCAATAAATTATTCTTGGCTAAACTGAAAAGTAGCATGGAGAACCAAACAAGCTTAGATGTAATTGGTGCTATCTTTTGTTAGTTGATAACATTAGGGGTTAATTGCACTTTAAGGAACATTTTCTTTTTTTTATCCTATTCTAAATGTATCATTATACTGTATGTATGCACATACCTCCCAACTTTTGAAAGTCCCACCGCGGGACATTTAGATCGCCCCTCTTCCCTGCCAACGAAAGTTGTTGAGCGGGAGGGGAGGGGATTTTGCAGCGGGACATTTAAAAAAAAATTCGCCCCTGCCAACGAAAGTTGTTGAGCGGGGGGGGGGGTCGCATTTTTCGTTGCTGCCGCCGATCGCGGGGGGAGGCGGGGTTCCCAGAAGAATTTTCGCTAATGACAGGGGGGGGCGGGGGGGCTTACCTGCTTCCATCACTATTGTTCCTCCACTTCCTGCTGTGCGAGAATTCATCGCCTCTCGCGGGAGTGTGGGAAGGAGGTTGCGATGCGGGAAAAACCCGCAAGATCCGTGCCTGTTGGGAGGTATGTGTATGCAGTCTATGTACTCTAAAGAAAACAATATAATTGCAAGAATCTGCAGTTATCTTTCCAGTTTACTTCCTGAATAGCTATCACTCTTACGCTGTCCTTCCTTATAAGCTTTTGTTTTAGCACATTATATTCCAGGCTGCTATCCTCTATCTTTAACCTTTGGCTTGCTCCAAGGTTGTTTATCTGGCTACTTTCCTTTAGACTTCACAACAATTCCTTTGTTTCAAGATAGTTATTAGGCCCCTGTATGCTGTAGCTGCACTAAGTTTCACTATCAAATAAAGTATCTCATAAAGCACACTTTAAAAACTTACCCTAGGTTAACACTTATGCATTTTGTGCAGGTCACATTTGCACGGCAGCCTATTCAAATGAATGGGCTGCCGTGCCTTTGTTTCTGCAAAAAAAGTGCATGCACCTTTTCAAAATTGCGGCCGCAGGGAAATCGCATGGCCTTTTTGACCATGCGATTTCCCTGCAGTTCCCACACCTGCAAACATGCTGTATGCCGAGATGCGTGAGGGTTCCATATAGAAAGAATAGCAGCCCTGCATGCCTTCTAAGAGCAGCGCGATTTGGCTGTGGGTGTGAACCAAGCCTAAAACATAATTTACCCAAGCACTTTCTAAACTGAAAAAAGCCCCTCGCACTTAGGAATAATTCACACATGTGCAATCATATTCAGTGGCGTCACTAGGGTTGGTGTCACCTGGGGCGGTAAAACATGTCACCCCCCCCCCCCCAGCAGGACAGGCAGTAGGGCACTGAGCATGCTAGTGCATCACACGTCCCCCCCAGCCTGTCACAGTGCTACTTGATAATGTCACCCAGGGCATTTTTCTCAGAGAAAGAGTGCAGGAACTTAACCATGCCTCACCATTCCATGAAGTAGAGGGGTGGGTAGTTGAGGGTCCTAAAGGGTCATTAAATACCAGGAGTGTGTTACATGCAGGGTGCAGAGTTCAGGTGGGTGCAGGGTGCAGATTTCAGGTGGGTGCAGGGTTTAGGTGGGTACAGGGTGCAGAATTCAGGTGGGTGCAGAGTCCCACCCCCAATTCGCCATCCTTGACAGGACAGCCTTCCCTCTCCCAGCACAGACACGCATCCCCCTTCCTGTACAATTGGCACACTTTAAAATCTCCCCTCTGAACATAGACCTCAGATACAGTGCGGCTCAATGCAGTGAGTGAGATGTCGCTCCTCCTCCTGACCTGTCAGAAGATACGTCAGAGCTGAGGAGCAACCGCCTAGCAAAAGCTTCCCCTCCCCGGCTCTAGTATGACAAGCGGCGGTGAGCAATGCTGCGGGCAGGTGCAGAAAATCCGTGGCCAGCATTAGTACCCCAGCTGCACCCGGTGTTCAGTGCAGCAGCTGGACAGGAGCTCTGTCACTTCTAAATACAGAAGCCTGTTTTCTGTGTTTTAGAAGTGACAGTATTAAGCGGAAAGCACAGGGCAGCGCCTGAGATGGCAGAACTCTTTTCCGCCATGTTCCAGCTGGAAAAAGCATTGGTGTCACCCGGGCCACACCCCCATAACGACGCCACTGATCATATTGTATGCACACATGCAATTTTCTGGCCATTTTAGTGCACTGGCAGGCCATTTAGAATTTACAAAAATCAGCACACATTAGTAGTCTAAATGGGTGAAAAGAAAACCCAACACTTGTATAAGAACTTCACTGTATGAATGTGACAAACATTTACAGAGCCCCAATGAAACTTAACATATTTTTAGGCATTTAAACAAAAAAAATCTGTACACTGAAGTTTTTTTATACATATACTGCTTAGGGCCCATTAATACTTTTACATTGCAAAAAAGATCATGTTCCTCTCAAGCCTCGTACACACGGCCGAGAATCTTGTCAGGAAAAAACTCGTTGTTTTTCCTGACGAGATTCTTGGACAAGAATCTTGTCCCGGCTGAGTGTACACACGATCCATTCAAAGAACCGCCATTCTTTTGAATGGAACGAACGCAGTGACGTCATCGACTACGACGAGCGTGCGCTCGTCACATTCAATGCCGTCGCCGCCATCTTGCTACACCCTACCTATGCCTAGGAAGCTACCGCGCATGTGTCAAAGTCATTTTGAGCATGCGTGGGTTTCCACGGCGACAGGTAAGTGTACACACACACACACACACACACACACACACACACACACACACACACACACACACACACACACACACACACTTTTCTCGTCGAGAAACAGGCCGACGAGAATCTCAACGAGAAAATAGAGAGCAGGTTCTCTATTTTTCTCGTCGAGATTCTGGCCAGTTTTCTCGACGAGAAACCATACACACGAACGGTTTTCTCGGCAAGAAAGCTCTCTCTGCAGTTTTCTTGTCGTTTCTTGCCGGTCGCGTGTACGAGGCTTCAGTCATGGCACGTTCGTTGGCAGCCTAGCCATAATAAATGGGCTGTCTTAATGCAATGCATGTTAATGCACAACAAAAAATGCATTAATGCACAGCAAGGGACTGCAGTCATCTAAATGGGTTCTTAGCTCCTACCCAGCGCTATTTAAGTGTGCCTGAACTGAAGTTACAATTATTTATTATACTCATCTTTTATTTATTCACTGAGATCTTAGCTGTGGGTCATCTTTGGCACTGTGCAACCTCTTGTCAGAACCCTTTCTGTTGGGCCATGGAGAGTTTGTGCTGCAATAGAGTACTGTCAGGGACATGCTGGCCATAGTGCAGCTGAAGCTCCGAGGCAGATACGCGGGAAACATTAATGCATATGCACTAAAATGCGTGCGCACGTTAGCCATTACTGCTGGCGTCAAATGGCCTATATAAAGACAGCAGTTGCACTAGTGCAGTGCTGTCTGATCTGCAGCTTTACCTGAGTCTGATCCTGTATCTGCACCTAGTTACCTGTGTTTGACCCGGCTTTCTTGACTACGCTTGCTTATCGCCAGTCCTGACACCGGCTTGCTTTAACCTTGCTATACTTGCTATTCTGCCTGATATCCTGCTGCCAGCCTCTGCCTGCCTACTGACCAATCTGTGCTTACCACTTATGCCAGATCTGATTATCTGTGATTGACCCGGCTTGTCTGACCCTGCTCCAGTCTTGCTCCATCCAGTACCTGGTGACGCTGTCCTGCATCCGCACCTGCTGCTTCCAATTCCTACCTGCTGCTCACCACTCAGCCTGGTCTGGCGACCCATCAGCTGCACATCTCTACCATCAAAAAGGAATTCTGCAGGCACTTCTACCTCACTGCGCTCTCACAGCCACTGTCGCAACTCCAGTGGTCCCTGAGCCAGGGCTGTAAGAGAGGTCTACTTCTACAAGTCAGGCTCTGTTACATGGTACATGACAAGTACTTAAAGAGGAAGTAAACCCTGATGGGTTTTATTTCCTCTTTATTTCCCTGCAAAGATAAAGCATAATGGGCTACTATGCATCGCATAGTAGCCCATTGTGTGTCACTTACCTGAAACCAAAGCCTGCGATGTCACCACTGTCTCCTGTACAGGAAGCGTGCATTCTTCACCCCTCTTCCTTCCGGGGCCGCGGACTCCAGCTCTGTGACTGCGCGCGGGAGCTGCCAGTCACAGCATAACCCCTCTAGAAGCAACACAGCATGCCCTTTCTAAAGTGTGCATGCACCAAATACATTGTCGCATGCGCAGAAGACATCGGCGTATGGGGACATTGTAAATATCTCCTAAACTGTGTAGGTTTAGGAGATATTTCCAGCACCTACATGTAAGCCTTGATATAGGCTTACCTGTAGGTGAAAGTGGTTGTACAGGGTGTACAACTACTTTAAAAACACCTTGACATCAGTTCTTGTTTGCAGCTTGCCATAAGCCCAACCGATGTCTCACCTTTTATTCTATAAAAAAGTTTATTACAGAAACCTGGCTTCCAGATGGTTCAGTAAAACCCAATGCAGTGTGTTAGGATATGGCTTTAAAGAGTCTGGCATTTACTGAACAGTGAACAGTACACCCTTCTAAAACACCTACAATATTTTATACCAGTGTTCAATCTTAAAAAATGTTTTTATCTTAATTGGAAGCAAAATGTGAATACCTTTTGAACCACTAGTTTCTGCCTATAATTAGATAATAGGATTTCACAAGCAGGGCTTTCCTAACCATTTTTGTTAAACTGTAGTGTAACTTATATGTCTCCAGTTATATTGTAAAGCGCTGCATGAACTATTGATTCTATATAAATCATGTATAATGATAATAAAATATTTTAAAAATGCCGTGGACATTGTAAAGATAGACCTTTGGGACAATAGGAGTAGGGCATGAGAATTTGACAGATTGCAAGATTAAAGTGGTTGTAAACCCACTTTGACAACACGGACCTACAGGTAAGCCTAGATTAAGGCTTACCTTTAGGTGCATGAAATATCTCCTTAACCTACACGGTTAAGGAGATATTTGCTGTAAAACACAGCACTGATGACGTCACACGCATGTGCACTAGCGGGCCGGCATCATTGCCGGTTTTCTGAATGGGATCTTGCCGGCCCGAGCGCATGTGACGTCATCGCCGCTCCAGCCAATCACAGCACGGAGCGGCGATACACTGACGGCAGTGACGGGACATTGAGGCAAGATGGCGGCGGCGGAGGTGACCGAGGACCACTGCAAGGGCTTCGATCTCAGGTAAGTCATTCATAATGAGCTAGTATGCTATGCATACTAGCTCATTATACCTTTCTTTTGCAGGGTTTTAAAAAATAAATAAAAATAGCTTTACTTCCTCTTTAACAGAATGCAACATAATAGGTTTATGTGCAAAACTCCAGCAGCATCAATGTGTGCTAGGATAGAAGCACTATAGGAGGACAGGATGTCTTTCAAACACACACCCAGCAAACAATCTGCAGCCAAACCAACTAATGAATACTCAAGAACACAAGAAATTCTTTTTTTCTCCTAATACATCTGTATATCTGCTGCTCTATTTCAAACAATTATTAATAAAGCATGTGTGCTGTGCCTGGCAAAAGCAAAAGGCAATATCGTGAATCAAACATACTTGCTAGTTGTTGGGAGCAGCAATTTCAATGATCCTGAAAAGGCAACACTAAAAATACATATGGTAATTCCTTTAAATAACATGTCGGGGGGGATGCCCTGAACCTACTTGTGAAGTGGCACATCCGTTCTTTTTGTACTGTATGTATGCAAAGCAGACAGGCCCATCATACACACACATATATATATATATATATATATATATATATATATATATATATTGTGAGGGGGTTAGCTCGGCAGCGGGTGTGTGTGACCCCCGGGATGGGCTCCCCACACAAAACAGGCCCAGCAAACGGAGGTTGTGGTTTTCAAAATCAAAAAAGGTGCGGTTTATTTTCTATTTACAGTGACAAAACACAGCAAAGCAAAAGAAACATAACCAAAATAAATCCTGGTCAAGTTGACCTCTGACTAAACATACAGGTTTCCTAACTAACAACTGGGATCAGCCTAGTGCTGTCCTAGTCCCTAAGTCCCTGGTTTAGTAAAAGTCCAAACAAATAGCCACACAGGCTTTGCCTCACCGCACAGGGGTTCACTCTCCCTAGACAGTCCACACAGGTCTGGTTCCAGGCATGAGCTAACATCTAATGAAGCTGGGAGTTCTTATAGAGGCCTAAATGAGCTGACAAGGTTCAGCTGGTCTCCTCATCTCTGTCTGCACGACGCCCCACACTCTCCCTAGAGGTATGAGTCATCCATGAGCCCACTAGCCTTATACAACTCTCCACCTAGTTGTATAAGTCGGCGTAAAGCCTGAATCTGGGCGAAATATATCTACCCCCCTGGATGCAACCAGGTGACTTTACCTTCCTGCTGTCACATACCCCCCCCTCTTGTTTTAACCTCGGGGTTGGAACACCAGCAATCAGGCATTCATGTACTCGAGACAAAGCATCCACATTCCCCATTTGAACGCCAGGGCGATGCTTTACTGTGAAGTTGAATTCCTGGAGGGCCAGGAACCACCTATTCACTCTTCTATTTGTTTCCTTGTTTTGAGCCATCCACTTTAACGGAGCGTGATCCGTAACCATGTCAAAGTGCCTACCTAGCAGGTAGTACCGAAGGGAATCTAGAGCCCACTTCACCGCTAAACACTCCTTTTCAACGGTGGCGTAATTTACCTCATGGGACTTCAACTTCCTGCTGAGGTAAATGACTGGGTGCTCTTCCCCGTTCCAGACCTGGGACAATACTGCTCCTAACCCCACATCTGACGCATCACTTTGTACGACAAAGTCTTTAGAGAAGTCGGGTGAGTACAACACTGGCTGGCTACATAAGGCTTGTTTCAAGAATTGGAATGCTGCCTCAGCCTCGGGGGTCCATTTAATCATGACCGACCCTTTCCCCTTCGTCAGGTTGGTTAGGGGCACAGCCTTAGAAGCAAAGTGGGGAATGAATCGCCGATAATACCCAGCGATTCCCAGAAAGGCTCGTACCTGCTTCTTGCTGTTGGGACGTGGCCAACTCTGGATGGCCTCGACTTTGTTGAGTTGGGGTTTTATTACTCCCCTCCCAATGGTGTACCCAAGATATTTGGCCTCCTCCTGCCCAATGGTACACTTCTTGGGGTTAGCCGTAAACCCCGCTTCCCGAACAGAGTCCAGGACTGCTTGCACTTTTGGCAGATGTGAGGCCCAATCTGTGCTATGGACAATTACGTCATCCAGGTAAGCCGCAGCATACTTCCGATGGGGCCTCAGCATCTGGTCCATTTTCCGCTGGAATGTGGCCGGCGCATTCTGTAACCCGAACGGCATTCTTTTATATTGGAACGCCCCGTCTGGGGTTACAAATGCGGTTTTCTCTTTGGCCGACTTGGCCAGGGGGATTTGCCAATACCCTTTTGTGAGGTCAAGAGTCGTCATGTATCGGGCTGTTCCCAGCCGGTCGATCAACTCATCTATACGTGGCATGGGGTAGGTGTCAAATTTTGTAACTTTGTTCAACTGACGAAAATCGTTACAAAATCGCCAGCTCCCATCCGGTTTAGGCACCAACACGATGGGACTAGACCAATCACTTTGGGACTCCTCTATCACCCCTAAGTTCAGCATTTTCTGTACTTCCTCCCGTATTGCCTCCCGTCGAGCCTCTGGGATCCGATAGGGTTTTAACTTCACCCTTTCACCGGGCGGGGTAATGATGTCATGCTCTACCCCAGATGTTTGTCCCGGCAGCTCAGAGAATACCTCCTTGTTGCGAAGCACAAACTCCTTAACCTCCTGTTGTTGGGGTTGTGACAAGGTGGCTGCTATTCCAACCTCAGGAATCACGCAACCAGTTTGAGCTGGTGACCAAGTGTCTGCGACTAGGGACTCTCTATCCCTCCAGGCTTTCAACAGATTAACGTGATAGATCTGTTCGGGCTTTCGCCTTCCTGGTTGTCTGACCTTGTAATTCACTTCGCTCACTTTTTCCATTATCTCGTAGGGGCCTTGCCATTTGGCAAGGAATTTACTTTCAACCGTAGGGACAAGTACCAATATCCTATCCCCCGGGGAAAAGGTACGGGTCTTGGCTCCACGGTTGTACACTCTCTGCTGTGCCAACTGCGCTTGGGCCAAATGTTCCTTCACGATGGGCATTACCTGTGCAATTCGATCTTGCATCAGGGCGACATGCTCAATCACACTCCTGTGGGGAGAACTCTCACTTTCCCAAGTTTCCTTGGCAATATCCAACAGCCCTCTTGGGTGTCTCCCATACAGTAACTCAAAGGGGGAGAATCCCGTAGAGGATTGGGGCACCTCCCTAATAGCAAACATCAAATAAGGAAGTAAACAGTCCCAATCCTTTCCATCTCTATCCACCACTTTCTTCAACATTTGTTTTAGGGTTTTGTTGAATCTTTCAACCAGCCCATCGGTTTGGGGGTGATACACAGACGTACGCAATTGCGTCACTTTGAACAATTTACACAGCTCTTTCATAACCCGGGACATAAAGGGTGTACCTTGGTCCGTAAGCAGTTCTTTACAAATACCCACCCGGCTAAAAACAAGAGATAGCTCTTTGGCTATGGTTTTGGCCGAGGTATTTCGGAGAGGGATCGCTTCTGGATAACGGGTGGCATAGTCCATTATAACTAATATGTACTGGTGCCCCCTAGCGGACTTGATTATAGGACCTACCAAATCCATGGCGATCCTCTCAAACGGGACCTCAATGATGGGTAGAGGGACCAGCGGGCTACGGAAATGTGGCATCGGGGCCAACCTCTGACACACAGGGCAGGAGGAACAATAATTTTCTACGTCCTTTATCACCCCCGGCCAATAGAATCTCTGTAATACCCTCTCTCGGGTTTTCTCTGTCCCCAGATGACCTCCAAGAATGTGCCCATGGGCCAACTCCAACACCAACTTCCTGTAAGGTTTGGGCACCACAAGCTGCTCAACGGTTTCTTCTGCCCTTTTTGCCACCCGATACAGTAGGTCCTTCTCTACGCTGAAGTATGGGTAAGTGCAGGTATTATCTGGGTTCACTAACTCACCATCTATTTTCACTACGTTTTCCCGTGCCTTTATTAGGGCGGGGTCTTTCAACTGTTCTGTGGCAAAGTTTTCCCTGTGAACCTCAAGATCAGAAAACTCCACAGACGGTAGGTTTTCGTCTGAGGAGGTGGGCTCCTCTCCAGTTTCTTGAGTCTCCCCTGCCAATACTGATAAGGGAAATTCCGGAGAGTCCTCACCACTCTCAGGGGAGTTCTGGCTATCACATTCCTGGTACATAGGGGCACCAGTGAGGGGCTCAGGATCATCCCACAGTTCCCAGAACTTCGGAAAATCCCTTCCCACAATGGCGTCATGCGGTAACTGAGATACTAAGCCCACTGGATGAGAGAGGGTACCTTTGGGGGTCTCGAAACACACTGTAGTCACTGGATACTCTCGGGTGTCCCCATGCACACAAATAACAGCTACCTTGCTATTCCCAGAGACCTCTGTTTTAACTAACTCAGCCTTTATCAGGGTCACAAGGCTACCTGAATCCAGCAATACCACAACATTTCTACCATTAACACACATTTTGCATAAATGTTTCTCAGTTCCTCGAATGGCAGTGCATGCGACTGTCGCACACAGCGACTGACGTCTGCCCGTCAGAAAGTCACACTGCATGGGTTCCTCCACAACCGGGCAATTGGCTGCAATATGTCCCGCTTGCCGGCAGCGGTAGCAAACGATCCTTCTTGCGGCCTCTTGAGCCGCGGATTTCCCAGGCTGTTCTCGCCAAACTTGGGGTAGAGCTCCCACCCTCTCACTCTCTCCACCCTCACCCCTTGGAATCCTCTTATCCGCCCCTGGGGATGGTCTGGTCTTAGGGTGGAAAGTCCGAGTGTCTCTGGAAGAGGCCGTCAGGTTCTCTGTAGCCAAGTATTTCTCCACACGATCCACAAGACCATCGGCCGTATCTGGGTCTCCATGGCTTACCCACTTTTGGATGGCAGTAGGAAGAGCTCTCAAAAACCGATCCATTACAACACGTTCCACAATCTTTGGTGCGGACAAAGTCTCTGGCTGTAGCCACTTTCTGCTCAGGTGAATGAGATCATACATTTGAGACCTGGGGGGTTTTCCAAGCTGGAAAGTCCAGTTATGCACACGCTGAGCCCGGACAGCCTGGGTGACACCCAGCCTTGCCAATATTTCAGCTTTTAGCATCACATAGTCTTTTGCTTGGTTAGGCTCTAGGTCATAGTAAGCTTTCTGCGATTCACCAGTTAACAGAGGAGCCACCAGTCCAGCCCACTGCTCCTCAGGCCACTTTTCTCTTTCAGCGGTCCTTTCAAATGTGGTCAAAAATACCTCTGGATCATCCTCTTCAGTCATTTTTGTCAATAAACGACTCACCCCAAAGGACGCGGTATTAGTGGGACGGCTTTCCTCACTGGTCTGCGGACGTTGCTGCATTACTGCTTCCATCTGTTGTTGTAGTCTCTGCTCTTGCTTCTGCAACAGGTCTATGAAGCGGGCCTCAGATTGCTGCTGGGCTCGTTGCTGAGCCTCCAGACTCTGTTGCAAAGTTGCGTTTGTCTGCTGCTGGGCTGCAAGGCTCCTTTGCAAACCTGCATTTGTCTGCTGTTGATTGGCATTTGCTAGAGCCAGCTGCTTCAGTATCTCCTCCATGCTGGCTTAAAAAAAACTGCCACTGGTTCTCCACCAACTGTGAGGGGGTTAGCTCGGCAGCGGGTGTGTGTGACCCCCGGGATGGGCTCCCCACACAAAACAGGCCCAGCAAACGGAGGTTGTGGTTTTCAAAATCAAAAAAGGTGCGGTTTATTTTCTATTTACAGTGACAAAACACAGCAAAGCAAAAGAAACATAACCAAAATAAATCCTGGTCAAGTTGACCTCTGACTAAACATACAGGTTTCCTAACTAACAACTGGGATCAGCCTAGTGCTGTCCTAGTCCCTAAGTCCCTGGTTTAGTAAAAGTCCAAACAAATAGCCACACAGGCTTTGCCTCACCGCACAGGGGTTCACTCTCCCTAGACAGTCCACACAGGTCTGGTTCCAGGCATGAGCTAACATCTAATGAAGCTGGGAGTTCTTATAGAGGCCTAAATGAGCTGACAAGGTTCAGCTGGTCTCCTCATCTCTGTCTGCACGACGCCCCACACTCTCCCTAGAGGTATGAGTCATCCATGAGCCCACTAGCCTTATACAACTCTCCACCTAGTTGTATAAGTCGGCGTAAAGCCTGAATCTGGGCGAAATATATCTACCCCCCTGGATGCAACCAGGTGACTTTACCTTCCTGCTGTCACAATATATATATATATATATATATATATATATTACATACACAGTACACTACCCTTATCTTAGATGAGGGTCTGGTGTAGATGTTAACCACTTCCCTACCCAGCCATAGTCAAATGACGTCCACAAATGGGATCTCCCATCCTGGGTGGACGTCATATGACGTCCTCGGCTTTGTAGGGGGATATCTGAATGATGCCTGCAGCTAGAGGCATCATTCAGATATCCTTTTGACGTGCCGGCGATTCTGTGCACCATAAGAATGATCATAGCGGCGGAACATCCCCCCCTCCCGCCGCCATCCGGTGCTTCTCCGGGCTCTCCCGTGCAATCGTGGACCCGGAGAGAATCTTCCGGCGCCGGTGGTGGGTCATGTGACGAGCATAGAGATGACTGGTGACCAGATGGTCACCAGTCATCTCTATGATCGTCGGAGGCCCGGGTGCGATGTGATGACGTCACGCCCGGGTCCTCAAATGTAAACAAAGCCGCCATTGCGGCTAGTAAGTATGAGATCGGTGAACAATTTTTCAGTGATCTCATGCTTTCCAGCCTGGAGGAGAGATGTGGGGTCTTATCAGAAGCGAATGCACATGTAAGTCGCCCACATATGTAAACGCTGTTCAAACCACATATGTGAGGTATCGCCGAGTGCGTTAGAGCGCGTGCAACAATTCTAGCACTAGACCTCCTCTGTAACTCTAACCTGGTAACCTGTAAAAAAAATTAAAGCGTCGCCTATGGAGATTTTTAAGTACCGAAGTTTGGCGCCATTCCATAAATGTGCGCAATTTTAAAGCGTGACATGTTAGGTATCTATTTACTCGGCGTAACATCATCTTTCATATTTTCCCCAAAAATTGGGCTAACTTTACAGTTTTGTTATTTTTTAATTCATGAAACCATTTTTAAAAAAAAAAAAAAGGCGTTTGAAAAATTATTGCGCAAATACCGTGCAAGAAAAAAAGTTGCAATGACCGTCATTTTATTCCCTAGGGTGTCTGCTAAAAAAACATATGTAATGTTTCGGGGGTTCTGAGTACTTTTCTAGCAAAAGCATGATGATTTGTACATGTAGGAGAGAAGTACTAGAATAGGCCCGGTATGGAAGTGGTATAAAAAGCCCTGTATTGAAGTGGTTAAATAGGGGACCTCCCCTAAATTACACATCAAACCCTTATCCTTGATGACATTATAATTTTTTTTTTAAGAGGGAACCCTCCAAAAAAGCAAGTTTAAATAAAGTGAGATTAACCACCAAAATCCACACTAGACTCTGATCCAAACACGCAGCCTTGCTGCTACAGAAAAGGGGGGTGAGCATGCGGCTCTACCGTTCTGAACCATACAAAGCCACATGCTCTCAACTTGGGTATAGTACCTTGCAGTGGCAGCTTTTGGGTTCTTCTTCTTCAAAGAACACCCCCCTCCCTCCAGCGTGGCGTGGCACGGCACTTAACCCCCCCCCCCCCCGGAATTTACCCGCGTGGCTGTGGTGTCCTCTCCTCAAGTGCTGGCAGCAGCCGCCGCGGCTCCGGTGTCCGCTTCTCCAGCTTCCTCCGCCGTGTGTCTCCTCTTCCGCCAAAGTGCTAGACATCCAATAGGATAGCCTGACGCTTTGGCCCATTTGGGAAACAGGTCTCACAGACCTGTCTCCTAATTGGCGGGGAGGAACGTAAGGCTACTTTTACACTGAGGCGCTATAGCGCTAAAAATAGCACCTGCAAAGCACCTCTTCTGTCACTCCAATGTTAAAGCCCGAGGGCTTTCACACCAGAGCGGTGCGCTGGCAAGACGGTAAAAAAAGTCCTGCTAGCAGCATCTTTGAGGCGCTGTAGGAGCGGTGTATACACACCGCTCCTACAGCGCCCTTGCCTATTGAAATCAATGGGCAGCGCCGCCGAACCGTCGCTGCAGTGGCGCTTTGTGGGTGATTTTCACCCTGTTTTACCCACTAGCGGGGGTTAAAAGCGCCCCGCTAGCGGCCGAATAGCGCCGCAAAAATTACGCCCTCAGCACCCCAATGTGAAAGTAGCCTTATGCCGCGTGCACACAGTCGGAATATCCGACAACAAATGTTTAATGGGAGCTTGTTGTCGGAAATTCGGACCGCGTGTAGGCTCCATCGAACATTTGCTGTCGGAATTTCCGACAACAAAAATTTGAGAGCTGATTCTCAAATTTCCCAACAACAAAGTTTGTTGTTGGAAATTCCGACCGTGTGTAGACAATTCCGACACATAAAATTCCACGCATGTGTAGCGGACACCCTCTCCCCAGTCCCCTCTATTAAAGTTCAACTCGCACTGTCTCTGGTCTAGGGGTATGACAGGGGAGGGAGAGGGTGAGCTACGCCAGGCTTCCACCACAGGTGTGATGTGGTATCAGCAATGTCTCTGTTGTTTTTACCTTCGGGTCTGTGCTGTGCATCTGAATCCTCCCTCCGAGAGTCTCCGTGAACCTCGTCTGCCAGAAAATTGAGCCCCACACCATTAAAGTCCAACACACTTTTATTGTAGAACATAAGATGGACTCCCTTGGCTATAGAACAGAAAAGGAGGTGTGGGTGTGAATAGGCCCAGACACAAATTCGATCCTCCACTCTCCTCCCTGAGAGTGGGCTATGGTCTCCGCACGAGAGGAATTCACCTTCCGGACGGTCTCCAACAAGAGACTCACCCGTCACCGGCAGTACGCTGCACCGGGTCTTCAGATGAGGAGCTCTCCCCGGTCCATTACGCCCACCTCGGATTCAGGCATCCATCCCCGAAGTGCCTTAGGATCCTTCCCTCGCGGAACTCAGTGTTGGGCACTGAGCTCCGGACCTCCATCCAAGTACCTCACCCCAGGACTAAAGGTGCCTGAGGTGGAACACGATCTCCGGTGGTCCTCTAGGCCTAGGCTGCCTAGAGGACGAACACGAACCACCGTCCGCAGGCTGAAGGTGCCTGGGACTAAGACCCCGTGACCAAGATGGCCGGCCCCATTTATACCCCCTCCCAGCAAGTACGGCGGGTTCCCCGCCCCACCATACCGCTGCCGAGAGAGGGCAAAAAGGAGGCTCAGCACACAGCGGTATCCATCCGTCAGCCCATGGTGAAAGCGCCACCCGGTGGGCCGCCGGGAACACACCACTGGTGTCACTGAAAAATTCAAAAATTACCCCGGGAAAGTAAGTACCCGCTACATTCTCCCCCCTGTCATTTGACACTGGTCCCCAGTGTCTGGAGTGAATCATGCCCTCTCCGGCTGACATAATCCAGTCCAGAAACCAACTAACAAATTGGAAAAACATAAATTTTTTAGGAAAACTATCCTAACAAAGAAGTTGTGTCTGAGCCCCTGTAACAAAAGAGGAGTGAAGAACAACACATTCAACATGAAATTCAACATTATACTTTTCCCTCCCATCCTGACTAAGAACCAACCCCCAGGTTCCACAATCTTGCCGGGATGCTCTCCTGCAGAGGGAAAAAAAATAAAACCAACACACAAACCCTGACACATGTATTCGTGTAATGAAGAAAAGAAACTTCTCCGAGAAGAAATTTCTTTCCTCCAAAGAGTGAGTGCCTGAAAAGTGTAAAAAAAAACGTTGCGCAAGACTGCCACCTGGTGACAGCCTCGCGGTACTGCACTCGTGGAGCTTCTTCTTCTTTGGCCCTATCTACCCCAGAGTCTGTGATCTCTTTGCAGGAAGATGAAAAAAACAACAGGAATAGTTCCTCCTTCCTTTTGGGCACACACAAAACAACTGCCCCAAAAAGTTCAGCAACATGATAAGAGCGGAGTCTTTCTCTCCTATAGGTAAAAGCGGGGATGCGGCAGAATCAGTGGCTTCAAGTGCTGATCCACGGTCTCCAGATGATACTCCACATCTTCGCCTTCTTTGCGTCGGATCAACACTTTATCTGCATGGATGTGTCGTCCTAACATCCATTCGGCCTTGCAATCTTTGAAACGTTGTGAAGCAGTGGGAGAGCATGCCAGGTACCTGCGGGTGTGCGGAACTTTAATATGGGTCCACACAAAGTCATTGTACCAGTGCTCCCTGTACACCTCCACCTCATAAAGCAAGTCCTTCGATAAGTAGGGATACTCCCATCCGTACTCCTCTGCAACCTTTTGGCCAAATAGGCGTTGTAGTCTCGCCAAAGGAGGCATGGTAGCTCTGTCTCCTTCACCAGGCAAAACTATTGATTCTGGATGACGAGACGCTTTGACCACCTCCAATCTGGGCATCGGTGCCCGCAGCAACAGTCTCTGTACCCCAGCATCAGATGCAGGTTGCGCTGGGGATCCAGGGACAAGCTGGGGACGGGACCCTTCTTCAGGCGCTGACGCCTCCACCCGGGGTGTACTCTACCCTTTTGACATGGGTGAATTCCGAGGTCTGCGGAATGAAGCAAGCGGTACCTTGTCCCAGCCTTTCTTGGCAAACAGATCATCTATGATGGCATCATCTCCCAGATCCGAGAGCGATTCCTGGTCGGAGGTGTCACACTCCTCCGCGGGTATGTAGCCCTTTGTGGAAACGGAGCCTCCACACTCCGCGGACTTGCTAGGCCATGCCTTCCCGACACCTCCTCCCACACACCAAGTCTCTTCGCCTGGCTTACCTCGGCCTTTCCTTGAAGCGGGACGTCCGGAACCCTCGTCAGCGGATCCATCCGGGCCTGTCGTAAGCGTGCGAGACAGTCCACCACCACCGCTGGTCGGGGCTACCACGCTGGTTCTTTTCTTCGGTGGCGGACGCTGCGAGACAGTGGCGACCGAGTCAGCATCCTCGGATTTCTCCCGTAGAGTTTTAATGACCTCCTCCGCGGTCGCTGCAGTGTGCGCAGGGGTGACTCTCACAGCGGTGATTTCTCCTCTCTGAGTGGTGGTACCTGAAGCCCGGCCTGGGTAGATGGTTCTCGGCCTCTCAACTGCCGGATCCACCTCAAACGTGAACTCCCCACAGGCCTCACAGCGTCCGAACGGCTTCAACAGGCACACCCGGGACAAATCATACCCAGGGCCTCAACGTCCATACGCGAGTATAGGGCGAATCGACCCCTTGGCTTCAGTCGGATCCCCGTATCCGTTATCGGAGCAGCAGCAGTCAATGTCGTGGTGGAAGGATGAACCGGAATCCACGAGGTATGTCCAAACATGGCGACCTGTTGCTGATCCATCGCACACTGCAGAGTTTTCACGCCAATGTCCCACGTGTAGTCCCTTCACACGTATTGGACTCCTCCCCTTTTGCTCCAGTTCGCGGGCTTTCTTCACTTTCCTTGGTTGAGCCACGCCCACGAACCAAGCGGCGGGGGTTGTGTCTGGTGGCGCAGTGCAATTAGAAGCCCCCACGTGTACTGCTTCACACGGCTGAGCTCCCCCCCCGTTCACCGCTCTTCCTGCGCAGGCCTTTCACTGCTTGGGGTCATGTCCACGACTTCGAGCAGGGCTGCACTTCGGCCCATTCGTTTAACTCTTCCAGCAGACACGTTCCATACAGTGATGCACAACACAATACCGGACCCGAGCCCCCACGTGTAGCGGACACCCTCTCCCCAGTCCCCTCTATTAAAGTTCAACTCGCACGGTCTCTGGTCTAGGGGTATGACAGGGGAGGGAGAGGGTGAGCTACGCCAGGCTTCCACCACAGGTGTAATGTGGTATCAGCAATGTCTCTGTTGTTTTTACCTTCGGGTCTGTGCTGTGCATCTGAATCCTCCCTCCGAGAGTCTCCGTGAACCTCGTCTGCCAGAAAATTGAGCCCCACACCATTAAAGTCCAACACACTTTTATTGTAGAACATAACATGGACTCCCTTGGCTATAGAACAGAAAAGGAGGTGTGGGTGCGAATAGGCCCAGACACAAATTCGATCCTCCACTCTCCTCCCTGAGAGTGGGCTATGGTCTCCGCACGAGGGGAATTCTCCTTCCGGACGGTCTCCGACAAGAGACTCACCCGTCACTGGCAGTATGCTGCACCGGGTCTTCAGATGAGGAGCTCTCCCCGGTCCATTACGCCCACCTCGGATTCAGGCATCCATCCCCGGAATGCCTTAGGATCCTTCCCTCGCGGAACTCAGTGTTGGGCACTGAGCTCCGGACCTCCATCCAAGTACCTCACCCCAGGACTAAAGGTGCCTGAGGTGGAACACGATCTCCGGTGGTCCTCTAGGCCTAGGCCGCCTAGAGGACGAACATGAACCACCGTCCGCAGGCTGAAGGTGCCTGGGACTAAGACCCCGTGACCAAGATGGCCGGCCCCATTTATACCCCCTCCCAGCAAGCATGGCGGGTTCCCGGCCCACCATACCGCTGCCGAGAGAGGGCAAAAAGGAGGCTTAGCACACGGCGGTATCCGTCCGTCAGCCCATGGTGACAGCGCCACCCAGTGGGCCGCCGGGAACACACCACTGGTGTCACTGAAAAATTCAAAAATTACCCCGGGAAAGTAAGTACCCGCTACACATGCTCGGAATAAAGCAGAAAAGCTACACTGGCTATTGAACTTAATTTTTCTCGGCTTGTTGAATGTCTTGTACATCACCGCGTTCCTTATGTTCGGAATTTTCGACAACATTTGTGTGATCGTGTGTATGCAAGACAGGTTTGAGCCAACATCCGTCGGAAAAAAAATCCAGTTTTGTTGTAGGAATGTCCGGTCGTGTGTACGCAGCATTAGTGTGAAAACAGTGAAAATTTATTTGCTATGGTCACACAACTGGGTGGCCTCAGAGCGCAATGCTCTGCACTCCGAGGCCACACTTTTTGAAGCCTATTAGAGCCTCTGGCTCTAATCAGGTGCTTCAAAAAAACACCTTGCCACATTGAAATCCATGGTCCGGCGCTACTGATATGTAGATCAGGGGACTGGACGCATGGATAGGGGAGGCGGAGCCAATGCGCCCTCTATGGACGGGCCGCCACTGGTACATTGCCAGAGGGGACCCCATGGTAAAGCACTTTGTAACCTTGTTGATGAGGACAAGGTGCTTCGTCCCCAAAACCCTGGTTGTGTGGGTCTGTGGGCATGAGGCTTATTGGATTTTGGAAACCTAAAATAAGGTGGTCCTAGATATTGCCCCCCCACATGAGTGAAAAAGGGCCACATAGTACCCCTATTCATTCATGTAGCCAGGAGCTGGCTATTGTTGCCTGCAATTAAGGGACAGTATGCAGTGCTGTTGATGTGGAGCTGTTTCCCTCTAGTGTTGGCTTGGACTCCATAATTAATTTCCTGAAGACAGAGCAGGGCAAAGCATCGTGGGATGTGTAATTACAAATTCTGGGGTTTCAATTCCAGCAGGACTGGACTGAATTACAACCACCAGATGGCTGTGAGAGAAGAACAGACTGCTGGGAGAGGATATAAAGGGACTGGTTGAGGCCTAGATCACTCTCTTGGGACTCCGGCCTGGATCTGCCAGCAGGAACTTTGTGCCAGTGTGAGCTGCAGCTGAGTCGGGGCCTGCATAGGAGAGAGTTATACAGCAGCATCCAGAGGGACATCTGCGGACAGCATAGTTTCCTATCTGCAGCGGTCGAGAGGTTGTTCCTGACCCTTCATGCTATCTGCACTTAAGATCTGGGTGGGCCACGGTGCGGTGTGACGGAGGTCAGATGCCATCCTCTGAGCCAGGATCCAGAGGGAGATCCTGAAAGAACCATCATCATCTGCATCGCTACCAGCAACTTCTGTTACACTGTTGGTGAGTGCCCAGTTAATCAGGATGCCTGTGGCCAATTATTGCTGAGGGGGTTTCGTACACGCCCCACACTATAAAAGGCCGCCAGCGCGGCGGCCTTGTGTAGTGTGTTCTGGAGCAGGGAAAGAGAAGCATAGGCAGGGACAGTGTCATTTTTTTTCCTTTACTAATCCTGGATTCCTTGTGTTTAGGGACAAATAAGGATAGGTAGGGAGAGTGTCAGTGTGTTATTCTGTGCTAAACCTTGTTTGTAGGGACAGAGAGGTACAGTGAGGGAAAGTGTCAGTGTGCTATTCTGTGCTAAATCTTGTTTGTAGGGACAGAGTAGGACAGTGAGTGAAACTGACAGTGTGCTATTCTGTTCTAAACCAATCTTGCTGAACCATATTTTCAATCCTTGAGTTTAGGGACAGAGAGGTACAGTGAGGGAAAGTGTCAGTGTGCTATTCTGTGCTAAATCTTGTTTGTAGGGACAGAGTAGGACAGTGAGTGAAACTGACAGTGTGCTATTCTGTTCTAAACCAATCTTGCTGAACCATATTTTCAATCCTTGAGTTTAGGGACAGAGAGGTACAGTGAGGGAAAGTGTCAGTGTGCTATTCTGTGCTAAATCTTGTTTGTAGGGACAGAGTAGGACAGTGAGTGAAACTGACAGTGTGCTATTCTGTTCTAAACCAATTTTGCTGAACCATATTTGAAATCCTTGAGTTTAGGGACAGAGAAGGACACTCGTGGAAACTATCAGTGTGCTATTCTGTGCTAAATCTTGTTTGTAGGGACAGAGTAGGACAGTGAGGGAAAGTGTCAGTGTGCTATTCTGTTCTAAACCAATTTTGCTGAACCATATTTGAAATCCTTGAGTTTAGGGACAGAGAAGGACACTCGTGGAAACTATCAGTGTGCTATTCTGTGCTAAATCTTGTTTGTAGGGACAGAGTAGGACAGTGAGGGAAAGTGTCAGTGTGCTATTCTGTTCTAAACCAATTTTGCTGAACCATATTTGAAATCCTTGAGTTTAGGGACAGAGAAGGACACTCGTGGAAACTATCGGTGTGCTATTCTGTGCTAAATCTTGTTTGTAGGGACAGAGAGGTACAGTGAGTGAAACTGACAGTGTGCTATTCTGTTCTAAACCAATTTTGCTGAACCATATTTGAAATCCTTGAGTTTAGGGACAGAGAAGGACACTCGTGGAAACTATCAGTGTGCTATTCTGTGCTAAATCTTGTTTGTAGGGACAGAGAAGGACAGTGAGGGAAACTGTCAGTGTGCTGTTCTGTGCTAAACCAATCTTGCTGAAGCATATTGCAAATCCTTGTGTTTAGGGACAGAGAAGGATAGGCAGGGGACAGTGTCAGTGTCATTGTTGCTAAGCCTCCTGCACAGTATACACCTGAAGGTAGCCCTTATTTCTGTTTTTCCCATCTCCCTGCAGGCCATCCATTAAAATGTCTGGAAGGCAAACAAGGAGAGGCAGACAGTCAGGAGGCAAAAAAAGAGGGCAAGCAGGCTCTGTGTCTGGGGGCAACAGTGCTGGTCGTAAACGCGGTGCATTGTCATCAGCACATGGCCATGGGACACGCTTGTCCTTCTTTTCGGCAGCTGGACATGTTGAGCCACATCATGCCGAAGACTTGGTAGAGTGGATGACCAAGCCCACCTCATCCTCCTCATCCTCTCTCACCCAGGCTCAGGGTACTGGCAAAGCAGCTGCCAAAGCGTCCTCTTCTCTGGTATCATTATCTTCATTAGTCAATCCTTCCCTAGACCCACCATGTCCTCCTCCTGAGGAGTCCCCCGAACTGTTTGAGCACAGTGTTGGGTACATGCTCCAGGAGGATGCCCAGCGTTTCGAAGGATCTGATGATAAAACCCAGCTAGAGGAAGGCAGTAGCGTGAGAGCAGAGAGAGGGGATGCTCAAGAAGGACACCAATCTGGCAGTCATGCTCCAGCAGCTGCAGCATACTGCCAGATTGGCTCCAGTGATGAGGAGGGAGGGGATGATGAGGTCACTGACTCCACGTGGGTGCCTAATAGGAGAGAGGAGGAGGAGGAGGATGAGGAGGAGGCACATCTCCAACGAGGCAGGATGCCCTTGAGTGGCCAGCGTATGGGCAGCACACCGACGGAATCACACCGCAGAGCTCCGCCTGTGCAGGGCGCTGCCTCTGCCCGTCATTCAAAAAGTTCTTTGGTGTGGGCCTTTTTTGAGGCGAGTGCATCAGATCGCACAGCTGCTGTTTGCAACATATGTCTCAAGCGTATATCGCGTGGCCAAAACATCAGCCGCTTGGGCACCACATGCTTGATCAGACATATGTTGACCTGCCATGCAGCTCGTTGGCAAGCCTACCTTAAAGACCCACACCAAAGAACAAAGCTGACCTCTTCTTGCACCGCATCAGCTGGGATCTCCAACCCCACTATACCTTCAGTCCTCTCTGAAACCTGCTCTGAGAGGAATGAAGGTGTAGAATTAGGTGTGTCACAGCCAAGTACTTGCGGGCACTCTGCTAGCAGTACACCAACGTCCGATTCTAGCAGGCAAATTTCCCTGCCCCAGCTGCTGGACCGTCGAAAGAAGTTCACTCCCAGCCATCCACATGCCCAGCGGTTGAATGCTAACTTGGCTAAATTGCTAGCGCTTCAACTGCTGCCTTTTCAGTTGGTAGACTCGGCCCCCTTCCGTGAGTTTGTGCAATGTGCGGTTCCTCAGTGGCAGGTTCCCAAACGCCACTTTTTCGCACGGAAGGCGATTCCGGCTCTCTACAGGCATGTGGAAGGCAATGTCTTGGCCTCGCTGGACAGGGCGGTCAGCGGTAAGGTGCATATTACCGCTTGCTCATGGTCCAGCAGGCATGGACAGGGACGTTACCTTTCTTTCACGGCCCATTGGGTCACTCTTTTGGCAGCTGGGAAGGATGCAGGACAAGGTGCAGTAGTGTTGGAGGTTGTTCCACCGCCACGCCTCCAAAATGCTACTACTGGTTGTGACACACCTCTCTCCTCCACCCCCTCCTCTTCTTCTTCCTCCATGGCCTCTTCCTGTGCTTTGTCCTCGGAACCAGCGGTGCTCCGTAGGCGTTCAAGGGGCTACGCAAGTACGCAGGCAAAAAGATGCCATGCCGTGCTTGCGCTGTTGTGTTTGGGGGACAGGAGCCACACTGGGGCAGAGGTCCTGTCTGCTCTGCAGGGGCAGGCCGAGAGGTGGTTGACGCCACGCCAGCTTAAGCCAGGAATGGTGGTTTGCGACAATGGCACCAACCTCCTCTCCGCCCTCCGACAGGGACAACTGACCCATGTGCCCTGTGTGGCTCATGTTCTTAACCTGGTGGTGCAGCGGTTCTTGGGCAGGTACATGGGCTTACAGGATGTCCTGAGGCAGGCCAGGAAAGTCTGTGTGCATTTCCGCAGATCTTATAATGCCAGTGCTCGCCTGGCTGAGCTGCAAAAGGAGTTGAACCTGCCCAAGAACCGCCTTATATGTGACATGCCCACCAGGTGGAACTCAACGTTGGCCATGCTGCAGCGGCTGCACACGCAGCAGAGGGCCATCAATGAGTACCTGTGCGACTACGGCACCAGGACAGGGTCAGGGGAGCTCGGGTTTTTTTCACCATGCCAGTGGGGCATGATCAGGGATGCATGCACTGTCCTGGCACCATTTGAGGAGGCCACGAGGATGGTGAGCAGTGACAGTGCATGCATCAGTGACACTGTACCTCTTGTCCACCTGTTGGAGCACACGCTGCGTGGAATAATTGACAGGGCACTTGAGGCAGAACAGAGGCAGGAAGAGGAGGACTTCCTTGGCTCTCAAGGCCCCCTTTACCCAGACAGTGTTCCTTCTGTCCCACCCATCGCACAGGAAGAGGAGGAGGAGGAGGAGGAGGAGGAGGATTGTGTCAGCATGGAGGTGGAGGCTGGCACTCAGCATCATCAGCAGCAGTCTTTTAGGGATGATTTACAGTCCCAAGAAACCAGTGGACTTGTACGTGGCTGGGAGGAGGTGGCTGCGGATCATGTCGTCCTTAGTGACCCAGAGGACTCCGGACTGAATGCCTCAGCTATCCTACGCTGCATGGCCTCCCTGATCCTGCAAAGTCTGCGGAAGGATCCTCGTATTCTTCGGATCAAGGAGAGGGACCATTACTGGCTGGCCACTCTCCTTGATCCACGGTACAAGGGTAAGGTTGCGGACCTTATCTTACCGTCGCAGAGGGAGCAGAGGATGAGACAACTCCGGGAGGCCTTGCAGAAAGGTCTGTGCAACGCGTTCCCAGAGACTGGGAGGTTACAAACTCCTGGTCCTGGACAACGAGTTGCTGAGGCTTCGGGCAGTCAAAGAAGGAGCAGTGGGGAAGGTGGCCGTCTGACCGATGTGTTCAGACAATTCTTTAGTCCGCAGCCCCAAAGTATGATCGGTTCCAGCAAACATCGCCAGCGTCTGATATACATGTTGCAGGAATACCTAGGGGCAAGGTCAGACTTGGACACCTTCCCCACCGAAAATCCTCTGGCTTACTGGGTCTTGAGGATGGATCACTGGCCAGAGCTTGCACAGTATGCAATTGAGCTACTGGCCTGTCCTGCATCCAGCGTTCTTTCAGAACGCACATTCAGTGCTGCTGGAGGATTTGTCACGGATCACAGGGTGCGCCTGTCCACCGACTCGGTTGATCGACTGACTTTCATCAAGATGAACCAGTCTTGGATCACCACCAGCTACCAAACACCTGATGCTGATATAACAGACTAATTGATTTTAAAATGTCACATCCCTTCAAGACTGATGCTGATGCTGAGTTCCTGTGCTGTTATGTTGACTAGCTATCCTCCTCCTCCTCCTCAATGATCCGATTAATGATGATAGCTTGGAAGATCATTTTGGTTTATGGGTGCCGCCACCAGTGGCTAAGGCCCAATTTTTCAGCCCCTGTTTAACAGGGGCGTGTAATTACAATTTTTGATGCAATACTTTGCAACAGGCCTCATTGCTGTGTTCCAAGTACAGTATCTGTGAGGGGTTGCAGTGTTGTGCCACCAGTGCCTAAGGCCCAATTTTTCAGCCGGCATGCAATTATAATTATTGATCTAATAATTCACAGCAGGGCCCATTGCTGCGCCCACCAAGAGTAACTGTCAGGCCTTACAGTGTTGTGGCACCAGCACCACCATCACCACCACCACCACCACCAAAGGCCCAATTTTTCAGCCCCTGTTCAACAGGGGCATGCAATTATAATTATTGATCGAATAATTCACAGCAGGGCCCATTGCTGCGCCCACCAAGAGTAACTGTCAGGCCTTACAGTGTTGTGGCACCAGCACCACCATCACCACCACCAAAGGCCCAATTTTTCAGCCCCTATTCAACAGGGGCATGCAATTATAATTATTGATCTAATAATTCACAGCAGGGCCCATTGCTGCGCCCACCAAGAGTAACTGTCAGGCCTTACAGTGTTGTGGCACCAGCACCACCATCAAAGGCCCAATTTTTACTACCACTGATCAACAATTATATGGTATTACAATTCCTGATATAATAGTTGACAGCAGGGCGTTCCAGCACCCACCAAGAATAACTGTGAGTGCTTTCAGTGTTGTGCCAACACCAACACCTAAGGGGCCAATTTCTGCAGAGTATATACGGCAGGTCCCTACTTTCAAACATCCAACTTACAAACGACTCCTACTTGCAAACGGAAGAAGACAACAGGAAGTGAGAGGAAATCTACCCCTTGGAAGGAAAATTCTCTCCTGTAAGAATTAATATGGGAGAAAGGTGTCTCCTCTCTACTGATGCTTTATCACCAATCCTTGTTTCAATAAAAACACCACATTTCAAAAACAGTTGTCATTGGGACGCAAAGTGAGGTGAAATGTTCTGAACAGGGGCACAGACAGCAAAAAAAATGTGACAGGGGTGATAACCGTTCCCTATGTTTTCCAAAAAGCTAAAAAAAAGGAATTTGGCATGGAGCTACACTTAAACAATGCAGCTGTTCAAAATTACAAACAGATTCTACATAAGAACAAACCTACAGTCCCTGTCTTGTATGCACCACCTGTATACGGCTGTTCAGAGTATATAGGGCCTTTTTTATTTTGTGTGCGGGGTTCCCCTTAATATCCATACAAGACCCAAAGGGGCTGGTAATGGGCTGGGGTAGGGGAGGGGGGGTTGATGGGGTAGCTATGCCATTTTTCCTAAAGATTTTCATCCATATTACCGGGACCAGACATTGCATTAAAGCCGCAAGCAGTTTTAAATGGCTTTTTTTCCTTTAGAAATGTTATTTTGTGCAGGGACAGTTCTAAACACGGGAAACACGTGGCACTTCACAGGCATACTTTAGACACCCCCCAGGTACAATATTTAAAGGAATATTTGACTTTTTTTTTTTCACTTTATGCATCATTAAAATGACTGCTCCCGGAAAACGTCCGTTTTTAAAACTTCTTTTTGCATTGATACATGTCCCCTGGTGCAGAAGCCGGGTTCCCAAACTCTGTTTCGGACAATTACATGGATAATAGTCGTTATAATTAGCACTTTAGAATCCGAACGATCGCATCCATTGTATTTAATAGGGTTCTAATGTTCGTGCGAACTTTCGGTCCGTTCGCGGGTTCTGGTGCGAACCGAACCCGGGGGTGTTCGGCTCATCACTAGTCCAGAATCTTACCAGATTATTGGAGACAGAAGCTGGGCTGGGTTCACACTAGTGCAACACGACATCTGTCCTACTTTGGATCCGACTTTGCCCTGCGACATGAAGCCGACATATGTCCGACTTTCAATGAACGGGGATCCGACTCGGATCCCCGCCAATGGCAGGCACTGTGTTTGGTATGAATCTTGAGGGGGAACTCCAGGCCAAATTTTAAATAAAAAACCGGCATGGGTTCCCCCTCCAGGGGCATACCAGGCCCTTGGGTCTGGTCTGGATTTGAAGGGGAACCCCTACGCCGAAAAAACGTCGTGGGGGTCCCCCCCAAAACCCAAACCAGACCCTTATCCGAGCACGCGACCTGGCAGGCCGCAGGGGAAGAGGGGGCACGAGAGAGCGGCCCCCCTCCCTCCTGAACCGTACCAGGCCACATGCCCTCAACATGGGGGGTTAGGTGCTCAAGGGCAGGGGGGCGACCTGCGGCCCCCCCACCCCAAAGCACCCTGTCCCCATGTTGATGAGGACAGGGCCTCTTCCCGACAACCCTGGCCATTGGTTGTCGGGGTCTGCGGGCGGGGGGCTTATCGGAATCCGGGAGCCCCCCTTGATAAGGGGGCCCCCAGATCCCGGGCCCCCCACCCTATGTGAATGAGTATGGGGTACATCGTACCCCTACCCATTCACCTGGTAGAAAAAAAAATGTCAAGAAAAAACACAACACAGCTTTTTAAATTAATTTATTGCACAGCTCCGGGGTCTTCTTCCGACTTCGGGGGTCTCCGCGCTCTCCTGATCTTCTTTCTGCCGGGCCTCCGCTATCTTCTTCCAGCTCTTTTGCTAGCGGGGCCCGGTCTTCTCCGTCGCCTTCTTCTTCTCCCGCTCTCCGGTTCTTTCTTCCGCCGGGCCTCCGCTCACTTCTTGTAGCTCTTTTGCTAGTGGAGGGGCCGCAACCCTGCACTCTGTACGTAGCGCACCCCGCACTCTGTACGTAGCGCACCCCGCACTCTGTATGTAGCGCACCCCGCACTCTGTACATAGCGCACCCCGCACTCTGTACATAGCGCACCCCGCACTCTGTACATAGCGCACCCTGTACGTAGCGCACCCTGTACGTAGCGCACCCTGTACGTAGCGCACCCCGCAACCCTGCACTCTGTATGTAGCGCACCCCGCAACCCTGCACTCTGTACGTAGCGCACCCCGCACTCTGTACGTAGCGCACCTTGCACTCTGTACGCAGCGCACCCTGCACGTAGCGCAACCCTGCACTCTGTACGTAGCGCACCCCGCAACCCTGCACTCTGTACGTAGCGCACCCCGCAACCCTGCACTCTGTACGTAGTGCAACCCTGCACTCTGTACGTAGCGCAACCCTGCACTCTGTACGTAGCGCAACCCTGCACTCTGTACGTAGCGCAACCCTGCACTCTGTACGTAGCGCAACCCTGCACTCTGTACGTAGCGCAACCCTGCACTCTGTACGTAGTGCACCCCGCACTCTGTACGTAGCGCACCCTGCAACTCTGTACGTAGCGCACCCCGCAACCCTGCACTCTTTATTTAGTAAAATAATGTAGTAAAAAATGCAGACTCCAAACACTCCTGACCCTTGCATTCTGTGCATTACACCCTCTCAATCCCTGCGTTCTGTGCATTACACACTCCTGACCCTGCGTTCTGTGCATTACACACTCCCAAACCCTGCGACATTCTCTGCATTACACACTCCACACCCCTGCACTCTGTACATAACACACCCACATTTTGCCGTGGCGTGCACTGCAGGTTGTCCCTTGCCTCAAGTGTCCCTCATTGGGAAGTTCAAATGTTGGGAGGTATGTCAATAACCTCTTTTATCCTCTCCTCATCTTCATGAGTGACTAGCATTGTTTAACTCAAGCGGTCTGCTCTCATTTATCTGGAACTCTGTTTAAAGGAGCCAGCCAATTTAAAAACAACAGTTGCTGAATATTTTGTCAGTTGTTTTGATGTTAATGGCCTGTGGGCGGAGGAGACAGAAAGACGTGGTATGACCTAGAACACAAAGTGCCAGTCCCCTACCTTTCTACTGCCTGTTCACATAGGTTTCTGTGACGGAAAAGAGGTTTGATTGTATTTAATCACACTGTGTTCTTTGCATTTTACTTTACTAACATAAATCTCGAAATTGCAAAACTGCATTTCATATTAGTGCTATCTTGGTTTCAGATAAGGTCTCTTTATGACCAACAGTTTTAAGTTATGCACTTTTATGTGTCACTTTTGCCACAGTAAACAAACTTGAACTGCTTCACTGGCATTGTGTAAGTTTCTTACGGGTAAAAATGACACAGAGGTGTCAGAGAACTTACAGAGTCGAGGCAACCAGCTGGGTACAGATTCTACCAGCGGCCCTCACGAGGGCAGCGCTACATTCACAAATAAACAAGCACACTTTTTGACAAGTCTTTTATTAACCACTTCAATAACGGCACTTTTACCTCCTTCCTGCCCAGGCTAATTTTCAGCTTTCAGCACTGTTACATTTTGAATGGCAATTGCGCAGTTGTGCCCATATCAAAATCCTAATATTTTTTCCACACAAATAGAGCTTTCTTTCGGTGGTATTTAATCACTGCTGTTTTTTCTTAAATTTTTTTGCAAAAAAAGACTAAGAATGTTGAAAACAAAAATGCATCTTTCTTTGTTTTTGTTATAAAATTTTGCAAATAAATAATCTTTCTTCATATATTTAGACCAAAATGTATACTGCTACATTTCTTTGGTGAAAGTAACCCAAATCAGTGTATATTATTTGGTCTCTAGGAAACTTATAGAGTCCACAACCTATGTTACATACTGTATATCTGAAAATCAATCAGTCCTAATGTACCTACGGCCTATCTCATTTCTTGAGGCACGTAAATGCCAGGATAGTACAAACATCTCCAAATGACCACTTTTTTGGAAAGTAGGCAGGCCAAGGTATTTAGTGGCGAGTTTTTTTAAGTTGTATTTTTTTCTCACAATTTTTTTAAAAATAAAGAAATACTGTCACCAATGTAGTACAGCATCATAATGTAACTGGTGTGGCTTTGATCAGGGACACTGACTGGTGCCAGTATGTAAAAAAAATACATATATTAATACATATAATATTTTTTAAAAATATTTTTCATTTTTTATTAACTTGTTTTCCTTATTTTTACAATTTTCCTTTTACATACAGTGACCAGAGCATTAAATGTTACCATAATAACACTGTACTACTATAGGGAGGTGATCAGGATTTTCTCTTTTATATGGTTGCTTATAACTGTGAGTTTTTTTTTTTTTTTTCCAAAAACAGTTTATTGAAATGTAAAAAGCATTTACAGATATCTTGAACAATAGTAGTACAATAAGGTATTAATACAACCACAAAACATGGATGAATAACATGTGTCACATACAATTCAACTTGCGGGTAGTGAAAATGAAATGGCTATGTGCATCCTTCATGAACTAGGCCGTGTTGGGGTGGGCTACCTTAATTCAAGGTAGTTGTGGGGTCTAGTCAAAGTCCACTACCATTGACGGGGATAGATCTTGTTGGTAGGTTAGAGCTAGGTAGGTTCACGGATGCCGTTATGGACTTTTGGTCTGTGTGGGAGGGAAAGGCCAACAGGTGCAATATGGCAGAAAGGGAGGGAAGGAGCTATAAACAGGTTTATTTCGTTGAGAGTGTATGAATGCGGGAGTGTAGGCTGGAGCTATGTTAGTGGTTGTATTGTACAGAAGCTTGTGGATGAGAAAGTAGGAGGGGGTAAGTGGTGGAAGGAGAAGGGGTGGGGTGGGGATCGAGGGGAGGGGAGTGAGGCAGGAAGGGATGGCGTTGGCAGGGGGTCAGTCTCTGACTTCCCCGACCCCTTGGGGTGTTCAAGGGGCGTGTTATGAGAAACTAGGGGCGGATCTGTATAGGGGGAGATATAGGAGGAGAGAGGTGTCTTTGTAAGGTTTAGGGTTAAGGGGAGATCCTGGCACGTCGTAGATTTTTAATGACAATTCTCAGAGGAGTAATTTATCCTTTGTCAGGGTTCAGGGAGTTTGCAAATTCTGGGGTCGTTTTATAGTGTAACCAGCAGGCCCATTTTTTACTAAATGATGACGGAGTCTCTCTTGCAATATGTATAAGATTTTCCATTTCCTCAATTTTGCATATTCTGTTAAACCATTCTTTTATGGTTGGTTGGTGAGTCGATTTCCAGTGTATAGGGATACACTGCTTTGCCGCATTGATCATGTGCATTGCTAGGGATTTGTGATAGGAATTGTGCGACAGGGGTGAATGGTGTAGAAGGAATTGAGAAGGGGAAAGGTCCAAATGATATGAGGTGACTCGAGAGGTTATATGGCATACCTTTTCCCAGAAGTCTTTTAGAGATGGACAGGACCACCAGATATGGAGAAGGGTTCCCCTTTCCCGGAGACATCTCCAGCAAACCTCTGGGATTGTGGGATTATATTTATGCAGAAGGGTGGGCGTGCGGTACCATCTAGATTGGATCTTAAAGCCGTTTTCCTGGGTCGACACATTCGTCGACCCTTTATGTATGTTGAGGAAAATTAGTTCCCATTGTTCCGCTGAAAGAGATACCGAGAGGTCTGACTCCCAGTTCTTACAGGCTAAGGTCTCGTTCGCTTTCATCTCGGCGAAGAGGAGTTCATGTGTGGTAGAAACTAGATGAGATTGGGGTGTCGTTTGGATACATAGCTTTTCGAAAGGGGTGAGTTCTCTGGAGCATTGTATATTCTTGTTAAGGGATTTTAGAAAATGAGCAATTAAAATATATGTCCAAGGGGGAATGGGTGGTTTGTTTAGTTGGGAGGAGAGTTGGGATGTAGACAATAGTTTGCCCCGGAGGAAGAACTGATGTGATCTAATTGGGCTCTGTGTCCAGTTATCGGTAAGAAACTTTGCGTGCATACCTGGTGGGAACCCAGGGTTCATTTTTACAGGTGTCAGTGGGCCGGGAATCGAAGATATGGGTGATCGGTAGCAAAGCTTTTTGAAGCATTGCAAGGTTGGGCCTATAAGTGGGTGTACGTGTAATTCAGAGGGGACGTGGGGTGAGAGTAACCATGGGAGAGACTCCAAAGGGAGAGCAGAAAAAGATGCTTCTAGGGAAACCCAATCTTTGTGGAGAGATTGAGTATTCCAGTCCACTATCCTGGTAAGGTGTGTAGCAGTGTAATAATTGAGAAGGTTGGGGAGGCCTATGCCCCCAAGTCTTTTAGGTCGGGTGAGCTGCATAAAGCTGATTCTGGGTCTACGGTTCCCCCATAAGAATTTAGTGCATATGTTTCTATAAGATTTAAAAAAGGCCGGAGGTATATGTATAGGGATCGCCTGCAATATATAGAGTATTCTCGGGAGGGCATTCATTTTGAGGATCGCCGCTCTGCCAAACCAAGAGAAAAGCGGTTTGTTCCATGTTTCAAGATCAGAGGATATTCTGTGTAGGATAGGAACATGGTTTTTAGCGTAGAGGTTTGAGAGTTTGGAAGGGAGTTGTATCCCTAGGTATGTGATGGAATCATGTTTCCATTGGAACGGGAAGTTAGCCTTACATTGATCAACTATGTGTTGAGGTAATGTTATATTAAGGGCAAAGGATTTCGAGAAATTAATTTTAAGGTGGGAGAGGAACTGAAATTGTTTAAATTCAGAAAGAAGGTTTGGTAGGGAGATCAGTGGGTTCGACAGGAACAACAAAATATCGTCTGCGAAAGCAGCGTATTTATATTCTCTTTTGGAGGAACTTATACCTTGGATATCTGGGTTGTATGTCAGTTTACGGAGGAATGGTTCAAGTGTGAGTACAAAGAGGATGGGGGACAGGGGGCAGCCCTGTCTTGTGCCATTTCCGATGGGAAAGGCGTCCGACAGAGTATTGTTGACCCGTACCTTAGCAGATGGTCCCGTGTATAGTGACAGGATTAGGCCTAACATATATGGGCCCAATCCTATGGCCCTCAGAACCGCTGTCATATAGTCCCAAGCTACTCTGTCGAACGCCTTCTCCGCATCGAGTGACAAAAACAGGCCTTTTTGGGTTGTCTGTGTCATAAGGTGGTGTAAGTTTATTGCTTTAACAGTGTTGTCCCTGGCTTCACGTCCAGGGATAAAGCCGGTCTGGTCATGAGAGATTAAGGAAGGGAGAAGCGGTAAGAGTCTGTTTGCCAAAATCTTAGAAAAGATTTTGACATCTACATTCAATAATGAGATTGGTCTATAATTTCCCGTTTGGGTGGGGTCCTTATCTTCTTTGGGGATAACAACGATATGTGCTTCTAACATTTCGCTTTTGAAAGGATTTGTGGGAGAGAGTGTATTGAAGGCGTCAAGGAAGGGTTGTTGAAGAAGGTCTGAGAATGTCTTGAAATATACGGCGGAAAGACCATCAGGTCCCGGGCTCTTACCAGGCTTAAGTTGTTTTAAAGCTTTTTTCCATTCCTGAATAGAGATCGGGGATTCCAGAATCGTGGTGGTGTCAGTGGGGAGCTTTCCTGGAGCAAATTGGTCTAAGAACGAGTTAATATCATTGGGTCTGTCATTCGATAAGGTAGTAGGGGGTTCGGATTTATCTAGATTATATAGGGACGAGTAGTACTTCTCAAACTCTCTGGCTATGTCATTGTTATTCGTGAGAGTCTTACCCGTGGGGGATTGTATGTGGTGTATCGTATTAGCAGCCCTTTTCTTGCGTAAGGCTTGAGCAAGAAGATGGCCACTTTTGTTGCCGAATTCGTAAAAAAGTTTCTGAGATAGAGTGTATTTCTTCCTGAGGTGATGGCCCAATTCTTCCTGAATGAGTGTACGAGTCTCTAGTAGTTCTACGAGGGTTTGCTGGGCCAGGTTTCGTTTGTGTAGTGCTTCTAGTTTATTAAGTTTGGAAAAGAGATCAGCCAGTTTGGCCCGTTTTTCCTTTCTAATTGCGGCCCCCAGGGAAATCAATTTCCCTCGGACAACACATTTGTGAGCCGCCCACTGAGTAAGTTTAGAAATGTCCGGGGTGTTGTTCTCAGTGAAATAATTGCTTAGGCAAGTTTGAATCTCTAATTCTTTGGTTTTGTCTGTCAGGATGGAAGGGTCTAGTCTCCAAATTTGCGAGCGGTATACTTTTTCAGGGAAAGTGAGGGTCATTGAGATAGGGTGGTGGTCCGAGAAGGTCATCGGTTTGACGGTTGCTGCTTTCAGGGACGGGAGATCCTGTTGGGTAAGAAATATGTAGTCTAGTCGTGAATATTTGTTATGTGGGGCGGAGAAGAATGTAAAATCCTTTACGTTCGGGTGTAAGGTGCGCCATGTGTCGTGGAGCAAGAGTTCTTGGAAACATTTTCTGATTTGTCGGAGCGCCCTGTATGGTAGGTGGGATTTCCCCGACGAGGTGTCTAAAAGGGGGTTCAGGGGTACATTGAGATCCCCTCCCAGTATAAGAATACCCTCTTGGAAATTGGTTAGGTGTCTTGTTACAGCCCTAAAAAAGGGAACTTGGGACGAGTTGGGGCTGTATATGTTAGCCAAAGTGATTGGTTTGTTCCTGAGTGTCCCTTTTAGGAAGATATACCTGCCTAGTTCGTCAAGGTGAGTGTCTGTAATTTGGATGGGAAGGTTTTTGGAAATGATTATGGAGACTCCTTTGGATTTCGAGATAGGTGAGGTGGCATGGAAACTATGGGGGAAGAGGCGATTAGTCATGTTGGGAACTGATTTCTTACAAAAGTGGGTTTCCTGTAAGAAGATTATGTCAGCTTTCATGCTGCGCATGAGGGAAAAGAGTTGTGTTCGCTTTTCAGGTATGTTCAGTCCTTTGGCGTTAAGGGAGACTACCTTTAGGGACAGGTTGGCGCCTCGGACATTATCGGGGCTCATGTTGGTAGTAGAGGTTTAAGCGAGTGGGGGGCGGGAGGATATGGGGAAGTCAGAGACGGGAGGAAAAGAAAGGGGGGGGGTTATGCGGATGGGGAGAAGGGAAGATGTGGGGTAGGTGAGGTTAGGACGTTGAGGAGGAAGATAACCAGGGAGGAAGGAGGGGACAGGTAGGGGGATGGGGTATTATACCGGGTGTGGGACTTGACCTGCAAGCCCACCAATTAGGAGTGGGGGTACCGGTGAGGTTCAGCGGTGTCTACCAGAGTCCGCTGTGTGTGAGAGCGGTAGGTGGAGTTCAACTAGAGAGAGGTGAGGTCTGCGTCTCTCTATGAGGTCTTAAGGATAACAGACGCTGCTGATTGTTAGCGTCATCTATGGCTCATTTTGGTGTCAGAGGAGTAATCTTGTTGTGTAGATGACGGACAGGTCATCCTATAAGGACATGGTGAGAGGGTGATTCGTAGGTGACTTCAGGGCTGTGTGTAACGGCTTATTCTCATAAAGCATGAAGGCTGTGGAGTTGTAAGGGCATTTATTCGGCAATTAGAGGAGGATGTTTAGCATTGTGTAATCTGGGGGTTTGTGTGGAAGAGGGGGATAAGAAATTAAGTGTATTGCTCAAATTTCAGATGTCACATGACAGAGAATAGGGGGCATATACTTTGGTTTAGAGGAATATGCAGGGAACAGAGTCAGTAACATGGTGAATTAGTTAAAACAGAACAGAACAGAACGTACAGCTTGCGTTACCGTGAACAAGTATGCATCTGCAGTTATGGCTGACATCAAAAATCCAAATATGGATAACATAGCAAACAAAACATAGTAAACAAAAACATAGTAAACAAAATCATACCCAGGGGTTAAGGGCAGGCTGTCTAAATCCGAGGGGGGCACGCCCATTCCCAAACCTGAGAATGGATTCTAACCGACATCCACGTAGGCCACACACCTGTGCATGTCCCCCTCGGATCCCTGACCACCCTCAGTGCTGTAAAGCAGAAAATTCAGGAGCTAGGAGCTAGTAGGGCCTGTGGGGAGAAAGACAGCACATAATGCAATCGGGGGATTATATATCGACATGTCATTAGCTGCATTGGAGTAGATAGGAGAATGTAGGAAGAAGGCTTCAATAGAAAAAGGGTACAGCCGATGAGCAAGAATGAATACAGTGTGAGGAGAAGGAGGAAAAGACAATCAGTGCGGGAGAAGGTAGTCTCTGACCCGACATAAGGAAGTTAGGGCGACCGGGGAAACCTTCGGGAGTTGTCCAAGAGGGAAAGAGGGTACCAACCGTTCTGCCAGTGTTCCCTAGGGATTGCTGTATAAAGTTACCTGCGAATTGGAGTGGTCCAGAGTCCAGCTGTGAGGTGGAAACAGAAGGACGGTATTCATGTTTCTTGTTAGGCGATGCGTGCTTTGCGGGGCACTGGAGAAGCCGTCGGGCTACCATTACGCGGGGCTCTTTGATCCTTTGAAGGAGTGTGGGGAGGAGGTGGGTGAGAGCGTCGGCGGCCGATACTAAAGTTGCCTGCTTCTGCGATACCTTCCATGGAGGTGACTCTTCTGAGTGGCGGTATACGGAAGTCGCTGTACCAGTCTGGTACTTCCACATACGGTATCTCCATGGCCGTGCAGAAGTGGTCTAAATCCTCCGGGACTTTTAGATTGGCTGTGCGGCCTTGGTGAGTTGCTGTCAGGCAGAAGGGGAACTTCCATCGGTAGATTATGGATCTGGCCCTCAGTGTTTCCAGGAGGGGACGTAGCTCGCGTCTGCGCTGCAGGGTGATGTTAGATAGGTCCTGGTAGATTCTGATATCCGTTCCCTGGAAAGACAGTTGGTTGCGGTGTCTGGCCTTGCGTAATATTTCCTCCTTCAAGGGAAAGTCTGTGAGGCAGCAGACTGCATCCCGTGGGGGATCTGTGTCCCTTCCCCGCGGGCGCAGTGCCCTGTGGAGCCGTTCGAACGCGATCGGGGTATCAGGGGCTCTTTCAAGTAGATCGTTAAAGATGGTAGTTACTGCCACTGGGAGCTGGCTGGCATCGATCATTTCTGGAATACCCCTCACTCTAAGGTTGTGACGCCTTCCGCGATTATCTAAATCTTCCATGTGGCGATTGATCTCCCTGAGGTGGATCGCATGCGACTCTGTTACCTGTTGAACGTGACAAATCGCTGTGTCTTGGCGGGCTTGAGCGTATTCCACCTCTTCCACCCTAAGCGTCATGGCGTGTATGTCCGACCTCATGTCCAAGATGGCCGCCATGAGGGTGTTTTTAATATCCGTAGCGACGCTGTGCAGGTCATTAAGGCTCACTGCCGGGGGGTGAGTCATCCCCGTTGCCAGACCTGGGGATCTCTGCTCCTCGGGTCGCTGCGGGCTGGAGCTCTGGGCGCGTGGCGCTTGGGAGGAGGCTGCTTGCGAGGCCTGCATCCTGGCCGTAGGCCGTGACCGGAATATCTCGGGGATTTGCTGACTCAGCGGGGTGTCGGTGTTCAGCAGGGATCGGGAACGGGTTGCCGAGGCACTGCGAGCGGTTCTCACCATGTCCGGTGGAGCAGGTAAGCTGATAAGCTGAAGTTGCTGGACCTCGGGACGGGAGCTCGCACACTACACGTCCATCCTGGAACGGCACCAGACCACGCCCCCAACTGTGAGTTTTACAGTTATAATCAACCATTTTTTCTGAATGAAAATTACTCAGTGTTTACAGTGTTTACTATTGTGATTAGCCTAGTTATTTGCATGGTACAGATGGGCTGTGATTGCCCCTGTCTGTACCATGTGATAACTGTGACCAATCACTGAGCTTGTCACAATAGCAAACAATGAACGGCATGTAACAAAGCCTTTCATTGTGTACAACTGTCATGTGAATGGTTACAATGGTCACATGGTACCGGCAGTGGTACAGTACAGCCATCTGTCATTGGCTGTGTCCGGTGGACATGGCGGTGACAGATCGCGCCAGAGCACGGCCCGATCCTGGGAGGATGTCATATGACATCCTCCCAGAACAGCAGTGCTCCTTGCTGTCATTGTGCAATAGGCTGGGCAGAAAGGTGTTAAGAAAAAAAAAAAAACTTCCACTATGTAAATCCATCATTAGTCACATCCAGTGATGCAGATCCTCGTCAGATCCTCGTCAGTCGTGACGAAAAAGAAATGCGGCCAACCCACCTTAATGTCCTAGCCCCAGGTACTAAATGTAGACAAAAGAGTGGAATCTCCCGGGTAATGTCCATATCAGTTACATCACTGGGGATCTCCTATGATGTCACTAACCACATATGGCCATATTTGGTCTCTGACATTACCAGGAAGACTCCACCCTTTTGTTTACACTGGGGGTCCCCCCTTGCAAGCTACCTCCCCATGTTGAGGGCATAGGGCCTGATATTTTTTGTGGGGGGGGGGGGGGGGCAGGCTGCATGCTGTGATCAAGGTTTGGTGTGGATTTTGGTGGTGACCTCATACTTTTTTTTGCAGGACCCCCTTTAAAAAAAATTTGGGAGGGTGCAAAGCCATTTTTTTGTTTACACTATCTCCATCCCTTTTTTACATTTCATTATCAGCCACAGATCAACTTTTAACAACCAAATGGACCAGGTGGGGATGACTTATTGGTTGTTAGGAAGACACAGGCCACCGGTGTCCTAACAACCAGCCTAAGAGGAAGCTGTCACATTTAGCAGCAGTGATCAACCTCTGAACAAGCAAAATTCACTTAAAATGTGGGTTCCAACCGAACCCACAGCTCATCTCTAGTCATAGCATACACTCATATTACCTGAAACTCACCCAAAGACCAGACAAAAAATATCAATCTTAAACCCTAATGCCGCGTACACACGACCGTTTTTAATGTCATTGAAAAAAACCCAGCATTTTTCTAGATGTGATTTTTCGTGTTTCCTCTCAAGCCTGCCTTGCCTACACACTATCGTGTTCGAGTAAAGCGCGGTGACGTACAACACGTACGACGGCACTATAAAGGATGGCGCCACCCTTCATGTTAGTAAAGTTTGTTGAGCGACGATTTGCGCTTTTCAGCCTCGTGCTTTTCAGTCCGTTACAGTGTGGCGAATGTGCTATCTCCATTACGAACGCTAGTTTTACCAGAACGAGCACTCCCGTCTCATACTTGATTCTGAGCATGTGCATTTTTTTTTCACGCCGTTAAAGGCCGCACACGGCCGTTTTTCATGACGAGATAAACGACGATGTAAAAAACGGCGTGAAAAATTAGAGCATGTTCCAATTTTTCTCGTCGTGATTCTCTGCGTTTTTCTCGTCTGGAAAACTGCTGGAAAGCCCACACACAATAATTTTTAATGACCATTTAAAAAAAAAATATTTTTCTCGTCATTAAACGGTCGTGTGTATGCAGCATAACATCTAAGAGCAACTAAACGCTAATAGAGATTCACACCTAAATATCAAATCAATAAATAAAGTGCAGCACTCCTAAATACACAATCCCACTACTGATACGATATTATCAATAATGACCACGCATATACATAAATAATGCCAGAATAGTCATGTGCAATAAACCACCAACAGTGCATAATAAATAAAGTGCAATGAATTTGATTCAAAGGTCACTTATAACATGTATATTCATGAATGATATACAAGATAAAAATGCAATCAGCGCAAAAGGATATACTGTATATCTAAAGAGAATGCAGCTGGACACTTAAAAGATTTTCACAACATCTTTGTAAGTAACAATAAACCAAAACAGTGCAGTGCAAGTAAATTGATAAACATGAAGTCCATAAATCATGAATGGTGAACTACAGAGCCCAGGAAGCAGTAGAGAAGATGTTCCACGTGATGGAAAATAGTAGGAGAAACAGCTTCAAGTGACAATCCCTCCATCTCCAAGGTAATCCCTTCGCTCACCTCTGATAATGGACTTCTGACCTAACAGGTAGTCAAAATCGTATGTCCCACTGAATGGGTAATAAGGCACTAGGAACTGGAACTCCAGAAATCCAGGATGATATATACCCAAGGCAATATAAATGAAAAAAAATCTAAGTGCTCTCCGTTTAAAAATAATCAGCGGTTTATTCAAATAAAACCTACTCCCATTGAGCCGACTAGTATGAGCATGTATCACAGCACAAATCAATCAGAATGGCAGCGGGTGACGTCAGACGTAGCTCCTCCCCCCATACGCGTTATGTTCACAAGAACTTCGTTAGCTGTCAATCCTATATGTCTTAATTTCATCTCCATTGCAATCTTCCCACAACTGCATGTGTGTCACACAGTGAATCACTCCCACAAATCGTGCCTTTTGGGTGTACTCTCCTCCTGAAATATTGGACCTCCTAAATTACAGAGGGTTGCATGAGCAATATACCCCACAGGGGTTAATCCTCTGTCTAGAAAGAGATTTGTAAAGGGCATTAACACCCTAAATGTAGCCAGGAGCAAAAAAAGGGGGTGCTGGTGCAACTGACAAAACAAAAAATAAATAAAAAACTTGGGCAAGGAGTGATAAACGAATGAAGAGAGTCTTTTTAGTCCTTAAGAAAAGTCCATAAAAGTTACTGTGGCTTGAAGTTCACATTATGGCAGCATCAGCCGTCTCTCTTCCAAGCAGGATCTGGGGAGGCTCCCACAAGCAAACCATGTATAAACAGAAAAAAGAAGGAGAGTAAGGCCCCATGCACACGAGACGCTGTTATTTGCTGTTAAACGCGTGTTCAGAGGCAGTTGGACACTTTTTTCAACTGCTCCTGAACCCATTCAATGTTATCCTATGTGTCCATGCACACAGTCTCGTTTATTGCCGTTTTTAGGCAGTTGCGTTTAACCTCGTTTTTCCAGAAGCAAAAAAATGGGTTCAGACGCAAAAGTTTTCCACGTTTCGGACGCAAAACGCGGCTAAACGCCGCTAAACGCGGCAAAACGCGGTACCGGCGTTTTGCCGCGATTTCGTTTATTAGCGTTTTTAAAGGTGACCTATTTTTTTACATTAGAAATCTCAAAAATGCTGGCAAATGATGAAAAACCATCAAAAAAATATGAAAAAAAACTGTAATTGCTTGCATTGCACTGTAGACAATCCACAACTTGTGGCAGGTGATGTGGCAAGTGGACAATCCACAACTTGTGGCAGGTGATGTTGCCAGGTGACGTGGCAGGTGGAAATCCACAAATTGTGGCAGGTGACGTGGCCAGGTGACGTGGCAAGTGGACAATCCACAACTTGTGGCAGGTAACGTGGCCAGGTGACGTGGCCAGGTGACATGGCAGGTGACGTGGCAGGTGGACAATCCACAACTTGTGGCAGGTAACGTGGCCAGGTGACGTGGCCAGGTGACATGGCAGGTGAGGTGGCAGGTGGACAATCCACAAATTGTGGCAGGTGATGTGGCAGGTGACGTGGCAGGTGACGTGGCAGGTGACGTGGCAAGTGGACAATCCACAACATGTGGCAGATGACATGGCAGGTGACGTGGCCAGGTGACGTGGCAAGTGGACAATGCACAACTTGTGGCAGGTGACGTGGCCAGGTGACGTGGCAGGTGACGTAGCAAGTGAACATTCCACAACTTGTGGCAGGTGACGTGGCCAGGTGACGTGGCAGGTGACGTGGCAAGTGGACAATCCACAACTTTTGGCCAGGTGACGTGGCAGGTGACGTGGCAAGTGGACAATTCACAACTTGTGGCAGGTGACGTGGCAGGTGACGTGGCCAGGTGACGTGGCAAGTAGACAATGCACAACTTGTGGCCAGGTGACGTGGCAGGTGACATGGCCAGGTGACGTGGCCAGGTGATGTGGCAAGTGGACAATCCACAACTTGTGGCCAGGTGACGTGGCAGGTGACGTGGCAAGTGGACAATTCACAACTTGTGGCAGGTGACGTGGCCAGGTGACGTATCAGGTGACGTGGCAAGTGGACAATCCACAGCTTGTGGCAGATGATGTGGCAAGTGATACGCTAAATACAAGTACACTGCTGCTCTCTCAGCTGCTGGTCTCCTAAAATGGCTGAAATGGTTAAATAATAATGTTTTTTGAGCTTAGGGAGGGTCTTATGATGTTTCTTAACTAAACGCCTATAGACGCAAACGCGGTAAAACGCCGCTAAAATCGCGGCAAAACGGGCGTTTTTAAAAGCCGGTTTTAGCCTTTAAAAACGTGTGTTCAGCAGAGTTTGCACCGGCGTCTCGTGTGCATGGGGCCTTAAAGGAGTAGTAAAGTTACATGTTTTTTCACCTTAATGCATCCTATGCATTAAGGTGAAAAAACATTCGACAATACCGCCCCCCCCTCGAGCCCCCGTTTTTCTTACCTGGCCCCTCGAAAGTCCCATGCTCGTCCCCGTCATCCTCTTCGTTTTTCAGCCTGGCCGCCGATTGGCTACACTGGATGGATTGAAAGCAGCGCAGCCATTGGCTGGCGCTGCTGTCAATCACATCCAATGACGCGGCGCGCGGGGGGCGGGGCCGAGTGATACAGTCGGCGGCTATGGCCGCCGCTGTATCACGGGAGCGCGCCCGCAATCACTCCACACCATGCGAGCTCACTCGCATTAAGGTGTGGAGTCCTTGCGGGGAGGAGCCAAGACAGCCGCCGAGTGACCCCAGAAGACCAGGATCGGGGCCACTGTGTGCAAAACAAGCTGCACAGTGGAGGTAAGTATAACATGTTTGTTATTTTTAAGCAAAAAAAAGGGAAGCTTTAGTGCTCCTTTAAGCACCACTACCTAACTGTAGCATTTATTAAAACATATTGGTAAAATGAAAAACAATAAATAAGCACTTGCGTTTAAAAGACATTAAAACACGTACCAATAGATCTCCAGCTGGTGGCAACCTTCCAGGTGGTCTATTGGGGAGATGAGTCGATGTAAGGTGCTTGGAACCAGGAAGTTAACCAGGGGAACACCAGTAAGAGCCAGCAGGAGCAGCAGACTGTCTGTGTATATCACATGGATAAGAACCACTGTGGACAGCAGGGAATGTGGCAGGCCCACAAAATGGCCCTGATGATATCATGTGTGATAACTATGGGTGTGGTTATGCATTTCGGGGTGTGGCCCCCTTTTCAAACAAACCTGGAGGGTATCTGTGGCAGTTTTCTATATCAAAAACGGATGCATGCCCTCTGTTAAATAGGTGTAGACTCTCATCAGTTTCTATTTTAATCTGAAATAGAAGCTGGCGCAAGTGACACAGATAGACCAGAAGCAGGTGTATTTGCTTAGCTAATGTGGTGCATGCCACTCCTGACAGTTTCCTGCACCATTATAATAATGCAATAAACTTAGTTAAAGAGGAAGTAAACCCTCACTGACAAAAATCATGACATTTACTGACAGCCACATTTTTTTACTGACAGTGCACATATCAATATTTAAGCTACAAACATGTAGCTAGTGCTATTAGCAATGTGTTTAAGGTATAACAAAAGGCAACAAAAATATTTCTACATTTACATGAAGGTTAGATTAATATACCCCAACATAGAGTCCCCCCTGCAGTGTACGGGGGAACTCTATGGACCCTAATGTAAAAGGGAACACTGTGGACTGTGATGTAAAGGAGAAATCTGTGGAGGTCAGCTGCATAGAGGGCGCATTTAAATATCTACTGCAGCATAGCCTGTATGGAAGTTCGTAGCTCCTTTCCGTAGAAGCTGCTGGGAACTTCCAGGTTTAAAGATGGCCGCCGCACAGCAGCCATCTTTATGATGCAACAAGGGGAGATTTCTGAAAGCAGTGGGCCTGTGTGCAAGATCCTAATTTGGACCCTAATGCTAGAGAAAGAAGTGTGACGCACTGTACCTAGCGTCTGCTGGTTACATAGCACGGTAAAGATGCCCGATGATTGGGGGATAATTGCATTGTGCAGCCATTAGGCTCCCACTCAGCTCCTTCCTGACAGGGTTACCAACCACTCACAACTTTTTTTTTTCTTACAGAAGACATGGAGAACCTGAAATATGCCCAAAAACTCCTATTAGAAACTAAGAGGGTAATAAGGGATGGAGGGATAGAGACAGAAGGGGAGGAGGAGAAATAGAGATGGGGGAGATGGAAAAGTCGGAGAGAGATGGAGGAAGCGGAGAGTGGGAGGGAGGAAAGAGGTAGAAGGAAAAAGAGGGATGCGAGAGGGGGGAGAGAGAGAGAGAGATGGGGGGGAGAGAGAGAAGGGAGGAGGGAGAGAGAGAAAGAGAGGGGGCAGTGGGGGAGAGAGAGAGTGAGATACATTGGAGAGAGAGAGAGAGAGGGCAGTGGGAGAGAGAAAGAGATAGGGGAAGAGAGACGGAGATGGGGTGAGAGAGAATAAGGCCCCTTTCACACTGGGACGGTGAGGTGCGCTGGCGGTATAGCGGTGCTATTTTTAGCGCCGCTATACCGTCGTTATTGACATGCTATTCGGCCACTAGCGGTGTGGTTTTAACCCCCGCTAGGGGCCTAGAAAGGGTTAAAACCACCCGCAATGTGATTTTGGACTTTTGGAGCGGTCCTGCTAGCGCACTGCTTCAGTGTGAAAGCCTTCGGGCTTTCACATTAAAGGGGTTGTAAAGCTTCGTTTTTTATTTTCTAAATAGGTTCCTTTAAGCTAGTGCATTGTTGGTTCACTTACCTTTTCCTTATATTTCCCTTCTAAATGTTTTTATTCTTTGTTTTCTTTGTCTGAATTTCTCACTTCCTGTTCCTCCTCAGTAAGCTGTTCAGTAAGCTGTTCTGGCTGACTCCACACCGCTCGGATAATGGTTTGAAGTTTAGTGAGGAGAAACAGGAAGTGAGAAATTCAGACGAAGAAAAAAAACATTTAGAGGGTAAATAGAAGGAAAAGGTAAGTGAACCAACAATGCACTAGCTTAAAGGAACCTATTTGGAAAATAAAAAACAAACCTTTACAACCCCTTTAAAGACTGCAGGGCAGGATTTTTTCAGGCGCTATTTTTAGCGCCAAAGCGCCTGAAAAATGCCCCAGTGTGAAAGGGGCCTTAGAGAGAGATATGGGGGAGAGATAGAGCAAGAGATGAGAGAGGGAGAGAGAGAGAGAGATATGGGGGGGGAGAGACAAATGGAGAAGAGAGAGAGATGGGGGGGGGGGGGGGAAAGAAATTATACAGAACCTGAAAAAGTAACCAAAATCGTGGCAGTCGCAGAATTCTACCAGCGTGCTGGACTGATTGGCACTGCGATATGATCTGTTTAGGAAAGCACATTTTGGAAGGATATTTTTCATTCATAAATGAGCAGATTTCACAATAATAATATAATATAAATAGGGTGGTTTTCACATTGACGCTCTCAGGAACTATGACATCACAACCTACATGTTCCCTCTAGCTATGACTCAGCAGCAGCTGCTGTGAATTGTATTGTAAAGAGCAGCATTGAAGGTGACACCTACTGCAAGTTGCTTATACATCTATAAGATGAAAGCTATTTTTAATTGAAGTTGTGGGGAACATTATTAGATATTGAGCTTCATTTTAATTTGTGCCAACAAAGCTTCTGATTTACGTCCCCTACTCCAGTGATGTCCTTGAGTACCTTAAGCACCCTTACAATTTTGACCTTTTATTTTATTTTTTATATTTTATTTATGTGCAGACTGGAGGGTCCGAATACTGACTGCATGCACTTAATAATTGTGCATGCACTGTCTGAATATCAGCGAGAGACTGTACTCCGATGAAAAGGAAATGGGGCGATTTACAAAAAGTCGGCCAACATATCAGAAGAATATTTGCCCTTCTATGAAAATCCATGAATCTTCCACAAAGTCAGTGTATATTACTTGCCTTAGTAATTATCTATTGTGATAGGACTCAACTCCTGGGCCGGCAGGCAACTCTCCCGCCCCCCCTCCAGTCCTGGCTGGCGGCTGCTGCTGTGCCAGCCAATGAGAGCGCTGATTGGAGTGTTCTGGTGGGGGGGGCTGTCCTGCTATCAGATCACAACAGCTCAGCGGGGGAGATCGCTGTACTAACATCTGATCATTAGTACAACTACTACTAAACTATTAAGCCCTGTAAACACGACTGGTTTTCCCGGCAGGAAAACTGCCAGGAGAGCTTTTGGTCGGGAATCCTGGCCGTGTGTATGCTCCCTAGCAGTTTTGCCGACAGGAAAACTGCCGTAAAAAAATAGAGAACCTGCTCTCTATTTTTCTTTGGGATTCCCGGCAGAGTCTTTCCTGCCGAGAAAACCGGTCGTCTGTATGCTTACCTGAAGGGGAAATAAACCACGCATGCTCGATAACAATTCGACGCATGCGTGGTAGCATAGAACGTAATTTAGACGGCTTGTCATAGTCTCAAAAGAACGGTGGGTCTTTTGTGTGGCCGGCCATGTGTATACATGGCTTTTCAAGGAAAGCTTGGCAGGAATCCCGTCAAAGAGACGGGATTCCCGGCCGTGTGTAGAGGGCTTAAGTGTGCACTAGGCTTTAGGAAGATCTCCTTTCCTGGTAAAATTTATTTTTTGTAATTGTGTTTATAATAGACAGTATTTTCCACTTTCTTACTTCCTAATACACAGCATCTGCGGTTTGCTGCTTCTTCCAGTCTGGGAATCTTTTTTAAATGCTTTAGAATAAAGTAAGCAAGCATCATGTGACATCTTCATATAATCTTTTTTTTTTTTAACAGAGATGTTATCTTCATATAATCTTTATTAAAAATAGTAAAATGTGGTACTTGCAAATCTTTTTTTATAGACTTGCTATATCACATAAAGAGACCTGTTCAGCCCTTACTGCACAGAAGAAATCCCTGTAGTAAATCTTGCTTGGAAAGCCTGATGATGAGGGTCCATCGGTGAAATCATTGAGTGGTTATACATGCTAGAGATAACAGCTGCATGCTCTCTAACATGATCCACTAAGGGGATTTCTTCTGTGTAGTTAAAGTTAAGCAGGTTTTTTCCTGGATGCCATTTTGTATGTGAAATGTGAGTACCACATTTTAATTGTAGCCAAAAGATTACTACTGAAAGCTGTTATGTATTGTTTATTTGATAAAGGGTTTGGCTCCCTCTGGTGACCACTGAACGTTATTAAAATGTTTATTTTCTAGGTTTAGAATTGAACTGTGGTGCATTGTGGGATGGCTAGTTCTATGAGGAATTGACTCTATTGCATAAGTTAGTTTGAAGACTACAAACCCACAATGCTACTGTGTTACCACAATGCAACGAGCCATCGCACAGACTGCTGGGTAACCAGATAAAAGGACAAGCAAGGCCTTGGTAAGGCCTCTCTGGACACCTTTCAACTGCCAGCAGGAGGACTGCGTGAGTGACTGAGAGTTAAGGCCTACGGCCTACAGCGGAGAGCCGAAGCAATCCCCTCAGAGGGATCCCTGAAGGATAGTCCTGTCCTGTTGGACAGGCAGATCTGCCCGCGCTTCATAGCTACCTGCCCGCCAACACCCGGGGAGCGGGTGCGCTGTGCATCGGCGCCATCTTCTTTCCAGAGACATCCGCAAGGGAGTTCCGGATGGAGCATACCAGTGGGCTGAGGAGCCATAGCAGTGAGCAGGCACTTGCCTATCAAGTAGTTGACTGAGATATTGAGAAGTGTTTCCTGTAATCCAGACTGTGTTTGCTGACACCTGTAGTTCTACGGATAGGAATCCATTATACCTGAGTGTCTTTGCAGCCGGATTGACAGAGTTAGCGGTTATTTTACAAGCACCTCATATTCTCACAGTTATCATTCTTTTTCACATTTGGATTACAATTAAGTGCACCAACCAGCTAGCGGAAGAAAGACTGAGACAAACTGGAACAGCCATCACATTGGTTATTCTTCAAGTTCACCACATATGGTCACAGTAACTCTGAACTGTCCTCTAGAGGGAGCCATTTAGTAACATAAGTTTCTAGCACGTATTGTGATTGTTTGCACTGTTCTTGCTGCTTTGTCGTTTTTGGTGTTTGTGTGTGTGTGTGGGCCTAGGTGGAGAGTAGGGATGAGCTCGGTGTTCGAGTCGAACATACGTTCGATTCGAACATCGGCTGTTCGATCGTTCGACGAAGATCGAACGATTTGGGCCGTTCGCGCCTAATTCGAGTGACGCGAATGGCCCACAATGCACTACGCCATCGCAGTGTCATCCAGGCGCTGTGATTGGCCAAGCATGCACTGTGACCCCGCATGCTTGGCCAATCACAGCGCCGGCAGCGAGGAGAGCAATGATTGGCCACAGGCAGGATGCCTGTGGCCAATTATTGCTGAGGGTGTTTAGTACACGCCCCACACTATAAAAGGCCGCCAGCACGGCGGCCTACTGTAGTGTGTTCCGGAGCAGGGAAAGAGAAGCATAGGCAGGGACAGTGACATTTATTTTTTCTTGCTTAACCTGGATTCCTTTAGTTTAGGGAAAGAGAAGGATAGGTAGGGAGAGTGTCAGTGTGTTTTACTGTGCGAATCCTTGTTTCTAGGGACAGGGAAGGACAGTGAGGGAAATTCTCCTTGTGCTATAGTGTGCTTTAAAAAAACATTTTTTCTAGGGACAGAAAACTATAGGTAGGGAGAGTGTCAGTGTGTTTTACTGTGCGAATCCTTGTTTCTAGGGACAGGGAAGGACAGTGAGGGAAATTCTCCTTGTGCTATAGTGTGCTTTAAAAAAACATTTTTTCTAGGGACAGAAAACTATAGGTAGGGAGAGTGTCAGTGTGTTTTACTGTGCAAATCCTTGTTTCTAGGGACAGGGAAGGACAGTGAGGGAAATTCTCCTTGTGCTATAGTGTGCTTTAAAAAAACATTTTTTCTAGGGACAGAAAACTATAGGTAGGGAGAGTGTCAGTGTGTTTTACTGTGCGAATCCTTGTTTCTAGGGACAGGGAAGGACAGTGAGGGAAATTCTCCTTGTGCTATAGTGTGCTTTAAAAAAACATTTTTTCTAGGGACAGAAAACTATAGGTAGGGAGAGTGTCAGTGTGTTTTACTGTGCGAATCCTTGTTTCTAGGGACAGGGAAGGACAGTGAGGGAAATTCTCCTTGTGCTATAGTGTGCTTTAAAAAAACATTTTTTCTAGGGACAGAAAACTATAGGTAGGAAGAGTGTCAGTTTCTTTCACTGTGATAATCCTTGTTTCTAGGGACAGGGAAGGACAGTGAGGGAAATTCTCCTTGTGCTATAGTGTGCTTTAAAAAAACATTTTTTCTAGGGACAGAAAACTATAGGTAGGAAGAGTGTCAGTTTCTTTCACTGTGATAATCCTTGTTTCTAGGGACAGGGAAGGACAGTGAGGGAAATTCTCCTTGTGCTATAGTGTGCTTTAAAAAAACATTTTTTCTAGGGACAGAAAACTATAGGTAGGAAGAGTGTCAGTTTCTTTCACTGTGATAATCCTTGTTTCTAGGGACAGGGAAGGACAGTGAGGGAAATTCTCCTTGTGCTATAGTGTGCTTTAAAAAAACATTTTTTCTAGGGACAGAAAACTATAGGTAGGAAGAGTGTCAGTTTCTTTCACTGTGATAATCCTTGTTTCTAGGGACAGGGAAGGACAGTGAGGGAAATTCTCCTTGTGCTATAGTGTGCTTTAAAAAAACATTTTTTCTAGGGACAGAAAACTATAGGTAGGGAGAGTGTCAGTGTGTTTTACTGTGCGAATCCTTGTTTCTAGGGACAGGGAAGGACAGTGAGGGAAATTCTCCTTGTGCTATAGTGTGCTTTAAAAAAACATTTTTTCTAGGGACAGAAAACTATAGGTAGGAAGAGTGTCAGTTTCTTTCACTGTGATAATCCTTGTTTCTAGGGACAGGGAAGGACAGTGAGGGAAATTCTCCTTGTGCTATAGTGTGCTTTAAAAAAACATTTTTTCTAGGGACAGAAAACTATAGGTAGGAAGAGTGTCAGTTTCTTTCACTGTGATAATCCTTGTTTCTAGGGACAGGGAAGGACAGTGAGGGAAATTCTCCTTGTGCTATAGTGTGCTTTAAAAAAACATTTTTTCTAGGGACAGAAAACTATAGGTAGGAAGAGTGTCAGTTTCTTTCACTGTGATAATCCTTGTTTCTAGGGACAGGGAAGGACAGTGAGGGAAATTCTCCTTGTGCTATAGTGTGCTTTAAAAAAACATTTTTTCTAGGGACAGAAAACTATAGGTAGGAAGAGTGTCAGTTTCTTTCACTGTGATAATCCTTGTTTCTAGGGACAGGGAAGGACAGTGAGGGAAATTCTCCTTGTGCTATAGTGTGCTTTAAAAAAACATTTTTTCTAGGGACAGAAAACTATAGGTAGGGAGAGTGTCAGTGTGTTTTACTGTGCGAATCCTTGTTTCTAGGGACAGGGAAGGACAGTGAGGGAAATTCTCCTTGTGCTATAGTGTGCTTTAAAAAAACATTTTTTCTAGGGACAGAAAACTATAGGTAGGAAGAGTGTCAGTTTCTTTCACTGTGATAATCCTTGTTTCTAGGGACAGGGAAGGACAGCGAGGGAAATTCTCCTTGTGCTATAGTGTGCTTTAAAAAAACATTTTTTCTAGGGACAGAAAACTATAGGTAGGAAGAGTGTCAGTTTCTTTCACTGTGATAATCCTTGTTTCTAGGGACAGGGAAGGACAGTGAGGGAAATTCTCCTTGTGCTATAGTGTGCTTTAAAAAAACATTTTTTCTAGGGACAGAAAACTATAGGTAGGAAGAGTGTCAGTTTCTTTCACTGTGATAATCCTTGTTTCTAGGGACAGGGAAGGACAGTGAGGGAATTTCTCCTTGTGCTATAGTGTGCTTTAAAAAAACATTTTTTCTAGGGACAGAAAACTATAGCTAGGAAGAGTGTCAGTTTCTTTCACTGTGATAATCCTTGTTTCTAGGGACAGGGAAGGACAGTGAGGGAAATTCTCCTTGTGCTATAGTGTGCTTTAAAAAACATTTTTTCTAGGGACAGAAAACTATAGGTAGGAAGAGTGTCAGTTTCTTTCACTGTGATAATCCTTGTTTCTAGGGACAGGGAAGGACAGTGAGGGAAATTCTCCTTGTGCTATAGTGTGCTTTAAAAAAACATTTTTTCTAGGGACAGAAAACTATAGGTAGGGAGAGTGTCAGTGTGTTTTACTGTGCAAATCCTTGTTTCTAGGGACAGGGAAGGACAGTGAGGGAAATTCTCCTTGTGCTATAGTGTGCTTTAAAAAAACATTTTTTCTAGGGACAGAAAACTATAGGTAGGAAGAGTGTCAGTTTCTTTCACTGTGATAATCCTTGTTTCTAGGGACAGGGAAGGACAGTGAGGGAAATTCTCCTTGTGCTATAGTGTGCTTTAAAAAAACATTTTTTCTAGGGACAGAAAACTATAGGTAGTGTGAGGGGGTTAGCTCGGCAGCGGGTGTGTGTGACCCCCGGGATGGGCTCCCCACACAAAACAGGCCCAGCAAACGGAGGTTGTGGTTTTCAAAATCAAAAAAAGGTGCGGTTTATTTTCTATTTACAGTGACAAAACACAGCAAAGCAAAAGAAACATAACCAAAATAAATCCTGGTCAAGTTGACCTCTGACTAAACATACAGGTTTCCTAACTAACAACTGGGATCAGCCTAGTGCTGTCCTAGTCCCTAAGTCCCTGGTTTATTAAAAGTCCAAACAAATAGCCACACAGGCTTTGCCTCACCGCACAGGGGTTCACTCTCCCTAGACAGTCCACACAGGTCTGGTTCCAGGCATGAGCTAACATCTAATGAAGCTGGGAGTTCTTATAGAGGCCTAAATGAGCTGACAAGGTTCAGCTGGTCTCCTCATCTCTGTCTGCACGACGCCCCACACTCTCCCTAGAGGTATGAGTCATCCATGAGCCCACTAGCCTTATACAACGCTCCACCTAGTTGTATAAGTCGGCGTAAAGCCTGAATCTGGGCAAAATATATCTACCCCCCTGGATGCAACCAGGTGACTTTACCTTCCTGCTGTCACAGTAGGAAGAGTGTCAGTTTCTTTCACTGTGATAATCCTTGTTTCTAGGGACAGGGAAGGACAGTGAGGGAAATTCTCCTTGTGCTATAGTGTGCTTTAAAAAAACATTTTTTTCTAGGGACAGAAAACTATAGGTAGGAAGAGTGTCAGTTTCTTTCACTGTGATAATCCTTGTTTCTAGGGACAGGGAAGGACAGTGAGGGAAATTCTCCTTGTGCTATAGTGTGCTTTAAAAAAACATTTTTTCTAGGGACAGAAAACTATAGGTAGGAAGAGTGTCAGTTTCTTTCACTGTGATAATCCTTGTTTCTAGGGACAGGGAAGGACAGTGAGGGACATTCTCCTTGTGCTATAGTGTGCTTTAAAAAAACATTTTTTCTAGGGACAGAAAACTATAGGTAGGAAGAGTGTCAGTTTCTTTCACTGTGATAATCCTTGTTTCTAGGGACAGGGAAGGACAGTGAGGGAAATTCTCCTTGTGCTATAGTGTGCTTTAAAAAAACATTTTTTCTAGGGACAGAAAACTATAGGTAGGAAGAGTGTCAGTTTCTTTCACTGTGATAATCCTTGTTTCTAGGGACAGGGAAGGACAGTGAGGGAAATTCTCCTTGTGCTATAGTGTGCTTTAAAAAAACATTTTTTCTAGGGACAGAAAACTATAGGTAGGAAGAGTGTCAGTTTCTTTCACTGTGATAATCCTTGTTTCTAGGGACAGGGAAGGACAGTGAGGGAAATTCTCCTTGTGCTATAGTGTGCTTTAAAAAAACATTTTTTTCTAGGGACAGAAAACTATAGGTAGGAAGAGTGTCAGTTTCTTTCACTGTGATAATCCTTGTTTCTAGGGACAGGGAAGGACAGTGAGGGAAATTTTCCTTGTGCTATAGTGTGCTTTAAAAAAACATTTTTTCTAGGGACAGAAAACTATAGGTAGGAAGAGTGTCAGTTTCTTTCACTGTGATAATCCTTGTTTCTAGGGACAGGGAAGGACAGTGAGGGAAATTCTCCTTGTGCTATAGTGTGCTTTAAAAAAACATTTTTTCTAGGGACAGAAAACTATAGGTAGGAAGAGTGTCAGTTTCTTTCACTGTGATAATCCTTGTTTCTAGGGACAGGGAAGGACAGTGAGGGAAATTCTCCTTGTGCTATAGTGTGCTTTAAAAAAACATTTTTTCTAGGGACAGAAAACTATAGGTAGGAAGAGTGTCAGTTTCTTTCACTGTGATAATCCTTGTTTCTAGGGACAGGGAAGGACAGTGAGGGAAATTCTCCTTGTGCTATAGTGTGCTTTAAAAAAAACATTTTTTCTAGGGACAGAAAACTATAGGTAGGAAGAGTGTCAGTTTCTTTCACTGTGATAATCCTTGTTTCTAGGGACAGGGAAGGACAGTGAGGGAAATTCTCCTTGTGCTATAGTGTGCTTTAAAAAAACATTTTTTCTAGGGACAGAAAACTATAGGTAGGAAGAGTGTCAGTTTCTTTCACTGTGATAATCCTTGTTTCTAGGGACAGGGAAGGACAGTGAGGGAAATTCTCCTTGTGCTATAGTGTGCTTTAAAAAAAAAAAAATTCTAGGGACAGAAAACTATAGGTAGGAAGAGTGTCAGTTTCTTTCACTGTGATAATCCTTGTTTCTAGGGACAGGGAAGGACAGTGAGGGAAATTCTCCTTGTGCTATAGTGTGCTTTAAAAAAACATTTTTTCTAGGGACAGAAAACTATAGGTAGGAAGAGTGTCAGTTTCTTTCACTGTGATAATCCTTGTTTCTAGGGACAGGGAAGGACAGTGAGGGAAATTCTCCTTGTGCTATAGTGTGCTTTAAAAAAACATTTTTTCTAGGGACAGAAAACTATAGGTAGGAAGAGTGTCAGTTTCTTTCACTGTGATAATCCTTGTTTCTAGGGACAGGGAAGGACAGTGAGGGAAATTCTCCTTGTGCTATAGTGTGCTTTAAAAAAACATTTTTTCTAGGGACAGAAAACTATAGGTAGGAAGAGTGTCAGTTTCTTTCACTGTGATAATCCTTGTTTCTAGGGACAGGGAAGGACAGTGAGGGAAATTCTCCTTGTGCTATAGTGTGCTTTAAAAAAACATTTTTTCTAGGGACAGAAAACTATAGGTAGGAAGAGTGTCAGTTTCTTTCACTGTGATAATCCTTGTTTCTAGGGACAAGGAAGGACAGTGAGGGAAATTCTCCTTGTGCTATAGTGTGCTTTAAAAAAACATTTTTTCTAGGGACAGAAAACTATAGGTAGGAAGAGTGTCAGTTTCTTTCACTGTGATAATCCTTGTTTCTAGGGACAGGGAAGGACAGTGAGGGAAATTCTCCTTGTGCTATAGTGTGCTTTAAAAAAAAAAAAATTCTAGGGACAGAAAACTATAGGTAGGAAGAGTGTCAGTTTCTTTCACTGTGATAATCCTTGTTTCTAGGGACAGGGAAGGACAGTGAGGGAAATTCTCCTTGTGCTATAGTGTGCTTTAAAAAAACATTTTTTCTAGGGACAGAAAACTATAGGTAGTGTGACAGCAGGAAGGTAAAGTCACCTGGTTGCATCCAGGGGGGTAGATATATTTCGCCCAGATTCAGGCTTTACGCTGACTTATACAACTAGGTGGAGAGTTGTATAAGCCCAGCTAAGGCTAGTGGGCTCATGGATGACTCATACCTCTAGGGAGAGTGTGGGGCGTCGTGCAGACAGAGATGAGGAGACCAGCTGAACCTTGTCAGCTCATTTAGGCCTCTATAAGAACTCCCAGCTTCATTAGATGTTAGCTCATGCCTGGAACCAGACCTGTGTGGACTGTCTAGGGAGAGTGAACCCCTGTGCGGTGAGGCAAAGCCTGTGTGGCTATTTGTTTGGACTTTTACTAAACCAGGGACTTAGGGACTAGGACAGCACTAGGCTGATCCCAGTTGTTAGTTAGGAAACCTGTATGTTTAGTCAGAGGTCAACTTGACCAGGATTTATTTTGGTTATGTTTCTTTTGCTTTGCTGTGTTTTGTCACTGTAAATAGAAAATAAACCGCACCTTTTTGATTTTGAAAACCACAACCTCCGTTTGCTGGGCCTGTTTTGTGTGGGGAGCCCATCCCGGGGGTCACACACACCCGCTGCCGAGCTAACCCCCTCACAGTAGGAAGAGTGTCAGTTTCTTTCACTGTGATAATCCTTGTTTCTAGGGACAGGGAAGGACAGTGAGGGAAATTCTCCTTGTGCTATAGTGTGCTTTAAAAAACATTTTTTCTAGGGACAGAAAACTATAGGTAGGAAGAGTGTCAGTTTCTTTCACTGTGATAATCCTTGTTTCTAGGGACAGGGAAGGACAGTGAGGGAAATTCTCCTTGTGCTATAGTGTGCTTTAAAAAAACATTTTTTCTAGGGACAGAAAACTATAGGTAGGGAGAGTGTCAGTGTGTTTTACTGTGCGAATCCTTGTTTCTAGGGACAGGGAAGGACAGTGAGGGAAATTCTCCTTGTGCTATAGTGTGCTTTAAAAAAACATTTTTTCTAGGGACAGAAAAATATAGGTAGGAAGAGTGTCAGTTTCTTTCACTGTGATAATCCTTGTTTCTAGGGACAGGGAAGGACAGTGAGGGAAATTCTCCTTGTGCTATAGTGTGCTTTAAAAAAAAAAAAATTTCTAGGGACAGAAAACTATAGGTAGGAAGAGTGTCAGTTTCTTTCACTGTGATAATCCTTGTTTCTAGGGACAGGGAAGGACAGTGAGGGAAATTCTCCTTGTGCTATAGTGTGCTTTAAAAAAACATTTTTTCTAGGGACAGAAAACTATAGGTAGGAAGAGTGTCAGTTTCTTTCACTGTGATAATCCTTGTTTCTAGGGACAGGGAAGGACAGTGAGGGAAATTCTCCTTGTGCTATAGTGTGCTTTAAAAAAACATTTTTTCTAGGGACAGAAAACTATAGGTAGGGAGAGTGTCAGTTTCTTTCACTGTGATAATCCTTGTTTCTAGGGACAGGGAAGGACAGTGAGGGACATTCTCCTTGTGCTATAGTGTGCTTTAAAAAAACATTTTTTCTAGGGACAGAAAACTATAGGTAGGAAGAGTGTCAGTTTCTTTCACTGTGATAATCCTTGTTTCTAGGGACAGGGAAGGACAGTGAGGGAAATTCTCCTTGTGCTATAGTGTGCTTTAAATAAACATTTTTTCTAGGGACAGAAAACTATAGGTAGGAAGAGTGTCAGTTTCTTTCACTGTGATAATCCTTGTTTCTAGGGACAGGGAAGGACAGTGAGGGAAATTCTCCTTGTGCTATAGTGTGCTTTAAAAAAACATTTTTTCTAGGGACAGAAAACTATAGGTAGGAAGAGTGTCAGTTTCTTTCACTGTGATAATCCTTGTTTCTAGGGACAGGGAAGGACAATGAGGGAAATTCTCCTTTTGCTATAGTGTGCTTTAAAAAAACATTTTTTCTAGGGACAGAAAACTATAGGTAGGAAGAGTGTCAGTTTCTTTCACTGTGATAATCCTTGTTTCTAGGGACAGGGAAGGACAGTGAGGGAAATTCTCCTTGTGCTATAGTGTGCTTTAAAAAAACATTTTTTCTAGGGACAGAAAACTATAGGTAGGAAGAGTGTCAGTTTCTTTCACTGTGATAATCCTTGTTTCTAGGGACAGGGAAGGACAGTGAGGGAAATTCTCCTTGTGCTATAGTGTGCTTTAAAAAAACATTTTTTCTAGGGACAGAAAACTATAGGTAGGAAGAGTGTCAGTTTCTTTCACTGTGATAATCCTTGTTTCTAGGGACAGGGAAGGACAGTGAGGGAAATTCTCCTTGTGCTATAGTGTGCTTTAAAAAAACATTTTTTCTAGGGACAGAAAACTATAGGTAGGAAGAGTGTCAGTTTCTTTCACTGTGATAATCCTTGTTTCTAGGGACAGGGAAGGACAGTGAGGGAAATTCTCCTTGTGCTATAGTGTGCTTTAAAAAAACATTTTTTCTAGGGACAGAAAACTATAGGTAGGAAGAGTGTCAGTTTCTTTCACTGTGATAATCCTTGTTTCTAGGGACAGGGAAGGACAGTGAGGGAAATTCTCCTTGTGCTATAGTGTGCTTTAAAAAAACATTTTTTCTAGGGACAGAAAACTATAGGTAGGAAGAGTGTCAGTTTCTTTCACTGTGATAATCCTTGTTTCTAGGGACAGGGAAGGACAGTGAGGGAAATTCTCCTTGTGCTATAGTGTGCTTTAAAAAAACATTTTTTCTAGGGACAGAAAACTATAGGTAGGAAGAGTGTCAGTTTCTTTCACTGTGATAATCCTTGTTTCTAGGGACAGGGAAGGACAGTGAGGGAAATTCTCCTTGTGCTATAGTGTGCTTTAAAAAAACATTTTTTCTAGGGACAGAAAACTATAGGTAGGAAGAGTGTCAGTTTCTTTCACTGTGATAATCCTTGTTTCTAGGGACAGGGAAGGACAGTGAGGGAAATTCTCCTTGTGCTATAGTGTGCTTTAAAAAAACATTTTTTCTAGGGACAGAAAACTATAGGTAGGAAGAGTGTCAGTTTCTTTCACTGTGATAATCCTTGTTTCTAGGGACAGGGAAGGACAGTGAGGGAAATTCTCCTTGTGCTATAGTGTGCTTTAAAAAAACATTTTTTCTAGGGACAGAAAACTATAGGTAGGAAGAGTGTCAGTTTCTTTCACTGTGATAATCCTTGTTTCTAGGGACAGGGAAGGACAGTGAGGGAAATTCTCCTTGTGCTATAGTGTGCTTTAAAAAAACATTTTTTCTAGGGACAGAAAACTATAGGTAGGAAGAGTGTCAGTTTATTTCACTGTGATAATCCTTGTTTCTAGGGACAAGGAAGGACAGTGAGGGAAATTCTCCTTGTGCTATAGTGTGCTTTAAAAAAACATTTTTTCTAGGGACAGAAAACTATAGGTAGGAAGAGTGTCAGTTTCTTTCACTGTGATAATCCTTGTTTCTAGGGACAGGGAAGGACAGTGAGGGAAATTCTCCTTGTGCTATAGTGTGCTTTAAAAAAAATTTTTTTCTAGGGACAGAAAACTATAGGTAGGAAGAGTGTCAGTTTCTTTCACTGTGATAATCCTTGTTTCTAGGGACAGGGAAGGACAGTGAGGGAAATTCTCCTTGTGCTATAGTGTGCTTTAAAAAAACATTTTTTCTAGGGACAGAAAACTATAGGTAGGAAGAGTGTCAGTTTCTTTCACTGTGATAATCCTTGTTTCTAGGGACAGGGAAGGACAGTGAGGGAAATTCTCCTTGTGCTATAGTGTGCTTTAAAAAAAAATTTTTTCTAGGGACAGAAAACTATAGGTAGGAAGAGTGTCAGTTTCTTTCACTGTGATAATCCTTGTTTCTAGGGACAGGGAAGGACAGTGAAGGACATTCTCCTTGTGCTATAGTGTGCTTTAAAAAAACATTTTTTCTAGGGACAGAAAACTATAGGTAGGAAGAGTGTCAGTTTCTTTCACTGTGATAATCCTTGTTTCTAGGGACAGGGAAGGACAGTGAGGGAAATTCTCCTTGTGCTATAGTGTGCTTTAAAAAAACATTTTTTCTAGGGACAGAAAACTATAGGTAGGGAGAGTGTCAGTGTGTTTTACTGTGCGAATCCTTGTTTCTAGGGACAGGGAAGGACAGTGAGGGAAATTCTCCTTGTGCTATAGTGTGCTTTAAAAAAACATTTTTTCTAGGGACAGAAAACTATAGGTAGGAAGAGTGTCAGTTTCTTTCACTGTGATAATCCTTGTTTCTAGGGACAGGGAAGGACAGTGAGGGAAATTCTCCTTGTGCTATAGTGTGCTTTAAAAAAACATTTTTTCTAGGGACAGAAAACTATAGGTAGGAAGAGTGTCAGTTTCTTTCACTGTGATAATCCTTGTTTCTAGGGACAGGGAAGGACAGTGAGGGAAATTCTCCTTGTGCTATAGTGTGCTTTAAAAAAACATTTTTTCTAGGGACAGAAAACTATAGGTAGGAAGAGTGTCAGTTTCTTTCACTGTGATAATCCTTGTTTCTAGGGACAGGGAAGGACAGTGAGGGAAATTCTCCTTGTGCTATAGTGTGCTTTAAAAAACATTTTTTCTAGGGACAGAAAACTGTAGGTAGGAAGAGTGTCAGTTTCTTTCACTGTGATAATCCTTGTTTCTAGGGACAGGGAAGGACAGTGAGGGAAATTCTCCTTGTGCTATAGTGTGCTTTAAAAAAACATTTTTTCTAGGGACAGAAAACTATAGGTAGGAAGAGTGTCAGTTTCTTTCACTGTGATAATCCTTGTTTCTAGGGACAGGGAAGGACAGTGAGGGAAATTCTCCTTGTGCTATAGTGTGCTTTAAAAAAAACATTTTTTCTAGGGACAGAAAACTATAGGTAGGAAGAGTGTCAGTTTCTTTCACTGTGATAATCCTTGTTTCTAGGGACAGGGAAGGACAGTGAGGGAAATTCTCCTTGTGCTATAGTGTGCTTTAAAAAAACATTTTTTCTAGGGACAGAAAACTATAGGTAGGAAGAGTGTCAGTTTCTTTCACTGTGATAATCCTTGTTTCTAGGGACAGGGAAGGACAGTGAGGGAAATTCTCCTTGTGCTATAGTGTGCTTTAAAAAAACATTTTTTCTAGGGACAGAAAACTATAGGTAGGAAGAGTGTCAGTTTCTTTCACTGTGATAATCCTTGTTTCTAGGGACAGGGAAGGACAGTGAGGGAAATTCTCCTTGTGCTATAGTGTGCTTTAAAAAAACATTTTTTCTAGGGACAGAAAACTATAGGTAGGAAGAGTGTCAGTTTCTTTCACTGTGATAATCCTTGTTTCTAGGGACAGGGAAGGACAGTGAGGGAAATTCTCCTTGTGCTATAGTGTGCTTTAAAAAAACATTTTTTCTAGGGACAGAAAACTATAGGTAGGAAGAGTGTCAGTTTCTTTCACTGTGATAATCCTTGTTTCTAGGGACAGGGAAGGACAGTGAGGGAAATTCTCCTTGTGCTATAGTGTGCTTTAAAAAAACATTTTTTCTAGGGACAGAAAACTATAGGTAGGAAGAGTGTCAGTTTCTTTCACTGTGATAATCCTTGTTTCTAGGGACAGGGAAGGACAGTGAGGGAAATTCTCCTTGTGCTATAGTGTGCTTTAAAAAAACATTTTTTCTAGGGACAGAAAACTATAGGTAGGAAGAGTGTCAGTTTCTTTCACTGTGATAATCCTTGTTTCTAGGGACAGGGAAGGACAGTGAGGGAAATTCTCCTTGTGCTATAGTGTGCTTTAAAAAAACATTTTTTCTAGGGACAGAAAACTATAGGTAGGAAGAGTGTCAGTTTCTTTCACTGTGATAATCCTTGTTTCTAGGGACAGGGAAGGACAGTGAGGGAAATTCTCCTTGTGCTATAGTGTGCTTTAAAAAAACATTTTTTCTAGGGACAGAAAACTATAGGTAGGAAGAGTGTCAGTTTCTTTCACTGTGATAATCCTTGTTTCTAGTGACAGGGAAGGACAGTGAGGGAAATTCTCCTTGTGCTATAGTGTGCTTTAAAAAAACATTTTTTCTAGGGACAGAAAACTATAGGTAGGAAGAGTGTCAGTTTCTTTCACTGTGATAATCCTTGTTTCTAGGGACAGGGAAGGACAGTGAGGGAAATTCTCCTTGTGCTATAGTGTGCTTTAAAAAAACATTTTTTCTAGGGACAGAAAACTATAGGTAGGAAGAGTGTCAGTTTCTTTCACTGTGATAATCCTTGTTTCTAGGGACAGGGAAGGACAGTGAGGGAAATTCTCCTTGTGCTATAGTGTGCTAAAGCATTCCTCATCAACCATCTTTGAAATCCTTGTTTTTTGGACAGTCAGGGAAATTGTCGTTGTGCTATTCTGTGGAAAAGCAATCATCCTCAACCATATTTAGAAATCCTTAAGTAAAGGGACAGAGAAGGACACCTGAAGGTAGCCCTTATTGCTTTTTTCCCATCTCCCTGCAGGCCATCTATTAGAATGTCTGGAAGGCAAACAAGGAGAGGCAGACAGTCAGGAGGCAATAAAAGAGGGCAAGCAGGCTCTGTGTCTGGGGGCAACAGTGCTGGTCGTGGACGCGGTGCATTGTCATCAGCACATGGCCATGGGACACGCTTGTCCTTCTTTTCGGCAGCTGGACATGTTGAGCCACATCATGCCGAAGACTTGGTAGAGTGGATGACCAAGCCCTCCTCCTCCTCATCCTCTCTCACCCAGGCTCAGGGTACTGGCAAAGCAGCTGCCAAAGCGTCCTCTTCCCTGGTATCAATGTCAGACTCATCATCAGTCACTCCTTCCCTAGACCCACCATGTCCTCCTCCTGAGGAGTCCCCCGAACTGTTTGAGCACAGTGTTGGGTACATGCTCCAGGAGGATGCCCAGCGTTTCGAAGGGTCTGATGATGAAACCCAGCTACAGGAAGGCAGTAGCGTGAGAGCAGACAGAGGGGATGCTCAAGAAGGACACCAATCTGGCAGTCATGTTCCAGCAGCTGCAGCATACTGCCAGATTGGCTCCAGTGATGAGGAGGGAGGGGATGATGAGGTCACTGACTCCACGTGGGTGCCTAATAGGAGAGAGGAGGAGGAGGAGGATGAGGAGGAGGCACATCTCCAACGAGGCAGGATGCCCTTTGGTGGCCAGCGTAAGGGCAGTACACCGACGGAATCACACCGCAGAGCTCCGCCTGTGCAGGGCGCTGCCTCTGCCCGTCATTCAAAAAGTTCTTTGGTGTGGGCCTTTTTTGAGGCTAGTGCATCAGATCGCACAGCTGCTGTTTGCAACATATGTCTCAAGCGTATATCGCGTGGCCAAACCATCAGCCGCTTGGGTACCACATGCCTGACCAGACATATGTTGACCTGCCTTGCAGCTCGTTGGCAAGCCTACCTCAAAGACCCACACCAAAGAACAAAGCGGACCTCTCCTTGCACCGCATCAGCTGGGATCTCCAACCCCACTATAACTTCAGTCCTCTCTGAAACATGCACTGAGAGGAATGAAGGTGTAGAATTAGGTGTGTCACAGCCAAGTACTTGCGGCCACTCTGCTAGCAGTACACCGACGTCCGATTCTAGCAGGCAAATTTCCCTGCCCCAGCTGCTGGACCGTCGAAAGAAGTTCACTCCCAGCCATCCACATGCCCAGCGGTTGAATGCTAGCTTGGCTAAATTGCTAGCGCTTCAACTGCTGCCTTTTCAGTTGGTAGACTCGTCCCCCTTCCGTGAGTTTGTGCAATGTGCGGTTCCTCAGTGGCAGGTTCCCAAACGCCACTTTTTCGCACGGAAGGCGATTCCGGCTCTCTACCGGCATGTGGAAGGCAATGTCTTGGCCTCGCTGGACAGGGCGGTCAGCGGTAAGGTGCATATTACCGCTGACTCATGGTCCAGCAGGCATGGACAGGGACGTTACCTTTCTTTCACGGCCCATTGGGTCACTCTTTTGGCAGCTGGGAAGGATGCAGGACAAGGTGCAGTAGTGTTGGAGGTTGTTCCACCGCCACGCCTCCAAAATGCTACTACTGGTTGTGACACACCTCTCTCCTCCACCCCCTCCTCTTCTTCTTCCTCCATGGCCTCTTCCTGTGGTTTGTCCTCGGAACCAGCGGTGCTCCGTAGGCGTTCAAGGGGCTACGCAAGTACGCAGGCAAAAAGATGCCATGCCGTGCTTGCGCTGGTGTGTTTGGGGGACAGAAGCCACACTGGGGCAGAGGTCCTGTCTGCTCTGCAGGGCCAGGCCGAGAGGTGGTTGACGCCACGCCAGCTTAAGCCAGGAATGGTGGTTTGCGACAATGGCACCAACCTCCTCTCCGCCCTCCGACAGGGACAACTGACCCATGTGCCCTGTGTGGCTCACGTCCTTAACCTGGTGGTGCAGCGGTTCTTGGGCAGGTACCCGGGCTTACAGGATGTCCTGAGGCAGGCCAGGAAAGTCTGTGTGCATTTCCGCAGATCTTATAATGCCAGTGCTCGCCTGGCTGAGCTGCAAAAGGAGTTGAACCTGCCCAAGAACCGCCTTATATGTGACATGCCCACCAGGTGGAACTCAACGTTGGCCATGCTGCAGCGGCTGCACACGCAGCAGAGGGCCATCAATGAGTACCTGTGCGACTACGGCACCAGGACAGGGTCAGGGGAGCTTGTTTTTTTTTCTCCACGCCAGTGGGGCATGATCAGGGATGCATGCACTGTCCTGGCACCATTTGAGGAGGCCACGAGGATGGTGAGCAGTGACAGTGCATGCATCAGTGACACTGTACCTCTTGTCCACCTGTTGGAGCACACGCTGCGTGGAATAATGGACAGGGCACTTGAGGCAGAACAGAGGCAGGAAGAGGAGGACTTCCTTGCCTCTCAAGGCCCCCTTTACCCAGACAGTGTTCCTTCTGTCCCACCCATCGCACAGGAAGAGGAGGAGGAGGAGAAGGAGGAGGAGGATTGTGTCAGCATGGAGGTGGAGGCTGGCACTCAGCATCATCAGCAGCAGTCTTTTAGGGATGATTTACAGTCCCAAGAAACCAGTGGACTTGTACGTGGCTGGGAGGAGGTGGCTGCGGATCATGTCGTCCTTAGTGACCCAGAGGACTCCGGAGCGAATGCCTCAGCAAACCTACGCTGCATGGCCTCCCTGATCCTGCAAAGTCTGCGGAAGGATCCTCGTATTCTTCGGATCAAGGAGAGGGACCATTACTGGCTGGCCACTCTCCTTGATCCACGGTACAAGGGTAAGGTTGCGGACCTTATGTTACCGTCGCAGAGGGAGCAGAGGATGAGACAACTCCGGGAGGCCTTGCAGAAAGGTCTGTGCAACGCGTTCCCAGAGACTGGGAGGTTACAAACTTCTGGTCCTGGACAACGAGTTGCTGAGGCTTCGGCCAGTCAAAGAAGGAGCGGTGGGGAAGGTGGCCATCTGATCGATACGTTCAGACAATTCTTTAGTCCGCAGCCCCAAAGTATGATCGGTTCCAGCAACCATCGCCAGCGTCTGATAAACATGGTGCAGGAATATCTAGGGGCAAGGTCAGACTTGGACACCTTCCCCACCGAAAATCCTCTGGCTTACTGGGTCTTGAGGATGGATCACTGGCCAGAGCTTGCACAGTATGCAATTGAGCTACTGGCCTGTCCTGCATCCAGCGTTCTTTCAGAACGCACATTCAGTGCTGCTGGAGGATTTGTCACGGATCACAGGGTGCGCCTGTCCACCGACTCGGTTGATCGACTGACTTTCATCAAGATGAACCAGTCTTGGATCACCACCAGCTACCACACACCTGATGCTGATATAACAGACTAATTGATTTTAACATGTCACATCCCTTCAAGACTGATGCTGATGCTGAGTGCCTGTGCTGTTATGTTGACTGGCTATCCTCCTCCTCCGAGTCCTCAATGATACGATTGATGATGATAGCTTGGAAGATCATTTTTGTTTATGGGTGCCGCCACCAGTGGCTAAGGCCCAATTTTTCAGCCCCTGTTTTACAGGGGCGTGTAATTACAATTTTTTTAGCAATAATTTGCCATAGGGCTCATTGCTGTGCTCCAAGTACAGTATCTGTGAGGGGTTGGAGTGTTGTGGCACCAGTGCCTAAGGCCCAATTTTTCAGCCCCTGTTTAACAGGGGCGTGTCATTACAATTTTTGAAGCAATACTTTGCAACAGGGCTCATTGCTCTGCTCCAAGTACAGTATCTGTGAGGGGTTGTAGTGTTGTGCCACCAGTGCCTAAGGCCCAATTTTTCAGCCCCTGTTCAACAGGGGCATGTAATTACAATTCTTGATCTAATAATTCACAGCAGAGCCCATTGCTGCACCCACCAAGAGTAACTCTGAGGGCTTACAGTGTTGTGGCAACGCCACCACCACCACCACCACGAAAGGCCCAATTTTTCAGCCCCTGTTCAAAAGGGGCATGTAATTACAATTCTTGATCTAATAATTCACAGCAGGGCCCATTCCTGCACCCACCAAGAGTAACTCTGAGGGCTTACATTGTTGTGGCAACGCCACCACCACCACCACCACGAAAGGCCCAATTTTTCAGCCCCTGTTCAAAAGGGGCATGTAATTACAATTCTTGATCTAATAATTCACAGCAGGGCCCATCCCTGCACCCACCAAGAGTAACTCTGAGGGCTTACAGTGTTGTGGCAACGCCACCACCACCACCACCACGAAAGGCCCAATTTTTCAGCCCCTGTTCAACAGGGGCATGCAATTACAATTCTTGATCTAATAATTCACAGCAGGGCCCATTGCTGCACCCACCAAGAGTAACTCTCAGGGCTTACAGTGTTGTGGCACCAGCACCACCATCAAAGGCCCAATTTTTACTACCACTGTTCAACAATTATATGTAATTACAATTCCTGATATAATAGTTGACAGCAGGGCGTTCCAGCACCAACCAAGAGTAACTGTGAGTGCTTACAGTGTTGTGCCAACACCAACAACTAAGGGGCCTATTTCTGCAGAGTATATACGGCAGGTCCCTACTTTCAAACATCCAACTTACAAACGACTCCTACTTGCAAACGCAAGAAGACAACAGGAAGTGAGAGAAAATCTACCCCTTGGAAGGAAAATTCTCTCCTGTAAGAATTAATATGGGAGAAAGGTGTCTCCTCTGTACTGATGCTTTATCAGCAATCCTTGTTTCAAGAAAAACACCACATTTCAAAAACAGTTGTCATTGGGACGGAAAGTGAGGTGAAATGTTCTGAACAGGGGCACAGACAGCAAAACAAATGTTACAGGGGTGATAACCCTTACCTATGTTTTCCAAAAAGTTTAAAAATAGATTTTTGGGCTGGAGCTACACTTAAACAATGTACCTGTTCAAAATTACAAACAGATTCTACATAAGAACAAACCTACAGTCCCTGTCTTGTATGCACCGCCTGTATACGGCTGTTCAGAGTATATAGGGCCTTTTTTATTTTATGTGCGGGGTTCCCCTTAATATCCATACAAGACCCAAAGGGGCTGGTAATGGGCTGGGGTAGGGGGGGGGGGGTCATGGGGTAGCTATGCCATTTTTCTTAAAGATTTTCATCCATATTACCGGGACCAGACATTACATTAAAGCCGCAAGCAGTTTTAAATGGCTTTTTTTTCCTTTAGAAGTGTCATTTTGTGCAGGGACAGTTCTAAACACGGGAAACACGTGGCACTTCACAGGCATACTTTAGACACCCCCCAGGTACGATATTTAAAGGAATATTTGACTTTTTTTTTTCACTTTATGCATCATTAAAATGACTGCTCCCGAAAAACGACCGTTTTTAAAACTTCTTTTTGCATTGATACATGTCCCCTGGTGCACAACCCGGGTTCCCAAACCCTTTTTAGGACAATAACATGCATAATAGTTGTTATAATTAGCACTTTAGAATTCGAACGTTCGCATCCATTGTATTTAATAGGGTTCTAATGTTCGTACGAACTTTCGGTCCGTTCGCGGGTTCTGGTGCGAACCGAACCCGGGGGTGTTCGGCTCATCACTAGTGGAGAGGTGTCCCAATACAGGTATTATAGTGTTGGGGATTTTCTCCACTGCACACCTACTCACATTTACCTTCATTATATGGTGATTGGGTACAGTGATAAGACAGTATTGAATTGAATGTGTTACTTTGTCTTTTTATACAGAAATCTGTGATCAGTCATCTATGTTTGCATAATAATTGTGTTTCATTCTTGTCTAGTAATCATTCTTTAAGTGGCTAAGCACATCTGACTAAGAGTATTACTGTTTACTATAAGTCAACCAAAATGGAACCCAAGGTGTCAGAGGTAAGAGATAATCTGCAGAGTCGGGATAGCCTATGGGGTATAGAGTCAATCAGCAGCCCTCATGGGGGTACCGCTACATATGGAGGTCTCACCTAGATAATACCCCATTTGGGGCACCCGAGCAGGTCTGATGAGGCACCCAGGCCAGAAGAGGCTATGGAGTGGACTCAGTGGAGTCAAGAGTATGGGTGCCAGATGGAGCAAACCATTGTTCTCAAACTGCCAGGAGTTCGTGGTTTGACCGGGAGGTACGGCAGCTGATGAGGAAGTCTGTACCAGGAAAGGGGTCTTACCTGCTAGACCTAAAACACGAGTTTGAGGAAGACTGCACCTATGCATTAATAGAATGGAAAGGAAGCATTCCGGTAGAGTTTCAGAAGAGTACTCTGAGGCTAGTAGAAGGTCTGGAGGGTCAGGTGATCCAGATACTGCCCGAAGAAGGAGATGACAAGAGTCCCCCAGGGTCTCCGACAGAAAGCCCTGTAGTCGGAGCCTCAGCGACTGGCAGTCCAGTTGCCCCTGGTACTGCAGCAGGAAGCTCAAGAGAAGAGATGACACCAGCTTCTTTCTACTTAAACATGAGTCGTCTAGTGGACAGCTTGATAAGGAAACACAATTCCTCTGCCAATCAAGGGTACAAGAAGTTACCAACCTTTTTGGGTCGGGTACCTAGACCAGATGGAGAGGAGGAATTTAACAGTTGGATGGATCGGGCCTGGCAAGCGGTGGAAGAGTGGGAAGTGTCAGAAGCAGTGAAAAGACAGCGGATTAGTGAAAGCCTCCGTAGCCCATCCGCTGATGTCATCAGGAGCGTGAAAAGAGGCAAGCCGGTCTGTAAGACTGTGGACTATATTCAGGCCTTGTATGCAGTTTATGGTAAGGTAGAGAAACTACCTGACCTGATGTACCAATTTGAGCACACTCACCAGTGGAAAGGGAAAAAGCTGTCAGACTATGTTGTCCGGGTGGATCGCATCGTGCACCAGATCGTCATGAAAAAGGGAGTTGACCCTCGAGAAGCGGATAAAGTCAGATTGGAGCGGACTCTACAAGGAGCTAGACCAAATCATCCTGTGGTGCTCCGTTTACTGTTGAAGGGTCCCCGAGAGGCCCCCTCTTACCCTGAGTTGATGATGTTAGTAAGGGAGGAGGAAGCTCTCCTAGATGAAAAGAATCAAGGCATCAGGCCCTTGGAGAGGATGCCACAGAAGAATGAGAAAGTGACTGCCCAGTCAGTGCAAGTTGATGCAAGTGAGGAGGAATCTGATGAAGAGTCTGAGTGGGGGGAGTACCTAAAAGTCTCTGTGAAACAGTCCACCCCTAAAACCACACCTTTTAAGTCACCCGGGGAAGATGGTCCAGTTCGAGTTCCAGAACAGGTTCAACAAGCTTTGTCACATGTGATGGAGGCTCAAGCTGGAAAGACTGGCATCAGCAAGTGTTATAGGTGTGGTGATCCAAGACACTTTCGGCACAGTGCCCTCATCAAGAGATGAACAGGGAGCTGTTAGCTGAGTTGGTGAAGGTGTTACGGATACTGTTACAAGAACAGCCGGTGGGAAACACCGGGGGGGTCTCAGTGAGGGAGCCAACTGAGGACCCCGGCAAGAAGTGTTTCAGAAGAGAGAGAAAGAAAATGGCTGGGAAAAGGTCATTGAAGAAAGATGTGTGTAGGTCACCCTGTTCCAGACCTCAGTCAAGTAACCCGGCACCGGGGTCGTGGGGTCAGGCGCAGAGAGTCAATGCTTCACTTCCACATAGGGCCATGATTAGGCCCTATCAGGAAACCTGTAGGCAATATCACTCCATCCACAGTGGTCTAGCGACACCTCCCAGAGCTAGGAGGGGGATTCTCAAGATGCTTCAAAGAGACTTTGTCAGCCTAGCCCAGTACACAGTGGTTTAGCAACACCTCCCAGAGTTAGTAAGGGGAACCCTCCAAATGACTCAAAGAGACCTTGCCAGCTTAACCACCTTCACAGGGAACTGACAGCACCCACACAGCATGTACGAAAGAGAAAGAAAACTGGGAAGAAAAAGTCAAGTACCCTCAAGATAGTACTGCTGTCCTTCCTGAAAAGTTAGTGGGGCCATCCCCTATTGTTCCTGTACTGATAGAAGGCGTCTACACCAAAACTCTATTGGACACAGGGGCCCAGGTCACATTATTATACAGAGACATGTATGACAAGCACTTGAGTCACATCCCCCTACGGAAGTTGGAAGAGTTGGAGATCTGGGGAATTGGGACCGCCAGGTGCCCGTATGATGGCTATATTCCCATTCGGATATCCTTTGGGCCTGCAATTGTTGGTAAAGAAGAATCTTTTGATGTCTTGGCAGTTGTGTGTCCCAGGCCAAAAGGGGCGGGGCGAAACTCAATTCTGGTAGGAACCAACACGGATCTTGTGAGAAGGCTGTTATCCTCGGTCCTCACTGAGGAGGGGTCTGTCAAAAGCCCAATTCACCCCCAGCTTCTCAATGCTTCTCGCAAGGTAGCCAGAGAGAAGAAAAGCCCCTGACGGAGGAGTGGGACGGTTGTGGAGGTTGGAGACTGAAGACAAAGTTCTGCAGACAGGATAGGTAGCTCATGTGAAGGCCACCATTAAGATGACTTGGGACCAGACAGGCCCCTTTGTGGTACTGGAAACAGATAAAATGACTCAAGCTGCTGGACTCGAGATGGCTCCCGCCTTGGTTCCCACCAGGGAACTGCTGAGAGCAGGAAGACGGGTGCCTATTAGTCTAAGGAATGTGTCAGACCAACCTGTAAAGTTGAAGGCTTGTATGCTGGTGGGACAAGTGAATGCAGCTACCCCTGTCATCCCAGAAGAAGCTAAGGGGTTGAAAAACAGCCAGAAGCTTCAGGCCGAGTTCCAGCGATGTGCTGAGGTCCTGTCTCCTGTCTGGCAGAAAAGGATGAAGGCCCAATTGATGAGATGGGAGAAGTTGTTCTCCAAGGATGACTTTGATGTGGGGTGCGCCCGAAGTGCTCAGCATAAGATCAGACTCCAGGAAGACAGACCTTTCCGGGAACGGGCCCAAAGAATTCCGCTGAGTGACTTAGAAGACTTACGAGAGCAACTAGCTGAGTTAAAAAAAAGTCAAAAGTCATTCAAGAGTCCAGAAGTCCATATGCATCCCCCATTGTGGTGGTGAGGAAGAAAAATGGAACCCTTTGTATGTGCATTGACTACAGAACTCTGAATCGGCGCACTATACCTGACCAGTACATCACGCCTCACATTACAGTGCCTCACGGGAGCCAAATGGTTTAGTGTGCTGGACCTAAAGAGTGGATATTATCAAATCCCCATGCACCCAGAAGATCAAGAGAAGACAGCGTTCATTTGCCCATTGGGGTTCTACGAGTTTATCAAGATGCCTCAGGGTCTGTCAGGGGCTCCCGCAACATTTCAGCGCTTGATGGAAAGCACCGTGGAAGACATGAACCTGGTGGAGGTGTTGGTGTATCTGGATGATATCATTGTCTTTGAAAAGACCCTGGAGGAACATGAGAGTCGGTTTGAGAAGGTGTTTTCTCGCCTCCATGCAGAGGGACTGAAGTTGTCATTGGAGAAATGTCAATTCTATAGAACATCAGTCACCTACTTGGGCCATGTTGTCTCCACCAAGGGAGTTGCCACCGACCCTCAGAAATTGGAAGCTGTCACTACTTGGCCTTGGCCAGAAACGGTCACTGAGTAGCGCTCCTTCCTGGGATTCTGCTCCTACTATCGGAGGTTTGTGGGTAACTTTGCCAAGATTGCCCGGTCTTTGAATGAACTGCTGCAAGTGGTTACGGGTGAAGGTAGAGATGGAGCCAAAGACTAGTTTCCACAAGAAAGGAGAGTCAGTCCGAACCCAGTGGACCCAGCAATGTGAAGAAGCTTTCCAGCAGCTGAAGAGAAGCCTTACAGAGGCCCCAGTCTTGGCCTATGCTGACCCAGGCCTACCTTATGAACTGCATGTGGATGCCAGTAGAGAAGGGCTAGGAGGGGTATTGTACCAAGAGCAGACTGGAGGATTGAGACCTGTGGCCTATGTGAGTAGGAGTCTCACACCAGCAGAGAATTATCCTGTTCACAAACTGGAGTTCTTGGCCCTCAAATGGACAGTAGTAGATAAGCTAAGAGACTACCTGTATGGAGCTGAGTTTGTTGTCAAGACCGATAATAACCCTCTGACTTACATACTGACCTCAGCGAAGTTGGATGCTACTGGGCACAGATGGCTGGCTGCATTGGCGGGTTTCCGGTTCAGTCTGAAGTATCTACCCGGAGTGGGGAACCGGGATGCAGATGCTTTGTCCCGACGGACTCATAGAGGAGAGGAAAATTTGGGGGAGTGGACTCATGTGACTGAAGAAGGAGTGCGAGCCTTGTGTCAAGGTCTGGACCAGAATATGAAGGGGAGAATGGCTGCAGAGTACATTGGGGTACATCCCTCAGGCATACCCAGACGTTACTGTGGGTTGACGCAGGTGAGAGGAGAAGGCTTAACACAGCTATCCAAGAAAGACTTGAAGAAGGATCAAGAACAGGATCCATTAGGTCAAGTGGGGATCCGAGCTCTGAATAAGCAGGACCCTGGATTGTTAATGAACAGCCTCGAGAAAGGGGCGAAGATATTACACCGAGAGTGGGATTGATTACAGATCAGAGATGGAGTGTTATACAGGCGATGCCCGACCGGAAATGGAGAAGAGAAATGACAGCTGTTATTTCCAGAAAAACATACACCCACTGTTTTGATGTCCCTGCATGATGACCATGGCCACTTGGGAATAGATAGAACATTCCGGCTGATTAGGGATAGATTCTATTGACCTAACATGAGAGGGGAGGTAGAGAGCTATTGTCACTCATGCTTGACTTGCATTCAATGGAAAAAATTGCCAATTAGGGCTGCCCCAATGGGTCATTTGCAGAGTCAAGGGCCATTAGATTTGGTCTGTATTGACTTTCTGTGCCTGGAACCCGATACAGGTGGAAGAAGCAACATCTTGGTTGTGACTGACCACTTCACCCGCTATGCACAAGCTTACCCCACCAAAGACCAGAAGGCCAGTACCGTGGCTAAAGTACTTATGGAAAAGTTTTTTGTGCATTACGGGTTACCAGAGCGAATTCACTCAGATCACGGGAGGGATTTCGAAAGTCGGTTGATCCACCAGTTGTGCGTGCTGCTTGGCATTAAGAAGTCGCGTACTACACTGTATCATCCACAAGGAGATGCTCAGCCTGAGAGATTTAATAGGACTTTGTTGAACATGCTGGGGACTTTATCGCCGGAGAAGAAGCAGCATTGGGGTAATCACATAGCCGCCCTGGTACACGCTTACAATAGTACAGAGAGTCATGCTACTTGGTATTCCCCATACCGCCTCATGTTTGGAAGAAAAGCCCATATCCCTGCTGACTTGGCTTTTGGCACTTCAGTTGATGATACTCCTCTGGTGTCACACAAAGGATATGTGGACAGATTTCGAAAAAACCTGAGACAAGCTTATGAGAAGGCCTTGGAACATGCCTCTGTCAGAGAGACTCGTAACAAACGGAACTTTGATCCTAAGGTGAAGATACAAGATTTGCAACCTGGTGATAGAGTGTTACTAAAGAACTTGGGGATACCCGGTAAACACAAGTTGGCCGATCGCTGGAGACGACATCCTTATGTGGTGTGCAAACAGCTCCGGGCTTATCTATCAGATTCGACCAGGAGAGGGGAGAAAGACCCTTTGAAGATGTGGCACCGAAATCACTTGCTACCCTTGTCAGATGCGGTAAGGGTACCCACAGCACCTGCACCGTCCTCCCTGAAGTCCACTCCACCTCGGACACGTTCACAGAAGGAGACTGTTGCTCCCGCTGAACAGATGAGTGAGAACGAAGATGAGTTTGGAGAAGACTACGCTTGCTCTAGTTCAGTGCCTTCGTCTAGTTCAACATATTCCTCAGGAGGGGGAAGAGTTGACGAGGAGGAGGAAGAAGATGAGATTGTGGACGTGCCTTTCTGGTGGTGGCCTACTGAAGACAAGTCGATGCACAGCCCTTTGAAGAGAATGAAGGACCCCCAGGATGCCATTCAAGAATTGCCACCTCAGCCACAGCGAGCAATTAAAATGGTACCTTCTCAATCCAAAGAAACTCTGAGAGCGGTACGTAGGTCTTTGGAGCCAGAGCTGAGATCTTTACCATCTCATAAAGATGCAAGAAGGAGCAGTATGGAGAAAGCAATGTCTGAACTAGGGACCAGAGACTTACCAGACTTGTGTAGTGAATCGTTACCAGCTTCTGAGCAGAGGGATACTGTTGAAATTGGAAATCTGGACTCAACAGGAGGAGAAGTAGAGCCGCCAGAGAATCCCCTCGCTCTCCAGGAAGAAAAGGAGATGCCTTACTCTCAAGTAGAAAAGGAGTCTATACAGGTTGCTGGACCCAACTCCCCAGTGCAACTGAGACGAAGTGTGCACCCTCCAAAAAGACTTACTTATGACAAGCTGGGAGAGAGCTCTGATGAACTTGTACACACTATCAGTAAAACTGTTCTTGGGGCTACCCCTCCTACTGTTAATTGGGTAGGGGGTGACTCTACTCTGACTTCTGACACCCAAGGGTGGGCCACGGAAATTGCCCTGGCTTGTGCGCAAACTGATTGTCAAGTAACCAAAGCTGTGTACAGCTGTTTTTTGATGAATCCAGAAATGGGTCAGCTCTTGTTAGATATACCCTTCGATTGATGCTAAGAGAAGGTTAACAAAACACTTTTTATTTCTCCCTTCTAGCTTTTAGGGGAGGTTCCCTCTGTCTTTGGGGACCAAAAATTTCAAGTGGGGGGGTGTGTAGCCAGAAGATTGCTACTGAAAGCTGTTCCGTATTGTTTATTTGAGAAGGGGTTTGGCTCCCTCTGGTGACAACTGAACGTTATTAAAATGTTTATTTTCTTGGTTTTTGTCAGGAACCATGAATCAGACTGAGACAGAAGTACAGTTAAATAACACTTGTTTAATAATAAAAATAAAAAGGCAAACAGAGTAGCGTAGTCAAAACATAGCCAGGGGTCAATAACCGGATTGGGTAGTCAGCCAAGCCAAAGTCCAAGAACTAGGAATAAAGGTAGAAGTTGAGCAAGCAGGATCTGTAGCCAGAGGGAACGTAGTAAAGCAGGTCTTCAACTGGAACACAGGAGAAAGTCTGTAGTGATGTAAACACAGGCGAAGGCGAAGAGCAAATGAACTGGAAGTCCTTAAGTAGGCAGCTGACGAGCGGATCCTCAACAGGTGAATCACTGGAGAGATGGAAGCTGGCAATTAGCTGACAGCTGAGCTGCCAGCACAGAGAAGGAAGGGCTGGGCCCACCCCTGACAGTTTAGAATTGAACTCTGGTGCATTGTGGGATGGTTAGTTCTATGAGGAAGTGACTCTATTGCATAAGTTAGTTTGAAGACTACAAACCCACAATGCTACTGTGTTACCACAATGCAATGAGCCATCGCACAGCCTGCTGGGTAACCAGATAAAAGGACAAGCAAGGCCTCGGTTAGGCCTCTCTGGACGCCTTTCAACTGCCAGCAGGAGGTCTGCGCGAGTGACTGAGAGTTAAGGCCTGCGGCCTACAGCGGAGAGCCAGAGCATTCTCCTCAGAGGGATCTCTGAAGGACGGTCCTGTCTTGTTGGACAGGTGGATCGGCACGCGCTTCATAGCATTTGAAGCTACCTGCCCGCCAACACCCAGAGAGTGGGTGTGCTGTGCATCAGCGCCATCTTCTTTCCAGAGACATCCGCAAGGGAGTTCCGGACGGAGCATACCAGTGGGCTGAGGAGCCATAGCGATGAGCAGGCACTTGCCTATCAAGTAGTTGACTGAGATATTGAGAAGTGTTTCCTGTTATCCAGACTGTGTTTGCTGACACCTGTAGTTCTACGGATAGGAATCCATTACACTTGAGTGTCTTTGCAGCCGGATTGACAGAGTTAGCGGTTATTTTACAAGCACCTCATATTCTCACAGTTATCATTCTATTTCACCTTTGGATTACAATTAAGTGCACCAACAGCGCTAGCTGAAGAAAGACTGAGACAAACTGGAACAGCCATCACTTAGGTTATTCTTCAAGTTCAACACATATGGTCACAGTAACGCTGAACTGTCCTCTAGAGGGAGCCATTTAGTAACATAAGTTTCTAGCACTTAATGTGATTGTTTTCACTGTTCTTGCTGCTTTGTCGTTTTTGGTGTGTGTGTGCGTGTGTGGGCCTAGGTGGAGAGGTGTCCCAATACAGGTATTATAGTGTTGGGGATTTTCTCCACTGCACACCTACTCACATTTACCTTCATTATATGGTGATTGGGTACAGTGATAAGACAGTATTGAATTGAATGTGTTACTTTGTCTTTTTATACAGAAATCTGTGATCAGTCATCTATGTTTGCATAATATTTATTTTCATTCTTGTCTAGTAAACATTCTTTAAGTGGTTAAGCACATCTGACTAAGAGTATTACTGTTCACTATAAGTCTACCAAAATGGAACCCAAGGTGTCAGAGGTAAGAGATAATCTGCAGAGTCTGGATAGCCTATGGGGTATAGAGTCAATCAGCAGCCCTCATGGGGGGTACCACTACATATGGAGGTCCCACCGAGATAATACCCCATTTGGGGCACCCGAGCAGGTCTGATGAGGCACCCAGGCCAGAAGAGGCTATGGAGTGGACTCAGTGGAGTCAAGAGTATGGGTGCCAGACAGAGCAAACCATTGTTCTCAACGGCAGCTGATGGGGAAGGCTGTACCAGGAAAGGGGTCTTGCCTGCTAGACCTAAAACAGGAGTTTGAGGAAGACTGCACCTATGCATTAATAGAATGGAAAGGAAGGATTCCAGTAAAGTTCCAGAAGAGTACTGTGAGGCTAGTAGAAGGTCTGGAGGGTCAGGTGATCCAGATACTGCCCGAAGAAGGAGATGACAAGAGTCCCCCAGGGTCTCCGACAGAAAGCCCTGTAGTCGGAGCCTCAGCGACTGGCAGTCCAGTTGCCCCTGGTACTGCAGCAGGAAGCTCAAGAGAAGAGATGCCACCAGCCTCTTTCTACATAATATTTTTAATAAAGATTATATGAAGGTGTCATGCAATGCTTGTGCACTTTCTGTTTGTTCTACAGGAAGCTCTTGCACAAAGACAATGTTTCACACTGAATTACTACACATACCAAGAAGAAATAGACAAGGACACCAAGATTAAAGCGGTTGTAAATCGCTGGGTGCTTTTTTTTTTCAGACCTGCAAGGTAAAGCCATAATGTGCTAATATGCATTGCATACTAGCACATTATGTGAAACTCACCTGAAAACGAAGCATTCCAGCGATGCAATGTCATCGCTGGAGGCCACTTCCGTCTTCACCCATCTTCCTTGTGACTGGCCAGAGCCACGATGATGTCATTCCCACGCATACAGGAGGGAGCTGTCATTTACAGCACAGGAATCTGAAGGAATGGCCCAGGTGGCCGCTCCTTCAGAGCGCATGTGCCAATGATGTCATTGGCTGCATATATAGTAAATATCTCCTAAACCGTGCACGTTTAGAAGATCTTTACAGTACCTATAGGTAAGCCTTATTAAAGGCTTACTTAATGGCACAAGTACAGGCTTAAAGTGGTTGTAAACCCTCCCTCCTGACTTTTAAATGCTCGCATGCACGGTAGTGACGTCACGCGGCTCCGGCCAGTCACAGAACCGGAGTCCGCGGCCCCGGAAGGAAGAGGGGCGAAGATGGACACAGCCTGCACAGGGGACATGGATGGATTTGTTTGCAGGTAAGTGTCACATAATGGGCTAGTATGCGATGCATGCTAGCCCATTATGCTTTTAATTTGCAGGGTTTGCAGGGAGCAAAAGAGGAAGTTAAACCCATCAGGGTTTACTTCCTCTTTAAAGTTTACAACCACTTTAAAGTAAGCCTTTAAAGCCACTGTCCACTGTCCTCTCACGGCTTATTTGACATAACCAGCACAGCGCCCTACAGTGGACTAATCGGAGACTACACCCCACAGCTTCTTTATCGGAGAGATAGGAACCATTAATTATGGATCACTCCGAGGATTCATGGTGCAGAGGATTCAGGATTGCTTTGTTGTCCACTATAGAGACCCAGGGCTGGGGTAAATAGCCATAAGCGGATACAATCTCCCTAAAAAGAGATCAGTTGATCTGGTAAGCGGCATTGATGTTATAGGTGGAGGTCCTTCTCTATCAATCACTTTTCCTTCTGGTGTTAATCGATTTGAAGTCACCATGGATTACTGTATTGAAGATTAGCCTCTCAGGATTGTGTTCTGGAACTTTCTCACTGTGGGAATTTTTTATTTTATTATTTTTGTCTCTGTTACCAGTAGTGACAATTATATTGGAAAGGCAACCCATCCCGGTTTATGTGATTAACTTCCATCATCTGGGTTCATCAGTTTGCCTTTTTTTAATAATTTTTTTAAACTTTCAAGGAAGTCTTTCAAGGCTTTTTCATTACACCTGGTTCATGATTCATGCATCACGCACTTGATATTTTATATGTCACTTTTCTTTATTTTATTGTTGCAGCGCAGCTTAATATTTTTATTTGTTCCTAGTGTGTGTATCTCGCATAATAGTTGCAGCGGCACATCTTACACCCATGTAATATATTCACTTATTAGTACAACACTGAGACAGCGCAGTATTTCACTTTGACTTTATCTGCTGAGTAAATAGCTTAATTGCTTCTGTTGTGATTTTAAGGTTGAATTGCTCCACAGTGCCTGTAGCTGCAGGGGTCAGTGACGGCTAGTTTTGAGGTTTTATGTACTACTCGTTTATGTATACATTTTTTTGTCCAATACATTTTTATTGAAAAATTATGTGCATATAAACAAGAATATACATTGAACATCAGAACAGCGAACAGTATAACTGAAATTTTTTGTTACAGTTAGCTATTAATAGGGCCTTTATTATAACATGGCAATGTACAATGGTAAAGTTTCATTAAGAGTGTGCCTAGAGAACTTTTGGTAGTGGACCTCCAACCCCGGGTGCCCCAAGAGGAACACGCTGCACCTGGAGATCCGAACTCCACCGTGTTCATCAGATAAGCTACATCAGATACACCATAGTCATCTCATCATGACTGTTCGCAATATATTAGGGCTGTTACTGAACAACATTTTTGTGTTCAATTAATCGATTTTTTTTTAATCGATTAATCGACTAATTTAGATTAATTATAACGCAAATACAGATCCAACTACTTTTAGCTGATCTCCTTGCAGGCCGATTCCCTGTGCAGCTACCAACCACTGAAAAAATCGATAGCAGGATAAAAAAAACACACAAAGGCAGCGCTCGATGGGAATAGCATTACAACTTTTATAGTCTTCAAGTAGGTAACAAAATAAATATTGCACTGGAGATAAAATCGATGTAGCTACATAAACTGTAACAATGGTGCGAGTAATACCAAACGGTAGCAAAAGCAGTCATAAAAACATGTAGCTAAGTATGATACTGGTATAAAAATGTGTACAATGATACCACTGCTGAATCCAGATGAGAAGGGGCTAACATCAGTCCGTCGGCATGTAGATGTCCCGTGAAGGGAACTATCACAACTCCCAGTGGATGGCTGTAGAATCCCAGGTTGATAGAGGGAAGTGTAACAGCCCTTGCGTGTAGCAGATAGTAAGGTCCCGCCGGCATGCAGATATGAAGGCACAGCAAAGAAGCCCTTCAGATGGACACGGCAAGCCCAAAGAATTTTGATCGATTAAAATAATTTTGATCGATCAAAACAATTAATCGATTAATCAAGGAATTAATAGTTAATTTCCACAGCCCTACAATATATTGATCATAAAGGTAAACTAAACATATATAAACACACTTAACTTAATTAAGATAGAGATAAAGAAAAAAAGAAAAGAAGAATAGGATGCGACATCTAAAAATGCATTTTATGCTATGTTGGGGATTATAACCTAGCATTATTACTTCCATACCAGTCTATCCAGGGTTTCAAAACCTGATGTTTAGCGCCATAATTGTTTTGAGAGGCATCAAACATAGTTTCATATGCGATATGAAGGTTAGTGGTCCTAATTACATCTATGAGAGTAGGGAGCTCCTTGTTTTTCCAACGTCTCATCAACTCTATTCTCAAATTTAGTAGAATATGAGATACAATGTTCCTATGAGTACGGGGGATAGTATCTATACCCAAAGATAGGATTGCAAAGCTTGGGTTGTAAGAGTTCTGGGAAGTAGTTATCTAATCTATGAGATTGAAAATCCCTGACCAGTAATTTTTCAATAAAGGGCAATTTGCGAGTATATGTATCAGAGCCTGTTTGGCCACATTGCCTCCAACAGAGTGGGGAAATTTGTGTATTAAAACCAGCCAATCTTGTAGGGGTTAAGTACCACCTCAGAAGTATTTTTTTTGTTATACAGTTCCCATAAATTGGCACTCCTAGTGGCCTTGTAAACAGATGCAACAGCATATTTCCACTGGGAAGACGTATAGTGAGTTTTTAAGTCTAGTTCCCAAGTCCTCATAGAAGGAGTCTTAGTAAATAGAGTCTTTTAGCCGAAGAGGCTATAGAACAGGGATATACCTTTAATGGAAGTATTAGGGTTGGTAAAGTATAAATACACTCTCCAATAGGGATGAGCCGAACACCCCCCTGTTCGGTTCGCACCAGAACCTGCGAACAGACAGAATGTTCGTTTGAACTTTAGAACCCTATTAAATACAATGGACTCGAACGTTCGAAATCTGAAGTGCTAATTATAAAGTCTAATATGCAAGTTATTGTCCTAAAAAGTGTTTGGGGACCCGGGTCCTGCCCCAGGGGACATGTATCAATGCAAAAAAAGTTTTAAAAACTGCAGTTTTTTCGGGAGCAGTGATTTTAATAATGCTTAAAATTAAAAAATAAAAGTGAAATTTTCCTTTAAATTTCGTACATGGGGGGTGTGGATAATATGCATGTAAAGTCGCGCTTGTTTCCCTTGCTTAGAACTGTCCCTGCACAAAATGTAATTTCTGAAGGAAAAAAAGTCATTTAAAACTCACTCGCGGCTATAATGAATTGTCGGCTCCCGGCAATACATAGAAAAGTAATTGATAAAAAAAAAAAAATTCACATATGGGGGGGGTGGGATCTGGGAGTCCCCTTTGTTAAAGGGGTCTTCCAGATTCTGATAAGCCCCCTGCCCGCAGACCCCCACAACCACCGGGCAAGGGTTGTGGGGATGAGGCCCTTGTCCGCATCAACATGGGGACATCCTCCCCATGTTGAGGGCATGCGGCCTGGTACGGTTCAGGAGGGGGGCGCTCTCTCGTCCCCCCCTCTTTTCCTGCGGCCTGCCAGGTTGCGTGCTCGGATAAGGGTCTGGTATGGATTTTTGGGGGGACTCCACGCCATTTTTTTTAAAATTTGGGGTGGAGTTCCCCTTAAAATCCATGGCAGACCTGAAGGGTCTAGTATGGATATTTGGGGGGAACCGCACGCATTTATTTTTTTTCATTTGTGGCGGGGTTCCCCTTAATATCCATTCCAGACCTGAAGGGCCTGGTAATTGAATTTGGAGGGACCCCCATGCTTTTTTTTTTTATCAATGACTTTTCTATGTATTGGCGGGAGCCGAAAATTCATTAATAGCCGCAAGTGAGTTTTAAATGACTTTTTTTCCTTCAGAAATGACATTTTGTGCAGGGACAGTTCTAAGCACGGGAAACAAGCGCGACTTTACATGCATATTATACACACCCCCCAGGTACGAAATTTAAAGGAATATTTCACTTTTATTGTTTCACTTTAAGCATTATTAAAATCACTGCTCCCAAAAAAAACCTCAGTTTTTAAAACTTTTTTTTCCATTGATACATGTCCCCTTGGGCAGGACCCGGGTCCCCAAACACTTTTTATGACAATAACTTGCATATAAGCCTTTATAATTAGCACTTTAGATTTCTCCCATAGACTTTTAGAATTTGCCGCGAACACCCCAAATTGTTCGCTGTTCGGCGAACGGGCGAACAGGCAATGTTCGAGTCGAACATGAGTTCGACTCGAACTCGAAGCTCATCCCTACTCTCCAAGGTATAATAGTAGTAGTCTCAATGGAAGTAGCTAAGAGATGTGATATTTGGGTATCAGTATAATGGTCCCTGGGTTCTAGTCCATATTCGATCTAAAGTGATCTAAAGGATTTATTTGCAGGGCCTATTTGAATGTCTGCAATAGTTGTGATACCTTTAGATTCCCAATGCTTGACATTTAGATTTGGGACTAATAATTGTAAACCAGTGATAGGGAGATGGATAGCTTTAGGGTTGGTATCTACTAAGGGTTCACCTAAGAGTTTCTTCCAAGCCGAAGGGAAGCATTTATGGTAGGTGATAAATTTGGTGGGGAACTACTCATAAACCTGCTGGATAGCAATAAGTTATAAAGATTGGAATTGGGGCACTGGTAAGCTTCTAGTTCCTGCAATCTTGAGATGATCTCACCTGGAAACCAATGTTTCAGTTGAGCCAAGATTGCGGCTGTATGGTAATCCTTGAGGAGAACATGACCTACTCCTCCCGCTACCCTAGATTTAAAAATATTTTGAAAGGCACATCTAGCTTTCTACCCTTGCCAAAGGAATTTATTTATCAGGGACTGTGCTGTATTGAAAAATGTGTCTGGGACAGGAATAGGGAGGTTTCTAAATAGATACTGTATTTATTGGCGTATAACACTCACTTTTTTTACCCTGAAAATAGAGGGTAAACTGTCTGTGGAAAGTTTTTTCCTGAAACTTCCCTCTTAAAGTTTAAGATGCGTGTTATATGCCTGTGCGTGTTATATGCCGATAAATACGGTAAATAAATTGGGGTAGTAACATCATTTTGAAGGCTGCTAGTCGACCTGACCAGGTTTGTTCCATCTTAGTTAATTCCTGGAGTTTTTGGTTGAGTTTATGAAGGAAGGAATTGTAATTAACCTCTACGAAACGGTCCACATTAGCTGTCAATGTAATTTCCAAGTATTTTATTCCTTCCGTATTCCAAGTATAGGGGTATTGTGTTTTAATCCTATTACAAGTAGAAGCATCAATTCCTAGACCCAGAATATACGATTTACTATCGTTGACTTTGTAGTAGGAAACCTGAATAGTTTCAGTGCTTCATGTGTTGCAGCCAGGGAGGGGTCCACCTCTGTCATAATCATGATAATGTCGTCTGCAAAGAGACTAATCGAATGTGTGCGTTTACCTATTTGGAAACCCTTTATTTTTGGGTGAGTCTTAATATAAATGGCTAATCGTTCCATTAGGAGATTAAATATCAAAGGGGATAGGGGGCACCCTTGCCTTGTACCGTTGGATATAGTAAAGGGAGCTGAAAGAATACCAGACATATAGACTCTGGCCGATGGCCTAGAGTACAAGGCCAGGACAGCAGATAATATATTACAATTGAAGCCAAAGGATTCCAATACTGTGGCTAAGTATATCCAATGTATCCTATCAAGGCCTTCTCTGCATTCAAGGATAGGAGCAGAGAAGGCCTTTGTTGCACCTGCGCCAGGTGTATGATGTTGATCATGCGACGCGTAGTGTCTGAGGTTTGTCTATTTTTTGTAAAACCCGTTTGGTCCAGATGTACGAATGTGGGTAGGATATAAACAAGGCGCATGGCTATTAATTTGGCGTATATTTTAAGATCAATATTCAGCAATGATATTGGTCTGAAATTTGATGGAGAGGTGGGCTCCTTCCCCGGCTTAGGTAAAGTTGCAATCAAGGCCTCCAGCATTTCAGGCGGGAAAGAGGCAGAGGCAGCTGCAGAATGGAATATTTGTAGCAAGAAGAGGGATAATAAAGATTTAAACTCTTTGTAGTATTCTCTACTGAAACTGTCTGGGCCTGGTGATTTATTCAAAGAAAGAGAATCTATAACCTTGATAATTTATTTTTCGTCAAATGGTAGATTTAATGAATGGAGTTGGTCCGTCGACAATTTAGGTATGGCTAACTTCTCTAGAAACTGATTGATGGTCTCAGGGGTTGGTTGGATAGTAGAGGGGTCGTCTTTTAGGTTGTACAAAGTTCCATAATAGTAGCTAAAAGCGTCAGCAATTTTTTGAGGGTGGTATTCTTTCTGTTTGGTTTTAGGATGGATTATATATGGAACTTTGAGCTTGTATCTAAGTCCTTTAAGACAGTGGTCATCAACCCTGTCCTCAGGGCCCACTAACAGGCCAGGTTTGCAAGCTAACTGAAATACATCACAGGTGATATCATTTGCTGCTCAGTGATTGCAGTATTCTAGTCTGCATCTCCCCAAGGTAATACATAAAACCTGGCCCGTTAGTGGGCCCTGAGGACAGGGTTGATGACCACTGCTTTAAGGGTTTGAGCTAACAGTTTCCCTGCTTTGTTTCCAGTGACATAATAATTCATCCTGAGTCTTTTAGTAGTTTTTAAAAAAAATTCTAGTAGGTGCAATCTAAGGTCAGATCTGAGTGTTGTCAGTTGTCGGGAAAGGGCTGGGGATGTTTTTTGCTTATTTTGGGTTTCTAAGTCAAAGAGTTGGTTTGTCAGTTCAGTAAGACGTTGCTGCCCCTGCCTCTTCTCGCTCCCATTTGTATAAAAATACCCCTCAGAAATGCTTTATGAGCGTTCCACAACATAAAAGGACTTTGTATCGAGCCTGCATTGTCACCAAAAAATTCAGTTATGTGGGTACAGATTTTTTCTTTCGTTTCCTGTTGCTGTAACAAAAAAAGTGTTAAGCCTCCAAATAGAACTCGGTCGGGAGGAAACAGAGTCTGCAATAGATAAAACAATAGACGCATGGTCAGACCAAGTTATGTTATTTATAGTCACCAATTGGGTTTTCAACAAAACCTGTTGGTCTACCAAGAAGAGGTCAATTCTAGTATATACCCGATGCGGTGGAGAGAAAAATGTAAAATCCTTTTCACCGGCATGCAAACAACGCCAGGCATCATAAACATTCTGTTTGTGGGTTGATGGCAGTAGAGCTGGATGATAGCGGTTGATTTTAGTGGTAGAGTCTATCACAGGGTCAGGGGTAACATTGAAGTCTCCACAAATCACGAGCAGACCCTTTTGATGTATTTTTACTTTTTTCATCAGTTTATTGAAGAAATGTACTTGGTGCTTGTTAGGGGAATAAACATTAACTATCGTATAGGTGATAGAGTCCAAGTCGCAGATTAAAATAAGAAACCTGCCCAAGGGATCCTGAATTTGTTCATGTAGGTTAAACGCTACAGAGTCACGGATAGCAGTTAAAACGTCTTTTGGTCTTAGAATCCGCATTGGCAGTAAACACATGAGGGAAACTCTTATGAGAGCACTTCAGTGATGCCTTGTTACTGAAATGCGTTTCTTGGGCACAAAGAATATCACTGTGGTGCATGAGTGCCTCCTTCCACAAAGACTTCTGTTTCACTGGGTGGTTAAGCCCTTTAGTGTTTATAGATATAATATTAATTGGCATAGTTAAAAGGTGGAGTGAGTGCTTGTGTAGGAGAACAGGTCTCTTGTAGATTGTTCAGGGATCTTATGGATGGTATAATCCTGATAGCAAGCCATAACAAAGTTCACCTTTGTAGGGATTTTGTTACAGTACTTACAGTTGGAGGTACGAACCAGATTGTTCTGTGCAAAAGTATCCCAGATAGGTTCATCCTCCGATAGGCCTGCCAGTATTCCGGTGGAGACAGATGGGTTCTTTCTGGGTCGTCGACATCCAAGAAGTAAACAATAGAAGCATAAAGAGAACGTGAAAAGGAACCAAATGTAAAAAAAGAACATAAACAAAAGTTGTACTACAATCACGTTATAGATGATATAACGCATATAGAGGATGTGGGTCCTCCAAGGACAGCATTTCGCTGCAACATGTAACTGGGGGATAAGTTCAATTGTACAAAATCAGGCAGTGAACTCGGGGACTAAGGTAGAGAGAGCCCATCTGGCTCCACTTACGCATTGGTTTTGGCATTCCTGGCGTTAACCTGTTTCCACTCCTGTTTCCCCCGGTGTGGGGTGCTGGTCATTACATTCTCGTCAGCTGCGACAGGCAGAGTACACCATTCCTTAAGGAGGTCAAGGCCCTTTTCCAGGGATGTCACTGTGTAGGCATGATTGTCTCTTGTGATGGAAAGTTTCGTCGGGTAGCCCCAGAGATAAACAATTTTGTGGTTGCGCATATTTTGGACACAGTATTTAATTTTTTTCTTTATTGTAATGTGTACTGAGACAAATCAGCAAAAAACTGTAAGCTCTGATATTGCGGAGGAATTTGCTCCTGCTTTCTCATTGTTGTCATAAGAAGTTCTTTGACATGAAAAAAGTGCAGTCTGAGCAGCACGTCTCTGGGAACCTTCTCTGATAGATGGGATGGCTTTGGCAAGCGATGGATCCTGTCGATCGTAACGTCTAGATCAGTGAGGCTCAGTATAAGCGCCTTAAACATAGGTAGCAGCATAGAGGCGCAGGTCAGATTGTTGCATGGATTTAGGGTTTATCCCTAATTTTCAGGTTGTTCCTTCTGGACCTGTCCTCCATGTCTGCTAACTTTGCTTTGATCCATTCAGTATCAGCTTCCCTATCATCATTGGCATCAACTATGTCATTTATAGTTGTGGCATATTCCTCCATCTTTGTTTCAATGTGGTCCACCCTGCTCCCCACCTCCGGAATGCCTCTATTGAGGCAATGCATACATGTCGCCATGTCAGATTGTAAAGTGCTCCTTAATGAGCTCAGCATGTCTTATGTACCGTATCAAGTACAGGCTGGTTTTGTGTGGGATAGGATTCTATCGATTTTGGTAAGTCTCTCGTGTCCTCCCCCGAGTCTGAGGCCTGGCTCGCAGCCGGGCTCACGGTCGGACTCAATCCCCGGTCATCCAGTCTAGGCTTCGACTTAGCTGGGCTACATTAGGGTGAGGTAGGGGGACAGGACGTGGAGTTATTGGGGGATGCCTCATTTTGAGCACGATTACCTTTTTTAGAGGTTTTCTTCTTGGATGAGGCTTGCGGGGATGGATAGGCCTCGGCACCATCTTGTCCAGCACTCCTGCCGTTTAGTCTAAAAAAGTCCATCAAACACTGGGGTTTTCGGTCCATCTGCCACTTCCCGGACATGATAGCAGGCTAACCGGGCTTAGTCCGTTATCCGAGCAGGTAAAGGAGCGTCGTAGATGGGTTGTTTAGTGCCGCTGTTGTCCCTATTTCTCCGGAGCTCCAGGCTCACACGTCCATCCATCCGGCTCCTGCGCTAAGCCAGGCCCCTTATGTGTGCATTTTAATGTTCACTGGCCATAGGCTTGCTTTAACCACTAATGGACCCGCTCACACCGATATACGTAGGCAAGAGGGATATCGTTGTTATGGCAGCAGCTAGCTACCATAACCAGCAGCGGCGGAGGCGATCAGATCCTTCTTCCTGCTTGACATGGAGCTGAGTGAGGGCAAGATGGCCCCCACCCAGCTCCATACCATTGCAGGGAGGAAGCAACGTCAAAACGTCACCTCTGTCCATAGCTCTTAAAGGGACTTTTTTTTTTCCAAATGACACATTTTTTTTATTTTTTTATTGCATTTTAGTATAAGTGTGAGATCCGGGGTCTTTTTGACCCCAGATCTCATATTTAAAGAGGTCCTGTCATGCTTTGTTTCTATTACAAGGGATGTTTACATTCCTTGTAATAGGAATAAAAGTGATTTTTTTTTAAAGAACAGTGTAAAAATAAAAAATAAAAAGTTAAATAAATAAGAAAAAATAAATTCTAACGTGCCCCGTCCCGCCGAGCTTGCGTGCAGAAGCGAACGCATACTTGAGCAGCGCCCAAGGACCCCAAAGCACCCTCCTCATGTTGATGGCATGTGGCCTGGTAAGGTTCAGGAGGGAGGGGGGCCGCTCTCTTGTCCCCCCTTTTTTCCTGCGACCCGCCAGGTTGCGTGCTCAGATAAGGGTCTGGTATGGATTTTTGAGGGAACCCCACTTTACATGCATACTTTAGACACCCCCCAGGTACGAAATTTTAAGGAAAATTTCACTTTTATTGTTTCACTTTAAGCATTATCAAAATCACTGCTCCCGAAAAATGGGCGTTTAAAAAAAAAAAAATTGCATTGATACATGTCCCCTGGGGCAGGACCCGGGTCCCCAAACACTTTTTAGGACAATAACTTGCATATTCACCTTTAAAATTGACACTTTTGATTTCTCCCATAGACTTTTAAAGGGTGTTCCGCGGCTTTTCGAATTTGCCGCAAACACCCCAAATTGTTCGCTGTTCGCCGAACGGGCGAACAGCCAATGTTCGAGTCGAACTCATGTTCGACTCGAACATAAAGCTCATCCCTAATGGCCACCCTTAGTAAACTGGTCTTTGTATGTACTTTTTTTTTATAGTTCTTTATTTTTCTCTCATAACTTCCTATGTTTGCTCTATTTTTAATGGAAGCTTCAGCAAATCTGTCATATAACATCTGGGCTGTCATGTACAGTAATGTTAGCATTTTAAGTGTAATAAATGATGAGAAATGTCAAAATATTGTAAATGAAGTGGATTTGCTTGTACACCTAAATCTACTGATTTTGTGTCCGCTGTGATAACACATCAGTACAGTTTTTTTTTTTGTGTGCAAATATAAAAAATAAAAAAAATTGTAATGATGATTTTTTTAATTAAATTTAAACAATGTTTTATTCTGCAATACAATAAAATGTATTTCCCAATGGCAATTGTTCTACATGTTTTTTTTTACTTCATTTCAGATATATATAAAATATCTCATATGCTTATTTGTTGGCAGAACTATATTTTATTCTGTTGCAGCACATTATGTTAATCATTGTAACCTATTTTAAAGCAGTGTGTTGTAAACATTGATTTTTCCTAAGGAACGTATTGGGTTCAGGTGCCTTATTTTTAACTTTTCTGCCGACCACAGATATATCAATTGTTCTGGTGATATCCTTTTATTTTTAACAACAAATATGGGTCAAGGTCAGCAATCATTGTGTTATATATATCATTATGGTATGTGCATGTGTATATAAATGACCATCCTCTGTCTCCAATACAGTTGGTCTTAGGGCCTGAAATTTTCTGATATCACTAAGAACATGGAAAGCGCTGTGAGTTTTCTGGTGAATTCAACTTGCTTCTGACCCATGTATGATTCATTTCCGACCTTTTCTAAGCTCCTTCAGGTTGTTTTACATCCCCATTATGAGTAAAAATGTATTTCTGACAAATGTCTATACAAGTTCTTAGAAGTAAATCATTTCCCAGATGTAATTTTCTTTCTATGGTCAGTTTACAAAAATTAAAGAAAACATGTAATTGACTGCTATGGGCAATATTGCTAATTTATTTCCATAAATTCGCCTCAGGGTTCACTTGCACCAGATATGCTGGGGTTCATTTGTGAGTGCATTCCCAACATATGGCAACCAAAAAATAACAGTTCTCTATGAATACAGTTCACACCAGCGTGTTGCATTGCATTTGCCCAGTGCTGAAAACAAGTATGGCATGCACTACTTTTCATCAGTGCAGCACAATGCATTCAAATGTGCACAAATGTGCGGAAACACAACGCACTGCAAGGAAAGCCAAGGCAAACAAGAAAAAAAAAACACATACCTGGTAGTGAGGCTGACATGAGGCTGACATGTTGCCGCGAACACCGCATAATGATCGCTGTTCGGCAAACAGGCGAACACCCGATGTTCGAGTCCAACTTCTGTTGGACTCAAACATCAGGCTCATCCCTATTGAACAGAATAGGGGAGCTTGTAAAAATAAAGCAGCTTTTATTTTTAATCAGCTACTACATGAATTGAACCTGCAAAAGAGGCAGATGGTGGGACAGGGACTGACATCTACAACTTGACAGCTGATTACTATCTTTATGAAAATTGCCCCTAAATATGTTGAAACATACCTTGGCATCTTTGCGAGAAACATGGAATGCAAGAAGCTACTGGAGGAACAGTGGGCAGATGTGCTAGCACAATTTTTAATGGGGGGAGCATTTATCACCTACTTTGACTTGCAACCAAAGGGTGAACAGAAAGAGAAAATCCTAGGCAGATTTGGGTTCCCCCGGCTGTCTGAAAGCAGCATATGTTCACATGGAATATGACCCTGCAAAGCCTCTGATGACCCATGAGGTGTTCAGCTCTGCTCAGATTGTGGAGCCAGTGGTCTGTGACCATTACATTGAGCCTTGCCACTAAGCATACAAACCCCGAGGGTGTGGATAAGCTAGTGCTGTGGATCAACATACTGCTACCGAGAATTATCTCAGGTATCTGCCCCACAAACTGGTAAGTAACCCCTGGAAAAAGGAGAATGTTGACCTTGGATAAGAGAAAGAGTTTGAGAAAGACAGGATATATTAGGTGTTGGTGGTGCCAAGGCCTGGGAGATGTGGCTGCCAATTGCCTAATATTACATTAGCCTATAGAATTTGACCTGGGGTGCTTATGTCATTATTTCCCAAGACCGTTCTTGCAGCACACATAGGAATAGAGACTGTGAGGCAGAAATGTCCTATCAACATAGAAAGTCATTGGAGGCATTATTTTACTTTGCCACATTGGTCGATGCCAGTCTGGTGGACCCTCATAAGTTTAGCTTATACCGAATAGTAATACTTTGTATATACACCAATGCTAAAGATTACCCTGTTGTGGTGTTCTCAGTAGGGGTGCCTAGTAGAACTGTAAAGTATGACAAGGTGTGGTTAAGAAACATGGGTGTGGTTAAGAAAATATGTCAGAGGTACCTGACGACAATTCTCAACTAGAAGTCATGGCTAGATAGTCAGAGGAAACAGCCTCAGTGACAGAAATGGCATAATAGATAAACTGGAGGTCAGGGGACATTTGAGGACCATACAGTTGTGAGATCCCAATTTAAAAATGAAAGTGTAAACAAAGGGTTAAAAAGCCCCAAGACCAGCACAAAGTGGAAAGTAATTAGTATTAATGATACTAATGCCGCGTACACACGATCATTATTCACGGCGGTTAAAAAACCGCCGTGAATAATGACAGGAAAAATGAGGGAACCGCTTGGTTCCCTACACACGGTCGTTTTTCCCGTCATTTGTTCTCTTGACGAGAAAAACGACCGTCTGTGGGCTCCGCGGCAGTGTTTCTCTATGGGAAAACTGCCGCGGAAAAAATGCTGGAAAAAACGACGAGAAAATTTAGAACATGTTCTAATTTTTCTCGTCGTTTTTTATGCCGTTTTTCTCGACGAGAAAAACGACATAAAGCCCACAGACGATCGTTTTTCTCGGCGAAAAGAAAAAATGCAGTTTTTCTCGTCGAGAAAAGCGGTCGTGTATACGCGGCATAAGAAGAAGCACGTTGTATGTGAAAAGTGAGTGAAAAAACAAGTCAATATTAAATTGATTGAACCGCGCTCCTTAAAAGGATAAAGTGCAAATGTGCAAATATGTGAAAAAGCAATCTCATCTGAGAACCAACATAAATTAACATTAATAAATAATATAAAGTCCAAACACAAAGTGCATCTGCGATGATGTTAATAAGTGGTCAAACAATGTATCAAATCCTCAAGCAATGTATAAGAATCTTCAAATCCTTGCTGAGCAGTAGTGATGAGCCGAACACCCCCGGGTTCGGTTCGCACCAGAACCCGCGAACGGACCGAAAGTTCGAACGAACATTAGAACCCTATTAAATACAATGGATGCGAACGTTCGAATTCTAAAGTGCTAATTATAAAAACTATTATGCATGTTATTGTCCTAAAAAGGGTTTGGGAACCCGGGTTCTGCACCAGGGGACATGTATCAATGCAAAAATAAGTTTTAAAAACGGTCGTTTTCCGGGAGCAGTCATTTTAATGATGCATAAAGTGAAAAAAAAAAAGTCAAATATTCCTTTAAATATCGTACCTGGGGGGTGTCTAAAGTATGCCTGTGAAGTGCCACGTGTTTCCCGTGTTTAGAACTGTCCCTGCACAAAATGACACTTCTAAAGGAAAAAAAAGCCATTTAAAACTGCTTGCGGCTTTAATGTAATGTCTGGTCCCGGTAATATGGATGAAAATCTTTAAGAAAAATGGCATAGCTACCCCATGACCCCCCCCCTACCCCAGCCCATTACCAGCCCCTTTGGGTCTTGTATGGATATTAAGGGGAACCCCGCACATAAAATAAAAAAGGCCCTATATACTCTGAACAGCCGTATACAGGCGGTGCATACAAGACAGGGACTGTAGGTTTGTTCTTATGTAGAATCTGTTTGTAATTTTGAACAGGTACATTGTTGAAGTGTAGCTCCAGACCAAAAATCTATTTTTAAACTTTTTGGAAAACATAGGTAAGGGTTATCACCCCTGTAACATTTGTTTTGCTGTCTGTGCCCCTGTTCAGAACATTTCACCTCACTTTCCGTCCTAATGACAACTGTTTTTGAAATGTGGTGTTTTTCTTGAAACAAGGATTGCTGATAAAGCATCAGTACAGAGGAGACACCTTTCTCCCATATTTATTCTTACAGGAGAGAATTTTCCTTCCTAGTGGTAGATTTCCTCTCACTTCCTGTTGTCTTCTTGCGTTTGCAAGTAGGAGTCGTTTGTAAGTTGGATGTTTGAAAGTAGGGACCTGCCGTATATACTCTGCAGAAATAGGCCCCTTAGTTGTTGGTGTTGGCACAACACTGTAAGCACTCACAGTTACTCTTGGTTGGTGCTGGAACGCCCTGCTGTCAACTATTATATCAGGAATTTTAATTACATATAATTGTTGAACAGTGGTAGTAAAAATTGGGCCTTTGATGGTGGTGCTGGTGCCACAACACTGTAAGCCCTGACAGTTACTCTTGGTGGGTGCAGCAATGGGCCCTGCTGTGAATTATTAGATCAAGAATTGTAATTACATGCCCCTGTTGAACAGGGGCTGAAAAATTGGGCCTTAGGCACTGGTGGCACAACACTGCAACCCTTCACAGATACTGTACTTGGAGCACAGCAATGAGCCCTGTTGCAAAGTATTGCTTCAAAAATTGTAATGACACGCCCCTGTTAAACAGGGGCTGAAAAATTGGGCCTTAGGCACTGGTGGCACAACACTGCAACTCCTCACAGATACTGTACTTGGAGCACAGCAATGAGCCCTGTTGCAAAGTATTGCTTCAAAAATTGTAATTACACGCCCCTGTTAAACAGGGGCTGAAAAATTGGGCGTTAGGCACTGGTGGCGGCACCCATAAACAAAAATGATCTTCCAAGCTATCATCATCAATCGTATCATTGAGGACTCGGAGGAGGAGGATAGCCAGTCAACATAACAGCACAGGCACTCAGCATCAGCATCAGTCTTGAAGGGATGTGACATTTTAAAATCAATTAGTCTGTTATATCAGCATCAGGTGTGTGGTAGCTGGTGGTGATCCAAGACTGGTTCATCTTGATGAAAGTCAGTCGATCAACCGAGTCGGTGGACAGGCGCACCCTGTGATCCGTGACAAATCCTCCAGCAGCACTGAATGTGCGTTCCGAAAGAACGCTGGATGCAGGACAGGCCAGTAGCTCAATTGCATACTGTGCAAGCTCTGGCCAGTGATCCATCCTCAAGACCCAGTAAGCCAGAGGATTTTCGGTGGGGAAGGTGTCCAAGTCTGACCTTGCCCCTAGATATTCCTGCACCATGTTTATCAGACGCTGGCGATGGTTGCTGGAACCGATCATACTTTGGGGCTGCGGACTAAAGAATTGTCTGAACGCATCGGTCAGACGGCCACCTTCCCCACCGCTCCTTCTTTGACTGGCCGAAGCCTCAGCAACTCGTTGTCCAGGACCAGGAGTTTGCAACCTCCCAGTCTCTGGGAACGCGTTGCACAGACCTTTCTGCAAGGCCTCCCGGAGTTGTCTCATCCTCTGCTCCCTCTGCGACGGTAACATAAGGTCCGCAACCTTACCCTTGTACCGTGGATCAAGGAGAGTGGCCAGCCAGTAATGGTCCCTCTCCTTGATCCGAAGAATACGAGGATCCTTCCGCAGACTTTGCAGGATCAGGGAGGCCATGCAGCGTAGGTTTGCTGAGGCATTCGCTCCGGAGTCCTCTGGGTCACTAAGGACGACATGATCCGCAGCCACCTCCTCCCAGCCACGTACAAGTCCACTGGTTTCTTGGGACTGTAAATCATCCCTAAAAGACTGCTGCTGATGATGCTGAGTGCCAGCCTCCACCTCCATGCTGACACAATCCTCCTCCTCCTCCTCCTCTTCCTGTGCGATGGGTGGGACAGAAGGAACACTGTCTGGGTAAAGGGGGCCTTGAGAGGCAAGGAAGTCCTCCTCTTCCTGCCTCTGTTCTGCCTCAAGTGCCCTGTCCATTATTCCACGCAGCGTGTGCTCCAACAGGTGGACAAGAGGTACAGTGTCACTGATGCATGCACTGTCACTGCTCACCATCCTCGTGGCCTCCTCAAATGGTGCCAGGACAGTGCATGCATCCCTGATCATGCCCCACTGGCGTGGAGAAAAAAAACCAAGCTCCCCTGACCCTGTCCTGGTGCCGTAGTCGCACAGGTACTCATTGATGGCCCTCTGCTGCGTGTGCAGCCGCTGCAGCATGGCCAACGTTGAGTTCCACCTGGTGGGCATGTCACATATAAGGCGGTTCTTGGGCAGGTTCAACTCCTTTTGCAGCTCAGCCAGGCGAGCACTGGCATTATAAGATCTGCGGAAATGCACACAGACTTTCCTGGCCTGCCTCAGGACATCCTGTAAGCCCGGGTACCTGCCCAAGAAGCGCTGCACCACCAGGTTAAGGACGTGAGCCACACAGGGCACATGGGTCAGTTGTCCCTGTCGGAGGGCGGAGAGGAGGTTGGTGCCATTGTCGCAAACCACCATTCCTGGCTTAAGCTGGCGTGGCGTCAACCACCTCTCGGCCTGGCCCTGCAGAGCAGACAGGACCTCTGCCCCAGTGTGGCTTCTGTCCCCCAAACACACCAGCGCAAGCACGGCATGGCATCTTTTTGCCTGCGTACTTGCGTAGCCCCGTGAACGGCTACGGAGCACCGCTGGTTCATAGGACAAACCACAGGAAGAGGCCATGGAGGAAGAAGAAGAGGAGGGGGTGGAGGAGAGAGGTGTGTCACAACCAGTAGTAGCATTTTGGAGGCGTGGCGGTGGGACAACCTCCAACACTACTGCACCTTGTCCTGAATCCTTCCCAGCTGCCAAAAGAGTGACCCAATGGGCCGTGAAAGAAAGGTAACGTCCCTGTCCATGCCTGCTGGACCATGAGTCAGCGGTAATATGCACCTTACCGCTGACCGCCCTGTCCAGCGAGGCCAAGACATTGCCTTCCACATGCCGGTAGAGAGCCGGAATAGCCTTCCGTGAGAAAAAGTGGCGTTTGGGAACCTGCCACTGAGGAACCGCACATTGCACAAACTCACGGAAGGGGGCCGAGTCTACCAACTGAAAAGGCAGCAGTTGAAGCGCTAGCAATTTAGCCAAGCTAGCATTCAACCGCTGGGCATGTGGATGGCTGGGAGTGAACTTCTTTCGACGGTCCAGCAGCTGGGGCAGGGAAATTTGCCTGCTAGAATCGGACGTCGGTGTACTGCTAGCAGAGTGGGCGCAAGTACTTGGCTGTGACACACCTAATTCTACACCTTCATTCCTCTCAGTGCATGTTTCAGAGAGGACTGAAGTTATAGTGGGGTTGGAGATCCCAGCTGATGCGGTGCAAGGAGAGGTCCGCTTGGTTCTTTGGTGTGGGTCTTTGAGGTAGGCTTGCCAACGAGCTGCATGGCAGGTCAACATATGTCTGGTCAGGCATGTGGTACCCAAGCGGCTGATGTTTTGGCCACGCGATATACGCTTGAGACATATGTTGCAAACAGCAGCTGTGCGATCTGATGCACTAGCCTCAAAAAAGGCCCACACCAAAGAACTTTTTGAATGACGGGCAGAGGCAGCGCCCTGCACAGGCGGAGCTCTGCGGTGTGATTCCGTCGGTGTACTGCCCTTACGCTGGCCACCAAAGGGCATCCTGCCTCGTTGGAGATGTGCCTCCTCCTCATCCTCCTCCTCCTCCTCTCTCCTATTAGGCACCCACGTGGAGTCATTGACCTCATCATCCCCTCCCTCCTCATCACTGGAGCCAATCTGGCAGTATGCTGCAGCTGCTGGAACATGACTGCCAGATTGGTGTCCTTCTTGAGCATCCCCTCTGTCTGCTCTCACGCTACTGCCTTCCTCTAGCTGGGTTTCATCATCAGACCCTTCGAAACGCTGGGCATCCTCCTGGAGCATGTACCCAACACTGTGCTGAAACAGTTCGGGGGACTCCTCAGGAGGAGGACATGGTGGGTCTAGGGAAGGAGTGACTGATGATTTGTCTGACATTGATACCAGGGAAGACGACGCTTTGGCAGCTGCTTTTCCAGTACCCTGAGCCTGGGTGAGAGAGGATGAGGAGGAGGAGGAGGGCTTGGTCATCCACTCTACCAAGTCTTCAGCATGATGTGGCTCAACATGTCCAGCTGCCGAAAAGAAGGACAAGCGTGTCCCATGGCCATGTGCTGATGACAATGCACCGCGTCCACGACCAGCACTGTTGCCCCCAGACACAGAGCCTGCTTGCCCTCTTTTATTGCCTCCTGACTGTCTGCCTCTCCTTGTTTGCCTTCCAGACATTCTAATAGATGGCCTGCAGGGAGATGGGAAAAAAGCAATAAGGGCTACCTTCAGGTGTCCTTCTCTGTCCCTTGAAACAAGGACTTTCACAGTGAAAGAAACTGACACTGTCCCTACCTAGAGTTTTCTGTCCCTAGAATAAATGTTTTTTTTAATCACAATATAGCACAAGGACAATTCACTCAATGTCTCTCCAGGTCCCTGGAAACAAGGACTTGCAGAGTGAAAGAAACTGACACTGTCCCTACCTAGAGTTTTCTGTCCCTAGAATAAATGTTTTTTTTTAAGCACAATATAGCACAAGGACAATTAACTCACTGTCCTTACAGGTCCCTGGAAACAAGGACTTGCAGAGTGAAAAAAAAAAAACACTCTCCCTACCTACAGTTTTCTGTCCCTAGAAAAAATGTTTTTTTTAAGCACAATATAGCACAAGGACAATTAACTCACTGTCCTTACAGGTCCCTGGAAACAAGGACTTGCAGAGTGAAAGAAAAAAAACACTCTCCCTACCTACAGTTTTCTGTCCCTAGAAAAAATGTTTTTTTTAATCACAATATAGCACAAGGAAAATTAACTCACTGTCCTTACAGGTCCCTGGAAACAAGGACTTGCAGAGTGAAAGAAAAAAAACACTCTCCCTACCTACAGTTTTCTGTCCCTAGAAAAAATGTTTTTTTTAATCACAATATAGCACAAGGAAAATTAACTCACTGTCCTTACAGGTCCCTGGAAACAAGGACTTGCAGAGTGAAAGAAACTGACACTGTCCCTACCTAGAGTTTTCTGTCCCTAGAATAAATGTTTTTTTTAAGCACAATATAGCACAAGGACAATTAACTCACTGTCCTTACAGGTCCCTGGAAACAAGGACTTGCAGAGTGAAAGAAAAAAAACACTCTCCCTACCTAGAGTTTTCTGTCCCTAGAAAAAATGTTTTTTTTAATCACAATATAGCACAAGGAAAATTAACTCACTGTCCTTACAGGTCCCTGGAAACAAGGACTTGCAGAGTGAAAGAAAAAAAACACTCTCCCTACCTACAGTTTTCTGTCCCTAGAAAAAATGTTTTTTTTAATCACAATATAGCACAAGGAAAATTAACTCACTGTCCTTACAGGTCCCTGGAAACAAGGACTTGCAGAGTGAAAGAAACTGACACTGTCCCTACCTAGAGTTTTCTGTCCCTAGAATAAATGTTTTTTTTAATCACAATATAGCACAAGGAAAATTAACTCACTGTCCTTACAGGTCCCTGGAAACAAGGACTTGCAGAGTGAAAGAAACTGACACTGTCCCTACCTAGAGTTTTCTGTCCCTAGAATAAATGTTTTTTTTAATCACAATATAGCACAAGGAAAATTAACTCACTGTCCTTACAGGTCCCTGGAAACAAGGACTTGCAGAGTGAAAGAAAAAAAACACTCTCCCTACCTACAGTTTTCTGTCCCTAGAAAAAATGTTTTTTTTAAGCACAATATAGCACAAGTAAAATTAACTCACTGTCCTTACAGGTCCCTGGAAACAAGGACTTGCAGAGTGAAAGAAAAAAAACACTCTCCCTACCTACAGTTTTCTGTCCCTAGAAAAAATGTTTTTTTTAATCACAATATAGCACAAGGAAAATTAACTCACTGTCCTTACAGGTCCCTGGAAACAAGGACTTGCAGAGTGAAAGAAACTGACACTGTCCCTACCTAGAGTTTTCTGTCCCTAGAATAAATGTTTTTTTTAATCACAATATAGCACAAGGAAAATTAACTCACTGTCCTTACAGGTCCCTGGAAACAAGGACTTGCAGAGTGAAAGAAACTGACACTGTCCCTACCTAGAGTTTTCTGTCCCTAGAATAAATGTTTTTTTTAATCACAATATAGCACAAGGACAATTAACTCACTGTCCTTACAGGTCCCTGGAAACAAGGACTTGCAGAGTGAAAGAAACTGACACTGTCCCTACCTAGAGTTTTCTGTCCCTAGAATAAATGTTTTTTTTAAGCACAATATAGCACAAGGACAATTAACTCACTGTCCTTACAGGTCCCTGGAAACAAGGACTTGCAGAGTGAAAGAAAAAAAACACTCTCCCTACCTACAGTTTTCTGTCCCTAGAAAAAATGTTTTTTTTAATCACAATATAGCACAAGGAAAATTAACTCACTGTCCTTACAGGTCCCTGGAAACAAGGACTTGCAGAGTGAAAGAAACTGACACTGTCCCTACCTAGAGTTTTCTGTCCCTAGAATAAATGTTTTTTTTAATCACAATATAGCACAAGGACAATTAACTCACTGTCCTTACAGGTCCCTGGAAACAAGGACTTGCAGAGTGAAAGAAACTGACACTGTCCCTACCTAGAGTTTTCTGTCCCTAGAATAAATGTTTTTTTTAAGCACAATATAGCACAAGGACAATTAACTCACTGTCCTTACAGGTCCCTGGAAACAAGGACTTGCAGAGTGAAAGAAACTGACACTGTCCCTACCTAGAGTTTTCTGTCCCTAGAATAAATGTTTTTTTTAAGCACACTATAGCAGAAGCACAAAACACACTGACACTCTCCCTACCTATCCTTCTCTTTCCCTAAACTAAAGGAATCCAGGTTAAGCAAGAAAGAAATAACAGTCACTGTCCCTGCCTATGCTACTCTATCCCTGCTCCGGAACACACTACACTAGGCCGCCGTGCTGGCGGCCTTTTATAGTGTGGGGCGTGTACTAAACACCCTCAGCAATAATTGGCCACAGGCATCCTGCCTGTGGCCAATCATTGCTCTCCTCGCTGCCGGCGCTGTGATTGGCCAAGCATGCGGGGTCACAGTGCATGCTTGGCCAATCACAGCGCCTGGATGACACTGCGATGGCGTAGTGCATTGTGGGCCGTTCGCGTCACTCGAATTTGGCGCGAACGGCCCAAATCGTTCGATCTTCGTCGAACGATCGAACAGCCAATGTTCGAGTCGAACGTATGTTCGACTCGAACACGAAGCTCATCCCTACTGAGCAGTAAGGTAAAGAGATTTTAGGTCTTCCACCACCATCACCTGTCTGTCACACAGCCTACTCACCAGATTTCAATGACCCCCATTACAGGTAGTCAAACAACGCTTGTGAATGTTTCCAGCAGGAATTTCCACAATCCCAAAGATGATCACACCAAACCTCCAACTTCCAGGACGCTCCCACCGGATGGCTTCAAACCGTTCAAACCACGTTTCCAGGAAAAAACGATTTGCAAAAGGTTTGTCCAATTAGTTAGTGGAAGAAGAAAGGGCTTCCATAGTGAAGTATTCTACAGTTTTATTCAAAAAATCAGCTGAAAGCAAGGTAAAACAGCAGTTTCTTGCAGCTTTAAAAAAACAAGTGCTGGGAAACGCTGTTGTGTGAAAATACATGGAAAATTGTAATAACATTTTGATAAACAGGGTACCTCAAGAACCAGAAGTTAGCCTGGTACACCCCATTTTTTGGTATACCATGACATACTATATTGTGAAGAAGTAAAGGGAACAATTTTTGAAACAGCTGAAGGCTCCCTATTGACACACACGGATGCTTGTCATGATCTAGCCAAGAATGAATTGGTCTGGATCATATTTTTATAAGCATGTTGAACATCCATTTAGGGCAGAGTTTATTCAGAATATACACAGCATTTTGACAATACAAAACAAAACTTTCTGCAAAAGCCCAGTTGGACAGAGAGAAGACTTATGCCGCATACACACGACCATTTTTCTCGTCAGGAAAAATGAAATTTTTTCTCTTTGACGAGAAAAACGACCGTGTGTGGGCTTTTGGTCATTTTTCCCGACGAGAAAAACGGCATTAATCACGACGAGAAAAATTAGAACATGCTCTAATTTTTCTCATCGTGATTCACAGCATTTTTTTCCGCGGCAGTTTTCCCATAGGGAAACACTGCCGGGGAGCCTACACGTGGTCATTTTTCTCAACCAAGAGAAAACATGACTGGAAAAACGGCCGTGTGTAGGGGAACAAGCCGTTCCTCATTTTTCCCGTCGATTATCTCTACGGTGTTTTCACCATCGAGAAAATCGATTGTGTGTACGCGGCATTAGGGCTCTTTCACACGGGCGGATCCCGTCATGATCCACCCCGTGAATATCCACTTGCTCAGCGGAGATCGCTCTGTTGATCCCCGCTGAGCCGGCGGATGACTTGTCCGTCTCTGCACACTGTGCAGAAACGGACCGGTTGGATCGCCGCTCTCCTCTATGGGGGGATCGGATGAAAACGGACCGTCTGTCCGTTTTCATCCGATCCGATCCACAGACGGATGGAAAAGTAGGATTTTCCTCCGTCATGCTAAACGGACCATAGCGGAGACTGATGTTGTCGGATGTCAGCGGATGTTCATCCGCTGACATCCGCTATCCCATAGGGATACATGTATGTCCGTTTTTCATCCGAAAACGGATGGATGAAAAACGGACATACGGAACGTCCGTGTGAAAGGGGCCTTTAGCCTCCAAATGTTCCAGCTTTATTGTAAAAGACTATAGAGTTTTATTATTATTATTATTTTTATTATAGCTGTAAAGCATGCATGTTTGGTCTCTACACATAGCAAAACAGCATCTGAGACCTTTACACTTACTTATGGATTTATAATTCATATCCCAGTATGGTTATAAACGTTTGAAGATTTTGAATACCAAAATCCTATCTGTGCTAATTGGGTAAGATGCATAGGCTAGCCTGTTCTATCCCATTGGATAGCCTGGCTGGTTGGTAGCTTCACTTTCATTACAATGGTGTAAAGTTAAGATCCACATTCAGTCAGTAATCCCTCCTATGCAATGGCGTAGCATGGGTTGTCAGCGTCCGGGCAAAGCAAGTAATTTGCGCCCCCTAACCTGTGGACTTTTAGCACTCCCTGAGTCTCTTCCACTAGTACAGTATTAAACTGTGGCCGTGGAAACATAAAGGGTTTCTCTACTCACAGCCTGAGCCTCAGATTGGCTGCCCACAACCTTTTCTTTTATCAATGGTTGAATCTGAAGCCATGGGGGTACGGGGGCTCAGGCTGTGAATGGAGAAGACTACAATTTCTAGTGCAAATATTAACAATATCATGGAATAAATTAAAGTGGTATTAAACCTAATACCAAAAATGTAATATATTGCAGCTTACCAATCATTAGATGTGGTGGCTGCATTTCTTTTCTTTTTTTTTAGGCTTTTTATTTTCTATTTCCCCTGGTGATCTGGTCAGTAACACACCTCCCATACTAGAGTGCCCCCGCTCTGGATGAAGGAGCAACAGAGACACCTTTGGACAATATTCAGAGGGGCAGAGAGGTGTGTGTGTGTGTGTGGGGGGGGTGTTAGATGTACTAGCAGATTTAGGTACCCTAAACAAATTGTAGCCAAACTCCTGCCCACGCTTTATAATAAGTTACAGCAAACATTTTTTTTCGTTCTGGGCTAAATGTATTACATAAATAATTATTACATAATAATGAAACCTGGACATTATAAGCACCTCTGCCATTGTTAAATGGTTTGATTCAACCCTGTAACTTCTACATCTGCAAGGCAGTTTATTATTTAGAAAAAAACACTTACCTGACTTACTAACAGGATCACCAAGTGAAAAAAAGAGAGAGAGGGGGAGAGGGAGAGAGAAGGGACAGGCAGAGAGAGGGAGAGAAATGGGGCAGGGAGAGAAAGAGAGGCAGTAGGGAGAGGGGGAGAGAGACGGGGGCAGGGAGAGGGGGGCAGAGAGAGGGAGATGGGGGAGAGGGGAAAAAGAGGGGGCAGGGATGGAGAGGGAGGCAGGGAGAGACAGAGGGGCAGTAGGGAGAGGGGGAGAGAAAGGGGAGCAGGGAGACAGAGAGGGCAGGAAAAGAGAGGGGGGCAAAGAGAGAGAGAGAGGGGGAAAGAGGGAGCAGGCAGATAGAGAGGGTGAGAGAGAGTGGGGGGCAGGGAGAGAGACTGGGCAGGAAGAGAGAGGTGGGACAGGGAGAGAGCGAGAGTGAGGGGGGCAGGGAGAGAGAGAGAGAGCAGGGTCTGGTCAGTGAGAGTGCTCACTCAATTGGATGGTCCCCAGGGGCTCACTGGCTCAGTCAGCAGCTTCTGTTTCAATGTGGCTGTCAGGTGCTACTTTAATCTTCCTGCCCCCACATCCCCTTCACAGATGCATGCAGCACACGGCCAGGGAGAGAGCGGTGGGAGAAGGGATGTGTGTGAAACTCAGGCATGCTGGAGGTGGAGTGGACAGAGCAGTGTGGGATCCCCTCCCTCCAGGACAGCTGCACCTCCCGCTCCCGAGCTGTCTGTTACCTGCACACTGAGACTAGGGATGATCAGGAGGATGGTTCACCCCATGTTGGCATTGTGTCCACTGTAGCTTTTGCAGTGGCAAGCAGACTAGGACTGCCCATATAAGGGATTAATTTGACGTTGGCCAGCTTGAACATGTATTGCAATATGTGTAAACTAAAAATCCCTATTTTTTCATTGCAAAGTTTGCTGGAAAGGGTGTATAGCAGTGTTTAGAGGATTCATCCAGAATTTGTAGAGTTAACATGTGGTCACACTCATTTAGAACCTGATAGATTATATACATGTACAAGCTACTTGGATTTGAGCACAGGTATGTTGTAACGCCGAGCGCTCCGGGTGTCCCATCCTTCCCGGAGCGCTCGCGGCGTCGGTCCCCCTGCAGCGCTCCGGTCAGCCCCCCTGGCCGTGGGCGCTGCTCTGTTACCGGCGGGGATGCGATCCACGCGGCGGCACATCTCCGTCCGCGGATCGCATCCCATCCTACTCACCATCCCCCTCCTGCTCCTTCCCGGCGCGCGCGGCCCCGCTGCGCTCTTGGGCGCGCACGCGCCGGCCTTCTGAGATTTAAAGGGCCAGCGCACCATTGATTGGTGCCTGGCCCAATTACTGTGTGCACACCCAAATCTGATATAAACCCACTTCCCCTTCCTGTCCTTGCCGGATCTTGTTGTCTTAGTACCCTGTGGAAGCGTTTTGTGAGTTGCCTTGCCTGTGTATCTGACCTGCTGCCATTGTCTCAGACTACGAACCATTGCCGCCTGCCCTGACCCTCTGCTACGTCTGACCTTGCCTCTGCCTAGTCCTTTTGTACCGCGCCTATCTCAGCCGCCAGAGAGGTGGAGTCGCTACTGGAGGACACGACCTGGTTGCTACCGCCGCAGCAAGTCCATCCCGCTTTGCGGCGGGCTCTGGTGAAAACCGGTAGTTGCTTAGAACCGGTCCCTCAGTACGACCCGTGCCATCCCCTCTCTGGTACAGAGGATCCACCTCCTGTATCCCCACTAGCCGTCAGTCCGGCTCGTGACAGTAGATCCGGCCATGGATCCCGCTGACGTGCCGCTGCCTAGTCTCGCTGATCTCACTACCGTGGTTGCCCAGCAGTCGCAATTGATTGCCCAACAAGGACAGCAGCTGTCGCAGTTGACCGCCATGATCCAGCAGCGTCTGCCGCCACAAGCTCCAGCATCTTCCCCTCTCTGAGCTGCCGCTACTACCTCGAAGATCCGCTTGTCTCTTCCGGAGAAATTTGACGGGGATCCTAGGATGTGCCAGGGATTCTTGTCCCAATGTTCCCTGCATCTTGAGATGATGTCAGACCAGTTTTCCACGGAATGGTCTAAGGTGGCATTCGTGGTCTGTCTGTTGTCTGGGAAGGCCTTGGCCTGGGCCACGCCACTCTGGGACCGCAATGACCCTGCTACAGCCACCGTTCAGTCCTTCCTTGCTGAGGTTCATAGCGTTTTTGAGGAACCAGCCCGAGCCTCATCCGCTGAAACCGCCCTGCTTAACCTTGTCCAAGGAAACTCCTCTGTGGGCGAATATGCCATACAGTTCTGCACACTGGCCTCAGAGCTAGCCTGGAATAATGAGGCTCTCTGTGCGACCTTCAAGAAAGGTTTATCCAGCCACATCAAGGATTGTCTGGCCGCACGAGAGATACCCTCCTCCCTGACGGAGCTCATCCACTTAGCTACCCGTATTGACATGCGCTACGTTGAAAGACGCCAAGAGCTTCGCCAGGAGAAAGATCTTGTTCGCACCAGGCGTTATCCGCGCCTGGCTCCTCTCTTCCTGAATCCAACGCATCCTGATACTATGCCTTCCGTCGAGGAGGCTATGCAGGTGGACCGATCTCGCCTGACCCTACAAGAGAGGACTCGCCGTAGGAATGAGAACTTATGCCTTTATTGTGCGAGCTCTGAACATTTCCTAAAGGACTGCCCTATTCGTCCTCTACGTCAGGGAAACGCCCGCACCTAGTGAACGTGGGAGAGGCGTTACTAGGTGTGAATTCTTCCTCTCCACGTCTGACTATTCCTGTGTGGATTTCCCCTTCTGCTGGCTCCCCCTTCTCTGCGGTGGCCTTCCTGGACTCTGGTTCTGCAGGAAACTTTATTGAAGCCTCTTTAATCAACAGGTTCAACGTTCCTGTTATCTGTCTCATCAAACCCTTCTTCATTTCCTCTGTGAATGGAGAGAATCTGGATTGTACCGTGCGTTATCGCACCGAACCCCTGCTCATGTCCGTTGGTGTTCTTCACCAAGAAAAAATTGAATTCTTTGTTTTGCCGAACTGACATCCTTCTTGGCCTACCCTGGCTCCAGCGCCATTCTCCTACCCTCGACTGGACCACTGGGGACATCAAATCCTGGGGCTACTCCTGGCACAAGCATTGTCTTAAGTCTGTACCCACCAGTCAAGTTCCCATCGCTACTCCTTTGCCCGGCCTTCCCAAGGCCTATCAGGACTTTTCTGATGTCTTTTGCAAAAAACAGGCGGAGGTCTTACCACCACATAGACCCTACGACTGCCCCATTGACTTGCTCCCAGGTACTACACCACCCCGTGGCAGAATTTACCCTCTCTCCTCTCCTGAAACCAAGGCCATGACTGATTACATACAGGAGAACCTCAAGAGAGGTTTTATTAGGAAATCATCTTCTCCAGCCGGAGCGGGGTTCTTCTTCGTTGCCAAGAAGGACGGATCACTACGCCCTTGCATAGACTATCGTGGTCTCAATAAAATCACTATTAAAAATTGCTACCCTCTGCCTCTCATCTCGGAGCTCTTTGACCGTCTGCGCGGAGCAAAAGTTTTTTCGAAATTGGACCTCAGGGGCGCTTATAACCTCATCAGAATCCGTGAAGGAGATGAATGGAAAACCGCATTTAACACCAGAGATGGTCACTTTGAATATCTCGTCATGCCATTTGGACTTTGCAACGCTCCTGCAGTCTTTCAGGATTTTGTCAATGAAATCTTTCGGGACGTACTGTATACCTGTGTGGTTGTCTATCTTGACGACATCCTAATCTTCTCTACCAACCTTGAGGAACATCGGCTCCATGTCCGTCAAGTGCTCCAGCGCCTCCGCGTAAATCATCTTTACGCTAAATTTGAAAAATGCCTTTTTGAGCGCAGCAGCCTTCCTTTCCTAGGTTATCTGGTCTCAGGACAAGGCCTTCAAATGGACCCTGACAAGCTCTCCGCAGTCTTGGATTGGCCACGCCCCTCTGGACTCCGTGCTATCCAACGCTTCCTTGGATTCGCCAACTACTATCGTCAGTTCATACCCCACTTCTCCACCATCGTTGCTCCTATAGGGGCACTGACTAAGAAAAACGCGAATCCAAGGTCCTGGCCGCCTCAAGCGGAAGAAGCCTTTACTCGCCTTAAGACCGCCTTCTCCTCTGCACCTGTCCTGTCTCGACCAGACCCCATAAAGCCGTTCTTCCTTGAAGTTGACGCCTCCTCGGTAGGAGCCGGAGCTGTTCTTCTTCAAAAAAACGCTAAAGGAGGAAACGTCACGTGTGTTTTTTTCTCTAAAACCTTCTCCCCTCCTGAAAAAAACTATTCCATAGGTGACCGTGAACTGTTGGCCATCAAGCTGGCATTAGAAGAGTGGAGACATCTCCTGGAAGGATCCCTTCACCCTATCTCCATCTACACTGACCATAAAAATGTGTCCTACCTTCAGTCCGCTCAGCGCTTAAATCCTCGCCAGGCCAGGTGGTCATTGTTCTTTGCCCGGTTCAATTTCCAGATCCATTTTCATCCCGCAGACAAGAATGTCAGGGCTGATGCCTTGTCCCGTTCCTCCGATGCCTCTGAAATCGGGACTCCCCCTCAACACATCATACCCCCTGAGTGTCTGATTTCCTCTGCTCCTGCTTCTCTGGTGCCAGTTCCTCCAGGAAAAACTTTCGTTCCTCCATGCCTTCGTCTCCAGATACTCAGGTGGGGCCATTCCTCCCATCTAGCCGGTCACGCTGGGATCAAAAAATCCATACAATTGATGGCCAGACACTATTGGTGGCCTACCCAGGAAAAAGATATGACTGACTTTGTACGGGCCTGCACTATCTGTGCACGTGACAAGACTCCACGCCAGAAGCCTGCAGGTCTTCTCCTTCCTCTACCTGTGCCTGAACAACCATGGTCCCACATTGCCATGGATTTCATCACGGACCTTCCTTTGTCTCATAGTAACACTGTCATCTGGGTGGTCATTGACCGCTTTTCGAAAATGGCTCATTTTGTCCCGCTTCCTGGTCTGCCTACTGCACCTCAGTTGGCGAAGCATTTTTTTCTTCAAATTTTCCGTCTCCATGGGCTACCCTCACATATCGTCTCTGATAGAGGCGTTCAATTCATCTCAAAATTTTGGAGAGCTCTCTGTACTCAACTAAAGATTAAGTTGAAATTTTCTTCCGCTTATCACCCGCAATCCAATGGACAGGTGGAGAGAGTTAACCAGGTCCTTGGTGACTACTTACGACATTTTGTCTCCGCCCGTCAAGACGATTGGGTCGACCTATTGCCCTGGGCAGAATTCTCATACAATTTCAAGAACTCTGAATCGTCCTCCAAATCGCCTTTCTTTGTGGTCTACGGCCGTCACCCATTGCCCCCCTCCCCATCCCCACTTCTTCTGGAGTTCCTGCCGTGGATGAATTAACTCAAGACTTCACCTCTATCTGGAAAGAGACTCAAAAGTCGCTATCACTGGCCTCTGCCCGCATGAAGAGACATGCAGATAAAAAAAGAAGAATTCCTCCTGTCTATGTCCCTGGTGACAAAGTGTGGCTCTCCTCCAAATATGTTTGGTTTCGGGTACCTAGCTACAAGCTGGGCCCTTGTTACCTCGGACCTTTTAAAATCAAAAACCAAATCAATTCTGTCTCTTACAAACTCCATCTTCCTCCTTCTCTTCGTATCCCCAATTCTTTTCATGTGTCTCTTCTCAAACCCCTCATTCTTAACCGATTTTCCCCCAAGGTCACTGCTCCTGCTCCTGTCTCTGGTTCTTCCGATGTCTTCTCGGTGAAAGAAATCCTCGCCTCCAAGGTCATCCGAGGTAAAATATTTTTTTTAATTGATTGGGAGAACTGTGGTCCTGAAGAGAGATCCTGGGAGCCTGAGACCAACATTTTAGACAAGGAGCTCATCCGTAGATTCTTGGGTTCCAAGAAAAGGGGGAGACCTAAGGGGGGGTACTGTAACGCCGAGCGCTCCGGGTGTCCCATCCTGCCCGGAGCGCTCGCGGCGTCGGTCCCCCTGCAGCGCTCCGGTCAGCCCCCCTGGCCGTGGGCGCTGCTCTGTTACCGGCAGGGATGCGATCCACGCGACGGCACATCTCCGTCCGCGGATCGCATCCCATCCTACTCACCATCCCCCTCCTGCTCCTTCCCGGCGCGCGCGGCCCCGCTGCGCACCGACCTTCTGAGATTTAAAGGGCCAGCGCACCATTGATTGGTGCCTGGCCCAATTACTGTGTGCACACCCAAATCTGATATAAACCCACTTCCCCTTCCTGTCCTTGCCGGATCTTGTTGTCTTAGTACCCTGTGGAAGCGTTTTGTGAGTTGCCTTGCCTGTGTATCTGACCTTCTGCCATTGTCTCAGACTACGAACCATTGCCGCCTGCCCTGACCCTCTGCTACGTCTGACCTTGCCTCTGCCTAGTCCTTTTGTACCGCGCCTATCTCAGCCGCCAGAGAGGTGGAGTCGCTACTGGAGGACACGACCTGGTTGCTACCGCCGCAGCAAGTCCATCCCGCTTTGCGGCGGGTTCTGGTGAAAACCGGTAGTTGCTTAGAACCGGTCCCTCAGTACGACCCGTGCCATCCCCTCTCTGGTACAGAGGATCCACCTCCTGTATCCCCACTAGCCGTCAGTCCGGCTCGTGACATATGTCTTGTTTCTGTTGCAATGCCTAGAATAGCAATACTATTCCCCTGAAGCTACTCCTCTCCTCCTCTTTGTTAACCAGTTCCCACTCAGACCAATCATGCCATTTCTCTCCTACATGTAAAAATCTGTATTTTTTGCTAGAGAATAAAATGATGGGAGTTGCAACTTTTTATATCACACAGTATTTGCACAGTGGGTTTTCAAACACAATTTTCTTGTTAAAAATACACTTTCATACCTCCCAACTGGCACGGATTGTGCGGGTTTTACCCACAGAGGCTCCTCCTTCCCACACTCCCGCGAGACTATCATGTTTCCCGCACAGCAGGAAACATGAACAGAAGAAGAGGAGCAGCAGCAGCAGGTAAGAGCCCCCCCCGCGATCGGCGGACTAGTCTGGCCCCCCCGATCGGCGGCCCCCGCCGCGACCCCCCCCGCTCAACAACTCTGGTTGGCAGGGGAGAGGGGACATCGGAATGTCCCGCGATGGGACTTTACAAAGTTGGGAGGTATGCACTTTAACTACCTCCCGCCTGCCGTATAGACAAATTACGGCAGTGCTCTGTTGTTCTGGGGTGATGTCATATGACGTCGCCCATGGGGGCACACAGCGCGGCAATCGCGGGCGTGCTGTGTCACTGGAACACCGCGTGACCCTGATCTCAGTAAAGTAAGAGCCGATTACCCATGTGATTAGCTGTGTGAAATCGCAGCTGATCACATGTAAACAAGGAAATGCCGTTTATCGGCTCTCTTCACACTCTATCAGTGAAAGGTGAGGAGAGCCGATAAACGGCATTTCCTGACAGGGGAGACCTCTACAGATAATCAGGTCACTGATCATCAGGGCCCTGATGATCAGTGCAGCCCCAACAGTGCTCATCAGTGATGCCAGTCTGTGACCATCAGTGATACCAATTGTGCCCATCAGTGAGGCCAATCTGTACCCATCAGTGATGCAAGTCAGTGCTGCCTTTTATTGCCCATCAGTGCCACCTATTATTGCCCATAAGTGCTGCCTATCAGTGCCTCCTATCAGTGCTCATCAGTGCTTCATATCGGTGCTGCCTATCAGTGCCGCATATTAGTACCTCCTCTTCAGTGCCACCTCATCAGTGCCCATCAGTGCTGCCTCATCAGTGCCCATCAGTGCAGCCTCATCAGCGCACATCAGTGAGGGAGAAAAAATCATTATTTACAAAATGAGAACTTTTCTTTTTCTCAAAATTTTCGTTCTTTTTTTGTTTTTTACCCAATTCCTGTTAAAATATAAAAGATAATGTTATGCCGAGTAAATAGATACCTAACATGTCACGCTTTAAAATTGGAAGCGCCATTACACCTGTGAAATGCCGCCAAACTACACTACCTAAAAATATCTTCTATTGATGCTTTAAAAGCCTTTACAAGTTACCAGTTTAGAGTTACAAAGGAGGTCTGGTACAATAATTATTGCTCTCACACTGACATTCGCAGCAATACCTCACATGTGTGCTTTCGAGACTTATGTATGCGGGAGGGGGTGCTTTAAATTATTTTTTTATTTGTTCTATTCATAACTTTTTTACAATGAATTTTTGCTATTGTCACACAAATGGATGGGCTCGGGGCGCAGTGCTCTGCACCTGAGCCCACCCTTTTTGTTAAGCCAATTAGAGCCTCAGGCTCTAAACATGTGCTTCAAAAATAAAAAATTCCCATCACAATCTATGCGTCCAGCACCCTGCATGTAGATAAGGGGGCCGGAAGCATGGATAGGGAGGGCCGCGGCCCTGCGCCCTGCATTACGGGCCGCCACTGGTGCATATGCCTGGGTATTCTTTGCAAAGTGAAATGTCACGACATTCCTAAGCTCTTAGAAGAATTTCCTTTCCAAATGCAACTTTCCAATGTGAACAGTCTATTTGCCTTTAAAGCAGTTGTACACCACTGCAGTAAAACAAAAAAGCAAAAAAAAAAAAACTGTCCCCATGTAAGAAAATTGCATAATGTGCTAGTATGCACTGCATATATGAAGTATGTATCTTAGAACTAAGCCCTCCAGCAGCACGCTGTCACTGCTGACAGGGCTTCCATCTTCCCCCTGGTCTTCCTTCTGGGTTCCCAGAGCCACCATGATCTAACTCCTACTTATGCATGCGTATAGGAGCCCTGGATTTTGTCATGGTGCTCTGAAGGTCCGTCATGGTTATAGGCTTATATGTAGGTAAAAATCACAAAGCAGACTTTACTACTACTTTAATGAATCAACTTCTTAGTATTGGTGCCAATTATAGAGGGTAAATTTCTGGCAATGCTGTAAGAACCTTATGAGATCAGAGAGAAAATAAGTGGTGACAATCACCATATATATATTAATTTTATCAAAACCTTGCAACTGCTTGGAAAATACTTTCAGATTCAATTTCTAAATTTTAGCCAAACTGTTTAATTTATTTCAAAATATATACAAATTAACAGTGCTAAAAACATTAACTATTCATAGTACAATGATTGCGCCATTAAAATACAGTGCCTTGAAAGAGTATTCATACCCCTTGAAATTTTCCACATTTTGTCATGTTACAACCAAAAGCGTAAATGTATTTTATTGGGCTTTTATGTGATAGACCAACACAAAGTGGCACATAATTGTGAAGTGGAAGGAAAATGATAAAATGTTTTTTATTTTTTTTTACAAATAAATATCTCATTTGTATTCAGCCCCCTTTACTCTGATCCCCCTAACTAAAATCTAGTGGAACCAATTGCCTTCAGAAAACACCTAATTAGTAAATAGAGTCCACCTGTGTGTAATTTAATCTCAGTATAAATACAGCTGTTCTGTGAAGCCCTCAGTGGTTTGTTAGAGAACCTTAGTCAACAAACAGCATCATGAAGGCCAAGGAACACACCAGACAGGTCAGGGATAAAGTTGTGTAGAAGTTTAAAGCAGGGTTAGGTTATAAAAAAAATATCCCAAGCTTTGAACATCTCACATAGCACTGTTCAATCCATCATCCAAAGATAGAAAGAGCCCCGATAGATGGATGGGGGGGCGGCTCATCTGGGTGGACGGTTCAGATATGATCTGCGATGCTAATAGGGGTTAACGGCTCTACGGAGCTTCGGACTACTCCAAGGACCCCTACACTTGGTGATCTTCATTGTGTTACCCCAAATGTTGATTGTGACTGTACAATGTTATGTGGCGACTTTTATACATTTTGTATGACAAAACTTGAATAAAAAGATTGAAACACAAAGATAGAAAGAGTATGGCACAACTGAAAACCTACCAAGACATGGCCGTCCACCTAAACTAACAGGCCAGGGAAGGAGAACATTAATCAGAGAAGCAGCCAAGAGGCCCATGGTAACTCTGTAGGACCTGCAGAGATCCACAGCTCAGGTGGGAGAGTCTGTCCACAGGACAACTATTAGTCGTGCATTCCACAAATCTGGCCTTTATGGATAAGTGGCAAGAAGAAAGCCATTGTTTAAAGAAAGCCATAAGAAGTCCCATTTGCAGTTTGCCAGAAGCCATGTGGGGGACACAGCAAACACGTGGAAGAAGGTGGTCTGGTCAGATGAGACCAAAATTAAACTTTTTAGCCTAAAAGAAAAATGCTATTTGTGGCAGAAAACTAACACTGCACATCACCCTGAACACACCATCCCCACCGTGAAACTTGGTGGTGGCAGCATCATGTTGTGGGGATGCTTTTCTTCAGCAGGGACAAGAAAGTTGGTCAGAGTTGATGGGAAGATGGATGGAGCCAAATACAGGGCAATCTTAGAAGAAAACCTGTTCTTAGTCTGCACAAGACTTGAGACTGTGGTCGGAGGTTTGCCTTTCAGCAGGACAGTGACCCTAAACATACAGCCAGAGCTACAATGGAATGGTTTAGATCAAAGCATATTCATGTGTTAGCTTGGCCCAGTCAAAGTCCAGGCCTAAATCCAATTGAGAATCTGTGGCAAGACTTGAAAATTGCTGTTCAAAGACACTCTCCATCCAATATGACAGAGTTTGAGCTATTTTGCAAAGAAGAATGGGCAAAAATGTCACTCTCTAAGTGTGCAAAGCTAGTAGAAACATGAAAACATAGCAATTCCATTCCCCCTGGGATATCTCTGAATCCTACAGAGATACACAATGGCATTGATGCTCATTCAAGCACTAAAGCTATTGGATCAGAGCTACCGCCCCTATCTGCTACCACTACCACAGGGGTAACTGTGGATGAACCAATACCTTCTACCTCCTCTTTTTTAGTGGTCAACCCCCTGTCCTGCCCAAAAAGAAAACTCACCATAGAGGCAGGAGAGGGAGACGACGCAGACACAGAAAGGAGGGGGAAACTACGCGAACTATAAAGATTTTTAATTTATCTGATCATGTTTTGTCCAAATCAGAGCAGTCACTTCTTTCCGTGGCCTCACTTTTGCTCCAACAGCACCTCCCAACCCCTTTACCCTTTTTCTGGATCTTAATAGATACATTAGGAACATTACTGTAAAACGTTATTTCAATATCAAAGCTCATAAGAATCTCAATGTTGAACAGGACCCTGTCATTAGCGTGTTGGGTACAAGTCATCTGACAGATGACCCCAGGATTTTAGTGTCCCAGAGAGAATGGCCCTTGACCATTTGGAGCTCCTATACACTGAGGATTCAGACGATTACGTCAAATTACTCACCCAACATTGGCGTCGACGCACAGCGAGTGCTAGCCACCATACCCGCGATCATGGGGATCGAGGGACTGGGGGACAGCCGAGATGCGCGTCGCAGCTCCCGGTATGGATGGAAGCAACCCCCAGACAAAGATCTAACATAATGATAAAACAGGAAAACCAGTGATACTAAAATATTATATAATTGGCACTAATTACATGTCAAACAAAAAATCATGGGATAAATAAGTAGATAAGTGTATGTTTCCATCCCTAATTAGTTGATAAAAGGAGATTGTTTTGGGACTTTATATGAGACCATGACCACCTGAAGAGTGGACCACACATCCACGAAACGCGTAGAGCCTACACAAGTGTTGTCATGTCACATCAATCATGTACATACCATGGGTTTTACGTTGTTTGAATCATCAATCAAATTAATATACTATTAATTACGTTTTTATTATTTTATATATTTTTGGGTATACTGCTGGTCTTATCAATGATTATATGTTATTATGTATACTGTGCAATTTATTATGAACAATTGTGATTTACCAATCATGTTCTTATTTAATTTGTATTGTGTCCACTGTTTAATGATGACCATTATGTACTTTACTATGCTCAATTGCGACATTAAATATTGTTTATACTATATTGATTGATTCATTCCACCCAAGTGCTGTGTTTCATATAAAGTCCCAACCTTCTCTTTTCTCATATAATAGGGATGGAGACCTGTGTACTGGATGGTCATGGTCTCATATAAAGTCCCAAAACAATCTCCTTTTATATTCTATCCCACTTTTGCCAAAGGTCCCTACGTCCAAAGCTTTTATCAGGTTGTTTATGCGGAAATCCTACGAATGTGACAACAAACCCCTATACACACCCAGTCATCATCTAATCTTTTGACGGCTAAAACTACAGCTCTTAAACAACTTACAGATAATAGACATCTTATCATTAGATCAGCTTATAAAGGGGGAGGTATAGTGGTTCAAAATCTTTCAGATTATCGGCTAGAATGCTCCAGGCTTCTTTCTGACAGTACTACATATCGAAAACTTACCAGTAATCCACTACCCGTGTTTTCAAAGGAAGCCCATGATCTTATCAATAGAGCCAAAGTTGAGGGACTTATTACCAAAACAGAAGTTGCATTCCTTAAACACAACTTTTATAAAAGGCTGTACTTCTATCATCGCCCGAAAATTCACAAGGACTTAGTCAACCCGCCTGGGAGACCGATTGTTGCGGCCATGTAAAGCGTCAGAAGTTATTTCTCAATATACATTGACCACTTTTTACAGCCCATAGTCCATAACCTTCCCTCACATATTAAAGATAGTATCCAATTACTGAATATCCTACAACAATACCGCTGGGAGCTGTCTTACCATTGGCTCTCGCTAGATGTAGTTATCGTCTGTACTTCTATTCCGCATAATGTAGGCCTACAGGCTACACAGTACTTCCTCAATGAGTACTACCTCCACAACTTAATTATCGACAGGTACACTTTCATTTAGAAATTTTAGAATATTGCTTGACACACAATTATTTTGAAACCAACAGTGATTTCTATATTCAAACTCAGGGCACAGCTATGGGGGCAAACTTTTCCGCCAGCTATGTGAGCCTTCCGATGGGTTATTGGGAACATCTCCACATCTGGCAAAACAACCCCTATGCCTCCCATTTAGTATTCCATGGGCGCTATATCGATGATGTAGTCATTATTTGGGATGGGCCAGATACTCTAATCCCAGGATTTCTACAACATTGCAACACCAATACTATGGCCATGTCATTTATTGCAGTATCAGATGACAATAAGCTTGCGTTTCTGGATCTAGAATTATTTCACCATGACAACAATATTTGTGCTCAAAATTACACAAAACCCACCTCGGACAACTCATTTTTGCATTACAGGAGTTGTCATCATCCACGTTGGGTGAACAACATCTCGAAGAGCCAGTTCTGCCATCTCAGGCACAACTGTACTCATACACAGGATTATACCACCCATGGTCAGATACTCAAGACTAAATTTAAAGACAAGGGCTACCCTGAGAGCCGGTTCACACAGGGGCAACACGACTTCCAGCACGACTTTGGGAGGCAACTTGGACACGACTTGAGCATGAATCACAGCGCGACTCCAGGCAACTTACAAGAGCCTTCCACCATACTGCGGAGCCTGGGTGGATCCTGACCCGTCGTGATAGGACGTGAGTTGGATCGAGGACTCGATCGGAGCAGACGCTGTGTGCGACACACAGGAGGTGGAAGTCCCAGGCTGGGATCGCGCCTGGAGTGGTGAGCGGGCACCTGCCCATATCAATAGACTGAGTTGTGTTCAGGCCTGTAGACTGCCTAGGCCCGCTGTTCGCTCACCAGTGTTTCTTGGGGGGTCCGGTAGCAGGACAGAGTTGAAGTACTTACCGCCCCCGTTTTACCCTGTTATTTCAAGTTAACACCCAATGTGGATTACAAATGGTTATTTCTTTAAGTGCACCAACGAAAGCTGGCCGGTGAAGAAACCCTCCTTCCTTAAGGAAAAGAGACTCAGTTCTATCCCATGTCAGGCCTGACTTAGGTGGGGAGTTTAGAAAGTTTATGGTACTACACCATAGGCGAGCACACGCTATAATAGCTCCGCGTGGTGGACACTGCGCGGCGCCATATTATTGTGCTGCACCTGTACATTGATTGATGCAGGGCCCTGCAGGCCCATGTATATGTTGCATGTTATACCTTGAATCTTTCACTACCAGTAAAGCAGATATACGTATTTTATATTCTTGCCTCAGTGTGTTGTCTGACTGTTTAGAAATTATTAAGTATAATACACCTGAGAGTGATAGGAGTTAAACCCTAGACTTACTGTGCCAGAGTGGGTCGAGTAAGATTGCCTGGGGTTGGCGGTACTGCGTTCAGGGCCCGAAATCAAATCAGCGGCTCTCTTAACTGGGGGTAGCGCTACACGTGGGGGCTCGTTAGTCCGGGATCCTGTTGCAGCAAATAGCAGCCAGAAAGTACCAGCATGGACCCACTAGAAGTAGTGAAGTGGTGCGCAGCAGTCAACACAGATCAAAATGAGGCAGTGATCATAGAACTCTCAGGGATCTGGCAAGAAGATGCAGTGAAACAGTTAGTGATGTCCCTGTCCCCACAACAGAAGGCATGGATAGTGGATGTAAGATCAGAACCTCCTTTGACATATGTACTGATAAAATGGAAGGATGGAGTCCCAGAAGACTTTAAGAAGCCGAGCATAGAAACGGTGGATAAACAAACTTATAAACGAATACGCGCCCCACCCAACCTAAAAGATGTAAAGAAAGAAGAGAGTCCCGGGTCGCCGCAGGGCACCCTCAGCACAGAATTATGCGCGGTTCTAGGGGAAATCATAGCGCAATGCAAGAAAGACCCGGCAGATTATCAAATATCAGGATACCGAAAACTCAGAATGTTTTCAGGAAGGAAACCTGTACCTTCAGGCGAAGAAGGATTTGAAGAGTGGTTAGACGGTGCAACTCAGGCTCTGGAGGAGTGGGAAATCCCAGACCACAGGAAGAAGCAGAGAATTGCTGAGAGTTTGAAGGGGCCTGCTTTAGAGGCCGTACGCAACCTTAAGATGAGCAAAACAGACTGTACTGCGCAAGACTATCTAGACATTCTGCAGAATGTGTTCGGCGGAACAGAGAAGATTACTGGGCTTACCTACCAACTGGAGCATTGCTATCAAAAGGCAGGGGAGAAGCTATCAGAGTTCATGATGCGCCTAGATAAAATACTGCACAAGATGATCTTAAAGAAGGGGATTGACCCGAAGAAGGTGGATGAAGCCCGGGGTTCAACAGGTGATGAGAGGATCTCAACCCCTGGATCCCATCGCACTAGCGCTACGTACAAGACAGGACGGGAAGAGCCTGGAGTACCCTGACTTGATCCGAGTAGTCAGAGAGGAAGAAGCTATGCTGGAGGAGAAAAAGAGGAGCCAACCAGTCGAGACGGTGAACCCTCTTCCGGTGATGGTCAGGACGGCCATGACCTTAGAAAGAGATGCAGAGGTGGATACCTTGAAGTCGCAGATGTCCCAAGTACTGGGAATGTTGACCTCATTGATGGAAAAGGAGTCAAGGGTACCAGAGAGGGAAAGTCCGAGGAAGGAATTGTTCCCGAATACCTCAGCACCCGCATCCCTGGAAAATTGGGGAAATGTGATCTGTTTCAATTGTGGGGGAGCTGGACACCTTGCCAAAGTATGTGCCAGTCCCAAGAAGAAGAGACTGAATAACCGCAAGCCGCCGGAAAACTTCAACGGGCCCCGGTGAAGGAGTCAACCGGGTGCCCATCATCATAAAGGAACTCCATACTGAATAAGAAGCACATGAAAGAAGGGGCCAGGACCCCAGAGAAGAAATCAAGGGCTCCTCAGAAGGAACATACTCCAAAGAAACACAATAAAGTCCCTCAGCGGGTAGTTACACCCATACAGAGGAGAGGGATCAATGCATACCAGGCTCAGGAGAGACTTAGGTCCAAAGACAAAAAGAGAAAGGAAAATCAAGAAGGGAAATGCAAAGATCCAAGGAAAGAGACTCCTTCGAAGCAGTACCCAGAGAAACTGTTGGGTCCCTCTCCAATTGTATCCATTCAAGTAGAGGGGATCTACACAAGAGCCCTGTTGGATACTGGAGCGCAGGTGGCCCTGTTGTATCGAGACTTCTACGACAGGCACCTAAGTCACCTGCCCATCCAGAAGATTGAAGACTTGGAGATATGGGGAATTGGAACAGAGAAGTTTCCTTATGATGGCTATCTACCCATAAGACTGACGTTTGACCCATCCATAGCTGGGATGGGGGAAGTGTTCGACACCTTGGCTGTGGTGTGCCCCCGACCGCCTGGAGCAAATAGGAGTTCCTTGATAATAGGAACCAACACGGATCTGGTCCGAAGACTTTTGGTCCCACTAACAAGAAGGAAAAACCTCCCAGTCACGGAGATTCATCCAATGTTGAAGACCGCCTTCCAACGGCTGATCTTGGAGCAGAAGGCCCCGGAAGAGGGGGTAGGGAAGGTCTGGAGACTCGGGAGAAAAGGGATAGTGCTGCAACCCGGTGAAGTAACCTACTTGAAGGCCACAGTAAAACTCACTTGGTAGCAGCCGGGCCCTTTTGTGATGTTGGAACCCGACTCAAGAGAAGAACCTTCGGGTTTGGAGGTAGTACCGGGAATGGTCCCGGTGAGGGCCCTGAAGAAGGCCCACTGCAAGGTGCCTGTGAGTGTCAGGAACACCACGGATGGTCCCATGGAAGTCCCAGCCAGGCTGTTATTGGGCCGGGTGAGCATAGCTACACCAGTTGCCTCATCAGATGTGAGGAAGACAGATGGAGAGAGTACAGTGCGGAAGAAGCTTTCCATTGAGAATCCAAATCTGCCCAGGGCTTGGAGGGAGAGAGCCCGGAATCAGTTGACTCGGTGGGAGAGGATTTTCTCCCATGATGAGTTTGATGTGGGGTGTGCTAGGAGTGCCACCCATCGAATCCGCCTCCAGGAAGACAAGCCCTTCAGAGAAAGGGTTAGGCGGGTTCCATTGAAGATTTGAGGGAACAGCTTGCTGAGCTCAAGCGAACAGGGGTGATCCAAGAATCTAGAAGTCCGTATGCCTCCCCCATAGTAGTGGTCCGGAAGAAGAACGGGTCACTAAGGTTGTGTATTGACTATAGGACCCTCAACAGGAGAACCACTCCGGATCAGTATACCACTTTGAGGATAGAGGATGCCTTGCAGAGCTTGTCCGGAGCCAAGTGGTTCAGTGTTATGGACTTAAAGAGTGGGTATTATCAGATCCCGATGCACCCAGAAGACAAAGAAAAGACGGCTTTCATAACCCCGGTGTGGTTCTTTGAATTCAATCGGATGCCTCAGGGTCTGCCTGGAGCTCCAGCCACATTCCAAAGACTCATGGAGAAGACTGTGGGAGACATGAACCTCATAGAGGTCCTTGTATACTTGGATGACATCATAGTCTTTGGCAGAACTTTGGAGGAACATGAAGAAAGACTAGAGAAGGTCTTGAAGAGACTGAGTGAGGAAAGACTCAAGCTCTCACCTGAAAAATGCCAATTTTACCAGTCTTCAGTCAACTATCTGGGACACATAGTGTCTGAAAATGGGGTATCCACAGACCCTGAAAAACTGGAGGCTGTCACCTCCTGGCCAAGACCTACCACCGTAACAGAACTCAGGTCCTTCCTAGGATTCTGTTCCTATTACAGGAGGTTCGTGGAGGGGTTTGCTCGAATAGCGAGACCCTTGAATGAGTTGCTGAAGACGGAGGGGGAAGAGGATGACTCGGGCCCCAGGAAGCCGGGGGAGTCAGTCAAGGACCAATGGAATGAGAAGTGTGAAGGCGCCTTTCAGATGCTGAAAAAGAGTTTGACCACCGCCCCTGTTCGGGCCTATGCAGACCCAAAGAAGCCTTACGAACTCCATGTGGATGCTAGTCATGATGGTCTGGGAGGAGTACTCTACCAGGAGTATGAAGGGCAACAGAGACCTGTTGCGTATGTGAGCAGAAGCTTAACCCCCTCTGAAAAGAACTATCCCACCCATAAGTTGGAGTTCCTGGCCCTCAAGTGGGCCGTAGTAGACAAACTTCGAGATTACCAATATGGGGCAGATTTCACTGTAAAAACAGATAACAACCCCCTTACCTACCTGTTTACCACAGCGAAGCTGGACGCCACAGGACATAAATGGCTGGCGGTGTTGTCTGCCTTCAATTTCAGCTTGAAATATAGACCTGGGGCAGTAAACCGAGATGCAGACGCCCTGTCCAGGAGGTCTCATGTTCCCACCCACAGTAGTGAAGACTGGACCCAGGTGGCACCTGACGGGGTGCGGGCCCTTTGCCAAGGGGCTGAATTCCAGGCCAAGGGAGGCGCAAGAGCAGAAGAGATAGGGGTCACTATCGTAGGAGTCCCCAAGCAGTACTGTGGAGCAGCCTTACTGGGGGGAGACAACTTACCCAGACTGACAAAAAAGGAGTTGAGATCCGACCAATGGGAAGACCCTATGGGGAGATTGGTCCTAGAAGCATTAGAGAATCAGAACCCAAACATACTCCTACGTCACCCCTCGAAGGAGGCTCGCCTGTTAAAAAAAGAGTGGGACAGGCTACAGGTGCATCAGGGAGTGGTCTACCGAAGGGGCCCCTCTGATGACCAAGAAGACAAGTGGCAGTTGTTCCTGCTGGAGAAACATAGAGAGACGGTCATGATTGCCTTACATGACAACCATGGTCACCTAGGAGCGGAAAGGACTTTCCAACTTGTTAGAGATCGTTTCTATTGGCCCTGCATGAGGGCTGAAGTTGAGAAGTACTGCCATTCATGTGCACGATGCATACAGAGAAAGACTCTGCCCCATCAAGCTGCCCCAATGGGCCATTTACAAAGTGAAGGCCCGCTTGACCTGGTGTGCATTGATTTCCTCTGCCTCGAACCCGATCTGAAGGGACTAGGAAATGTTCTGGTAGTAACCGACCATTTCACCCGGTATGCACAGGCTTTTCCAGCAAAGGACCAGAAGGCCTCTACTGTGGCCAAAATACTTGTGGAGAAGTACTTTATACATTATGGACTGCCACAAAGGCTCCATTCAGATCAAGGGAGGGATTTCAAGAGTAAATTGATACGAAAGCTACTAGATGCCTTAGGGATCAAGAAGACCAGGACTACTCCCTATCATCCTCAAGGTGATGCTCAGTCGGAGAGGTTCAACCGAACCCTGCTCAACATGCTGGGAACTTTAACTGACTAAAAGAAACAACATTGGAGTAGTCACATAGCGGCCCTTGTGCACGCTTACAACAGCACTGTCAGCGATGCTACGGGATATTCACCTTACAGACTTATGTTCGGGAGAGAGGCAAGATTGCCGGTGGATCTGGCCTACGGCACTTCCATAGATCATTGTTCTGCTGCTTCCCACAAGGGATATGTCGATAGACTTAGACATGATTTAAAGATAGCCTATGAGCAAGCTCAGGCGGCCTCAGAACAGAGGGGGGCTCGCAACAAGAGGAATTTCGACCTAAAGGTCAGGATCCAAGACCTACAACCAGGAGTGTTGTTGCGAAACCTGGGGGTCCCTGGAAAACATAAGCTTGCGGATAGATGGAGACCAGAACCTTATGTCATTTGTAAAAAATTATCGGGCCTACCGTTTACAGACTTAAACCTGAGGGGAAGTTAGGGCCCTTGAAGACTTGGCATCGGAACCACCTACTTCCGCTCGCTGAAGCAGTTCGGTTGCCTCCTAGGATGGATTCTCCTGAACCCATGTCCATTCTGAACACCCCTAGACCCAACACTCGGTCTCAGACCCCTCGGATGGAGGATACAGAAGATTCAGAAATGAGTGAAGATGAGGAAGGTGAAATTGGCTGGCTTTTGCCTTCTCAGGGTCCAACGACTTCTGCTATTGATCTTCCACCTGACGAAGATACCGAGGATCAGACACTGAATGCAGAAGCTACGGAGTTCATTCCATCTAGTCACTGGTCAGATGCTTGGGAGAGTGTCGGTGAACTATCCCCTGAAGAGGACCCAAGGGAAGCCATGTATCTTCCTGCTCCGGAGCCGGATGCTCCTGAATTAGAAGGAACCCCTGAGTTGGTTACAGAAGAAGAATCTGTTCCCACAGAAAGTCCCAGAGGACAGAGGAAGCGGAGGGCAATAAAACCTCCCAGGAGATTGACCTACCCACAAATGGGGAAGAGTGCGGAAGACACTGTGTTCACTGCCAGAAGGAGTATGGAAGACCCTGACCCTCCCACTGTTCATTGGTGGGAGGCAACCCCAGCTCACTCTCTGGCACAGTTAGACAGGATGCTGTTGTTAATGTATCCTGTGGGCAGAGGAGTTCACCGCCTCGTTTCTGGTGGGAATTTCCTCTGCCGACATCATATGGAGAATTGATGGATGTTGTTAATTGTGTAGCTTGAAGTTTGGTGATCTTTGGGGACCAAAGAGTTCAAGTGGGGGGAGTGTGTAGCGGGGTCGCTCTTAAGGCCCCAGAACTACATTACCCAGAACCCAATTCAGCCCCAGGGCGGAGGTTCCACCGCAGAGACTCATGGGAGGGGTTACTTAAGCGAGAGGGAGGCGGAGCTCGCTCTCTTGGGACACGGCGCGTCAAGTGACAAGTCATCCTGTGCGGATCGGCTGTGACGCAAGGCCTGAAGCCTGAGGCCTTGCTTGAAGTCCGAAGAGCCTTCCACCATACTGCGGAGCCTGGGTGGATCCTGACCCGTCGTGATAGGACGTGAGTTGGATCGAGGACTCGATCGGAGCAGACGCTGTGTGCGACACACAGGAGGTGGAAGTCCCAGGCTGGGATCGCGCCTGGAGTGGTGAGCGGGCACCTGCCCATATCAATAGACTGAGTTGTGTTCAGGCCTGTAGACTGCCTAGGCCCGCTGTTCGCTCACCAGTGTTTCTTGGGGGGTCCGGTAGCAGGACAGAGTTGAAGTACTTACCGCCCCCGTTTTACCATGTTATTTCAAGTTAACACCCAATGTGGATTACAAATGGTTATTTCTTTAAGTGCACCAACGAAAGCTGGCCGGTGAAGAAACCCTCCTTCCTTAAGGAAAAGAGACTCAGTTATATCCCATGTCAGGCCTGACTTAGGTGGGGAGTTTAGAAAGTTTATGGTACTACGCCATAGGCGAGCACACGCTATAATAGCTCTGCGTGGTGGACACTGCGCGGCGCCATATTATTGTGCTGCACCTGTACATTGATTGATGCAGGGCCCTGCAGGCCCATGTATATGTTGCATGTTATACCTTGAATCTTTCACTACCAGTAAAGCAGATATACGTATTTTATATTCTTGCCTCAGTGTGTTGTCTGACTGTTTAGAAATTATTAAGTATAATACACCTGAGAGTGATAGGAGTTTAACCCTAGACTGACTGTGCCAGAGTGGGTCGAGTAAGATTGCCGGGGGTTGGCGGTACTGCGTTCAGGGCCCGAAATCAAATCAGCGGCTCTCTTAACTGGGGGTAGCGCTACATATATATATATATATATATATATATATATATATATATATATATATATATACATATGCACGTCCCTTTTCTTGTGTGGGAATACGCACACACATTTATATGAGTGTGTGTAATTGTGTGTGTCCCTCATTTCCATTTTTTTTTTAATTCTACAACTTTATACATAAGTGCAAATAAAGATGAAAATATAACATATACATAACATCTATAGTCTATAATCCAACTCCCATGTAGTAAAATTTAATTATTTTGGTTGTCTCATTTTGGTATTTTGGGAATTTGATGTCGAGTGCCCCTAGATTTTTTTGCTCTTGATTCACTGAAACTGAATTCTATAATATACTGTATGTGTATATATATATATATATATATATATATATATATATATATATATATATATAGTCTTTGACCCCTAAAAAAACGTTTTAATCTTTTTAATTTTCCTATAGATATAATTATAGATCGAATGACACATTGATCGCCTTTGTAAATCCATTAGTTTAGGCCAGGGGTGTCCAAACTTTTTTCAAAGAGGGCCATATTTGATGAAGTGAACATGCTCGAGGGCCGACCATTTTGCCTGACATTCTTTGAACCATTAAAATTTGGTCTAAGTGTGTTCGTCCGAGCACTAATACACCGCCCAACAATAATTCTCTTGCCTTTGTGACTGTGTGTGAGTAAAGAGGTGAGCTCTGTGTGTTTCACTTTAAAGAGGGAAGTTTCAGGAAAAAATTTAGTTTTTTTTTTTTTAAGTAAAGGTCTGTGAAGCAGATCTCCAGACCATCCCCAGTCCATCACGGACTGGGGATCTGTGAGGGACTGGGGATCTGTGAGGGACTGGGGATCTGTGAGGGACTGGGGATCTGTGATGGACTGGGGATCTGTGATGGACTGGGGATCTGTGATGGACTGGGGATCTGTGAGGGGCTGGGGCTCGGTGAGGGGCTGGGGCTCTGTGAGGGGCTGGGGCTCTGTGAGGGACTGGGGCTCTGTGAGGGGCTGGGGATCTGTGAGGGGCTGGGGATCTGTGAGGGGCTGGGGATCTGTGAGGGGCTGGGGATCTGTGAGGGACTGGGGATCTGTGAGGGACTGGGGCTCTGTGAGGGACTGGGGATCTGTGAGGGGCTGGGGATCTGTGAGGGACTGGGGATCTGTGAGGGACTGGGGATCTGTGAGGGACTGGGGATCTGTGAGGGGCTGGGGATCTGTGAGGGGCTGGGGATCTGTGATGGACTGGGGATCTGTGAGGGACTGGGGATCTGTGAGGGGCTGGGGATCTGTGAGGGGCTGGGGATCTGTGATGGACTGGGGATCTGTGAGGGGCTGGGGATCTGTGAGGGATTGGGGAATGCCCCAGTCCATCACTGATCCCCCCCATCGCAGAGCCCACTTCATAGACCCCTCTCCATCTCAGACCCCCCCTCCCATTACAGACTCCCTCCATATTAGAGTCAGACTGTCACTTTTATCAAAGCAGCATTCCCCCTCCCCACACTGCCCTACCTTAATCACACAAGCCAGGAAGCACACATGGCATGGCAGGTCCAGACAAAGGGCGGGACTTTTCAAGTTAAAGGCGGGTGATTGGTTGCTGGTACTGCCCCACTGTCTAGCAACCAATCACCTGCTTTGTAACTTGAAAGATCCCACCCTTTGTCCGGACCTGCAGCACTTCCAGGCTTGTGTGGGGAGGGGGAGGAAGGGGGAGTGATGCGAGAGTCGGCAGAGGGGAGAGAACACTGACAATTTAGCAAAGCTGCGGGCCACTACTGGGTCCGGATTCGGCCCGAGATCCACTATTTAGTGATGCCACATATATATCTTTTGTGGTCCCGGTGCTGGGAGATCGTTTGGGGCCACAAAAGATATATATGCCCAGATAACCAAGCGGGCCGTTCAAAACCGGAACGCGGGCCGCAATTGGCCCGCAGGCCGGACTTTGGACATGCCTGGTTTAGGCTTATTATTTTAATCAATATACCCATATACCCTGTATATATTTCTTTCTCGTACATCACGGGACACAGAGCGACATAGTCATTACTAATGGGTTATATAGATACCGTCAGGTGCTGGCACTGGCAACTTCCAAAACCGGAAGTACCCTCCCCTATATAAGCCCCTCCCATCCGGGAGCACCTCAGTTTTTTGCCAGTGTCTAAGGTGTTGGCCAAGAAGAAACATGTGTTTTTCACTGAGCTTGCGTACAGGTTCTTTTGGGCCTCAGTAAGCTATTCCGGATCCGACCAAAAAAGCTTCATAGCTAAACGGTCGGTACCCGGGCCTTGCAGAGAAGAGCAAGGTTTTGCCTGTAATGCTTCTCTTAGGAGAGCTGGACCCTGGGATCCAGAGCTCTGGTCATACCCACGACCAAGATGTTTTCTGTGCAGGGTGCTATACAGGTCCAGGGGAGTGGAATCCTTGGGAACCCGGTCCCTGAAGGTTTGATTACAATGCCTGCCGTGATAGGTGAAGTTTGGGCTTTTGTGGACCAAACAAAGTCCTGCGGCGGGGAACAGGTAAGTGGGGGCCCCCAGGAACTTGGTTCTATTGGGGGACCCCCAAGCCTAATTTGTCTTTCTGTCTGTTACCTAATGGTATTCCCGCAAAATTCTGTGCATGCCTGTAACTACTAAAAAAAAAAATTTAATAATTTTTAATGGTGGTCAAGAAAAAAAAAAATAAAATTTTTTTTATATATATATATTTAATATATTAGACTGCGGTACCTGTGTTTGTCCACTAGAGGCCGCTGTGGAATGTTTTCTTGTCATGTGGACTAGCTTCTTCTCAGCAGAGCAAAGTCCAGGCAGATGGTGAGTTCTCTTATAGGAAACTGCTTCCTCTGCCATGTTGCAGTGCTCGTCCATCCCCCGGCCTGCGGCAAAGAGGGGCCCTGGCTCCTGTCCCTTGTTACCATATTTTAAATTAGCGCCGAAGGCGCACGTGCCCGCGCGCGTGCGCGTGCACGCGCCTCTATATATAGAGGTGAGCCGGGAAAGGGGGCGGAGCCTGGGGGATGACGCTCTGTGCGCGCCGCAGCGCTTCTGCGCATGTGCGGGCGTCCCAGCAGTTTAAAAAAACCACAATATTGTAGTGAGCTGGCTATGAAGTACAGAGACAGAGCTGGCAACATTTAAAGGCATACAGCAAGCGGTTGATACAGGCATCCCCTAGAAAGGCACATTAGTAGACACCAACTGTGATATAGCAGCAATTGTGCTAGACTATTCTCAGTAAAAGTGGTGTATTACGGCTGGAATACCTCAGCTTTAGGCTTAGGAATATGCCGTCCAGAAGCTCCGGAACTGAATCTTCCAGGAAGCGAAGGGGGTCTCATCGGGCTCGGAGGATCTTGGGCATACTCCTGCTGCACCAGTCTCCCCTGAAGTTCAGAGGTAAGTGACCGTAGAGACCCCGCAGGGGTACTTGGTACTGTGGCTGTCCTCAGTCACCTGCTCCTGTGTATGTAACAGAGGAGGTTTTTTCCTCAGCTCTGGGAGGATTAGAGAGAGATTGTCAACATTTATCGCTGCCTCCCTGTCAGGGAAAGCACGCCCGATCTCCGTCTCCTCCTTCAGAATGCCTGTTAGCAGAGCAACAGTCCCATACAGGGATCGACCTGCCTGAAGGGGATCAGGATAAGGTTGATTCTGTTATAGAGGAATCCACAGTGGGGGAACCTTTTCTCAGCATCTCAAGCTGAAAGATTATGGGTTCAGTCTCTGACTAACATGGTCCGATCAGCATTTAAAAATGCACCTTGCGGAACCATCAACCACTACTGTATCCTCGTTGGGGTCGCTAGAAGCCCCCAGACTGTTTGTTCTTTCCCACTTCACCCTTTACTGAAAGGGCTCATTTACCAGGATTGGGAACGTCCTGAGAAAATATTTATTCCCCCAAGAGATTTCCGGTGGTCTATCCCATGGAGGATAAGTTCATCAAAAAAAAAAAAAAAAAATGGAAGGTCCCTACAATGGACGCAGCCATCTCTTGTATGTATAAATCACTGACATGTCCAGTGGATAATGTCCAAATGTTCAAGAACCCAATAGATAAAAGATTGGAGTCCTTATGAAAATCTGCTTGGTGATACAACCAGCAGTAGCAGCTATTGGGGTCTGCTAAGCAGTGAAGGATCAGTTGAAACAGGTCTTGAGGGACTTGACAGATCAGCAGGCTTTGCCCTAGCTGATCTACCTAGAGCCTTAGGCTTTGCGGTTGACGCCATAGAGGATTCAGTCCATCAGGCCTCCCGCCTTACGCTGTCTATAGTACATATGCGTAGGCTCCTATGGCTCAAAAACTGGTCTGCTGAAGCTCCCTCTAAAGAATGGCTGGTTAGCGTCCCATTTCATGGTGAACGCTTATTCAGGGAAAACCTGGACAAATATCCAGAAAATTTCCAGCGGTAAAAATACGCTCTTGCCGGTTAAAAGCAGAGTTAGAGGTCCCTCTTTAAGAGGCCTGCTTCTCCAGTCCCTGGGGCATCGGCTGTGTAACAGTTCCGACGGCCTCCTCGGTCAAATCCCGGGGGTAAAAAACAGGGACAGTAGCAGGGTAATGAGAAACCCTGGGTCAGGGGAGGTACAAAACCTCCCCCAAAGTTAAATTCATGAAGCCCCCACTCAGTCGGGTGGGGGGAGGACTCCAGTTGTTCGCAAGAGACCTGGCGGGACACGATCAAGACAGATAGGTGCTCTCCGCAGTAGGTTTGGGATACAGTTTGGAGTTAAAAGACTTTCCTCCTTCCCATTTTTGAGGTCAAACGTGCCAAGGGATCCCCGGAAGAGAGAGTCCCTCCTGTTGGCACTAGAACAACTATTGCTCCAAGGAGTAATTATGGAGGTTCCCCTGGAAGAATGAGGGTTCGGGTTTTACTCAAACCTCTTTACAGTCCCGAAGCAAACGCGGACGGGAGGCCCATATTAATTCTAAAAGGGCTATACAAATTCCTGTATATCAGGACTTTCCGATGGAGTCGATCCGATCGGTGGCCACTGCCCTACAAGGGGAGGATTGGTTAGCCACGATCGACATCAAAGATGCTTATTTGCACATTCCCATCTTTCCAGTCCACCAAAAATTTCTACGCTTTGCAGTAGAAGGGCGCCATTTTCAGTTCAGAGCCTTACCCTTCGGTTTGGCCACAGCACCACGAGTGTTTACAAAAATTCTGGCCCTTTATTGGCCAATCTAAGAACACAAGGTGTAATGATAATGGCATATCTGGATGACTTGTTGCTGATAGACCACTCAGTGAAAAAACTAGACGTGGTCGTTCACAAGACGATCAAGTATCTGGAATCTCACGGTTGGATTATCAACCGAGACAAGTCAGCCCTAAAAACCAGTCAAAAGTCTGGAATACTTGGGGCTAAGGTTGGATTCAGGCCAGAGAAAAATATTCTTGCCTCGAGGAAAGGTGTTGTCTTTGAAAGATTTGATCCACTTAGTGGGTACAAAAAAGACAGCCGTCCATAAGCCTGTATATGAGGCTGCTGGGAAAAATGGTGGCATCATTCGAAGCAGTACCCTACGGTCAATTCCATTCAAGGAAATTTGCAAGGGGCCATACTGTCAGCCTGAAACAAAAAAGTTCAGGCCCTAGACTTACAATGTCCTTGTCCCCTTCCGTTCGCAAGAGCCTCCGTTGGTGGTTGGTTCCCCAGAATCTGGAAAAAAGGAAATCCTTCAGTCCGATTTCTTGGAAGGTGGTCACTACAGATGCCAGCCTTATAGGCTGGGGAGCAGTACTGGAGCAATAGTCTCTCCAGGGCAGATGGTCGGATGCAGAAAAGGCCCTGACCATCAATCTCTTAGAGATACGAGCAGCCCGGTATGCCCTAGTAGCATGGACATCCAAACTCCAAGGGTCCCCTGTCAGAATGCAATCAGACAATGCCACAGCAGTGGCATATATCAATCATCAGGGGGGCACCAGGAGTCGTGCAGCCCAGAGGGAAGTAAATTACATCCTGAAATGGGCAGAAAAATATGTCCCAGCCATATCTGCGGTATTCATTCCAGGAGTGGAGAATTGGAAGGCGGACTTTCTAAGTCGCCAGCAATTAGGCCCAGAGGAAGGGTCCCTTCACCCCGAGGTTTTCTGGACAATATGTCAGCGGTGGGGAACATCGGATGTAGATCTTCTAGCATCCAGATTCAACGCAAAGGGGGACAGGTTTGTCTCTCGGACAAGGGATCCCCTAGCTTGCGGCTCGGATGCCCTAGTGTTCCCTTGGGATCAGTTCAAGCTGATATATGCATTCACACCGCCACAATGGTTACCTCGATTACTCCGCAGAATCAGGGTAGAAAAGAAACCGGTGATTCCGGTGGCTCCAGCGTGGCCCCGAAGAGCGTGGTACGCGGAGATTGTAAAATTTCAGTGGGGAGTCCTTGGACTCTCCCACGTCGTCCGGCTTTCGCAAGGACCGATATACCACCCTTCCTTACCAGCCCTAGGTTTGACGGCCTGGCTATTGAAGCCCACATTCTAAGAAAGAGAGGGCTCTCTAATGCTGTGGTATCTACCATGATCAATGCCAGGAAGCCGGTATCCAGGCAGATCTACTATAGAATCTGGAAGGCGTACATCGCGTGGTGTGAGGCCAAGAAATGGCATCCACATAAGTACGTAATAGGTAGGATTCTGGACTTCCTACAGTGGGCTGTAGATAGGAAGCTTGCCTTGAGTACTATCAAGGGTCAGATTTCGGCCTTGTCAATATTTTTTCAAAGGCCCTTGGCTTCGCATTCACTAGTCAAAGCCTTTATACAAGGAGTGATGCGTATTAGTCCTCCGGTTAATATTCCCATATGTCTATGGGATCTAAACTTGGTTCTGTCGGTTCTACAGAAACAACCATTTGAACCATTACAGCATATTTCCTTGGTGCTTCTCACCAGGAAATTGATTTTTCTAGTAGCCATTTGTTCGGCTAAAAGAGTATCGGAATTAGCAGCTATGTCCTGTAAGGAGCCATATCTGGTTATCCATAAGGACAGAGTAGTGTTACGTCCTCATCCAGCCTTTCTTCCTAAGGTGGTATCGAGGTTTCATTTGAACCAAGATGTGGTTCTTCCTTCTTTTTTCCCCAAACCTACTTCGGTAGAGGAAAAGTTATTGCATTCTTTGGATGTAGTAAGAGCAGTTAAAGCTTATCTAAAAGCCACTGCTCAGATTCGCAGAACGGATACTTTGTTTATTCTGCCGGAAGGCCCCAGAAAGGGTCAGGCAGCGTCAAAATCTACTTTAGCCAGGTGGATTCGACAGGTCATTATGCAAGCTTATGGCTTGAGAAGGAGACCGCCTCCGTTCAAAGTTAGAGCGCACTCCACGAGAGCAGTTGGAACTTCATGGGCAGTGCATCACCAGGCCTCCCTGGCTCAAATCTGTAAGGCCGCAACGTGGTCTTCAGTTCACACGTTTACTAGGTTCTACCAGGTGGACGTTAGAAGTCAGGAGGATGTCGCCTTTGGGCGCAGTGTGTTGCAGGCCGCAAAAGATCCTCATGTCTGATAGCGCTCAGCTTATATATGGTGTATCCCCCCCCTCATTGGGCATTGCTTTAGGACATCCCATTAGTAATGACTATGTCGCTCTGTGTCCCGTGATGTACGAGAAAGAAAATAGGATTTTTATAACAGCTTACCTGTAAAATCCTTTTCTTAGGAGTACATCACGGGACACAGAGCTCCCGCCCCTCTTTGGGGACACTTATTGCTTTGCTACAAAACTGAGGTGCTCCCGGATGGGAGGGGCTTATATAGGGGAGGGTACTTCCGGTTTTGGAAGTTGCCAGTGCCAGCACCTGACGGTATCTATATAACCCATTAGTAATGACTATGTCGCTCTGTGTCCCGTGATGTACTCCTAAGAAAAGGATTTTACAGGTAAGCTGTTATAAAAATCCTATTTTTTATAATATAAAATATTTTTTTGTCTCTTATATATACCTTCTTATAAGTATTTATTAGTGTGTATTTTATACATCGTTTAATTCATTATTTTTTTAAAGCTATTTTTGTCAGTGTTAGGGTATTATGTACGGTCCATGGAATTATGTATTGCCGTGGTATCTATGTGTTTCCATGGTTACCTATTTAGCCATTAATTCAGCACCTTGTCTATGTATAAAATCCCTCTTCAAAGGTGGCCCCCAGCAGAGCCTGCGGAAGAAGCACGCATGCTTGGAACGCGCGCACCTCCCCGCTGACCCTGTACCCGGAAGTGACGACATCTCTGCTGTGCTCCTGTGTATCACCATTCCCAGTCCCCGTCCTCCGGGAGCACTGGGTTCCACCATTGTAACCGGACTAAGGCCCCCGCTTGGGGCGGGAGGTGCGGTGACGGTAAAGCGCCGCTATTTTTAGCGTCACTTTACTGTCAGAATTGCGGCGGTATTCGGCCGCTAGCGGTGCGGTTTTAACCCCCGCTAGCGGCCGAAAAAGGGTTAATACCGCCGGCAATGCGCCTCTGCAGAGGCGCATTGCCGGCGGGAAAAGCCGCGGTTTTACCATTGCTTTCAATGGGAAGGAGCGGTAAACACACCGCTACTCTCACCGCTCCAAAGATATTGCTAGCAGGACTTTTGGAGCGGTCCTGCTAGCACACCTGCTAGCGCTGGCAGCCTTCTCTGGTATAAGCGTTTTCTAGCAATTGAACATGGACTAAATGTCATGGACTTGAATAATTGCCCCTCATTTATTGATCGAATTCCTATATATATATATATATATATATATATATATATATATATATATTTATTTTTTTCGTTCTATTAAGCCTCGCCCAGGGTGCGCCGAATAAACCCATTGTTTGTCTAGTAGAAACATGCCCAAGAGGACTAGTTGAAAACCATTTATAATTTTCCTTCCACTTCACAATTATGTGCCACTTTGAGTTGGTCTATTACATAAAATCCCAATAAAATAAATTTAAGTTTTTGGTTGTAACACGACAAAATGTGGAAAATTTCAGGTAGTATAAATACTTTTTCAAGGCACTGTATAGGAACACACCACCTATTGAGTCAATAGGTGGTGTGTTCATATATTCCTATGGCGCAATCATTGTACTATGAATAGTTAAAGTTTTTAGCACTGTTAATTTGTATATATTTTGTAATAAAATGTATTGAATTTTAAAGTTGTTATTGTGGTGCCTACAAAGTCCATCACTTAGGCCCCTTTCACACTGAGGCAGTTTTACCGCGTTTTCGCGGTAAAAACAGCGCTGTAAAAATGCCTGAAATAATCCTGCCTCATCATTCTCAATGTGAAAGCCCTGAGGGCTTTCACACTGAGGCGTTTTGCTGGCTGTGCGTTGGAAAAAATCCTGCAAACAGCTTTTTTAGAGCATCTTTGGGGCGCATAAAATAGCGCTGTAAAAACGCCTATCCCCATTGAAATGAATGAGTACCGCTGTAAAAACGCGGTAAAAAACACCCAGAAGCTGTGGGAAGGTCACATGACCGCAGTAGAGTGGAGGATTGTGGGATACCAAATAATCCTTTTTACCGCAAAAACGCGGTAAAAACGCGGTAAAAACGCATATGCGTTAGCGCTATTTTTACCGCAAACGTGGTAAAATCACGGTAAAATCGCGGTAAAAAAACATAATTTTTTTGCGTTTTTTCAACGCCTCAGTGTGAAAGGGGCCTTACTCCTCATTTTGTCTTGCAATTTATCATGACACATCTTTGGATCCACAGTACCACTCTGTGATGATACAAATAAAATCTTTTATGTTTAATTTGTTTATTGTTTGATGAAATTAAGAAGAATTAGAACATTTGTGTGGGTCAAATTTTTTTAATTTGTGTGTTTCCACTGAGCAGATTTCAGTTTACTTCTCATTCTGTCTGACACCCATTACTGGGACAGATAATGACTGAAAATCTCCCCAGTGGGGTCCCAGACAGGTGAATATTTTTATTTTTCCTCTTTAACCAGTTCCCGCCCAGCCTATAGTCAAATGATGACCAAGGTGAGTTTTCATGTAATGTCCTCCCAGGAATGCGCCTCTCGCGTGGCCATGGGGCCAAGCTGCACCGCAATCTGTCACTGATCACTGTACCGGCCAACTGCCAGTACCATGTGATCGCTGTGATCAATCTTAGCAGATCACATGACAATTGTAAACAATTGAAGGTTTACTTTCATGCCATACATTTTGGACAGGGCCAATCACAGCCCATCTGTACCATGTAATTAGCTGTGGCCAATCACAGCTAATCACATCAAAACACACTGAATGAATCAGTTTAATTCAGTAAAAGCGGTTGCTTATACCAATTAAATTCACTGGTATAAGCAAACATAATGTGTAAAAAAACAACAATAACCCTGTTCACTTCCCCAGAGATGTACAGTGTTACTGTGGTAACACTGTATTTCTCTGGTCACAGTGTGTTAAAAAAAAATTATAAGAAAAGAAAAAAATTGAAAACAAAAATATTAAATTACTGAATAAATATTGTCACAAGTCCGTATCCCAGATCATGCTGTATATGATAATGCTGTACGGCACTGGTGACAGTATGTTAAAAAAATTGTGTTTTTTTTTTTTAATTACCTTATTTTCCAAAAATTTGTGACAAAAAATTACAACATAACTCACCATGCCTTTTAAGAAATACCTTGGACTATCTCACTTCCAAAAAGGGGTAATTTGAGGGATATTTGTACTGTCCTGGTCTTTCGGGCCCTAAAGAAATTAGATAGGGCGTCAGTACATCAAGATTCATCAATTTGTGGACTCTTTTTTTCAAAATGTTTGATCTTTTTTTTATTTATTTAGCAAAAAATAAAAAAACTCAGTGGTGATTACATACCACCAAAAAAAAGTTCTATTTGTGTGAAACTTTTTTTTCAAATATCATATTGATACTGTGTTGCATGAATTCGCAATTGTCTTTCAAAGTGTGACAGTGCTGAAAGCTGAAAAATAGCCTGGGCAGGAAGGGGGTGAAAGTGCCCAGTATTGAAGTAGTTAAGGTATGCAAAATGCTAAGATTTATTTTTTTCATTTGTCCTGTAACCTTATTGATTAGAAAAGTGCAGACAAAATTATGATGATGCACAATTCACATCACGAAACCCAACAGATGAAGTTGATAACTGTGAAACGTGCACGCATTAAAGCGCCATAAAGCTTACACAATTTTAGAGTGACTTCTTTCAACAGCTTATTATCTTCTAGGTGTTCTATGCGTTTAGTCATAATAAAAATGTATGTGGAAACCAGTGAGTAGGGATGAGCTTCAAGTTCGAGTCAAACTCATGTTCGACTCGAACATTGCCTATTCGCCAGTTCGCCGAACAGCGAACAATTTGGGGTGTTCGCAGCAAATTCGAAAAGCTGCGGAACACCCTGTAAAAGTCTATGGGAGAAATCTAAAGTGCTAATTTTAAAGGCTTATATGCAAGTTATTGTCATAAAAAGTGTTTGGGGACCCAGGTCCTGCCCCAGGGGACATGTATCAATGCAAAAAAAAAGTTTTAAAAACTGAAGTTTTTTCGGGAGCAGTGATTTTAATAATGCTTAAAGTGAAATAATAAAAGCAAAATATTCCTTTAAATTTCGTACCTGGGGGGTGTGCCTGTAAAGTAGTGCTTGTTTCCCGTGCTTAGAACTGTCCCTGCACAAAATGTCATTTCTGAAGGAAAAAAAGTAATTTAAAAGTACTTGCGGCTATAATGAATTGTCGGCTCCCAGCAATACAGAGAAAAGTAATTGAAAGTCATTGATAAAAAAAAAAAATGCGTGGGGGTCCGGTATGGATATTAAGGGGAACCCTGCGTCAAATAAAAAAAAGGACATGGGGTTCCCCCCCAAATATCCATACCAAACCCTTCAGGTCTGGTATGGATTTTAAGGGTAACTCCATGCCAAATTTAAAAAAAAATGGCATGGAGTTCCCCCCAAAAATCCATACCAGACCCTTTATCAGAGCACGCAACCTGGCAGGCCGCAGGAAAAGAGGGGGCGAGAGAGCGCCCCCCCCTCCTGAACTGTACCAGGCCACATGCCCTCAACATGGGGAGGATGCTTTGGGGGTCTGTGACCACTCAAATCACCATGTCCCCATGTTGATGGGGACAAGGGCCTCATCCCCACAACCCTTGCCCGGTGGTTGTGGGGGTCTGCGGGCGGGGGGCTTATCGCAATCTGGAAGACCCCTTTATCAAAGGAGACCCCCAGATCCGCCCCCCCTATGTGAATTGGTAAGGGTACATTGTACCCCTACCATTTCACAAAGAAAGTGTAAAAAATTGTAAAAAAACACACAGACACCATTGGGATAAGTCCTTTATTAAAAATAAAAAAAATAAAAAATAAAAAAAAGATTCCAGCGGTGGTAATCCACTCTCGGTCTTTACTCCAATGCTGTCGGTATCCTGCGATGGATGATCTCTTCCCCAGGTCCAGGCTCCGGCGATGAGATGTCCAGCGCAGTGAGGAACAGCATCCTGAGACACCCCGGGAATAACGTCGCGGCAGCCTGACAGGTCTCGTATGTAGCTGAGGACGGGGCCACCCGTCACGTGACCCCATCCCCCTCTGGTGCAAGGGGAAACCCGGGCTTTCCCAGTGACGTGCGGGTGACCCCGCCCCCTCTGATGTAACACAGGTTTCCCTTGCATCAGCGGCAACCCGTGTTTAGCAGTGTTTCGTTTATAGGCGTTTTTCGTTTTTGGCCATTTAAAAAAAAAAATATTTTTTGGCCTTTGGCCAATTATGGCTCTCTGTGCTGACGGCGCTGTGATTGGCCAAAGCATGCGGGTCATAGTGTATGCTTGGCCAATCATCAGCCAGCAATGCACTGCGATGACGCAGTGAATTATAGGTGACGCGTTGCTCGAATTTGGCACGAACGGCCCATAAAACTGGGACATTATTGAAAGACATGATAGAGGCATGGTTTCGTCTCCTAGTGCAATCACTCAATAAAGTATCTCTAGGCACGGCACTAGCAGCAGTACGAGCTCTGTCAACGATTTTCACACAGGTTTTCACAAACACTGGGATTTTTCAGTCTCCGGTTTTTCAGAAATATAAAGGATGTCTTTTTATGCGGGCATTTACATGGTTCCATGGGGTGTTTGACTTGTTTGTCTGTGCGATCTGTCTGTCAGATATCAGAAAATCAGGTCTTTTAGGTGTATGTCCGTTCATGCGAGGGTCCTGTTGTTTCATGGGCCACCTTTGTTCCTCTTTTTACCTATTTCAATTTTTTCACAGTTCATGGATTAACCTTCATGAATTCTTTTATTTTGGGAGAACAGGAACTGGTTCGCTCATGCACTTGCACATTGGAAATCAGTGCAACATTGTATATGTTATGTGTTATGTGTGATGTTTCCTACTTTTGGGTCATTAGTGGTTAAACCATATTGTATTTTAGGTTTATATAATATATCTCTTTTATTTTTTATTTTAAATAATTTTTTAGATTTTGTGATATACGGCGGTTTTATAAACTTTTCAGCATGCTTTGTTGTTTGTATGCCTGAATAATTTGCTGGATACTGATATGAGTTTTTCATAAAGTGTGCTATATGTATCATGACTGTGATGGTGGGATATTTAGCCATTTATGGCCATGCAATCGCACATATACATGAAGGTTTAATTTAATTTACTCTTATTTCCAATTTTTGATTTTATTTTGACTTAATTATTTATACTTCTTCATTTATACAGCGATTCTCCCACCTATGTACAATGTGAAGATCTTGATCGGGTCATATTCTATCTAGATGATTTTGTATGGGCTTTGATGCATTGCACTCCACCTTTTGCAACTCGATCCTTTTTCAGATTTGTGATCTCTCTCTGATCCACTCGACTTTGATCGATTTGTATGTGGGGTGCATTCCATCATTTCACCATTATTATATATATTCCGATTGTCAATGTTTCACATTTATAGGGTTTTTCCGTACATTATTGTTTCACACCATACCTTATCATACCAGCCCAACATCAGGCTATATACGTATACATATATCTATGTATTTATTTACTCATTTATTTATTCCCATACACATGCTGCCGCACTACCAGCAACATTTATAAACAATATCTATACAGTTTGGTGCCCGATATACTATAATGAACCATCACACTATTGTTAGTCACACATTCTTCTCTTCTTTAAGTTGAGGACTTGACACATGTTTTTCATGGGAATATGGGAAATACATCTTTGCTATTCCTGCCCTGCTGATTGCATTGTCTGCACCTGAGATCTCTGTGGGTGTATTACTTCCAAGGTTCCCATCTGGAGTGGCCATCCTCCTTCCTCCAGCCTCAGATGATACATTGAGATGAAAAAATCTCCCTACATAAGTTTTACATCCATATCTGCTGTCTTCACATTTATATACTGTTTAGAAAGTTCAGATCTTGTTAAGAAATGTTCTCTTCCTGTTTAACACAGTGTGGTGTCTGGGCATACAGCCAAGATAGGTAAAATTGCTGATTGGAGGAAAGGCACACACCCCCTCTCCACATAGGCTGAGACTTTCAGAGGTGCTTTGTAACAGGGCCAGCTCCCTGCTAATCTATTTATAGCAACCTCCCTGGACAGAAATGTAAGGCCCTATGCACACGGGTCCGCTGTTAAACTCGCGTTCCGAGGCAGTTGGACACTTTTTCCAACTGCCCCTGAACCCATTCAATGTTATCCTATGTGACCATGTACACTGTCTCGTTTATTGCCGTTTATTTGCAGTTGCGTTTAACCTTGTATTTTAGAGAAAAAAAATGGGTTCAGACGCAAAAATGTCCACGTTTCAGACACAAAACGCGGCTGCTAAACGTGGCTAAACGCAGTACCAGCGTTTTGCCGCGATTTAGTTTTCTAAGCGTTTTTAAAGGTGACCTATTTTTTTACATTAGAAATCTCAAAAATGATGGCAAATGATGAAAAACCATTAAAAAATATATTAAAAAAACCTGTAATTGCTTGCATTGCATTGTGGACAATCCACAACTTGTGGCAGGTGACGTGGCAAGTGGACAATCCACAACTTGTGGTAGGTAACGTGGCCAGATGACGTGGCAGGTTGACATTTCACAACTTGTGGCAAGTGGACAATCCACAACTTGTGGCCAGGTGACATGGCAGGTGACGTGGTCAGGTGACATGGTAAGTGGACAATCCACAACTTGTGGCAGGTGACGTGGCCAGGTGACATGGCAAGTGGACAATCCACAACTTGTGGCAGGTGACGTGGCCAGGTGACGTGGCAGGTGACGTGGCCAGGTGACGTTGCAAGTGGACAATCCACAACTTGTGGCAGGTGATGTGGCAGGTGACATGGCCAGGTGACGTGGCCAGTGGAAATCCACAACTTGTGGCAGGTGATGTGGCCAGTTGACATGGCAGGTGACGTGGCTAGGTGACGTGGCTAGGTGATGTGGCAGGTGACGTGGCCAGGTGACGTGGCCAGTGGACAATCCACAACTTGTGGCAGGTGACGTTGCAGGTGACGTGGCAAGTGGACAATTCACAACTTGTGGCAGGTGACGTGACCAGGTGACGTGGCAAGTGGACAATCCACAACTTGTGGCAAGTGGACAATCCACAACTTTTGGCAGGTGACGTGGAAAGTGGACAATCCACAACTCGTGGCAGGTGACGTGGCCAGGTGACGTGGCAGGTGATGTGGCAAGTGGACAATTCACAACTTGTGGCCAGGTGACGTGGCAAGTGGACAATCCACAACTTGTGGCCAGGTGACATGGAAAGTGGACAATCCACAACTTGTGGCAGGTGACATGGCCAGGTGACGTGGCCAGGTGACATGGCAAGTGGACAATCCACAACTTGTGGCAGGTGATGTGGCCAGGTGACGTGGCAGGTGACGTGGCCAGGTGACGTGGCAAGTGGACAATCCACAACATGTGGCAGGTGACGTGGGAGGTGATGTGGCCAGGTGACGTGGCCAGGTGATGTGGCAAGTGGACAATCCACAACTTGTGGCAGGTGACGTGGCCAGGTGACGTGGCAGGTGACGTGGCCAGTGGACAATCAACAACTTGTGGCAGGTAACGTGGCCAGGTGACGTGGCAGGTGATGTGGCCAGGTGACGTGGCAAGCGGACAATACACAACTTGTGGCAGGTGACGTGGCAGGTTACATGGCTAGTGGACAATTCACAACTTGTGGCAGGTGACGTGGCCAGGTGACGTGGCCAGTGGACATTCCACAACTTGTGGCAGGTGACGTGGCCAGGTGACGTGGCAAGTGGACAATTCACAGCTTGTGGCAGGTGACGTGGCCAGGTGACGTGGCAGGTAACGTGGCCAGGTGACGTGGCCAGAGGACAATCCACAACTTGTGGCAGGTGACGTGGCCAGTGGACAATCCACAACTTGTGGTAGATGACGTGGCCAGGTGACGTGGCAGGTGATGTGGCAAGTAGACAATTCACAACTTGTGGCAGGTAACGTGGCCAGGTGACGTGGCAGGTGACGTGGCAAGTGGACAATTCACAACTTGTGGCAGATGACGTGACCAGGTGGACAATCCACAACTTGTGGCAGGTGACCTGGCAAGTGGACAATCCACAGCTTGTGGCAGGTGATGTGACAAGTGACACGCTAAATACAAGTACACTGCTACACTCTTATCTGCTGCTACTCACTCTGGTCTCACAAAATGGCTGAAATGGTTGAATAATACGCCGGTTTCAGCCTTCAACCACTTAAGCCCCGGACCATTTTGTAGCTAAAGGACCAGAGCTGTTTTCAGAATTTTGCACTGCGCTGCTTTAACTGTAAATTGTGCGGACATGCAATGTTGTACCAAAACGAAATTTGCATCCTTTTCTTCCCACAAATAGAACTTTCTTTTAATGGTATTTGATTGCCTCTGCGATTTTTATTTTTTGCGATATAAACGAAAAAAGACCAAAAATTTTGAAAAAAAATGATATTTTCTACTTTTTGTTATAAGAAAAATCGAATAAACTCAATTTTAGTCATACATTTAGGCCAAAATGTATTCAGCCACATGTCTTTAGTAAAAAAAAATGTCAATAAGCATATATTTATTGGTTTGCGCAAAAGTTATAGCGTCTACAAACTAGGGTACATTTTCTGGAATTTACACAGCTTTTAATTTATGACTGCCTATCTCATTTCTTGAGGTGCTAAAATGGCAGGGCAGTACAAAACCCCCCCAAATTACCCAATTTTGGAAAGTAGACACCCCAAGGAAATTGCTGAGAGGCATGTTGAGCCCATTGAATTTTTTTTTTTTGTCGCAAGTGATTGAATAATGACTAAAAAAAAAAAAAAAAGAAGAAAATTACAAAAAGTTGTCACTAAATGATATATTGCTCACACATGCCATGGTTATATGTGGAATTGCACCCCAAAATACATTTTGCTGCTGCTCCTGAGTACGGGGATACCACATGTGTGGGACTTTTTGGGAGCCTAGCCGCGTACGGGCCCCCGAAAACCAAGCACCGCCTTCAGGATTTCTAAGGGCGCAAATTTTTGATTTCACTCCTCACTACCTATCACAGTTTCGAAGGCCATAAAATGCCAAAATAGCACAAAACCCCCCCAAATGACCCCATTTTAGAAAGTAGACACCCCAAGGAAATTGCTGAGAGGCCTGTTGAGCCCATTGAATATTTTTATTTTTTTGTCCCAAGTGATTGAATAATGACAAAAAAAAAAAAAATTACAAAAAGTTGTCACTAAATGATATTGTGCTCACACATGCCATGGTTATATATGGAATTACACCCCAAAATACATTTTGCTGCTTCTCCTGAGTACGGGGATACCACATGTGTGGGACTTTTTGGGAGCCTAGCCGCGTACGGGACCCCGAAAACCAAGCACCGCCTTCAGGATTTCTAGGCACAAATTTTTGATTTCACTCCTCACTACCTATCACAGTTTCGAAGGCCATAAAATGCCAAAATAGCACAAAACCCCCCCAAATGACCCCATTTTGGAAAGTAGACACCCCAAGCTATTTGCTGAGAGGCATGGTGAGTATTTTACAGCTCTCATTTGTTTTTGAAAATGAAGAAAAATTTTTTTTTTTTTTTAATTTTCAAAACTTTGTGACAAAAAGCGAGATCTGCAAAATACTCACAATACCTCTCAGCAAATAGCTTGGGGTGTCTACTTTCCAAAATGGGGTCATTTGGGGGGGTTTTGTGCCATCTGGGCATTCCATGGTCTCCGAAACTGTGATAGGCAGTGAGAAGTGAAATCAAAAATTTACACCCTTAGAAAGCCTGAAGGCGGTGATTGGTTTTTGGGGTCCCGTACGCGGCTAGGCTCCCAAAAAGTCTCACACATGTGGTATTCCCGTACTCAGGAGAAGCAACAGAATGTATTTTGGGGTGTAATTCCACATATGCCCATGACATGTTTGAGCAATATATCATTTAGTGACAACTTTGTGCAAAAAATAAAAAATAAAAAAATAAATTGTCTATTTTCCGCAACTTGTGTCAACATATAAAATATTCCATGGACTCGACATGCCTCTCAGTATATAGCTTGGGGTGTCTACTTTCCAAAATGGGGTCATTTGGGGGGGTTTTGAACTGTTATGGCATTTTATACACAACATTAGGAAGCTTACATCCACTCTACTAACCACTTGAAGGCAAAGCCCTTTTTCACACTTTTTGTTTGCATGAAAACATTTTTTTTTTTTTTGCAAGAAAATTATGTTGAACCCCCAAACATTATATATATTTTTAAAGAAAAGGCCCTACAGATTAAAATGGTGGGTGTTGCAATTTTTTTTTCTACACAGTATTTGCGCAGCGATTTTTCAAACGCATTTTTGGGGGAAAAAATACACTTTTTTTAATTTTAATGCACTAAAACACACTATATTGCCCAAATGTTTGATGAAATAAAAAAGATGATCTTAGGCCGAGTACATAGATACCAAACACGACAAGCTTTAAAATTTCGCACAAACGCGCATTGGCGACAAACTACATACATTTTGAAAAGCCTTTAAAAGCCTTTACAGGTTACGCCGTTAGATTTACAGAGGAGGTCTACTGCTAAAATTACTGCCCTCGATCTGACCTTCACGGTGATACCTCACATGCATGGTGCAATTTCTGTTTACATATGACGCCAGACCGACGCTTGCGTTCGCCATTGGGCAAGAGCAGGGCAGGACAGGGGTGCTTTTTTTTTTTATTATTAATTTTGCTTTTTTATTTCATTTTTAAACTGTTGCTTCCATATTTATTTTTTTTAATCATTTTTATCGTTATCTCAGGGAATGTAAATATCCCCTATGATAGCAATAGGTAATGACAGGTACTCTTTTTTGAAAAAACTGGGGTCTATTGGACCCTAGATCTTTCCTCTGCCCTCAAAGCATCTGACCACACCAAGATCGGTGTGATAAAATGCTTTCCCAATTTCCCAATGGCGCTTTTTATATCCGGGGTGGACATTCCCTCCCACTGCTTGTAAAAGCAGTCCAGAGGCTAATTAGCCACTAGGATTGCTTTTACATGAAAGCCGGCCGCTGGCTGAAAAGAATGATACCAAGATGATACCTAAACCCACAGGCATCATTCTGGTATAAACATTCAAAGTCCAGCAACATACCAGTACGTTGCTGGTCCTTGTTGGACATGTATTGTAATCTTTTTTTTCATGCAGCCTGTTGGCTGAACGAAAAAAAAAGATTGATCGGTGGGTATGCCCACCATTAGAATACCGCCCTTCATCCACCCACTTCTAATGATGGGCATACATGCACCATTTATATATGCCGAAGCATGGGGGCATCTTCCCGCAAAAGTTATGCCGCGTACACATGGTCAGACTTTTCCACGGGCAAGCCTCCGTCGGAATTTCGACCGTATGTACGCGGCATTAGGAGAAAAATCGCTCCTCCGCCCCTGCTGCCCCAATGCTTCGGCATATATGCTTTTTTTTTTTAACTGTGGTGGTGAAATCACCTCCTACAGCACTGGAGTCGCAGGGATCAGGCCTGTCTCTGCGAACGCTGCAGTTATGTGTGTTGTGTTTTGCAAGTGACAGTGATCGATCGATACTGCACTTGGGTGGCCTGGGCAAAATGCAGGTGCTAGCAGGTATCTGGGCTGATCCCGCTAACACTGCGTTTTTGGGAACCCTAAACTGCTGGGGACGCTAGTATAGATCTGATCAGATCAGATATTGATCTGTTCAGATACTATACCACTAAGGGGGGTGTATGCTTAACGCGTGGGTGTTAGCGCTACTGGCACTAACCTGACGCTGCCTGACGATAAAACCTAATTGATATTACCCGCCGGGCTATCAGGGGGTTAAACCTTTATTGGGTTATATACGGCGGGTGCCCTGACAGTATAAAAAGCAAACTAACTAACCAGCGTCACCCGTAACACTTATATGGTGATTACTGGTGAAAGGGTTAACTAGGGGCAATTAGGGGGTTAAAACCTTTATTAGGTAATATATGGGGGTACCTGACGCTATATAAAAACCTGACGGCGAACTTAAAAAAAAATTACTGGCTACCTATCGGCATCACCGACACTAAGACAACGATCATAAAAACGATCGCTTAGCGACAGTGGTGATAGGGGGTGAAAGGGTTACCTGGGGGGCGATCAGGGGGTTAAACCTTTATTAGATAATATATGGGGGTACCTGACGCTATAAAAACCTGCGGCGAACCTAAAAAAAATTACTGGCTACCGATCTGCATCACCGACGCTAAGACAGCGATCAGAAAAATGATCGCTTAGCGACAGTGGTGATAGGGGGTGAAAGGGTTACCTGGGGGGCGATCAAGGGGGTTAAACCTTTATTAGGTAATATATGGGGGTACCTGACACTATAAAAACCTGCGGCGAACCTAAAAAAAATTACTGGCTACCGATCTGCATCACCGACGCTAAGACAGCGATCAGAAAAATGATCGCTTAGCGACAGTGGTGATAGGGGGTGAAAGGGTTACCCTGGGGGGCGATCAAGGGGGTTAAACCTTTATTAGGTAATATATCGGGGTACCTGACGCTATAAAAACCTGCGGCGAACCTAAAAAAAATTACTGGCTACCGATCTGCATCACCGACGCTAAGACAGCGATCAGAAAAATGATTGCTTAGCGACAGTGGTGATAGGGGGTGAAAGGGTTATCTGGGGGGCGATCAAGGGGGTTAAACCTTTATTAGGTAATATATGGGGGTACCCGACGCTATAAAAACCTGCGGCGAACCTAAAAAAATTACTGTCTACCGATCAGCATCACCGACGCTAAGACATCGATCAGAAAAATGATCGCTTAGTGACGGCGGTGCTAGGGGGTGAAAGGGTTATCTGGGGGGTGATCAGGGGGTTAAACCTTTATTAGGGGGGGGGGGTTAGGGGGCTACACTGGACCTAAAACTAAATGTAGTGACACTTTTACAGTCACAAATGTCACTGATTGCAGTGATCACTACATAAATGGTCACTGCAATTAGTGACACTGTGACTGGGGGCTGGGGGGGTGATCTGGGGGGGCCTGGGGGGGCGATATATGTGCCTATGTGTCCTGGTGTCAGTGTGCTGTTTTGTGCACTAACCTGCATCTTCTCCTGTACGGCGCTCGGTATATGTGAGCGCCGCAGGAGAGATGACATCACTTCCTCCTGCCTGTGTAAACAGTACACAGGCAGGGGAAGCTCTCTCATTCGCCGGGAGCGATCGAGAGGGGGGGGCCGGAATCGAACGGCCGTCCCCTCATGCCGGATCGCTCCCGAAGGTAAAACGACCACCCACTGTAAAGAAGGGGGGTCCGATCGGATCCCCCAACTATACAAAGGCAATCACGTATATGTACGTGATTCTGCCTGTCGGTGCCATTCTGCCGACGTATATTTACAGTGGGCGGTCGTTAAGTGGTTAAAAACATGCGTTCAGCAGAGTTTGCACCGCGTCTTGTGTGCATGGGGCCTTAGCCTGCTTTTATGTGATGTGTCCGAGAATTTGTCAGGAGTTATCTGGCTGATAACAGAGGAACTGTTCAGGAGAGAGGTACAGGACTTCGCTCATTGAAGAGAGATAACAAAATACTGCAGATATATGTGCCCAGCTCAAATTTCATGAATTGGATTTACATCCACTTTAATTGTTTTTTTAAGGGCTTTGCACACCAAATTTAATTTTCCTTAATTTTTTTTTTTTTAAATGTCTTAAATATATTTTTATAATAAACAGATAATAAGAAAAAAATGCTTAATGCATAATTTATTTTGTGTAACTATAACTACAGATCTTTTAACAAATTTATTTCTAGTATTTATCCTTCCCTCAGGAACCCCAAATATGTGTAGATTGTAATACATTTATCAGTCTTGTCTGGTTGATAAAGGTATGCAAATATTTTAGATTTCTAGATATTAGGCATTATTCTTCTTATTATTTATAATGACTGTAATTCACTGTCTGGCCTGTGTCAACTATAATATATAGCAGGGCTGGGGCATTCCTGATTTCCTGGGATTGTGAAAGACCTATGCACTAATGGGCACTAAAGCAGGAAGTATGATGAGTGTGACTACGCTGTCCTAACAGTGGGAGGGCCCTAAAAGAAACCGGAGCCTACTTGCTGAACTCACCGTACACATATGCCACAGGTTTTTATTAAAAAATCTATGAAAATATGAAGCATAATACATATATTATAGTGCCATTTAATGTAGTGCTATTTTTTTTTTCCTCTTAATTTATAAGCTATGCAAAATTATTAGGAATTTCACACTTCCGGGAGTCTCGAATCCTATCTTCCAGCTCCCCCTGCTCAGGCTGTTAGTGCTTGAGATGCTTATTAATGGATTAAAGTGTTTTCATCCTGCAGTTCTGCACGCTCCAGAGAAAGTCTCTCCGGAGCTGTTAGGGTCACAGGAAGAGAAAAATATTTATTTTATTCATAATGTCAGCAAGCAACACCCAAAGGTGTGTATTTTCACTCATTTTGCCAAGCTTATGTAGCACTTACCCCCATTTAAGGGACCAGCTGGTTTTGTTTTGGGTCATGCAAACTACCTCCAAGGCTTCCGTTGTCAGGGTATAGAAAGTCTTTAGAAAAAGTCAATGTCCGCACAAATGTAAAACCTAAACAGGAAGGCTTTCTTTTTCCTTTTGCTGTGGGAACTTGTAGAGAAAGCAGGAAACGAGAGAAGTATAAGGGAAGGTTCAGGCATGCAGCACTAAAGGCACACAGAATTTTGTCAACGTTGCCACTCAAGCCTGAGTGGGTATTGCTCACCCGGATAATTCCGTTTCCTTCGGGCATAGCAGCCGGAATGATGTATCTTTAACGGTCTCTGTTACAGACCCTGAGGTGAATCTGAGGATGCGTTCAGAAATCCTCTGCCACAGGATTTTCAAATTCCCAAACCTCCTAGCCAAGCAATAAGAGAGAGAACCTTTATGCCAGATTGACGTATTGCAGGGCCTTTAAGTTCTTGGATCCCTCCTTGAGTAGGTTGCCAGGCCTCTCCCGAGACAGCAGTACCATCGCTAGTCTCCTCTGGGAAAGGTCCTCCCCTGGCTTCCCCTCCTCAAGAGTAGGCTTCCCGAAAATGAGTAGCATGGGTTCCTCTTCAAAGGTGTAGGCCCCAGCCAGCGGAGCTGGGCCTACCAGGCAGCGATGCAGCCTTGGGCTGAAGGTGCCCGGGGCTGGAACACACACACGCACCCCTTGCCATGCGGGCCACGAGGCGCGCACACCAAACACAATCAATGGCGTCTGCCTCTTATGTACCCCTTCCCAGCATGCACAGCAGGCTAACCACGCCCACCGCACGGCTGCCGAGAAAGGACACCCAATGTGCTTTGATACCCCTATATTTCAACCTGGGCCGGTGGTAGCAGTGCCACCTACAGGCGAACAGGGAACATAACTGCCAGGCAGTATCACACCCAGAGCAGAAGTAAAATTTAGAACAATCAGCTGGTCTGAGCCTAACAACTGTCTCAGACTACCCCTAAATTTAACATAGCGTCCCAATATTTGGGAGGGGCGCTACACTTATAAACAAAGGAAAAATAAACTAGTTTTAAAAATTGCACACACCTGTATATTAAGTTTATATAACGCGTATTACATTTATATAAAAGCATCTAGATAAAAAAAAGAAGCTTGATCTGGTGACAGGCCGTTTTTTATTACCGGTACTTTGCCAAAAAACAGAATCTCACAGACACATACACTGTAAAGCCCCGTACACAGGGTCGAACTTTTGGCCAACAAACTTCATTTTGAGCAAGTTGGACCAACAATCCGACCGTGTGTACGCTCCATCGGACAAACTTTTTTTTTTTTTTTTTGTGTTTTCATCGGACAAAAGTTGGGTCTGCAAACGGACAAACTTTTGGCCAACAAAAGTCCGATGGAGCAAAGTCCGATCGTGTGTACAGAAAACCATAGGACTTTTGTCCGATGGACAAAACAACTAATGTTAAAATCAACCAACAATAGCAGAAGTTGACCAAAGGGTGGCGGTAAAGAGCAGAAAAGAGCTGAAAAACCACGTGATGTTGCAAAAAGTTTTGGGAAAGTTTGCAGAATAGTCCTGTGGTGTGTATGCTATGGGTGTGCCCGGCCAACTCCGTTCGGACAAAAATCCACGGAAAAGTCCGACGGAAGTCTGACCGTGTGTATGGGGCTTAAGTCTTATCACAATCATTTTTAAAAACTGTTTTTTTTTTTCTATTACATATACAGTTTTTATCTGCACACAAAATATAGGTAGAGAGCTATACATTAAAGGAGAACTCAATTTTAAATAGTCAGGGACTACTTAGCAAGCAGCCATTATTAAGACAATGAACACTTTGTTCAGGAACACTGTATATAATTACTTTTGAGATATAGAGTTCTGATTATTAATTATTATTATTAATATTATGTATATTCACTATACATATCTTTTTTGCAGCAGGATATTGTGTTTGGTGCCAGCAGCTGCCTATTATTTTTTTTATTTTTATTTTAATTTCATCCACTGCGCAGAAATATTTTATTTATATAGAATGCTGATATCAAAAATATATAAAGTACAGAGTGTAGCATCCATAAGTATGTAACATATAACAGTAAAAGATGTATGCCATACAGCACAGTGTACACACTATCACAGTCAGGAGAATGTGATTTACACAGTATGTTACACGTTGACGTCGTATAATCCTGACAACTGCACTTTGTATGCTCCGCCATATGTTACACAATCCTGACTGCTGCATTGCCAGCATACAAAGTGCAGCAGTCAATGGTAAATAACACACGGCACTGATTGCTTTTTGTTTAGGGCAATAACAAAAAAAACAAAAAAAACAAGCAAAACTCTTTTTGGGTAAACTCCCACAAAAAAAAGGCAACCTCCCTACCTTATTACTTTGCGTCCAGGCCAATTTTGATAATTTTCACATTAAAATCAGCACATTTTTGCTACTTAGAACTCCCAAATGTTATACACTTTCTGAAAGTAGAGACCCTGGAGAATATAATTGTGCTTGTGGCATTTTTTTATGTTGCATGATATTTGCACAGCTGTTTATCAAACTAATTTTCAGGAAAAAATATACTTAAATGCATTTTAATACAAAAGCAATTGTACGCAAACAAATTATAACACCAAATTGTTTTGTAAAATATAAAAGATGTTGCACCAAGTAAACAGATGCCAAACATGTCAAGATTTAAAAAGAGCATGAAAGAACGACAAACTCCAGCATCTAAAAATCTCCATAGGCGACACCTTAAAAGCCTTTACAGGTTACCATTTTAGAGGTAATGGTCCTAAAATTATTGTCCTTACTGATGCTACAATTACTGCTCTCACTAGTGCTAGAAAAAAAGCTCTCACTCTGACGCTTGCGGCATAACCTCATATGAATGGTGAAATTACGATTTACATATGCGTGTGGGACCTACATGCATGTTTGTATTTACTTGTGAGCATGTGGGGATGAGGGTGTTTTGAATTTTTTTTTTTTTTAATGTTTTTATTTTTTTTTTATTTAATTTTTTCAATCATCTTGATTGCTATCACAAGGCTGAACAAAATCCTTTGTGATAGCTTGGGTAGTGATAGGTAGTATTTATTGAGAGATCATGGGTCTATAAGACCTCTTATCCTTCCTTTGCCCTCCAAGGCAGCCAATCAAACCGAGATCGGTTTGATCAGCTGCTTTCCTGGCTGGTACTGGCCAGGTAAACATTGAACAACAACCAGAAATGACGAAAACAGAGGAGAGGGGGAATGGAAGTTCCTCTTTCTCCACTATGGACAGCCAACCCAACCACTTGCAGTGGTCCCTGGCTTCCCGGTGGAATGGGAGAGCCTGACAACGCTAAGTGGCAGGCAGCAGAGGGGCCACCATCTGAGCCCTGCAAATGTGATTGGGCAGCTGTAGAGCCACATATATCACTTTTAACTGACAGCCAATTGGTAGCTTTAAAAAATGACACCAGGATAACACCAGTATGCTGGTATAACCATTTCTCATCCAGGATGTATATATATATATATATATATATATATATATATATATATATATATATATATATATATGTACCCTGGATGGAAAGTGGTTAACAAGCCCCCTCACCCCTCTTCCACCATTCACACCTGCCGCCACTGCACTTTTTGTCCATCGCTTGCCCATTACCAGTCACTTTTGTCTACTAGCTTGCCTATACGCCCACTTGTCCACTGCTCCCTTCTGTACCCACTGGTCCATTGCATCCCTGCACACCCACTTGTCCACTGCTCACCTTATTAACAATCAATGCAGCTCTCTGCCCCCCCACACACACAATGCAGCCTCTCTTCTCACACATACAAACAATGGAGTCACCTTCACTTCTTTCAAACACAATGCCAATCATTCCCCCCATCCACACACATTATGCAGCCCCCTTTCTCCTTCTCCTCACACATAATGTGTCAGGTCACCTGAGGCCAGGTGACAGATGCACACCATTGGGGTCAGGAGTGCACCGCTGAGGTAGTGGACCCTACGGCTGACTGCTGCGGATGGAACTCTGTGTGGTTAAGGAAGGCAGGTCCACTGAAGCACCAACACGGATCCCACAGGGAGCTAGAGCATAAGATTCCCCAGGGCACGGAGTCTAAGTGTCAGCGCAGGTGTTCAGCAGAGCCTCTAGTGGTGAGGATGGACTGCGCTGCAATTGGCTCCAGGTCGCGGCCCCCAGGACCTCCCAGCTCACTCTAACAGTAGGCTACAGGAGGATAGAGAAGAAGCAGCAGCCCAGGATAACAAGAGGTAGTAAGGAGATAAGCCAAAGGTCAGGGCGACTAGCAGACAAGGATAAACATAGAACACACTAAAGGTCAGGGTCACAAGCAGGCAGGGACAGTCGAGAACAAGCCAAGATCGGTAAAACAGAGACAGACGTAGAGCACACGGCAAGCAGGAAAACAAACACACAATATTGATCAGCACGGCTGGCTTGCAGTGCACAGGTTAATATAGAGTTCCCTGATAGGGCCTTGGGTGGAGCCATGCTTAGAGGATAGATTACTTAAGCAGCCAGGGGAGAGTGGCTGGCCTCTTAATCTGAGCACATGGAGAGGTAAGCTGACAGACAAACATTACTGTTTAACCAAGACATAATGCAGGCCTGCTGCCCCCTTTACTCACATGCAATGCATCAACCCTCTCAGACACCATGCAGCTGCCTTGTCCACTTTCACTTACAGTGCATCCCCTGTCCTTTTTCCTCTTACACAATGCAGCTGAAATATAATAAATGCTTTTTGTGGGTTTAATATCACTTTAAGTCAGACATCTCAATTCTCCCGCGAGGTGCGGGAGTCTTCTGCATTTCTGCGGTGGCTCCCGCACACCCGCAAGCACCTCGCAATCTCCCGTGAATGCTCAGTGCGGCGGGGAACAGCTGTGAACACCGATCTCCTTTGTATAGATTTTTAGCGGACAGCTGCTTCTCCTTCTCTCCCTCCCACGGCTGTCAGCTAAAAATCTATACAGGGAGATCAGTGTTCACAGCTGTTCCCCACCGCACCGATCATTCCCAGCTGTTTCATGTGTGCTCCTCCCCCAGCCTCCTCTGTGTCCTTCTTCGCCCCCCTCCTGTCCTCCTCCTCTGCCCCCCCTCGTCCCCCACAGCTCCCCTCCTCTTCTCTCCCACCAGCTGCGGGGGGAACTGTTAGGAATTGGACACAGTGAGCAAGATCGCTCCTGTGTCCTGTGATAACTGAGCAGAGTAAACTGTGTTTACTCTGCTCAGTTTATGAATGAACAGGAGCCTCTGTCTCCTGTTCATTCATCTTTAGTGCTGAGAAAGGGACTGGGGAATCTGTGTCCTCAGTTCCTTTGTGTATCTCAAAGGGGAGGTGTCAGGGGTCTGTTTAGACGCCTGACATCTCACAAAAGCCCCCAAAAAATATAAAAAAAATTATTGTAAAAAAATTCAAAAAAATTCGAAACTGTAAAAAAAATTAATAAAAAAATTACACCACTCTCCCCTGCCCTACCAACACTGTCCACTGCCCCAACCCCCTCCCCCCAAAAAACATTCAAAACAAATTGATAAAAAATCTATTATTAAACATAAAAAAATGACTGACACCGTCCACTGCCACATACCCCCTACCCCCACCCCCTTCCCCAGAAGCACTGTAAAAAAATATCGAAAAGGTGATTTAAAAAATATTTTGCCGCAAGGGGGGGGATTGCAGGCGCGAAGCGCCACCTCCCTAAAATTAGTTTGCCACCTCCCTGAAATTAGTTTTTGCAGATTGGGATGTCTGTTAAGTATACTATTCAGCAGCAATTTGGGAACCAGCTGAAATTTGCTTAGTAGGTGACCCTGTCAGCTGTCTCACACTCAGCATCCCATGACTAGAAAAATCAAAGGAGCTGGGTGGAAAATTGTTGGTCAAAAAGCAGCTGCATTCAAGGGGCTGGCAGTCAAAATACAGTAGGCACAGCGGGAGATGCATTCATCCTCACTGTATAGCATAGATGGAGGTTTACTTGGTAGTTAGCTTCTTCTTCTTTTTTTTTGTTTTTTTTGTTCAGCCTGCAGGATGGAAAAAAAAGCTAGCTTTATGGGGAAAGATTTCCTTCAAGGTATTTTGATGTGTAGCTTGTCCCTCCTCCAACATCCCCTCTGCACACGCATACACATACACTAAGCTGAGCAGAGCATAGTTTTTTCCTGTTCAATTCTTTTTATTCGTTTTCATATAAAATTAAAATGGCTGCTCAGGGGGACAAAACATTTTCACAGAGTATTTAAATAATCTGGTAGTTAAGTACAAACTTAGCAAACAATTTCAATATCCTGGGAGTGGACCCTGATAGCAGAAACGATATTAGCACATGCATGCAGTGTCCAAATGAGTCAGGTTATTTCAGGGAATGATACACAATTAGGGATGGGCTATCTGTTCGAGTCGAACATGAGTTCGACTCGAAAATTGCCTATTCACCTACTCGCCGAACAGCGAACAATTTGGGGTGTTCGCGGCAAATTCGAAAAGTCGCGGAACACCCTTTAAAAGTCTATGGGAGAAACCTAAAGTGCTAATTTTAAAGGTTAATATGCAAGTTATTGTCATAAAAAGTGTTTGGGGACCCGGGGTCTTGCCCCGGGGAACATGTATCAATGGGGAGCAGTGATTTTAATAATGCTTAAAGTAAAAAAATAAAAGTAAAATATTCCTTTAAATTTCGTACCTGGGGGGTGTCTATAGTATGCCTATAAAGTAGCGCATGTTTCCCGTGTTTATATCAGTCTCTGCACAAAATGAAATTTCTAAAGGAAAAAAAGTCATTTAAAACTACTCGCGGCTATAATGAATGTCGGGTCCCGGCAATACAGATCAAAGTCATTGAAAGTAATTGAAAAATAATAAAAAAAAATGTGGGGGTCCCCCTAAATTTCATTACCAGGCCCTCAGGTCTGGTATGGATATTAAGGGGAACCCTACACCAAATTAAAAAAAAAATGGCGTGGGGTTCCCCCCAAAAATCCATACCAGACCCTTCAGGTCTGGTATGGATTTTAAGGGGGACCACGCGCCATAATTAAAAAAATGGGATTCCCCCAAAAATCCATACCAGACCCTTATCGAAGCACGCAACCAGGCAGGCCGCAGGAATAGAGGGGGGGACGAAAGAGCGCCCCCCCTCCTGAACCGTTTCAGGCCACATGGAGGATGTCCCCATGTTGATGGGGGCAAGGGCCTTATCCCCACAACCCTTGCCCAATGGTTGTGGGGGTCTGCGGGCAGCACGCAACCTGGCAGGCCGCAGGAAAAGAGGGGGGGACGAAAGAGCGCCCCCCCTCCTGAACTGTTTCAGGCCACATGGAGGATGTCCCCATGTTGATGGGGGCAAGGGCCTTATCCCTACAACCCTTGCCCAATGGTTGTGGGGGTCTGCGGGTAGGGGGCTTATCGAAATCTGGAAGCCCCCTTTATAGCGCAAAAAATAAAAACCGCAGAGATGATCAAATACCACCAAAAGAAAGCTCTATTTCCGGGAAAAAAAAGACGTCAATTTTGTTTGGGAGGCACGTCGCACGACCGCGCAATTGTCATTTAAAGCGTGACAGCGCTGAAAGCTGAAAATTGGCCTGGGCAGGAAGGGGGTTTAAGTGCCCAGTAAGCAAGTAGTTAAAGAAATATTTCATTTTTATTGTTTCACTTTAAGCATTACTAAAATCACTGCTCCAGAAAAAAACAACCGTTTTAAAACATTTTTTTTGCATTGATACATGTCCCCTGGGGCAGGACGCAGGTCTCCATACACATTTTATGGCAATGACTTGCATATAAGCCTTTAAAATTAGCACTTTTGATTTTTCACGTTCATGTCCCATATATTTTAACAGTGTTCGCACAAAATTTTTGCTTGTTCGCATGTTATGCTGCGAACCAAACTGAGGGGTGTTCGGCTCATCCCTATTAAACACCACATAAGCACCCCTATTCACTTGAATGGGTCACAATCCGTGAGTGTACAGGGGGTATAATTTCTGCCACAGCTGCAAAGCATCGCAGCCATGGCATCTGCACACTTTCGGACACCAGTCCCAGTGTCACTAGACCAGTGCAGCCAGCAACAGTGTTCCTGACCAGTGCAGTGTTGGCTCTTCCTGCCACCTGGACCGATCCTTTCCCTGTTTGCTGACCATGTCTCTGCCTGCCGCCTGAGCTGACCCATCTGCATATCCCACTGACTACTAGTTCCCAGTGTAACCAGACCAAGATAAGCCAGCAACAGTGTTTCTGATCACCACTATACAAGTCCCAGTGTCACCAGGCTAGTGCACCAGTGACCAGTAAACATGGCATTCTAGGGGGCAGCCATGTACCAGTGTTGTTAACTGTCAGTAAATTTATAAACAGTTTGAAAAATCTGTAATTTTTGTATCTGTCCATTAATGTCCGTTATGAGCATGCAGTCTACAAGTCTGTAATGGACATTCATGAATAGAGTTAAAAATTACGAATTTTACAAACTGTTCTTTAATTTACTGACAGTTGGCAACCCTGCCATGTACCTGTAGGTTCGGCTGGTTTGGCACCTTTTTGAGCACTTTATAATGTGAGCACATATGATATTGATCTTTTATTGATGTGACCCAGTTAACAATGGTATCACAATGAACTGCATTACATATGTTGTGAGCTTAAACCCAATAATATCACCATTAATCTCATACTCATCAATAAACCAACAACACATTTTGACATTTGCTAGCAATGGGTGTGCCTCCATTTCATTTGTGACATAAAACTCTTGCAATATCTATATTTAGATAATGGTAAGTAAATGAATGCGCTAACTCACACACTGACAATGACACCTCTCCTATCATATGACAACATAACATGAAATGCCATAGTATTAAAATATTCAAACAGCAGATTAGTCATAGAATATATACTGTATAATGTTTGCTGTCACAGTGACTGCAATTATGGCTTATTAAAATTCTATATGTTAATCTCATGCAGTTTGAGTTTTTTTCTACATGTTGGTACTGTATATTAGGGATGAGCTTCGTGTTCGAGTCGAACACACGTTCGACTCGAACATCGGCTGTTCGATCGTTTGATGAAGATCGAACGTTATGGGCCGCTCGCGCAAAATTCGAGTGACGCGAACGGCCCACAATACACTGCGCATTGCAGTGCAATCCCGGCGCTGTGATTGGCCAAGCATGCACTGTGACCCCGCAAGCTTGGTCAATCACAGCGCCGGCAGCGAGGAGAGCCATAATTGGCCACAGGCAGGATGCCTGTGGCCAATCATAGCTCAGGGGGGTTAGTACACGCCCCACACTATAAAAGGCCACCAGCGCGGCGGCCTTGTGCAGTGTGTTCTGGCGTGCAGGGAAAGAGCTACATAGGCAGGGACAGTGTGTTCTACGTTGTGTTCTTTTCTCAGGCATCTGCAGGAGTTGCTGTTCATTGCTGTTCTCTAACATAGATAGGCAGGCAGGGACAGTGTGTTCTTTTCTCAGGCATCTGCAGGAGTTGCTGTTCATTGCTGTTCTCTAACATAGATAGGCAGGCAGGGACAGTGTGTTCTTTTCTCAGGCATCTGCAGGAGTTTCTGTTCATTGCTGTTCTCTAACTAGATAGGCAGGCAGGGACAGTGTGTTCTTTTCTCAGGCATCTGCAGGAGTTAGTGGGTGTTGTGTGCCCTAGCACAGTATACACCAGTATATACCCGTCATTGCTGTTCTCTAATACAGGCATCTGCTGGAGTTAGTGGGTGTTGTGTGCCCTAGTACAGTATACACCTGTATATACCCGTCATTGCTGTTCTCTAATAAAGGCATCTGCTGGAGTTAGTGGGTGTTGTGTGCCCTAGTACAGTATGCACCTGTATATACCCGTCATTGCCGTTCTCTAATAAAGGCATCTGCTGGAGTTAGTGGGTGTTGTGTGCCCTAGTACAGTATACACCTGTATATATCCGTCATTGCTGTTCTCTAATAAAGGCATCTGCTGGAGTTAGTGGGTGTTGTGTGCCTCCAGCACAATATACACTACCCAATTGCTGATTTTCCCATCTCCCTGCAGGCCATTACTATGTCTGGAAGGCCAACAAGGAGAGGCAGACAGTCACGAGCCAATAAAAGAGGGCAAGCAGGCTCTGTGTCCAGAGACAACAGTGCTGGTCGTGGACGTGGTGCATCGTCATCAGCATGTGGCCATGGGACATGCTTGTCCTTATTTTCGGCAGCTGGACGTGTTGAGCCACATCATGCTGAAGACTTGGTAGAGTGGATGACCAAGCCCTCCTCATCCTCCTCATCCTCTCTCACCCAGGCTCAGGGTGTTGGCAAAGCAGCTGCCAAAGCGTCTTCTTCCCTCGTATCAATGTCATCATCAGTCACTCCTTCCCTAGACCCACCGTGTCCTCCTGAGGAGTCCCCCGAACTGTTTGAGCACAGTGTTGGGTACATGCTCCAGGAGGATGCCCAGCGTTTCGAAGGGTCTGAAGATGATACCCAGCTAGAGGAAGGCAGTAGCGTGAGAGCAGAGAGAGGGGATGCTCAAGAAGGACAGCAATCTGGCAGTCATGTTCCAGCAGCTGCAGCATACTGCCAGATTGGCTCCAGTGATGAGGAGGGAGGGGATGATGAGGTCACTGACTCCACGTGGGTGCCTGATAGGAGAGAGGAGGAGGAGGAGAATGAGGAGGAGGCACATCTCCAACGAGGCAGGATGCCCTCCGGGGGCCAGCGTAAGGGCAGCACACCGACTGAATCACACCGCAGAGCTCCGCCTGTGCAGGGCGCTGCCTCTGCCCGTTATTCTAAAAGTTCTTTGATGTGGGCCTTTATTGAGTCGAGTGCATCAGATTGCACCGCTGCTGTTTGCAACATATGTCTCAAGCGTATCTCGCGTGGCCAAAATATCAGCCGCTTGGGCACCACATGCTTGACCAGACATATGTTGACCTGCCATGCAGCTCGTTGGCAAGTGTACCTTAAAGACCCACACCAAAGAACAAAGCGGACCTCTCCTTGCTCCTCATCAGCTGGGATCTCCAACCCCACTGTACCTTCAGTCCTCTCTGAAAACTGCACTGAGAAGAATGAAGGTGTAGAATTAGGTGTGTCACAGCCAAGTACTTGCGGGCACTCTGCTAGCAGTACACCGGCGTCCGATTCTAGCAGGCAAATTTCCCTGCCCCAGCTGCTGGACCGTCAAAAGAAGTTCACTCCCAGCCATCCACATGCCCAGCGGATGAATGCTAGCCTGGCTAAATTGCTAGCACTTCAACTGCTGCCTTTTCAGTTGGTAGACTCGGCCCCCTTCCGTGAGTTTGTGCAATGTGTGGTTCTTCAGTGGCAGGTTCACAAATGCCACTTTTTCTCACGGAAGGCGATTCCGGCTCTCTACCGGCATGTGGAAGGCAATGTCCATGCCTCGCTGGACAGGGCGGTCAGCGGTAAGGTGCATATTACCGCTGACTCATGGTCCAGCAGGCATGGACAGGGACATTACCTTTCTTTCACGGCCCATTGGGTCACTCTTTTGGCAGCTGGGAAGGATGCAGGACAAGGTGCAGTAGTGTTGGAGGTTGTTCCGCCGCCACGCCTCCAAAATGCTACTACTGGCTGTGACACACCTCTCTCATCCACCCCTCCTCTTCTTCTTCCTCCATGGCCTCTTCCTGTGCTTTGTCCTCAGAACCAGCGGTCCTCCGTAGACATTCAAGGGGCTACGCAAAAACGCAGGCAAAAAGATGCCATGCCGTGCTTGCGCTGGTGTGTTTGGGGGACAGGAGCCCCACTGGGGCAGAGATTCTGTCAGCTCTGTAGGGGTAGGCCGAGAGGTGGTTGACGCCACGCCAGCTTAAGCCAGGAATGGTGGTTTGCGACAATGGCACCAACCTCCTCTCCGCCCTCCGACAGGGACAACTGACCCATGTGCCCTGTGTGGCTCACGTCCTTAACCTGGTGGTGCAGCGGTTCTTGGGCAGGTACCCAGGCTTACAGGATGTCCTGAGGCAGGCCAGGAAAGTCTGTGTGCATTTCCGCAGATCATATAATGCCAGTGCTCGCCTGGCTGAGCTGCAAAAGGAGTTGAACCTGCCCAAGAACCGCCTTATATGTGACATGCCCACCAGGTGGAACTCAACGTTGGCCATGCTGCAGCGGCTGCACACGCAGCAGAGGGCCATCAATGAGTACCTGTGCGACTACGGCACCAGGACAGGGTCAGGGGAGCTCAGGTTTTTTTCACCACGCCAGTGGGGCATGATCAGGGATGCATGCACTGTCCTGGCACCATTTGAGGAGGCCACAAGGATGGTGAGCAGTGACAGTGCATGCATCAGTGACACTGTACCTCTTGTCCAACTGTTGGAGCATACGCTGCGTGGAATAATGGACAGGGCACTTGAGGCAGAACAGAGGCAGGAAGAGGAGGACTTCTTTGCCTCTCAAGGCCCTCTTTACCCAGACAGTGTTCCTTCTGTCCCACCCATCGCACAGGAAGATGACGAGGAGGAGGAGGATTGTGTCAGCATGGAGGTGGAGCCTGGCACTCAGCATCAACAGCAGCAGTCTTTTAGGGATGAATTACAGTCCCAAGAAACCCGTGGACTTGTACGTGGCTGGGAGGAGGTGGCTGCGGATCATGTCGTCCTTAGTGACCCAGAGGACTCCGGACTGAATGTCTCAGCTAACCTACGCTGCATGGCCTCCCTGATCCTGCAAAGTCTGCAGAAGGATCCTCGTATTCTTTGGATCAAGGAGAGGGACCATTACTGGCTGGCCACTCTCCTTGATTCACGGTACAAGGGTAAAGTTGCGGACCTTATCTTACCGTCGCAGAGGGAGCAGAGGATGAGACATCTCCGGGAGGCCTTGCAGAAAGGTCTGTGCAACGCGTTCCCAGAGACTGGGAGGTTACAAACTCCTGGTCCTGGACAACGAGTTGCTGAGGCTTCGGTCAGTCAAAGAAGGAGCGGTGGGGAAGGTGGCCGTCTGACCGATGCCTTCAGACAATTTTTTAGTCCGCAGCGCCAAGGTATGATTGGTTCCAGCAACCATCGCTAGCGTCTGATATGCATGGTGCAGGAATACCTAGGGGCAAGGTCAGACTTGGACACCTTTCCCACCGAAAATCCTCTGGCTTACTGGGTCTTGAGGATGGATCACTGGCCAGAGCTTGCACAGTATGCAATTGAGCTACTGGCCTGTCCTGCATCCAGCATTCTTTCGGAACGCACATTCAGTGCTGCTGGAGGCTTTGTCACGGATCACAGGGTGCGCCTGTCCACCGACTCGGTTGATCGACTGACCTTCATAAAGATGAACCAGTCTTGGATAACCACCAGCTACCAAGCACCTGAAGCTGATATAATAGAATAATTTATTTTGAAATGTCACATCCCTTCAAGACTGCCTATGCTGATGCTGAGTGACTGTCCTGTTATGTTGACTGACTATCCTCCTCCTCCTCAATGATCCGATTCCTGATGATGGAAGAACATTTTTGTTTCTGGGTGCCGCCACCAGTGGCTAAGGCCCAATTTTTCAGCCCCTGTTTAACAGGGGCATGTAATTACAATTTTTGATGCAATGCTTTGCAGCAGGGCTCATTCCTGCACTCAAACTAGAGTATCTGGGAGAGGTTGCAGTGTCGTGGCACCAGCACCAGTGCCTTATGCGGCGTTCACACGATCGTTTTTCATGCCATTTTTTAAACCAACGTTTTTATTGTCGTTTTTTTTCATGTTTCCTCTCAAGCCTGTCTTGCGTACATACGATCATTTTAAAAAACGTTCAAGCAAAGCACAGTGACGTACAACACGTACAACGGCACTATAAAGGGGAAGTTCCGTTCGGATGGCTCCACCCTTCATGTTAGTAAAGTTTGTTGAGCGACGATTCGCGCTTTTCAGCCTTGTGCTTTTCAGTCCGTTACAGCGTGACGAATGTGCTATCTCCATTACGAACGCTAGTTTTACCAGAACGAGCGCTCCCGTCTCATACTTGATTCTGAGCATGCGCGTTTTTTTCCACCTCGTAAAAGCATACACACTATCGTTTTTCACGTCGTTAAAAATGCTCTGGAGCATACACACGATCGGTTTTAATGCCCATTTTTAAAAATGGCATTTTTACCGGCATTAAAAACGATCGTGTGTATGGGGCATAAGGCCCAATTTTTCAGCCCCTGTTTAACAGGGGCGTGTAATTACAATTTTATATGCAATGCTTTGCAGCAGGGCTCATTCCTGCACTCCAACTAGAGTATCTGGGAGAGGTTGCAGTGTCTTGGCACCAGCACCAGTGCCTAAGGCCCAATTTTTCAGCCCCTGTTTAACAGGGGCGTGTAATTACAATTTTTGATGCAATACTTTGCAACAGGGCTCATTGCTGTGCTCCAAGTACAGTATCTGTGAGGGGTTGCAGTGTTGTGCTACCAGTGCCTAAGGCCCAATTTTTCTGCCCCCGTTCAACAGGGGCATGTAATTACAATTCTTGATCTAATAATTCACAGCAGGGCCCATTCCTGCGCCACCAAGAGTAACTGTGAGGGCTTACAGTGTTGTGGCAACACCACCACCACCACCAAAGGCCCAATTTTTCTGCCCCTCTTCAACAGGGGCATGCAATTACAATTCTTGATCTAATAATTAACAGCAGAGCCCATTCATGCGCCCACCAAGAGTAACTGTGAGGGCTGACAGTGTTGTAGCACCAGCACCACCACCAAAGGCCCAATTTTTCCTACCACTGTTCAACAATGGCATGTAATTACAATTCCTGATATAATAGTTCACAGCAGGGCGTTCCAGCACCCACCAAGAGTAACTGTGAGGGCTCACAGTGTTGTGGCAACACCAACATCTAAGGGGCAAATTTCAGCAGAGTATATACGGCAGGCCCCTACTTTCAAACATTCAACTTACAAACGACTCCTACTTGCAAACGGAAGGAGACAAAAGGAAGTGAGAGGAAATCTACCCCTAGGAAGGGAAATTCTCTCCTGTAAGAGTTAATATGGGAAAAACGTGTCTCCTCTCCACTGATGCTTTATCACCAATCCTTGTTTCAATAAAAAAAACACTTTTCCAAAAACATTTGTCATTGGGACAGAAAGTGAGGTGAAATGTTCTGAACAGGTGCACAGACAGCAAAACAAATGTTACAGGGGTGATAACCCTTCCCTATGTTTTCCAAAAAGCTTAAAAATATATTTTTTGGCTTTAGCTACACTTAAACAATGTACCTGTTCAAAATTACAAACAGATTGTACTTAAGAACAAACCTACAGTCCCTGTCTTGTTTGCACCGCCTGTATACTGCTGTTCAGAGAATATAGGGCCTTTTTTTATTTTGGGTGCGGGGTTCCCCTTAATATCCATACAAGACCCAAAGGGGCTGGTAATGGGCTGGGGTAGGGGGGACGGGGGGGGGGGGTGATGGGGTAGCCATGCCACTTTTCTCAAAGATTTTCATCCATATTGCCAGGACAAGACATGACATTAAAGCCGCAAGCAGTTTTAAATGGCTTTTTTTCCTTTAGAAATGTCATTTTGTGCAGGGACAGTTCTAAACACGGGAAACACGTGCCACTTCACAGGCATACTTTAGACACCCCCCAGGTACGATATTTAAAGGAATATTTCACTTTTATTTTTTTACTTTAACCACTTAACGACCGCCCACCGCCGATTTACGTCGGCAGAATGGCACGGACAGGCAGAATCACGTAGATCTACGTGATCGCCTTTGTGCAGTTGGGGGGTCCATCCGGACCCCCCTTCACTGCAGTGAGCGGCCGTTAAGTGTTCGGGAGCGATCAGGCATGAGGGGGGGGGCGCTCGATTCCGCCCCCCCCCTCGCGATCGCTCCCGGCCAATGAAAATGCTTCCTCCGCCATGTGATGTAAACAAGGCTGGAGGAAGTGATGTCATCTCCCTCGCCGCGGTCTTTCCGTTCCCGGCGCCGAGCAGAGAGGAAGCAGGTTAGTGCACTAACAGTCCACTGACACGTAGGTACACATAGGCACACAAATCACCCCCCAGTCACCCCCAGATCACCCCCCAGGTCACCCCAAAGCCCCCAATCACAGTGTCACTGATTGCAGTGATCATTTATTTTACTGATCACTGCATTTAGTGTCATCTGTGATTGTAAAAAGTTGCAGGGCAGTTAGGATTAGGCCCCTTTAGGTCCAGGGTAGCCCCCTAACCCCCCCTAATAAAGGTTTAACCCCTTGATCACCCCCCAGGTAACCCTTTCACCCCCTAACTTCAGCGTCACTAAGCGATTGTTTTTCCGATCGCTGTATTCGTGTCGCTGGTGTTTTAGATAGGCAGTTATTTTTTTTTAGGTTCGCCGCAGGTTTTTATTAGTGTCAGGTACCCCCATATATTATTTTAACCCCCTGATTGTCCCTAGAGTTAACCCTTTCACCAGTGATCGCCGTATAAGCGTCACTGGTGTCACTGGTTAGCCAGTAAGTTATTTAGTTATTTAGGTTACCCGTCAGGTTTTTATATAGTGTCAGGTACCCCCATATTTAACCTAATAAAGATTTTAACCCCCTGATTGCCCCTAGTTAACCCTTTCACCAGTGATCACCATATAAAGGTTACGGGTGACGCTGGTTGATTAGTTTGCTTTTTATAGCATCAGGGCACCCGCCGTATATAACCCAATAAAGGTTTAACCCCCCTGATCGCCCGGCGGGTGAGATCAATTAGGTTTTAGCGCCAGAGAGGGTCTGCGTCGCCCCAGGCAGTGTTAGGTTAGTGACAGTAACGCTAACACCCACGCGCAAAGCATACACCCCCCTTAGTGGTATAGTATCTGATCAGATCTGATCAGATCTATACTAGCATCCCCAGCGGTTTAGGGTTCCCAAAAACGCAGTGTTAGCGGGATCAGCCCAGATACCTGCTAGCGCCTGCGTTTAGCCCCTCCGCCCAGCCCAGCCCAGCCCAGCCCACCCAAGTGCAGTATCGATTGATCACTGTCACTTACCAAACACAACACACATAACTGCAGCGTTCGCAGTGCTTGGTTTTTGGGGCCTAGGCTCCCAAAAAGTCCCACACATGTGGTATCCCCGTACTCAGGAAAAGCAGCAGAATGTATTTTGGGGTGCAATTCCACATATAACCATGGCATGTGTGAGCAATATATCATTTAGTGACAACTTTTTGTACATTTTTTTTTTCTTTTTGTCATTATTCAATCATTTGGGACAAAAAAAAAAAATATTCAATGGGGTCAACATGCCTCTCAGCAAATAGCTTGGGGTGTCTACTTTCCAAAATGGGGTCATTTGGGGGGGTTTTGTGCCATCTTGGCATTTTATGGCCTTCAAAACTGTGATAGGTAGTGAGGAGTGAAATCAAAAATTTATGCCCTTAGAAACCTTGAAGGCGGTGCTTGGTTTTTGGGGTCCCGTACGCGGCTAGGCTCCCAATAAGTCCCACACATGTGGTATCCCCGTACTCAGGAGAGGCAGCAGAATGTATTTTGGGGTGTAATTTCACATATGCCCATGGCATGTGTGAGCAATATATCATTTAGTGACAACTTTGTGCAAAAAAAAAAAGTTTGTCATATTCCCGCAACTTGTGGCAAAATATAAAATATTCCATGGACTGAACATGCCTCTCAGTAAATAGCTTGGGGTGTCTACTTTCCAAAATGGGGTCATTTGGGGGGGTTTTGTGCTATTTTGGCATTTTATGGCCTTCGAAACTGTGATAGGTAGTGAGGAGTGAAATCAAAAATTTGCGCCCTTAGAAATCCTGAAGGCGGTGCTTGGTTTCCGGGGTCCCGTACGTGGCTAGGCTCCTAAAAAGTCCCACACATGTGGTATCCCCGTACTCAGAAGAAGCAGCAGAATGTATTTTGGGGTGCAATTCCACATATAACCATGGCATGTGTGAGCAATATATCATTTAGTGACAACTTTTTGTAATTTTTTTTTTTTTTGTCATTATTCAATCACTTGGGACAAAAAAAAAAAATATTCAATGGGCTCAACATGCCTCTCAGCAATTTCCCTGGGGTGTCTACTTTCCAAAATGGGGTCATTTGGGGGGGTTTTGTACTGCCCTGCCATTTTAGCACCTCAAGAAATGAGATAGGCAGTCATAAATTTAAAGCTGTGTAAATTTCAGAAAATGTACCCTAGTTTGTAAACGCTATAACTTTTGCGCAAACCAATAAATATACGCTTATTGACATTTTTTTTACTAAAGACATGTGGCTGAATACATTTTGGCCTAAATGTATGACTAAAATTGAGTTTATTCGATTTTTCTTATAACAAAAAGTAGAAAATATCTTTTTTTTTCAAAATTTTCGTTCTTTTTCCATTTATATCGCAAAAAATAAAAATCGCAGAGGCAATCAAATACCATTAAAAGAAAGCTCTATTTGTGGGAAGAAAAGGACGCAAATTTCATTTGGGTACAACATTGCATGTCCGCACAATTTACAGTTAAAGCAGCGCAGTGCCGAATCCCAAAAACAGGCTTGGTCCTAATGGCCCGAAATGGTCCGGGGCTTAAGTGGTTAAGCATCATTAAAATCACTGCTCCCGAAAAAAACGGCTGTTTTTAAAACTTCTTTTTGCATTGATACATGTCCCCTGGGGCAGAACCCGGGTCCCCAAACCCTTTTTAGGACAATAACATGCATATTAGCTATTATAATTAGCACTTCAGATTTTGAACGTTCGCGTCCATTGTATTTAATAGGGTTCTAAAGTTTGCGCAAACTTTCAGTCCGTTCGCAGGTTCTGGTGCGAACCGAACCGGGGGGTGTTCGGCTCATCCCTACTGTATATTAAGACTAGGGATTAGCTTTGAGTTCGAGTCAAACTCATGTTCGACTCGAACATTGCCTGTTCGCCCGTTCGCCGAACAGCGAACAATTTGGGGTGTTCGCGGCAAATTCGAAAAGCCGCGGAACACCCTGTAAAAGTCTATGGGATAAATCTAAAGTGCTAATTTTAAAGGCTTATATGCAAATTATTGTCATAAAAAGTGTTTGGGGACCCGGGTCCTGCCCCAGGGGACATGTATCAATGCAAAAAAAGTTTTAAAAACTGCAGTTTTTTCGGGAGCAGTGATTTTAATAATGCTTAAAGTGAAACAATAAAAGTGAAATATTCCTTTAAATTTCATACCTAGGGGGTGTGTATAGTATGCCTGTAAAGCAGCGCTTGCTTCCCATGCTGTCCCTGCACAAAGTGTAATTTCTGAAGGAAAAAAAGTAATTTAAAAGCACTCGCGGCTATAATGAATTGTCGGCTCCCGAGAAAAGTCATGGTTTGGTATGGATTTTATAGGGAACTCCATGCCAAATTTAAAAAAAAAATGGCGTGGAGTTCCCCCCAAAAATCCATACCAGACCCTTTATCCGAGCAAGCAACCTGGCAGGCCGCAGGAAAAGAGGGGGGGATGAGAGAGCGGCCACCCCTTGAACCGTACCAGGCCACATGCCCTCAACATGGGGAGGATGCTTTGGGGGTCTGTGACTCCTCAAAGCACCATGTCCCCATGTTGATGGGGACAAGGGCCTCATCCCCACAGCCCTTGTGCGGTGGATGTGGGGGTCTGCGGGCGGGGGGCTTATCGGAATCTGGAAGACCCCTTTAACAAAGGGGACCCCCAGATCCTGGCCCCCCATGTGAATTGGTAAGGGGTACATTGTACCCCTACCATTTCACAAAGAAAGTGTAAAAAATAAAAAAAAACACACAGACACCGTTGGGAAAAGTCCTTTATTAAAAAAAAAAAAAATGTAAAAAAGATTCCAGCGGTGGTAATCCACTCTCGGTATTCTGCGACGGAAACCTGCGTTACATCAAAGGGGGCGGGGTCACCCGCACGTCACTGGGGAAGCCCGAGTTTCCCCTTCCATCAGAGGGGGACGGGGTCACGTGACGGGTGGCCCCGCCCTCAGCTACTTAAGAGCTGTCACTGGCTGAAGCCGCGTCATTCCCGGGGTGTCTCCGCTCCGGTGAAAAGAGGACGGTGTGCTGTTCCTCGCTGCGCTGGACATCACTGTTGGAGCCTGGACCCCGGAGAGGAGAGATCATCCATCGCTGGACCCCGGAGAGGAGATCACCCATTGCAGGATACCGAGAGTGGATTACCACCGCTGGAATCTTTTTTTCTTTTTTTTTTTTAATAAAGGACTTTTTCCAACGGTGTCTGTGTTTTTTAATTTTTTTTTTACACTTTCTTTGTGAAATGGTAGGGGTACAATGTATTCCTTACCAATTCACATAGGGGGGGGGGTGGGATCTGGGGGTCCCCTTTGTTAAAGGGGTCTTCCAGATTCCGATAAGCCCCCCGCCCGCAGACCCCCACAACCACCGGGCAAGGGTTGTGGGGATGAGGCCCTTGTCCCCATCAACATGGGGACATGGTGCTTTGAGGGGTCACAGACTCCCAAAGCATCCTCCCCATGTTGAGGGCATGTGGCCTGGTACGGTTCAGGCGGGGGGGGGCGCTCTCTTGTCCCCCCCTCTTTTCCTGCGGCCTGCCAGGTTGCGTGCTCGGATAAAGGGTCTGGTATAGTTTTTTGGGGGGAACTCTACGCCATTTTTTTTTAAATTTGGCGTGGAGTTTCCCTTAAAATGCATACCAGACCTGAATGGACTGTATTTGGGGGGAACCCACGTCATTTTTTTTTATTTGACGCAGGGTTCCCCTTAATATCCATACCAGACCTGAAGGGCCTGGTAATTGAATTTGGGGGGACTCCCACACATTTTTTAAATTTTTTTTTATCAATGACTTTTCTCTGTATTGCCGGGAGCCGACAATTCATTATAGCCGCGAGTGTTTTTAAATGACTTTTTTTCCTTCAGAAACAAGCGCTGCTTTACAGGCATACTATAAACACCCCCTAGATATGAAATTTAAAGGAATATTTCACTTTTATTGTTTCACCACAAGTATTATTAAAATCACTGCTCCCGAAAAACGGCAGTTTTAAAAAGTTTTTTTTTTGCATTGATACATGTCCCCTGGGGCAGGAACCGGATCCCCAAATACTTTTTATGACAATAACTTGCATATAAGCCTTTAAAATTAGCATTTTAGATTTTTCATGTTCGAGTCCCATAGACCTTAACGGTGTTCGCAAGTTCTGGTGCAAACCGAACTGGGGGGGGGTTGTTCGGCTCATCCCTAATTAAGACATAAACATAAAACACTAGAGGACCAGATATGGGTTTAATTTTTTTTTTCATGAATCTATTTTTGTTTCATGTGTACACAGTAGCTGTGCGCAGACTGTATTCCCAAATTTTGATAAAAGTTTTTTTAGATTAAACCCATGCATAAAAGGGATGTAATACGTTCTTCTTTTTTTATTGTGGTCTGGATAAAATAAGTGTTAAACGGTTGTAGTCAGTTAAATATGAAATATTATATTATATTGTATTAATATTGTATTGTTTTGTAAACAAACCAACTAGGGATGTTTGGCGTTTGTAGCACTACTGCTGGACTTTTGCTACACTAGTGCTGCCATCACAATTGCGCTACTGCAGCTAAATGACAGATTGCCAGTCAGCTGCTGTCTGTAAATCAACCAACCAAAGATCTGTCAATTAGCAGTGCTAGTGCTACTAGTACTAACAAACAGATCCCTGGCAGCTTTATTTAATAACAATAGCCAGGTGGGAATCTGACATTTTGTAGTGATGGTGCTACTACTGCTAAATGACAGATCCCTGATCGGGCTGGTGTTTGTAAAGAAACTGGACAGGCATCCTGGGTGACATCATTGACCAAATATTGTGAATTACAGTATGTCATTTTATAATGGTAGTTTAGTGGAACAGGTGGCTGTTTCTTCACGGCGGTGGGGCAACATCACAGTGGGCTGGGTTGATTCACAATGGATGTACTTTGCTGTGATTGATGATGAATCTATATCTGGGAACTGTTTCTTGAGATTGTAGGGCACACACCCACCCACCTTTTAACACCACCCAGAATTCTAAATAATCACAACGCTTTTTGGCAAAATTAATGGCCGCGGCACCTTTATTGGTTTTAACATTTTAAACAATTTATTTCTTCAATAAAATTATCACATACCAAACTTATCAAAAAATTACTGCCCAGTTATCAGAACTCGTGCAACCAATAAACACCTTTTTTAAATTCACCAAACAGTCCCCCCCGGAAATCCGGGGTGACCCTACCAAATAACGGTGCATGCGACAAGGGGAGGGAGGGAGCACTTCTGCTTCCGATCCAGTCCGGGGGGGGGGAGAATGAGCCCCACTGCAGCTGCCTTTTTATAGGCTGCTTCAGGCTTCCAGCACCTTCCCAGCAAACCCATCGAACCTCTAGAACCTGGAAAAAAAAAAGTTAAAGAGACAGGCATCCTAATAACCCTTTAGCTAACAGATTGACCCAGGTGTGCTGGCCACAGTCTCACACAGGTGGGCCCCAATTATTGCCCCCCTTTGTTATGAGACTGTAGGCCACACACCCACCCACCTTTTAACACCACCCAGAATTCTTAATAATCACAACACCTTTTGGCAAAATTAATGGCCTTTATTGGTTTTAACATTTTAAACAATTTATTTCTTCAATAAAATTATCACATACCAAACTTATCAAAAAATTACTGCCCAGTTATCAGAACTCCGGCAACCAGTAAATACTTTTTTTAAATTCACCAAACAGTCCCCACCAGCCGGCTTGCCTCAAGCCCGGCCCACCCCCACCACCGCAGCCATTTCAATCCCAGACTGTAAACCCAAATTAAATAAGTCAACACCTACATCTGAGAGGTGAACCTCATCCTCCCTGTAAAACCCGGGAATACCGCCCTCCAGATCCACATGCCGATATGACAGACCGCCAATGCTGGGCATGTATTTTTCCATGGCCCTATTCACCCTCTTCCTCATCCTTTCCATGACTCTCCTCATAGGCGAGGATAGCCATGCAAGGCACGGAATTATTTCCAAAAATACGATAGTGTTGGTGACGGCCACACCTGACATAACTTTGACAAATGAAAATATAACTGATACCATTGGAGGCCGCGCACACCCTTCCAAAATACCCTAAAGGATTCCGGCTGTAAAGATAAGTTCATCTTCCGCCGCCATGCTCTCGCTCACCCCAGCAGCTTCGGCTTCTCCTGCTGCAGTGCTGTCTCTTGTGCTCCGGCGCTGCCTCTCGCTGACCGACGGCTCGTCCACCCACTGGCCCGCACTCCTCCTCTGTGAAGCCGCACCTCGAGTCTCTCTGTCCTCCTCGCTGCCTGTGGCTGACTCCAAACAGCGCCGCAGCCATGCTTCTCCACCTTCTCCTCCAGCTCTGTCCAGGAATTGCTGCACCAGCGACTCCATGTTCTCGGGTAGGATGCTGAGAGTCTGGAAAATTTTGGCAGCACTTCTGCTTCTGATCCGGTCTGTGTGGGGGGGAAGAATGACCCCCACTGCAGCTGTCTTTTTATAGGCTGCTTCAGGCTTCCAGCACCTTCCCAACAAGCCCATTGGACCTCCAGAACCTGAAAAAAAAACTGTTAAAGAGACAGGCATCCTAATAACCCTTTAGCTAACAGATTGACCCAGGTGTGGTGGCCACAGTCTCACGCAGGTGGGCCCCAATTAGTGCCCCCCTTTGTCATTACATTAAATTTTTGGGGGGAATAAGTAATAAGGGGCATTAATATATTCTTTACTTATTCGGGAGTGGGATATCTGCAAGGCCCCTTATTACAAATTCTGATAGGTAGAAAATAGAAACATAAATAAACACACACCACAAAAAAATCTAATACAAAATTACATTTAAGCCCTGTACACACGATCGGTTTTACCGATGAAAACAGTCTGATTGACTTTTTTCATCGGACAAACCGATCGTGTATGGGCCCCATTGTTTTTTTTTCCATTGGTGTAAAAAAATATAACATGTTTTTAATTTATCCAATGGAAAAAAAAAAACGATAGCAAATTACTATCGTCTGTGGGGAACTCCAAAAAACCCACGCATGCTCAGAATCAAGTCGACGCATACTCAGAAGCATTGAACTTCATTTTTCTCGGCTTGTTGGGGTGTTTTACGTCACAGCGTTTGGAACTGTGTTTTTTTTGACTGATGGTGTGTAGGCAAGACTGATGGAAGTCAGCTTCATCGGATTTCCGATGGAAAAATCCATCGGTTAAAAATCCATAGGAAATCCGATCGTGTGTACAGGGCTTAAGACATAACACAAACAATGTCCCCCAAAGTAAATCCATCATTAATTACATCTTCTAGATCCAACATCAATCATGATAGCCCACTGCTATGACGACTCGATTTTCAATGGTGTTCCCCTGCTGTCCAACAATATTACCTCGCTGCACTGCCGCCGCAAAATGACAAGTCACTGTCTGGCTTCTGTTTATAAACAGCGGTAGTGCAACTGCCACTGTTTGACAGATCTCTGTCAGGTTTGTATGCCAGCTGCAGCTGATAATACCTACAGGAAACCTAGCAACATGTAGCAACTTTGATCAGTCATTTGTCAAACCGCAAACAGACTTGGTTTGGGTGAAAATTGACACTTGACTCAAAGCTCATATATATAAATATATATACTTTTCACATACTGTATATGCCTAGTAGCTGCAGAACTTTATTTTTAGTAGGGCAGCATGCGGTTGTTACTAGGGGAAATGTTATCCTGATTTTAATGCAGAGGGAACATTTAATGTTTTTGGGATATTTAGGCTTTTTAACCACTTAAGCCCCGGACCATTTCGGGCCATTAGGACCAGGCCTGTTTTTGGGATTCGGCACTGCGCTGCTTTAACTGTAAATTGTGCGGACATGCAATGTTGTACCCAAATGAAATTTGCGTCCTTTTCTTCCCACAAATAGAGCTTTCTTTTAATGGTATTTGATTGCCTCTGCGATTTTTATTTTTTGCGATATAAACAGAAAAAGACCGAAAATTTTGAAAAAAAATGATATTTTCTACTTTTTGTTATAAGAAAAATCGAATAAACTCAATTTTAGTCATACATTTAGGCCAAAATGTATTCAGCCACATGTCTTTAGTAAAAAAAATGTCAATAAGCGTATATTTATTGGTTTGCGCAAAAGTTATAGCGTTTACAAACTAGGGTACATTTTCTGAAATTTACACAGCTTTAAATTTATGACTGCCTATCTCATTTCTTGAGGTGCTAAAATGGCAGGGCAGTACAAAACCCCCCCAAATGACCCCATTTTGGAAAGTAGACACCCCAAGGAAATTGCTGAGAGGCATGTTGAGCCCATTGAATATTTTTTTTTTTTGTCCCAAGTGATTGAATAATGACAAAAAAAAAAAAAAAAATTACAAAAAGTTGTCACTAAATGATATATTGCTCACACATGCCATGGTTATATGTGGAATTGCACCCCAAAATACATTCTGCTGCTTCTCCTGAGTACGGGGATACCACATGTGTGGGACTTTTTAGGAGCCTAGCCATGTACGGGACCCCGGAAACCAAGCACCGCCTTCAGGATTTCTAAGGGCGCAAATTTTTGATTTCACTCCTCACTACCTATCACAGTTTCGAAGGCCATAAAATGCCAAAATAGCACAAAACCCCCCCAAATGACCCCATTTTGGAAAGTAGACACCCCAAGCTATTTACTGAGAGGCATGTTCAGTCCATGGAATATTTTATATTTTGCCACAAGTTGCGGGAATATGACAAACTTTTTTTTTTTTGCACAAAGTTGTCACTAAATGATATATTGCTCACACATGCCATGGGCATATGTGAAATTACACCCCAAAATACATTCTGCTGCTTCTCCTGAGTACGGGGATACCACATGTGTGGGACTTTTTGGGAGCCTAGCCGCGTACGGGACCCCAAAAACCAAGCACCGCCTTCAAGGTTTCTAAGGGCATAAATTTTTGATTTCACTCCTCACTACCTATCACAGTTTTGAAGGCCATAAAATGCCAAGATGGCACAAAACCCCCCCAAATGACCCCATTTTGGAAAGTAGACACCCCAAGCTATTTGCTGAGAGGCATGTTGACCCCATTGAATATTTTTTTTTTTTGTCCCAAATGATTGAATAATGACAAAAAGAAAAAAAAAATGTACAAAAAGTTGTCACTAAATGATATATTGCTCACACATGCCATGGTTATATGTGGAATTGCACCCCAAAATGCATTCTGCTGCTTTTCCTGAGTACGGGGATACCACATGTGTGGGACTTTTTGGGAGCCTAGCCGCGTACAGGGCCCCAAAAACCAAGCACTGCGAACGCTGCAGTTATGTGTGTTGTGTTTGGTAAGTGACAGTGATCGATCGATACTGCACTTGGGTGGGCTGGGCTGGGCTGGGCTGGGCGGAGGGGCTAAACGCAGGCGCTAGCAGGTATCTGGGCTGATCCCGCTAACACTGCGTTTTTGGGAACCCTAAACCGCTGGGGATGCTAGTATAGATCTGATCAGATCTGATCAGATACTATACCACTAAGGGGGGTGTATGCTTTGCGCGTGGGTGTTAGCGTTACTGTCACTAACCTAACACTGCCTGGAGCGACGCAGACCCTCTCTGGCGCTAAAACCTAATTGATCTCACCCACCGGGCGATCAGGGGGGTTAAACCTTTATTGGGTTATATACGGCGGGTGCCCTGATGCTATAAAAAGCAAACTAATCAACCAGCGTCACCCGTAACCTTTATATGGTGATCACTGGTGAAAGGGTTAAGTAGGGGCAATCAAGGGGTTAAAACCTTTATTAGGTTAAATATGGGGGTACCTGACACTATATAAAAACCTGACGGGTAACCTAAATAACTAAATAACTTACTGGCTAACCAGTGACACCAGTGACGCTTATACGGCGATCACTGGTGAAAGGGTTAACTCTAGGGGCAATCAGGGGGTTAAAATAATATATGGGGGTACCTGACACTAATAAAAACCTGCGGCGAACCTAAAAAAAAATAACTGCCTATCTAAAACACCAGCGACACGAATACAGCGATCGGAAAAACAATCGCTTAGTGACGCTGAAGTTAGGGGGTGAAAGGGTTACCTGGGGGGTGATCAAGGGGTTAAACCTTTATTAGGGGGGGTTAGGGGGCTACCCTGGACCTAAAGGGGCCTAAACCTAACTGCCCTGCAACTTTTTACTGTCACAAATGACACTAAATGCAGTGATCAGTAAAATAAATGATCACTGCAATCAGTGACACTGTGATTGGGGGCTTTGGGGTGACCTGGGGGGTGATCTGGGGGTGACTGGGGGGTGATTTGTGTGCCTATGTGTACCTACGTGTCAGTGGACGGTTGGTGCACTAACCTGCTTCTTCTCTGCTCGGCGCCGGGAACGAAAAGACCGCGGCGAGGGAGATGACATCACTTCCTCCAGCATGTGTTTACATCACATGGCAGAGGAAGCATTTTCATTGGCCGGGAGCGATCGCGAGGGGGGGGGGGGGCGGAATCGAGCGCCCCCCCCCTCATGCCTGATCGCTCCCGAACACTTAACGGATGGACCCCCCAACTGCACAAAGGCGATCACGTAGATCTACGTGATTCTGCCTGTCGGTGCCATTCTGCCGACGTAAATCGGCGGTGGGCGGTCGTTAAGTGGTTAATATAGTAATAATTATAGTTAGGGAAAACCTTTATGAGGTGCTCCATTTAGGCCCCTTTCACACTGGCACGTTTTTCAGGCGGTTTAGCGATAATATTAGCGCTGTTATACCGCCTGAAAAAATCGCGCCCTGTAGTCTTCAATGTGAAAGCCCGAAGGCTTTCACACTGAAGCGGTGTGCTAGCAGGACCAAAAGTCCTGCTAGCCGCATCTTTACAGCGGTGAAGGAGCGGTGTGTTCACCGCTCCTTTACCGCGGCTGCCTATTGAAATCAATGGGACACCGCAGTAATACCGCCCGCAAACCGCGGCAATAGCCGCGGTTTGCGGGCGGTATTAACCCTTTTTCGGCCGCTAGCGGGGGTTAAATTCACCCCGCTAGCGGCCGCATACCGCGGTGATAAGGACGGTATAGCGGCGCTGAAAATCGCGCCGCTATACCGCCACCGCACCTGCCCGCCCCAGTGTGAAAGGGGCTTTACTGTTTCCTTTTCTTCTGTTCAATCTATATAATGTACAACACAGCTTACAGAGTGCAACAGTCAGGAGTATGTCTGGGGTATGCACTGTGCAGATTGGTTAGTACAGTGACCACTATAATTGGTGTCCCATTTCGTGAGCTGCTAACACACAGATTTTAGCACATATAACTTTAGCGCATTAAAAAAAGGGCAAAATCTTCTTAACGCGGAGGTGCAGCCACAAAAAAAAAAAAAGTCAGTAGCTACTAACAGTGTAGCTGCTGACTTTTAATAAGGACACTTACCTGTCCTACTCACCCGCGATGTCGGTCCCGCCACGGCGATCGATCGCTGCTGGCAGGTCCCGGCTCCTCCATCCTGAGTAAGGGAAACAGGCAGTGAAGCCGTAAGGCTTCACTGCCTGTTTCCTACTGCGCATGCGCCACTCGCACGGCGCTTTGTGAATAGGCGGCTTGCCTTCTGGGATACACAAGAAGAGGAAGCAGAAGGAGACCCACCGCGGATGAGAAGAGGAACATTAGAGGCAGATTAGGGGACTTCCGCATAGCAACAGGCATTTAGGGTGAGTATAAAATGTTTTTTTTTTCTATTAATTCTATTTTTTTTTTTTTTTTTATGTAAATATTTTTTTTAATGTAAATATTTTTTCAGGGTGGACCTCCGCTTTAAATATTCAAACATTTATTTACCAATATCACCACATATAAAATTTGTGGTTTTTCTATGGGAACACATACAGTATCTCACAAAAGTGAGTACACCCTCACATTTTTGTAAATATATTATTCTATCTTTTCATGTGACAACACTGAAGAAATGACACTTTGCTACAATGTAAAGTAATGAATGTACAGCTTGTATAAGGCCTCGTACACACGACCGAGTTTCTCGGCAAGAACCAGCAAGAAACTTGCTGGCAGAGATGTCTTGCCGAGAAATTTGTTCGTGTGTATGGTTTCTCGTCGAGAAAACCGACAAGTAACCTCGACGAGAAAATAGAGAACCTGCTCTCTATTTTCTCGTCGAGATTCTCGTCGGCATGTTTCTCGACGAGAAAAGTGAGTGTGTGTACACTTACCTGTCCTCCCGGAAGCCCGCGCATGTTCGAAATGAATTTGACGCATGCGCGGTAGCTTCCTAGGCATACGTAGGGTATTCCAAGATGGCAGCGACGGCATCGAATGTGACGAGCGCATGCTCGTCGTAGTCGATGACGTCACCGCGTACGCTCCATTCAAAGAACCGCGGGTTCTTTGAATCGAGCGTGTGTACACTCGGCCGGGGCAATTTTCTTGTCCAAGAATCTCGGCCGTGTGTACGAGGCCTAACAGTGTAAATTTGTTGTCCCCTCAAAATAACTCAACACACAGCCATTAATGTCTAAACCACTGGCAACAAAAGTGAGTACACCCCTAAATGAAAATGTCCAAATTGTGAAAAAGTGTCAATATTTTGTGTGGCCACCATTATTTTCCAGCACTGCCTTAACCCTATTAAAGCTATTAGATCTATTACACACACACGTCCCTGTTCTGCATCTCATGCCTGTGATCGCTCGCGGCCGGCGGTCATTGCGACCGCCGGTCACAAGCATCTGCGCCCCCCTCGATGCAGCAGGCGCGCGTGCGTGCCTGCTATCCCGCTTAAAGGGACCGACATACAGCTACGACAGTTCACGGGATCATGCCTACCTGCCGCCGTATAACAACGGCGGCTGGTTGGCAAGTGGTTAACAGAGTTTCTTTAGTCACAGCATACACTTACATTTTTTAACATTAGCATTGTAAAAGCAATAGAAACAATGGCTTACTTGAAAAACCTCCTGTGAGCACTACTTGTCTGCTGGCCATCTTTTTCTGTATCTTTCTGGATTTCCTGGATTTCCCGCATGCTTTGAAGCTTCTCCTCTGCTGTTTACTTTCAATTTCTAAGGAGTGCATATCCCATGATACCCTACTACTGCCTTCTCCTGAAACTCCACCTCTCAGCATCTTTGTAGTACAGGAGGCAGGCTCTGAATTATATGACACAGCTGTGCCACAAGACATAGTGAATACTGTATATATCACAGAATTCAAAAAAGTTAATGTGTGGGATTCTTCACATAGTAAAATTACAAACTTTTAGATCATTCAGATTAAGGAGTCAGGAGTAAGCTATAAATACTTGGAAACACATTGTGGAAATAAAAATGTATTTTCTTTAGGGTCCTTTCACACGGGACGGATCCGTGCAGATCCGCCCCGTGAAGCTCCGCTTGCTCAGCGGGGATCGCTCCGTTGATCCCCGCTGAGCCGACGGATGACTGGGCGGTCCCCGCACACTGTGCAGGGACCGCCCTGTCAGAGCGCCGCTCTCCCCTATGGGGAATCGGATGACGACGGACCATAGAGTCCGTTGTCATCCGATCCGCTCCGCCGACGGAAGGAAAAATAGGGTTTTCCTCCGTCACACTTTGGCGGAGCGGAGCGGAGCGGATGTCAGCGGACATGTCACCGCTGACATCCGTGCCTCCATAGGGGTACATGGAGGATCCGTTTCAGGTCCGCCTAAAAAACTGACAGGCGGACCTGAACGGACCTCCGTGTGAAAGGGGCCTTAATGATTTTTTTTTTTTATATTATGTAAATAAAAATGCAAAATTCCAATATTTACACACTTGGTGGTTGCCCTGAACGGTAAAGCAGCACAAGGAAAAGGGAAAAAAAAAACTCTGAATGTCATTTTAATTGTCATTTCCCAACCGTTTCATTCTGTTTGTCTTCATCTATATCAGTGGTCTCCAAACTGCGGCCGGGGGCCCGATATGGCCCTTTTCTTGCCTTTATCTGTCTCTTGGAACACTATTCCTCCCACTGATACAAGACACTATTCTGCCATCTGACACCAACAAATGGGGCACCATTTCTTCCGCTGACACCAATAATGGGCCACTATTCCTCACTATGATTCCAATGACGAGGCACCCCCCGATAAAACCAAATGTGGCAATGTTTATTCCCACTGATGCCAAGAAAATGTACACTCTCCCTGGTCAAAATAAATCGGCCCTTTGTTTAAAAAGTTTGGAGACCCCTGATCTATACCATATCCTTATCTTTAATGAGGGTCTGGTATGGATGTAAAGAGGTAACCCCATGCAAACAAAACAAAAGAAAATGGCATGGGGTCCCCCATGAGCATGCAGCCTGGAAGGCCAGGAAAGGGGGGGGAGTTGAGCTCGCACCCCCTCTCCTAAACCATAGTAGGCCACATGGTATCAACATGTCGATGAGTAAAAATGTCACCTGTGATATCTGGGGTACCCTGCCTCTTTATTTACTTTCAGCTATGGGTTCCAGGAGCTGTCCTTCATCATGACCAGTTGTTGAGATGGAACATGTCAGTGGGTTGGCATAGCTTTTCTTCAGCATATCAGCGGGTGCCATTCATTATAACTGACAAGAATCAGCATTGCTGGCCAATGTGATTAATGATAAAGTTGATGGATTAACATAATGGGAAATGTATATTTTATTTTTAATAAAGGACTTGCCAAAGTCTGTGTTTATATTTACTAATTGCATTCTTTTTTGAATGGGTACCCCTTATAAATTCTTATTTGCTATGGGGCTTCCAGATTCCGAAAAAGACCCTCACAACCACCAGGACAGGGTTGTAGGAAAAATGCCCTAGTCCTTATATCCTTGGCAAGGCACCCTCCCCATGTTGAGAGCATGTGGCCTGGCATGGTTCAGGAGAGAGGATGCATGTTAGTCCCATCTGTTTCTTATCCAGCCAGGTTGAATTTTCAGATTAGGGTCTGGTATAATTTTGGGGGAACCCCACATTCTTTCCTTTAACCACTAACCAACCAGCTCACGCAGATATACTGTGGCAGGTCCGCTCTCCTGTGCAAACCGACGTACCTGTACATCGGTCCATGCAAGGAGGATAGCGGGCCCCGCGGACTCAATGTCTGCCGGCGATCGCGGTGAGGAGAGGCAGAACGGAGAACTGCCTATGTGATCAAGGCAATTCCCCATTCTGTCAGAGGACATGACAGGGATCTACTGTTCCCAGTGATCAGGAACAGTGATCTCTGTCATGTTCCAGTAAGCCCATCCCCCTACAGTTAGAACACACCCAAGGAACACACTTAACCCCTTGATCGCCCCCCTAGTGTTAACCCCTTCCCTGCCAGTGACATTTTTCCATTGATCAGTGCATTTTTATAGTACTGACCAATGTAATTTTTTTTACTGGTCCCCAAAAAGTGTCATTTGGGGTCAGATTTTTCCGCCACAATGTTGCAGTCCCGCTAAAAATCACAGATCACCGACATTACCAGTAAAAAAAAATAAAAGTCCCTAAATCTATCCTGTAGTTTGTAGACGCGATAACTTTTGCGCAAACCAATCATTATACTATTTTAACTGATGAGTACATTTTTTTTTTTTATATATTTTTTTGGGGATATGTATTATAGCAGAAAGTAAAAAAAAATTTTTTTTTTCTCAAAATTGTCTGTCTTTTTTTGTTTATAGCGCAACAAAACAAACAAACACAGAGATGATCAAATACCACCAAAAGAAAGCTCTATTTGTGGGTAAAAAAAACGTGCAATTGTTAGTTAACCACTTTCAGACCGCCGCACGACTATATACGACTATATACGTCTTGACTTTGAAGAGATGCTGCCATAACCAAAGTATCCATCTCTTCAGGCGGCGGTCTGGTTTCCGGCGGCGGGAGAGGGGACCCCCCTCCCGCCGCTCTCCTGCGCCCTCTGCCGCTTACCGGAGCCATCGGTAGCGGCGGAGGCGATCAAGTCCTCTTCCTAGCTGGGTATGGAGACTAGTGAGGGCAAGATGGCCCCCACCCGTCTCCATACCATAGCAGGGTGAAAACAACGTCAAAACGTCACTTCCGCCCATAGGTCTTAAAGGGCCATTTTATTTTTGTCATTTTTTCAAATGACAATTTTTTTTTTATTATTGCATTTTAGTCTAAATATGAGATCTGAGGTCTTTTTGACCCCAGATCTCATAATTAAGAGGACCTGTCATGCTTTTTTTCTATTACAAGGGATTTTTACATTCCTTGTAATAGGAATAAAAGTGACCCACAATTTTTTTTTTTTTTAAACAGTGTAAAAATAAATAAAATCAAGTAAAATAAATAATAATATATATTTTTTTTGAAAGCGCCCTGTCCCAACGAGCTTGCGCGCAGAAGAGAATGCATACACATGTGAGGTATCGCCGTGATTGTTAGAGCAAGAGCAATAATTCTAGCCCTAGACCTTCTCTGCAACTCAAAACATGCAACCTGTAGAATTTTTTAAACGTTGCCTATGGAGATTTTTAAGGGTAAAAATTTGACTCCATTCCACAAGCGGGCGCAATTTCGAAGTGTGACATGTTGGGTATCAATTTACTCGGCGTAACATTATCTTTCACAAAATAAAAAAAATTGGGCTAACTTTACTGTTGTCTTGTTTTTTAAATCAAAAAAGTAAATTTTTTCCAAAAAAAGTGCGCTTGTAAGACCGCTGCGCAAATACGGTGTGACAAAAAGTATTGCAATGACCGCCATTTTATTCTCTAGGGAGTTAGAAAAAAATGTATAATGTTTGTGGGTTCTAAGTAATTTTCTAGCAAAAAAAAATGTTTTTAACTTGTAAACACCGAGTCTGAAAAACAGGCTCGGTCCTTAAGTGGTTAAAGCGACGCAATGCCGTATCGCAAAAAATGGCCTGGTCATTAAGGGGGCAAATTCTTCCGGGGCTGAAGTGGTTAACATACTTTGTAGCAAAGTCCTACTTGTGTATTTTCTTAAGTAAAGCTGTATGTTGTACTATTTCCTTGAAAGTCTGAATGGAAGTGTCTGTTCAATCCAATCAGCTTGTTATGTATAGCAAAATTGAAAAAAGTCACACTGCACGGAAATCACATTGGTAAGTTTATTGTTTGTAGCTGGCTGTTGACACAGTCCCTGCCCTTAGGTTACTCCTCTAGGACATATTTCATCCCTCCTTGGGCTTAATCATACGTCCTTTAGAAATAATTAACCTTCAAAGTGGTTGTAAAGTACATTTTGTAACTTTTACCTACTGGTAAGCCTATAATAAGGCTTACCTCTAGGTAAAAAAATATCTCCTAAACCTTTACGGTTTAGGAGATATTCCCCTTGCAACAGCGCATGCGCACAGGGGATTCTCGGCTGAAGGCCCGGCAGACGCCGGACCTTGCCGGAAAGAAGTCTCCCGCGTGCATGCGCGGGAGTGACGACATCGCGGCTCCAGACACTCACAGCGCTGGAGCCGCGATACCTGGAAAACTAGCTCATTATGCCTTTTGCCTTACAGGTGGACCAAAAAAATAAATAAATGTGTCAGCGGGTTTACAACCGCTTTAAGGGGTATCTCGCCAAAATATAATTGCTATTGCAGAGGATGCCCAAATTTTTTTACTGGTATCTTAGTGCAGACTTCTGGGAAAATCACTGAACCAATCACACAAGCAGGAAATTACATTTCTAGGGAAGTTCTCTGTACCAACTTTGTACAAAGGGCCTGCAGGTTGCCATACTGAATTGAATTTTACAGAAAACAACATCAGCTGAAGATTGAAAAGGAAAGGTCATTTTTATTAACATTACTACATTATTACAATTTGTCTTGTGTAGCAATTGTATATACTATTATTATTTTTTCCATTTGCTAATTTTTTTTCCGAAAGTGGAGTTACCCTTTAAAGGATAAGTTCACTCAAAAAAAAAAAATTATAAATGCAAATTTTTTGTGCATTTATTCCTTTTTTTAGGAGCTTATAAAGCATTGCACCCACGATCACCAGATCACATGTGCAATCTCAGGCTCCTGCAGACTGTCAGTGTATCTGTCTGCTTGTACCTCATATGGGCAGACAGTTATACAATGACAGGCAGACAAAGAATTACCTAGAGCACCCACTAGTAGTTCATTGAGAACTACAAGCTGTCAGACACAAAGGCTGTTGGTACTTCTAGTTCATTCATTTACAGATCTCTGGTGCTTTGAGAAGATCTCTGGTCTGCTGTCACAATGTGGGTGATCTGCAAGAGGCTGTAAAAGTGGAAACAGGTTACAAGTAGGGAAGAGCCGAACACCCCCCGGGTTCGGTTCGCACCAGAACCTGCGAACAGACTGAAAGTTTGCGCAAACTTTAGAACCCTATTAAAGTCTATGGGACTCGAACGTTCAAAATTAAAAGTGCTAATTATGAAGGCTAATATGTAAGTTATTGTCCTAAAAGGGTTTGGGGACCCGGGTCCTGCCCCAGTGTACATGTATCAATGCAAAAAAGAGTTTTCAAAACGGAAGTTTTTTCGGGAGCAGTGATTTTAATGATGCATGAACTGAAAAAAAAAAGTGAAATATTCCTTTAATTATTGTACCTTGGGGGTAGGGATGAGCTTCGAGTTTGAGTCAAACTCATGTTCGACTCGAACATTGCCTGTTCGCCCGTTCGCCGAACAGCGAACAATTTGGGGTGTTCGCAGCAAATTCGAAAAGCCACGAAACACCCTGTAAAAGTCTATGGGAGAAATCTAAAGTGCTAATTATAAAGGCTAATATGTAAGTTATTGTCATAAAAAGTGTTTGGAGACCCGAGTCCTGCCCCAGGGGACATGTATCAATGCAAAAAAAAGGTTTATAAACTGCAGTTTTTTCGTGAGCAGTGATTTTAATAATGCTTAAAGTGAAACAATAAAAGTGAAATATTCCTTTACATTTTGTACCTGGGGGGTGTGTATAGTATGCCTGTAAAGCAGCGCGTGTTTCCCGTGTTTAGAACTGTCCCTGCACAAAGTGTCATTTCTGAGGAAAAAAAAGTAATTTAAAAGCACTCGCGGCTATAATGAATTGTCGGCTCCCGGCAATACAGAGAACAGTCATTGAAAGTCATTGATTAAAAAAAAAAATGTGTGGGGGTCCCCCCAAATTCAATTACCAGGCCCTTCAGGTCTGGTATGGATATTAAGGGGAACCCTGCGTCAAATTTAAAAAAAATGGCATGGAGTTCCCCCCAAAAATCCATACCAGACCCTTTATCCGAGGATGCAACCTGGCAGGCTGCAGGAAAAGAGGGGGGGACGAGAGAGTGCCCCCCTCCTGAACCATACCAGGCCACATGCCCTCAACATTGGGGGGATGCTTTAGGGGTCTGTGACCCCCAAGAGCCTCATCCCCACAACCCTTGCCCGGTGGTTGTGGGGGTCTGCGGGCGGGGGGCTTATCAGAATCTGGAAGCTCCCTTTAACAAAGGGGACCCCCAGATTCTGCCCCCCCCATGTGAATTGGTAACAAGTACATTGTACCCCTACCATTTCACAAAGAAAGTGTAAAAACCTGTAAAAAAAACACACAGACACAGTTGGGAAAGTCCTCTATTAAAAATAAAAAAATAAAAAATAAAAAACTCATTCCAGCGATGTAATCCAGTCTGTCCAGCGTTGTTCTCTATGTCCCGCAGTGATCCGATGTCCAGCGCTGCAGTCTCCTCCACCTCCAGTCTCCACTCCACACGAAACCCCCATGACGTACGAGGGGGCGGGGTCACCCGTCACATCATAGGGTAAGCCCTGGCTTTTCCCGCTTACCGGCATACTATACACACCCCCCACGTACGAAATTTAAAGGAATATTCCACTTTTATTGTTTCACTTTAAGCATTATTAAAATCACTGGCAGCGGCCGTTTTTAAAACTTTTTTTTGCATTGATACATGTCCCCTGAGGCAGGACCCAGGTCCCCAAACACTTTTTATGACAATAAATTGCATATAAGCCTTTAAAATTAGCACTTTAGATTTTTCATGTTCGAGTCTCATAGACTTTAACAGTGTTCGGATGTTCGAACAAATTTATTGCCTGTTCGCATCTTCTGATGCGAAGCGAACTGGGGGGTGTTCGGCTCATCCCTACTGGAGGGTGTCTATAGTATGCCTGTGAAGTGGCACGTGTTTCTCGTGTTCAGAACTGTCCCTGCACAAAATGAAATTTCTAAAGGAAAAAACGTCATTTAAAACTGCTTGCGGCTTTAATGTAATCTCTGGTCCCGGCAATATGGATGAAAATCATTGATAAAAATGGCATGGTTAACCCCCTCCCCCCCAGCCCATTACCAGCCCCTTTGGGTCTTGTATGGATATTAAGGGGAATCCCGCACCCAAATTAAAAAAAGGAAAGGCGTGGGGCCCCCAGGCCCTATATACTCTGAACAGCAGTATACAGGCAGTTCAAACAAGACAGGGACTGTAGGTTTGTTGTCACGTAGAATCTGTTTGTAATTTTGAACTCCCTGCCTGTGGTATTAGTATGAGAACACCAGCAATTGTATTCTGGTAATCTTTAGGTGCACACTGTGCAAAGGACACTAAATCAAAATACTGCAGCTCCCTGCCTGTATTTGTATCAGAACACCAGCAATTGTATTCAGGTAAGCTTTTGGTGCACACTGTGCAAAGGACACTAAAGCAAAATACTGCAGCTCCCTGCCTGTATCTGTAGCAGAACACCAGCAATTGTATTCAGGTAAGCTTTTGGTGCACACTGTGCAAAGGACACTAAAGCAAAATACTGCAGCTCCCTGCCTGTATCTGTAGCAGAACACCAGCAATCGTATTCAGGTAAGCTTTTTTTGCACACTGTTCAAAGGACACTAAAGCAAAATACTGCAGCTCCCTGCCTGTATTTGTATCAGAACACCAGCAATTGTATTCAGGGAAGCTTTTAGTGCGCACTGTGCAAAGGACACTAAAGCAAAATACTGCAGCTCCCTGCCTGTATTTGTATCAGAACACCAGCAATTGTATTCAGGTAATGGCATGCTTGGCCAATCATCAGCCAGCAATGCACTGCGATGCCACAGTGAATTATGGGCCGTGACGCGCCACTCGAATTTGGCGCGAACGGCCCATAATGTTCGAAATTCGACGAACGGTTGAACAGCCGATGTTCGAGTCGAACATGGGTTTGACTCGAACTCGAAGCTCATCCCTAGTTACAAGTTCCACCCTGATTATCACAAAGTCTTAAAGTGGTTGTAAACCCATTTAAAAAAAAAAATCCTGCAAGACAAAGGCATAATGAGCTAGTATGACTACCATAATAGCTCATTATGCATTACTTACCTTAGATCGAAGCCCCCGAATCCGTCCTCGTCTCCCCCTCGAGCCGCAGCCATCTCTCCCGGAGGTTACTTTAGGGTATCGCCACTCCGGCGCTGTGATTGGCTGGAGCGACGATGACGTCACTCAGCGCATGCTGTGATTCGCTGTAAAAGCTGGCGTTATCGTTCATAAAACTGGCATTTACAGTGCGCCTGCGCCGATGTGTACGGCACGCATGTGCCGCACACATCGGTGTATTCTTTTTTGCAAATATCTCCTAAACCTTGTAGGTTTAGGAGATGTTGCAAACACCTACAGTTAAGCCTTAATCTAGGCTTACCTGTAGGTGCAAGTTTCAAGAGTGGGTTTACAACCACTTTAATTGGAAAAAATAATATTATGTTTTGTTAAGCACCCTGTTACAAACCCATAGAGAACAAAAACGTAACAGCATGAAAAAGCATAGATTAGATATGCCAATTAATTTGTAATGTATGAAAATGTATGGACATTTGTGAAATATAAGAGAAATTTTGTTTCTCCCGTTCTTGCATACATTAGTTTTGAAAACACGTGATTACTGTCAGAGTAGGCAAGGTCATATCAAGTTCTCTTCTTTTGTGCTGGGAGTGTACATAAATTGTGTTTTCTTAAGATAACACTCAACTAACTTCCTTGTATTTTTATTTGCTATGTTTTCCTTGCTGAGTTCATAATAATACCAATTATGTAAAAAATGCTCTATAATTCAGATTTCTATTTTAAATGCATGGAATGTTGAACCTGAATAAGAAAGTTTTAGTTCTATATGATGTCCAGCAATTATTAATTTTAGCTATTTCTGCCATTTTAAATGTATTTACAAGAGATATGTTAAACAGAAGCAAGAATGTATATATTCTCTTCAAAGAGACAGTCAAAAAATAAAACAATTACATTTTACTAATTGTATTATTGCTATTAAAAAAAAAAAGTAAGGCATTAGTAATGGTTGGTTCCAATAGGTGTAGCAAAGTAGAAAAGAAGAAGTCCCAGTAAAGTTAGATAAAGAAAAATAACATGAATAAAAATCCTAGTAAACTTCCTGCATGATTTACTGTAGGTTTTTATATTTCTTTAAAAAAACAAAAACAAAATTGCAGCGCTAAGTGGGTGTGTATCAACAAATAAATGAAAAAACCCTAATACACGAGGAAAAACTGAATAAATTCCCTGTGTGAATGACAATGTGGTTACTGAAACAACAAAATGTCCTTGATGAGTGATCCTCAAAAACACATTCACATTAATATAGAAATTAAAGTCCAATAGTGTTCCATAATAATCTGAAATAAATTTGTGATGATTAAACAGCATCAAACACTCCTGAATCAATAGTGAAAAAGGAAAAGACCACCACCGATATAGAGGAGGCTTACCAGACTTAGTGGACCCTACTGAACATATGTCCAGAGGGTCAACATAGGCTTTGGATGTATGTTCCTGAAGGGTCAACAGCTGATGACTTACCCAAGGAGCGTCTCTCGCAGCGGCTCACAATGGAGAGGTGGGTGCCGACTTGAAAGATGATGGCTCAATGGTGTTGAACCAAATTGATAACCAATTGCAGGATTTTTTTCTATTAAAGGACTTATCAAAGCCAATGTTTGTGTTTTTAATACTGTTTCATTTTTTGTAAAATGAGTAGGGGCACTATGTACTCTACTCATTCACTAGGCAGAAGCCAGCATCTTCTTTGCCACAACCACTGTGCCAGAGTTGTAAGGAAAAAGACCCTTGTCCTTATCAAAATGGGGACAGGGTGCAGGGCATTTGGCCTGCTATGGTTCAGGAGGAGGGGTGCACCCACGTCCTCAACTTCCAGGCCAGCCAGAATGTATGCTCAGATAAAGGCTTAGTGGTAGTTTTTAGGGGAACCTCATGCATTTTTTTTATTTTTATGTTTGCGTTTCATACCAGACCTAAAGAGCTTGGTATAAATTTGGGAAGGAACCCACGCCTTTTTTAAAAACTATTTCCATCCCTTTGTTTTCATGGCCAGGGATGGGTGGTAATGGGTCTGGTTATGTCACTGGTTGTTAAGGACCCAGTGGTGCCTTCACCCACTGGCATCCTTAACAACCATTGATAGCGGGAAGCTGTCATGTGTAATGGCGGAAGTAATACCACTATTATGCATAAATAAATGTTTGGATTTTTGTCTGAATGCCCAAACAGCCAAAGTTTAGCTGGAACTTGTATTTCACAACCTTGATCTCATCCCTAGCCCATAAAGAAGCCACTTGATTGTACCCTTCTGTCATATTTGGACTGTCTATAAAAATCGTTGAGTTTGAAACTACACATGCGCAAGTTACCTGCACTAATTCAGATAGCAGTTTTTTTTTAGGCTGAGTCAGTTGGCTGGGTGTGCCCCTCCAGTGATCATTCCTGCCTGACATGCTGCAAAGCATAATAAACTGGTTAGATTCTCTTTGACTGAATCTCTTCCTCTGCATTCTCCTCTTCTTGTCTCCATCCATTATAGTCTCCTTTGCTTATGAATAGCACTGCATAGCAATAGGTCCTGAAAATTATTGACCAGGCTTTTTTTGCGATAGGGCACTGAGATACTTTAACTGACAATTGTGCGGTCGTGCGACACTGTACCAAAATAAAATTGATGTCCTTTTTTTCACAAATAGAGCTTTCTTTTGGTAGTATTTGATCACCACTGTGTTTTTTATTTGTTATGCTGTAACAAAAAAAGATCTACAATTTGGAAAATAAAAACAATATTTTTGACTTTCTGCTTTAAAACATATCCAATCAAAAATGTTTTAAAAATCTAATTTCTTCATCAATTTAGGGCAATATATATTCTGCTACATATTTTTGGTAAAAAAAATCTCAATGAGCTTATATTGATTGGTTTGCGCAAATGTTATAGCATTTACAAACTATGGGATATATTTATGGAATTTTTAGTTATTTTTTACTAGTAATGGTGGCGATTAGTGACTTGGGAAGGGGTTAACATCAGGGGCAATCAAAGGGTTAACTGTGTTCCTAGCCAGGGTTTGTGTGCAGTGTGGGAGGTGCTTTTACTAGGGGAAGGCATGGATCCATGTTCCTGCTTTGCTGGAACACAGGATCCCTGCCTTCCCTACTGACAGAATGGCAATCTGCCTTGTTTACATAGGCAGACTGCCATTCTGCCTGTGAATAGAATGATTAGCAGGCGCTGGTGGACATTAATTCCATGGTCAGACACGTCTCTCTAATTAGGCAGATTAGGCGTTAGCCTAAGGCCTCGCACTCCCAGGGGCCTCGGGGCCGCCTAATCTGCCTTACACATGTGTAGCAGTGTCAGGGAATGTCGGTCGGTGTTCCCAGAATCCCACAGGGCTGTCCTTAAGCGGGACCCGCGGTGCCTGTGGATAGTTTTCCCTGGCCAGGGGTGGGCTGAACACCTGAGCACCACCTGGGTCAGTGGGTGGCTCTAGGTACTCCCTTCCTCCGGCTCCGGCTCCTCCTCTTCTGCCGCGCTCCGCGGATCTCTGCCATGTGCAGAGCACGGATAATGTCCACAGGTTTAACGGCCGTGCAGCTCCCTAATCTCCTCTCCAGGATGGACCTGTAACTTGCCAGAGCTGGCGCCACAATCATCGAGGAGCCAGTCGGCCAGTCTGCCTGGATAGGAGGAGCTCCGGTAGATGGATCCCATCCTGGCGCCTGCTGCAGCCTGGCCGACATCCCAGAGAGAAGGTGAGTGCCCGGCCGTGCCGCCCTCCTGTGTGCCTGGATAGGAGGAGCGGCAGGGACAGCTGCATATGGAGGAATTGATCTTTCCATTTTCCTCCTGCAGCCGCAGAATGACCGCTTCTTCTGCGGGCATTCATTGGCTGCAGAAAGAATATGGAAAGATCAATTCCTCCATATGCAGCTGTCCCCGCCGCTCCACCTATCCAGGAGGGTGGCACGGCCGGGCACTCACCTTCTCTCTGGGCGGTCGGCCAGGCTGCAGCAGGCGCCGGGAGGGGATCCAACCACCGGAGCTCCTCTTATCCAACTTCTTTTACTGCCAATGTGCTCCCTGGTTCCTCCCAGTTCTCCCTTCATACCCCCTCTGCTCCCTGGCTCCTCCCCAGTGCTCTCTGGTCCCCCACTGTGCTGTCCAGTCCCGTCCCCCCCCTGTGCTCCCTGGCTCCCCCACAGTGCTCTCTTGTCCTCTCTGTGCTCCCTGGCTCTCCCATTCTCCCCCCCCCCCACTGTGCTGTCTAGTTCCCCCCCCCACTGCTCCCTAGTTCCCCCCAGTGCTCTCTGGTCCCCTCTGTGCTCCCTGGCTCCCCCACAGTGCTCTCTGGTCCCCTCTGTGCTCCATGGCTCCCCCCATGCACTCCCCCCACTGTGCTGTCCAGTCGTCATCCCCCATAGCTCTTCACCTCCACCCCAGTGCTCTGTGCTCCCTGGCTCCCCCACACTGATATCCCCCCCACAGTGCTCTCTGGTCCTCCCTGTCTCCCCCCATACTCCCTCCCAGTGCTCTCCAACCCCCGTGCTCCCTGGCTCCCCCCAACAGTGCTCTCCAGCCTCCCAGAGCTCTCTGCTCCCCCCCGTGCTCCCTAACCCCTCTCAGTTCTACCTGCACCCCCAGTGCTCTCTGCCCCCTATGCTGTCCAGTTCTCCCCCAGGTGCTCTCTGCCCCCCGGTGCTCCCTGGCTCCCCCTGTGCTTTCAACTTCCCCCGTGCTCTCCAGCTCTCCCCCACAGTGCTCTCCAGCTCCATCCCTTGTGCTTTCCAGCTCTCACTTTTCTCCCTGGCTCCCCCCCATGCTCTCCACCCCACTATGCTATCCAGCTCCCCTCCTAGTGCTTTCCAACTCCCCCCACCCCCCCCCTGTGCTCCCTGGCTCCCCTCTATGCTCTCCACCACACTGTGCAATCCAGCTCCCCCGATGCTCTCCACCCCCACCCTCCCTATGCTCTTCTTCCCCTCCCCCAGTACTCTCTGGCCCCTATGCTCTCCATCACCCCCCATTCTCTCTGCCCCCGCCAGGCTCTCCACTCCTGCCAGTGCACCCCCTAGTGCTCTCTAGCTCCCCCAGTGCTCTCCGCCCCCCTGCTCTCTACTCCCCCAGTGCTCTTGCCCCACACTCTGGCCCCCCTCTTCTGCTCTCAGCCTTACTCCCGTTCTCTCCGCCACCCCTGTTCTCTTTTCTGGCCCCCTCATCCCCGGGAAGCTCTTCTAGGTTCCCCCCTCTTTTCCCTCCAGCTGCTGCGGGGGTCTCTCAGGCTGGGGAGCGGGGAAGGGACCGCTATCATGGGCTGCTCAGTTTATTTTTTGTCCCAGTCCGGGCCTGGCGGGCAAATTGAGCAGCGAGGCTTGCAAGGATCGATAGTTCTGGAGGGAGAAGAGCTCTAAAGACCTCCCAGGACTGGAGGACAGGCAGACTGGGGCCGGAAAGCGAGGACGGGTGGAAGGTAAAGGTGACTAGGGACCACTCCATCTCACAGCAAACAGATCCTCTGGAAGGAGCAGGACACTGTCCCCACCCAGAATGAGAATAGACCCTGCCTGCTGCTGGCCGTCATGAACATCCTGCTGGCATGAAAGGTACTGTACCAAGCATCACAAACAGCTTCCCACAGACAGGCACTGCAGACTGGGACATAGCACACAGGAGGGGCTGCAGACAGGGACGGGGCTAGAGATCTCTCTCTCCCCCTCCCTCTCTCCCCCTCTCTCTCTGTCTCCCTCCCTCTCTCTCCCTCTCTCTCCCCCTCTCTCCCTCTTCCTCTCTCTCTCCCCCTCCCTCCCTCTCCCCCCCTCTCTCTCTCCCTCCCTCCCCCTCTCTCTCTCCCTCCCTCCCCTCTCTCTCCCTCCCTCCCCTCTCTCTCCCTCCCGCTCTCTCTCTCCCCCTCCCGCCCTCTCTCTTCCTCTCCCTCTCTCTCCCTCTCTCTTCCTCTCTCCCTCTCTCCCTCTCTCTTCCTCTCTCTTCCTCTCCCTATCCCTCTCTCATGGACTCTCTCTCTCTCTCCCCCTCCCTCTCTCTCTCCCCCTCCTTCTTTCTTCCCCTCCCCCTCTCTCTCCCTCTCTCTCCCTCTCTCTCACTCTCCCTCCCTCTCTCTCCCTTCTGCCCTCTCTCTCTTCCTCTCCCCCTCCTGCCCTCTCTCTCTTCCTCTCCCTCCCTCCCTCCCTACCTCCCTCTCTCACACTCTCTCTCTCCCTCTCTCCCTCCCTCTCTCTTCCTCCCTCTCATCCTCCCTCATCTCTCCCCCTCTCTCTCTCTCTCTCTCTCTCTGTGCTGCGATTCCCCCACTCTCCTTCCTCTGTGGATATGGAATGATTCAGTGACACCCCCTTCCCATTCTCCCAAAGCACAGGGGAAAATCCTAGAGGGGTCGTCACCTTGCCGAGTCCCAGATGTTGTATTGGCTGCATATATCTGATGGGTGAGGAGGGTGCCCTGGAAGTGGTGCTGATCGCCTGTGTGCTAGATCCACACATCTTTCTGCAGCCATTTTTACTTGCTTGAATTTTTTTTATCCATTATGGGCGTGAGTGGGGCCTCGTGTCTAAATTTTGCCTAAGGCCTCACAAAGCCTAGAGCCGCCTCTGTCCACGGTACCCGCCGATCGGCTCCCGCTGTGCACAATCACAGTGGTAGCGAGGCGGCGGCAGCGAGCGTGCGTGCCCATGACCCAAAGTGCGGGATCATGCATATATACATGATTCTTCGCACAGCATCCGCCCTGTAGCAGTAAAGTCTTCTTTTGCAAGGTATTTGTTTTGGCAGTTTTAAAATTTATGACTGGGTCACTTTAGCATGCTCTACTATATGCCCTCTATCTTATCAAAACTGATTAAAAGTGTGCAGTGTTCATACCTACAGTAGAATTTAAACAGTCAAACAGTTTGACGGACAGAAAATGGAATCATACACCAAATTCTGCAAATAGGAGGCTGTGTTCTTCCTCTCTCCCTGTAGAAACAGTTCTGTATTATTCTTTCTCTGCTGTGTTCTGGTCATTCTGACAGATGGCAAACACAAGGAAACCAATTGAACTTGTATATATTTTGCTGCTACTGTGTACATAAATGGCAACAGTCTCTAATATTGCTTTGTATCATTTCTAAACATGACCAACTTTTCTATTTTGCATCTCAAAGTATGGTTTCTTGTAAATCCAGCTTCTGGGGTTTTACAGTGGTGAAGCTGGATATTCTTTTACCTGGGGAAAAGTCACAGTTCAGTGCCCCCCCTCCCTTTCATCCCCACCCAAGAGAAAATTTCTCTATCCACACACCCCCAGCCCCCCTGCCCAGATAGAGAATTTCAAGTATAATAAATAAATAAGCCATAGGATGATAATCAATAATATATATTAGTAATTTCAAAATTTTGGTAAAAGTGACTTGCTGTACATGTAGTGTGATGGCTTACACAGTCACCGCGTAGGTGAGGTTTGAATGAAACAATTTCAAATGGATTAGGAGGGGTGCCTCTGGGAAGGAAGAAGTGAGACAAGAAGTGGGTCTATAATAAGGCCTACTTCTGTGCACTCTTCTTCCTTTCTGGTGCCCCTCCTAATCTGCCAGGGAGGCAAAGTTTGAAATCGCCTCATTCTACGGTCGTGGCTGGCTTATTAGCCCGCTCAGCTGTTTTTTTTGCGACATTGCCCCATTCTAATCCATTAAAATATTTTTTTTTCACAAAATTGCATTTGAAAGACCGCTGTGCAAATACAGTGTGACATAAAATATTGCAACAACCACCATTTTATTATCTAGGGTCTCTGCTAAAAAATACATATAATGTTTGGGGGTTATAAGTAATTTTCTTGCAAAAAATACAGATTTTTACTTGTAAACAACAAATGTCAAAAAAAGGCCCAGTCTTAAAGTGGTTAAAAGTGGACAGTGTCAGTCAGTAGAGTAGTGGACAATGTCAGTAGGGCAGTGGATAGAGTGTGGACAGTGTCAGTAGGGCAGTGACTGATGTATGGACAGTGTCAGTAGGGCAGTGGATGGTGTCTGGACAGTGTGTGGACAGTGTCAGTAAGGCAGAGAATGGTGTCAGTAGGGTAGTGGATGGTATCAGTAGAGCAGTGGACGGTGTCAGTAGAGCAGTGGACATGTTAGTAGGGCAGTGGAAGTTGTCAGTAGGGCAGAGGTTAGTGTCAGTAGAGCAGTGGATGGTGTCAGTAGGGCAGTGGATGATGTCAGTAGGGCAGTGGATGGCGTCAGTCAACAGGGCAGAGGACAGTGTCAGTAGAGCTTAAGTTGGTGTCAGTAGGGCAGTGGACATTATTTGCTATTTTATTGTTTTTCACCATTTACATTTTTATAATTTTTCACAATATTTTTTTTTTTTTTACAATTTGTTTAGGAGGCCCATTGGGGGGCTTTGGGGAAATATCAGTTGTTTAAATAGGCCCCTGATGTCTCAGTTTGAGATAGAGAAAGGGACTGAGGACAGAGATTCTCCAGTTCTTTTCTCAGAAGCATCAGCAGCACTGGACAGTGATTGAATGAGTTCCTGTTCATTCGCAAACGAAAGCATTGTAAACAAATACATATTATGATGGACACAGGAGAAATCTGTACTGATCATTTACTGTGTTCATTAAGAAAAGGAAGGGGGCAGTAAATTACATATTTACCAGCCCCTTCCTGCGCTCTCCATCCTGAAACTTTCTCCCGCAGCAGCTGCTGGAAGAAGTGGGAAGTTGGCAGCGCTGTGGAGGGGGAGCCTAGGCAGCAGAAAGAAATAGAACCTATACAGGAGGGGCAGTGGGGGCAGAATTTACTAGAACCAATTGGCTGTAATATCCTCCTGCAGCTGCTGAATGCCAGTGGGAGGGAGAGGAGGAGAAGCTGGCTCTCAGGTGCTGCAGGAGGAAAATACAGCCAACTGGTTCTCATAAAGGTGTCCCTTTCAATGCATCACCTGGTTTACATGCCCCCCTTCTGTGCAATTGTAAAAATGGATTTTGGTACACATGTACATTTTTACTTTCAAGAAAAGAGAAATAGGGAGGTTGGATAAATGACAAATCCACTGCATCAGATTGTTTTTTTTTATATTAGAGGATCTTGTGGAGGGTATGGTACTGTTGCTTTGAGGGCCCTGGTGAGCACTTCAAATAGTGGCTCTTGGTACCTTGGGGGAGTTAAGATTTGGAGATGTAAAGGTTGATTCTTTAATGTGTGTCAATTCTTTAAAGTGGTTATAAACCCACTGTGTAAACAAACACCTACAGGTAAGCCTAGATTAAGGATTACCTGTAGGTGCATGAAATATCTCCTTAACCTACACGGTTAAGGAGATATTTGCATTTGAACCCGTCGCCGCTGACGTCATGCGCATGGGGTTAATCCCATTCACAAATTCGGCTAGGTCGCAGGATTCGACGACGTAGTCGAATTTGACGGCTCCCGCGCATGCGCGGAGTCACGTCTTCGCCGCTCCGGCCAATCACAGCGCCGGAGCGGCGCTGTGATTGGCTGGTGCAGCGATACCCGGAAGTAACATTCCAGCTATCGCCGCAGTGATGGCTGCGTCTGGAGAGAGGGACGCGGACTGCTTCGGGGGCCCCGATCTAAGGTAAGTGGTACATAATGAGCTAGTATGCTAGTCATACTAGCTCATTATGCCTTTCTCTTGCAGGTTGCCTAAAAAAAAAAAAAAAAACGAATAGTGGGTTTACAACCACTTTAACTGTCTTTGTCACAATGCTATATGGGAGCTGCATTGTCCACTGGTGCTAATGCATTGTAGTGCTGAAAGTTGAATGTTGTTGTTAAAAAAAAGAAAATAAATATATATTTTTTTGTTTCATAAGGAAATAAAAAAAAATATTTATACATTAACAAGCTTCAGAGAGTACCTTATGACTTTTGGTCTTCCAAAATAATATGTTGTCTCTGTAATCTTTGGGAAACAAGAAAGCATTAAAAAGTCATTATCTAAAAACAAAGCATTCCAATGGATGTATCACTCGGAAATACCTCAATTTTAGTAAATCATCTTGCTTAAATAAAAAGTTCAGATATAGCAGGTAAAATAGTTCTAGAATGTATATTTACTGTTGGAACACAAAGAAAGCAATGCATTTTCCAAACCTGTAGCAAGAAGGTAGCAGTAGGCAGATTCCTCTAACCAAGCTGCAAAATTGTGAGTGGATAGTTGAATATGGATATCAAATAGCCTGTGCAGCCTCTGACAAGAAGCATAGAGCTCCACCTGCTGACTGCAAATGAATTAAATCACCCTTTGTAATGTTACATGTTTACATGATAAAAAAAAAATCATTTTTGTAAATGTTATAGTGAGGCTAAAGATAAACATGATGTACTATGCTATGCATGTAACATTCTTTGTCAGTTGCATAATAAGGTACCTGCGGTGATTTCTTTCTTATGAGTACTGTTACTACAGTTAGTGTTTTCTGTTCAATATTTCACCTTAATTTTTTTAGAAAGTTATTACAAACTCAAATCTGAAATTGCATAGTTATATAGTTAGTCAGCTTGAATAAAGACATCATCTTGTTTTACCAATAGAAAAAGCAGGTGAAATAAATTATTGCCGATCTGCCGGGAAGCAATTTGACATTCCCTGAATCAACATTCTCTGGTGTTATTACCTAGAAATGTTATATCCAGTTATATGTTGTGCATTAGGAATGCATCCAGATCTTCTTTAAAACAATCTATTGTGCTGGGCAGACCTGGTTCTTGAGGGAGCGTATTCCAAAATTTCACAGCTTTTAGACCCCTTTCACACTGAGGCGCTTTTCAGGTGCTTTCACGCTAAAAAAAGCGCCTGAAAAGCTCACAAAAATCTATTACCATTAAAATCAATGAATGCTTTTACACTGGGGCAGTGTGCTGGCAGGGCGGTGAAAAAATGCCCCACTCCATTGAAATGCATGGAAAGCTCTTTAAAAGCGCCTAAAAAGCTCTTTAAAAGCGCTTAGTGTTTTACTGGCAGTTTAGAACCGCCTCAGTGTGAAAGGGGCCTAACTGTGAAGAAGTTTTTCTGTGTGTGGACTTTAAATCTCTTTTTCTCCAGATATAGATAGATAAGTGTGTTCCCTTGTCTTTTGTAATGACCCCCACGCCATTTTTTTTTTATTTTTGTGTGGGGTTCCCCTTAATATCCATACCAGACCCGAAGGGCCTGGTAATGGACTCGGGGAGGGGACCCATGCCGTCTTTTTCAATTATTTTTTTTTTTCTCAACCAAGGTTTTTATTGAAAAGATAATTCAGGTGTACAATTGACATTATATATCATGCAAACATTAGTAACATAAAATAAGAGAGAATAATGTCAGCTTAATTAACAAAATAGCTGTAACAGATAGGGCTTAATGAATATAAATTGTAAATTACATAGTTATTGTTTATATTGTAATTACAGAAAGGAAGGGAGAGGGGGCAGGGGGTGGGTGGGGAGGGGGGAGGAAGGGATGGGGTGTAGACATGATGGGAGTGTGGGGAGATTGTGGGTTAAAGTATTTACTTTTGAATTATACAGTTTAGACATAGCACAAAGTGAGTTGAACCACTTCCTTACTGGGCACGTATACCCCCTTCCTGCCCAGGCGAAATTTCAGCTTTCAGCCCTGTCACGCTTTGAATGACAATTGTGCGGTCGTGCGACGTGGCTCCCAAACAAAATTGACGTCCTTTTTTCCCCACAAATAGAGCTTTCTTTTGGTGGGAATTGATCATCTCTGCAGTTTTTATTTTTTGCGCTATAAACCAAAAAGAGCGAAAATTTTCAAAAAAACACAATATTTTTTGATTTTTGCTAAAATTAATATCCCAATTAAAAAAAAAAAAAAAATCCTCAATTTAGGCCGATACGTATTCTTCTACATATTTTTGGTAAAAAAAAAACCAATCGGCGTTTATTGATTGGTTTGCGCAAAAGTTATAGCGTTTACAAAATAGGGGGTAGTTTTATGGCATTTTTATACATTTTTTTTTTTACTAGTAATGGCGGCGATCAGTGATTTTTTTCGTGACTGCGACATTCTGGCGGACACAGCGGACACTTTTGACACTATTTTGGGACCATTCACATTTATACAGCGAACAGTGCTATCGGGTACCTGGCGGACATCGCGGCCGCCAGGCACGCGCATCGGCATTACAGTGATGCGCCCCACAGTGGCCAGAGAAGCGGAGGCCGTAAAAAGACGGCCTCCCGGCATTTAAGAACCACCTTGCGGCTGTACATAGTCGTACGGCAGGTGCGAGGTGGTTAATATATACATTTGCCAAGAGGCCGGAACAGAAAAAGTTCAGGGGGGGTATACCTACTTCATGCAGTAAGGGAACGGTAGTCATCTGAGAAGGTGAACAGCAGCCAAGGTTGCCACAACTCTTCATTGCAAGGATTTCCTCCATTTTGTAAAGGTACTGAACCCTGTCTAACCAATCCCTGATCGTCGGGGTCTGTGTTGATTTCCAATGCAAGGGAATGAGTGTTTTAGCAGCTATCAAAAGGTGTTTTTCTAAGCGTTTTCTTGTATTTGCTTATCGTGAGGTGGTTTATGTGAATCAAGCATGCTGCTGCGTTTAAGTCAATTGTCGTTTCAGTGATAAATAGGGATGAGCTCGGTGTTCGAGTCAAACATACGTTCGACTCGAACATCGGCTGTTCGATCGTTCGACGAAGATCGAACTATTTGGGCCGTTCGCGCCAAATTTGAGTTACGCGAACGGCCCACAATACACTGCGCCATCGCAGTGCAATCCCGGCGCTGTGATTGGCCAAGCATGCACTGTGACCCCGCATGCTTGGCCAATCACAGCGCCGGCAGCTAGGAGAGCCATAATTGGCCACAGGCAGGTTGCCTGTGGCTAATTATAGCTCAGGGGGTTTAGCACACGCCCCACACTATAAAAGGCGGCCAGCGCGGCGGCCTTGTGTAGTGTGTTCCGGCGCAGGGAAAGAGAAGGATAGGCAGGGACAGTGTCATTGTGCTATTCTTTGTGCTATTCTTGTGTGTAGGGAGAGAGAAGGATAGGCAGGGAGAGTGTCAGTGTCATTTTCTTTGCTAAACCTTGTGTGCAGGGAGAGAGAAGGATAGGCAGGGGACAGTGTCAGTGTCATATTCTTTGCTAAACCTTGTGTGCAGGGAGAGAGAAGGATAGGCAGGGAGAGTGTCAGTGTCATATTCTTTGATATACCTTGTGTGCAAGAAGAGAGAAGGATAGGCAGGGGACAGTGTCAGTGTCATTGTTGCTAAGCCTCCTGCACAGTATACACCTGAAGCTAGCCCGTATTGCTGTGTTTTCCTGGTGTGTTACACTAACAGGCATTTGCAGCACTTACAGCGGGCGGAGTGTGCTTCCTGCTAAATATACACCTGAAGCTAGTCTGTATTGCTGTGTTTTCCTGGTGTGTTACACTAACAGGCATTTGCAGCACTTACAGCGGGCGGAGTGTGCTTCCTGCTAAATATACACCTGAAGCTAGCCCGTATTGCTGTGTTTTCCTGGTGTGTTACACTAACAGGCATTTGCAGCACTTACAGCGGGCGGAGTGTGCCTCCTGCACATTATACACCTGAAGCTAGCCCTTATTGCTGGAGCTTTTTTTCTTTTGTGTTACACTAACAGGCATTTGCAGCACTTACAGCAGGTGGAGTGTGCTTCCTGCAAAATAAACACCTGAAGCTAGCCCTTATTGCTGTTTTTTCCTGTTGTGTAACACAGGCAGTCATCTGCAGCACTTACAGCGGGCGTAGTGTGCTTCCTGCAAAATATACACCTGAAGCTACCCCTTATTGCTGGTTTTCCCATCTCCCTGCAGGCCATTAGAATGTCTGGAAGGCAAACAAGGAGAGGCAGACAGTCGGGAGCCAATAAAAGAGAGCAAGCAGGCTCTGTGTCTAGAGACAACAGTGCTGGTCGTGGATGCGGTGCATCGTCATCAGCACGTGGCCATGGGACACGCTTGTCCTTATTTTCGGCAGCTGGACGTGTTGAGCCGCATCATGCCGAAGACTTGGTAGAGTGGATGACCAAGCCCTCCTCATCCTCCTCATCCTCTCTCACCCAGGCTCAGGGTACTGGCAAAGCAGCTGCCAAAGCGTCCTCTTCCCTGGTATCAATGTCATCATCAGTCACTCCTTCCCTAGACCAACCATGTCCTCCTGAGGAGTCCCCTGAACTGTTTGAGCACAGTGTTGGGTACATGCTCCAGGAGGATGCCCAGCGTTTCGAAGGGTCTGATGATGATACCCAGCTAGAGGAAGGCAGTAGCATGAGAGCAGAGAGAGGGGATGCTCAAGAAGGACACCAATCTGGCAGTCATATTCCAGCAGCTGCAGCATACTGCCAGATTGGCTCCAGTGATGAGGAGGGAGGGGATGATGAGGTCACTGTCTCCACGTGGGTGCCTAATAGGAGAGAGGAGGAGGATGAGGAGGAGGCACATCTCCAACGAGGCAGGATTCCCTCGATGGGCCAGCGTAAGGGCAGCACACCGACTGAATCACACCGCAGAGCTCCGCCTGTGCAGGGTGCTACCTCTGCCCGTTATTCAAAAAGTTCTTTGGTGTGGGCCTTTTTTGAGTCAAGTGCATCAGATCGCACAGCTGCTGTTTGCAACATATGTCTCAAGCGTATATCGCGTGGCCAAAACATCAGCCGCTTGGGCACCACATGCTTGACCAGACATATGTTGACCTGCCATGCAGCTCGTTGGCAAGCCTACCTTAAAGACCCACACCAAAGAACAAAGCGGACCTCTCCTTGCACCGCATCAGCTGGGATCTCCAACCCCACTATACCTTCAGTCCTCTCTGAAACCTGCACTGAGAGGAATGAAGGTGTATAATTAGGTGTGTCACAGCCAAGTACTTGCGGGCACTCTGCTAGCAGTACACCGACGTCCGATTCTAGCAGGCAAATTTCCCTGCCCCAGCTGCTGGACCGTCAAAAGAAGTTCACTCCCAGCCATCCACATGCCCAGCGGTTGAATGCTAGCTTGGCTAAATTGCTAGCACTTCAACTGCTGCCTTTTCAGTTGGTAGACTCGGCCCCCTTCCGTGAGTTTGTGCAATGTGCGGTTCCTCAGTGGCAGGTTCCCAAACGCCACTTTTTCTCACGGAAGGCGATTCCGGCTCTCTACCGGCATGTGGAAGGCAATGTCTTGGCCTCGCTGGAGAGGGCGGTCAGCGGTAAGGTGCATATTACCGCTGACTCATGGTCCAGCAGGCATGGACAGGGACGTTACCTTTCTTTCACGGCCCATTGGGTCACTCTTTTGGCAGCTGGGAAGGATTCAGGACAAGGTGCAGTAGTGTTGGAGGTTGTTCCGCCGCCACGCCTCCAAAATGCTACTACTGGTTGTGACACACCTCTCTCCTCCACCCCCTCCTCTTCTTCTTCCTCCATGACCTCTTCCTGTGCTTTGTCCTCGGAACCAGCGGTGCTCCGTAGGCGTTGAAGGGGCTACGCAAGTACGCAGGCAAAAAGATGCCATGCCGTGCTTGCGCTGGTGTGTTTGGGGGACAGGAGTCACACTGGGGCAGAGGTTCTGTCTGCTCTGCAGGGGCAGGCCGAGAGGTAGTTGACGCCACGCCAGCTTAAGCCAGGAATGGTGGTTTGCGACAATGGCACCAACCTCCTCTCCGCCCTCCGACAGGGACAACTGACCCATGTGCCCTGTGTGGCTCACGTCCTTAACCTGGTGGTGCAGCGGTTCTTGGGCAGGTACCCGGGCTTACAGGATGTCCTGAGGCAGGCCAGGAAAGTCTGTGTGCATTTCCGCAGATCTTATAATGCAGGGCTCGACAAACCCCGGGCGCCAGGTCGCCATTGCGACTAGAATTAGCTAACTGGCGCCTGGGGCAGCACAGCTGGGGAATCCTGTCTCTCCGTGCCCCCCCTCCGCGCCGCGGGATCGCGTTGGGCCGCGCTGGCCGGTAATTGAGGCCGCGGCTTTGCGGCCTTCTGCAGGCCTATGCTTCCTTCTGTGATCTAGCGCCATCTTGTGGTGGCCATTGGTATGACAAGACAAACAGCAATGCTAATGGAGTTTCCCTGTCTGTTTTCACTGCCATCTCCTTCCCTCTAATTATAACCCCCAAACATTATATATATTTTTTATTCTAACACCCTAGAGAATAAAATGGCGGTCGTTGCAATACTTTCTGTGACACCGTATTTGCCCAGCGGTCTTACAAGCGCACTTTTTTGGGAAAAAATACACTTTTTTTTAAATAAAAAAATAAGACAACAGTAAAGTTAGCCCAATTTTTTTAAATATTGTGAAAGATAATGTTACGCTGAGTAAATTGATACCCAACATGTCACGCTTCAAAATTGCGTCCGCTCGTGGAATGGCGACTAACTTTTACCCTTTAAAATCTCCATAGGCGACGTTTAAAAAAATTCTACAGATTGCATCTTTTGAGTTACAGAGGAGGTCTAGGGCTAGAATTATTGCTCTCGATCTACCGATTGCGGCGATACCTCACGTGTGGTTTGAACACCGCTTTCATATGCAGGCGCTACTCACGTATGCGTTCGCTTCTGCGCGCGAGCTCGGCGGGACGGGGCGCGTTCCTGGCTCCTAACTTTTTTAGCTGGCTCCCAGATTCCAAGCAAATTTGTCAAGCCCTGTTATAATGCCAGTGCTTGCCTGGCTGAGCTGCAAAAGGAGTTGAACCTGCCCAAGAACCGCCTTATATGTGACATGCCCACTAGGTGGAACTCAACGTTGGCCATGCTGCAGCGGCTGCACACGCAGCAGAGGGCCATCAATGAGTACCTGTGCGACTACGGCACCAGGACAGGGTCAGGGGAGCTCGGTTTTTTTCACCACGCCAGTGGGGCATGATCAGGGATGCATGCACTGTCCTGGCACCATTTGAGGAGGCCACGAGGATGGTGAGCAGTGACAGTGCATGCATCAGTGACACTGTACCTCTTGTCCACCTGTTGGAACATACGCTGCGTGGAATAATGGACAGGGCACTTGAGGCAGAACAGAGGCAGGAAGAGGAGGACTTCCTTGCCTCTCAAGGCCCCCTTTACCCAGACAGTGTTCCTTCTGTCCCACCCATCACACAGGAAGAGGAGGAGGAGGAGGAGGAGAAGGAGGAGGAGGATTGTGTCAGCATGGAGGTGGAGCCTGGCACTCAGCATCATCAGCAGCAGTCTTTTAGGGATGATTTACAGTCCCAAGAAACCCGTGGACTTGTACGTGGCTGGGAGGAGGTGGCTGTGGATCATGTCGTCCTTAGTGACCCAGAGGACTCCGGACCGAATGCCTCAGCTAACCTACGCTGCATGGCCTCCCTGATCCTGCAAAGTCTGCGGAAAGATCCTCGTATTCTTCGGATCAAGGAGAGGGACCATTACTGGCTGGCCACTCTCCTTGATCCACGGTACAAGGGTAAGGTTGCGGACCTTATCTTACCGTCGCAAAGGGAGCAGAGGATGAGACAACTCCGGGAGGCCTTTCAAAAAGGTCTGTGCAACGCGTTCCCAGAGACTGGGAGGTTACAAACTCCTGGTCCTGGACAACGAGTTGCTGAGGCTTCGGTCAGTCAAAGAAGGAGCGGTGGGGAAGGTGGCCGTCTGACCGATGCGTTCAGACAATTCTTTAGTCCGCAGCCCCAAGGTATGATCGGTTCCAGCAACCATCGCCAGCGTCTGATATACATGGTGCAGGAATACCTAGGGGCAAGGTCAGACTTGGACACCTTCCCCACCGAAAATCCTCTGGCTTACTGGGTCTTGCGGATGGATCACTGGCCAGAGCTTGCACAGTATGCAATTGAGCTACTGGCCTGTCCTGCATCCAGCGTTCTTTCAGAACGCACATTCAGTGCTGCTGGAGGATTTGTCACGGATCACAGGGTGCGCCTGTCCACCGACTCGGTTGATCGACTGACCTTCATAAAGATGAACCAGTCTTGGATCACCACCAGCTGCCAAACACCTGAAGCTGATATAACAGACTAATTTATTTTCAAATGTCACATCCCTTCAAGACTGATGCTGATGCTGAGAGACTGTCCTGTTATGTTGACTGACTATCCTCCTCCTCCTCAATGATCCGATTGATGATGATAGCTTGGAAGAACATTTTTGTTTCTGGGTGCCGCCACCAGTGGCTAAGGCCCAATTTTTCAGCCCCTGTTTAACAGGGGCATGTAATTACAATTTTTTATGCAATGCTTTGCAGCAGGGCTCATTCCTGCACTCCAACTAGAGTATCTGGGAGAGGTTGCAGTGTCGTGGCACCAGCACCAGTGCCTAAGGCCCAATTTTTCAGCCCCTGTTTAACAGGGGCATGTAATTACAATTTTTTATGCAATGCTTTGCAGCAGGGCTCATTCCTGCACTCCAACTAGAGTATCTGGGAGAGGTTGCAGTGTCGTCGCACCAGCACCAGTGCCTAAGGCCCAATTTTTCAGCCCCTGTTTAACAGGGGCATGTAATTACAATTTTTATGCAATACTTTGCAGCAGGGCTCATTACTGCACTCCAACTAGAGTATCTGGGAGAGGTTGCAGTGTCGTGGCACCAGCACCAGTGCCTAAGGCCCAATTTTTCAGCCCCTGTTTAACAGGGGCGTGTAATTACAATTTTTGATGCAATACTTTGCAACAGGGCTCATTGCTGTGCTCCAAGTACAGTATCTGTGAGGGGTTGCAGTGTTGTGGCAACAGTGCCTAAGGCCCATTTTTTCTGCCCCTATTTAACAGGGGCATGTAATTATAATTCTTGATATAATAATTCACAGCAGGGCCCATTCCTGCGCCCACCAAGAGTAACTGTGAGGCCTTACAGTGTTGTATCAACACCACCACCACCACCACCGAAGGCCCAATTTTTCAGCCCCTGTTCAACAGGGGCATGCAATTACAATTCTTGATCTAATAATTCACAGCAGGGCCCATTCATGCGCCCACCAAGAGTAACTGTGAGGGCTTACAGTGTTGTGGCAACACCAACATGTAAGGGGCAATTTTCAGCAGAGTATATACGGCAGGCCCTTACTTTCAAACATCCAACTTACAAAAGACTCCTACTTGCAAACGAAAGGAGACAACAGGAAGTGAGAGGAAATCTACCCCTAGAAGGGAAATTCTCTCCTGTAAGAGTTAATATGGGAAAAAGGTGTCTCCTCTCTACTGATGCTTTATCACCAATCCTTGTTTCAATAAAAACCCCACTTTTCAAGAACATTTGTCATTGGGACGGAAAGTGAGGTGAAATGTTCTGAACAGGGGCACAGACAGCAAAACAAATGTTACAGGGGTGATAACCCTTCCCTATGTTTTCCAAAAAGCTTAAAAATAGATTTTTTGGCTGGAGCTACACTTAAACAATGTACCTGTTCAAAATTACAAACAGATTCTACATAAGAACAAACCTACAGTCCCTGTCTTGTATGCACCGCCTGTATACGGCTGTTCAGAGTATATAGGGCCTTTTTTATTTTGTGTGCAGGGTTCCCCTTAATATCCATACAAGACCCAAAGGGGCTGGTAATGGGCTGGGGTGGGGGGGGGGGGAGATGGGGTAGCTATGCCATTTTTCTCAAAGATTTTCATCCATATTACCGGGACCAGACATTACATTAAAGCCGCAAGCAGTTTTAAATGGCTTTTTTTTCCTTTAGAAATGTCATTTTGTGCAGAGACAGTTCTAAACATGGGAAACACGTGGCACTTCACAGGCATACTTTAGACACCCCCAGGTACGTTTTTTAAAGGAATATTTGTCTTTTTTTTTTTCACTTTATGCATCATTAAAATGATTGCTCCCGAAAAACGGACGTTTTTAAAACTTATTTTTGCATTGATACATGTCCCCTGGTGCAGAACCCGGGTTCCCAAACCCTTTTTAGGACAATAACATGCATATTAGTCGTTATAATTAGCACTTTAGATTTCGAACGTTCGCATCCATTGTATTTAATAGGGTTCTAACGTTCGTGCGAACATTCGGTCCGTTTGCGGGTTCTGGTGCGAACCGAACCCGGGGGTGTTCGGCTCATCCCTAGTGATAAACTTGATCCATTTGATAATGTTCTCCCAATATCTCTGGATCAGTGGGCACTCCCACCAAATATGTAGGAAAGACCCCTTTTCCGAGCTACATCCAGCTTAAGTCCGATTCGGTATGAAACCATCTCCTGGCCCTCTGTGGCATAATATACCACTGAGTGAGTATCTTATAGGAGACCTCCTGGTATTTAGAGCTCAGGGAGCATTTATGGGTTAGAATGCAAGCCTTCTCCCATTGATTTTCACTTATCGTGATGCCCAGGTCCCTTTCCCACCTCTCCTTGTGTTTTCTATTATCTGGGTGCGGGGTTTGAATTAACCATGAGTATGCCAGAGAGGTGGTTTTGGATATCTGGGATCTCTTGAAGCAAATAGATTCGAGATTTGTGAGTGGGAGGGAGAAAGAGGATTTCAGTTTGTTGTTCACCAGGAAGTCTATTAATTGAATATAGAACCAAAAGCCAGGAAATGCTTCCCCGAATTCTTGTCGTAGTGTGTCATAAGACTTAACTTTGGGGCCTATCATACACTGGGAGACCAGTAAGTTTGGGATCGTCTTTTGGTCCAGGCCCGGATAAAAGTCAGGGTTATTGGTAATAGGTAGGGATGAGCTTCGAGTTCGAGTCGAACTCATGTTCGACTCGAACATTGCCTGTTCGCCCGTTCGCCGAACAGCGAACAAATTGGGGTGTTCGCGGCAAATTTGAAAAATCTATGGGAGAAATCTAAAGTGCTAATTATAAAGGCTTATATGCAAGTTATTGTCCTAAAAAGTGTTTGGGGACCCGGGTCCTGCCCCAGGGGACATGTATCAATGCAAAAAGAAGTTTTAAAAACTGCCGTTTTTTCGGGAGCAGTGATTTTAACAATGCTTAAAATGAAAAAATAAAAGTGAAATATTCCTTTAAATTTCGTACCTGGGGGGTGTGTATGATATGCATGTAAAGTGGCGCATGTTTCCCGTGCTTAGAACTGTCCCTGCAAAAAATGTCATTTTTGAAAGAAAAAAAGTCATTTAAAACTCACTCGCGGCTATTAATGAATTGTCGGCTCCCGGCAATACATACAAAAGTCATTGATAAAAATAAAAAAAAGCGTGGGGGTTCCCCAGAATTCAATTACCAGGCCCTTCAGGTCTGGAATGGATATTAAGGGGAACCCCGCCGCAAATTAAAAAAAAATTTTACGTGGGTTCCCCCAAATATCCATTCCAGGCCCTTCAGATCTGGCATGGATTTTAAGGGGAACTCCACCCCAAATGTAAAAAAAAATGGCGTGGAGTCCCCCTAAAAATCCATACCAGACCCCTTATCCGAGCACGCAACCTGGCCAGCCGCAGGGGAAAAGGGGGGGGACGAGAGAGCGGCCTCCCCTCCCTCCTGAACCGTACCAGGCCACATGCCCTCAACATGGGGAGGATGTCCCCATGTTGATGGGGACAAGGGCCTCACCCCCACAACCCTTGCCCGGTGGTTGTGGGGGTCTGCGGGCGGGGGGCTTATCGGAATATGGAAGACCCCTTTAACAAAGGGGACCCCCAGATCCCGCCCCCCCCCCCCTATGTGAATTATGAAGAAAGCGTAAAAAAATGTTTAAAAAAACACACAAACACCTTGAAAAAGTCCTTTATTTAAAAAAAAAACAAAAAAAAACATTCCAGCGGTGAAATCCAGAGTCCCGCGGCGATCCCGATGTCCAGCGCTGTTCTTCATTGGTTGTGCCTGAGCGAACCTGATGGGGAACTCCCTCTCAGTATTTTAAATGTATAGACCCGCCCCTTCTAAAGTTCCCCATCAGGTCCGCTCAGCGGACCAGATGCGGAACATGAGAAGGGGCGGGTCTATACATGTATTACCAAAGTGAGAGCAGTTCCCCATCAGGTCCGCCCCCTCGGTATGTCAGACCCGCCTACGTCATTGGCTTGAGCAGGGAACTTCCTTCACTGTGTAATTTAAATTTACAGGATGTCGATGTGTCTTTGAGGGGGGAAAGGGGGATGTTAAAGTTACTCACAATTATGTATGAGATTGAATAGAAATACCTTCTATCAGTCCTGGAAGCGCGCAGGGTTTTAGACCCGTGTCTCAGGAAAGGTCTCTTGCATAGATAAGCATATTGGTGCAAAGACATAAAAAAAAAAAGGAATCAGGTTAGATGAGGCAAGAACAGAAAAAAGTCATAACCTATGGAGCAAAAGTGATAGTATACAATGAGCACAAAGGATGTACATTGTTGGTGTTAACTGGCTCTTCTGTATTCCTCCTATTCGATTGGAAGCATTGTCATTTTCCCTTTAGGGATAGGTTGCCATGAGAAGAGGAGAACAATGTAGTCTTTTTCAACAATGGCATAGATATGAGGGCCCTCTAGTGGGTGATAAGGGGAATGTTTCACTGAGTAAATAATCATAATGGTTCCAAAGAGCATTCTTAAACTTGGAGCTCCATCTAGCGGTGGAGCCTAGAATGGCAGTCTCAGATTAATGGATTAGTAACAGAATCCAAGGTAAGAACATAAAAATGTAGAAAAAAAAGGAAAAAAAAGAAGAAAAAATAAGAACAAAACAGCAACAAAAATGGGTGCTGTTACCCCGTGTGGAGAACAAGTGTTCACAAACTGGTCTGCAAGTCAGCAAAGGCGTGGGGGAGTTGAGTATCAAGAATCCTCATATACGCCCTGTTTCCCTTGATCTCGGACTCTTATAGTTCTTAGAAGAAGCTGGAGAGCTATATTTGTTCCTGTCAGTATTTCTGCGTTGATTTCTTTGTTGGGAAGGTGTAAGCATAGGGGAATGACCCGGGTTAAACTGAGGGTTATTGATGGGGGGAGGTAGACGGAACTCTGCATACCAGTCTGGTAAATCAACAGGAGCAATCTGCAGATTCTCACAGAATTTGAGTATATCATCTGGTACTCTGAGCACCTGTTGTTTCCCCATGTAGTTAGCTTGTAGTGCGAATGGAAAATTCCAGCAATAATTTATTCCCTCCTCCTTCAGAACTTTAAGGAGGGGTCTCAGGGCTCTCCTGTTTTTCAGCGTGATGGGGGATAAATCTTGGAATAGTTGAATTGCAGTACCTTCACATAATATCTGGTCACTCTTTCTAGCTTTTTGTAGGATTTCTTCTTTCAGACAGTAGTTTGGGAGACAGCAAATAATATCTCTGGGTGGATTGTCATCCGGGGCTCTAGGTCTGAGGGCTCTGTGCGCTCTGTCGTATTCGATGGGGGATTGCTCCGGCCGTTCAATTAGGCCATTAAAGATGGCGGTCAGAGTGGGTTTTATCTGTTCGGGGGTAATCGCCTCAGGGACCCCCCTAATCCTAATATTGTTTCTCCTTCCTCTATTGTCCAAATCCTCGATTTGCCTGTTTGTGTCGATTAAATGTTGGGAATGGACTGACGTTGATGCCCGCTCAGTAACCGCCAACTGTTCTGAACGTTTAAGAAGTTCAGTCTTAATGTCTGTAATTGCGGCCGAGAATGAGCTTTTTATATCTGCTGCGATATCAGTCATTGCAGCGTAGGTCAGTGGTATGTCAGTATGAGCGTTACCTCTGGCTGAGTCCTCAGAAGCAGGGAGAGAGATCTCGTCATCCTCAATGTCCTCCTCCCCGCTCGGCCTGTGTGTCGGCGCCATTTTGGGAGTCTTACTGCCGCCGCTGTAGCTGAATTTATTTAGGTTTGTCGGCGTAAGCTTCCCCCTCGGGGTGTTCAGCGAGAGCAGGGATCGACTGTGGTTTCCTCTCTTAATTTGAGTGGACATAATCCCCGGAAAACAGTTTTTTTTCAGCTCTCAGGTCTCTCGTGTGCCTGGAGCTCCTTCACTCTGCTGCCATCCACGCTGCGTGCCAAGCCACGCCCCATGATTTTTTATATATATTGCCGGGAGCCAGCAATACAGCCGCAGGCAATTTTTAAATGACATTTTTTCCTTTAGAAATGTAATTTTGCTGCGGGACTGTTATGACCATGGGGAAAATGCGCTACTTTACAGGCAGACTAAGACACAATATTTAAAGGAATATTTCATTTTTATTGTTTCAATTTAAGTTTTATTAAAATTACTGCTCCTAAAAAAATGTCAGTTTTTAAAACTTTTATTTTGCATTGATACATGTCCCCTGGTGCAGTACCCAGGTCCCCAAACACTTTTTATGACAAAAACGTGCATATAAGCCTTAAAAATTAGCACTTTTGATTTTTCACGTTCATGTCCCATAGACTTTAACAGTGTTTGCATGTTTGCACAAATTGTTTGTACGCACGTTCTGGTGCGAACCGAGCCGGGGGTGTTCGGCTCATCCCTACCTACCATATGTGTTGAGTCTAACTAATGGCTGCTCTGCATCTTGGATTCCACAAAATGGTTTAGGCCTGTATAAGCCAATGGAAGTGCAAAAGCAGCTTGATGCTGCTTAAATGCAGGTCAAATGCACCTGTGAAAAAACTGATATCAAATGTAGGGATGATCAAACTGGCCTGGTATGGATTTTGGGGGGACCCCCACGTAATTATTTTTTTACATTTTGGTGCGGGGTTCCCCTTAATATTCATACCAGACCCAAAGGGCCTGGTAATGGACTGGGGGGAAACCCATGCCGTTTTTTTCTTAGATTTTTATCTATATTGCCAGGATCCGACAATTCATTACAGCCGCGAGCAGTTTTAAATTAAATTTTTTCCTTTAGCAATGTAATTTTGCTGTGGTACTGTTCTAAACACGGGAAAGATTTTCTGCTTCGCAGGCATATTAAGGACACCCCCAGGCACAATATTTAAAGGAATGTTTAATTTTTATTGTTTCACTTTAAGCATTATTAAAATCACTGCTCTTGAAAAAATTGCAGTTTTAAATCTTTTTTTGCATTGATACATGTCCCCTGGGGAAGACCCAGGTCCCCAAACACTTTTTTATGGCAATAACTTGCATATAAGCCTTTAAAATTAACACTTTTGATTTTTCATGTTCGTGTCCTATAGACTTTAACGGTGTTCACACAATTTTTTTGCATGTTTGCAAGTTCTGGTGCAAACTGAACCGGAGGTGTTCAGCTCATTCCTAATTTTGAACATCATTTTTAACCCTCACAATGATTACCATGTAATATGCATAGTAATCAACGAGTTACAAAAGATTAGCAAATACTATTGTTAATATGGTATTTCTTGTAATCAGAATGTAACAGTACTGTTTGGGAGGGAAGGGTCAAAGGTGTGTCCACAGCCTATCACATGTCCCCACTCCCAGCCCACTTCCGGTCTGTTGGTATTTCTTGCCCTATTGTTCAGTCCCGTCACATCACTTGACAAAGCACGTAGTGTGTACACGTCGTCACGGTGACAGGACAACGTTCAGGATCTGCCTCCCCGTGCCTTCTCTCCACCCTCATCCTTTGGATACAGCCCTGTCTGTCAGCGCAGCGGAAGACGTCACCTCTCAGACGCTGCCCCAACACAGTGCCAATGTCAGGAACTCCACAGAGCATCCGGCTGGATCACACGCCACTTACTTTACCACACATAAGTCCCCCATTGACCATCCTATCTGCAGCTGACTTTTGTCAGCACATCACCACCCCTGCACGGTCTCCATGCACAGAGATCCACAGGGACTCCGGTTTGGCTTTACATGCATCCAGAAAAGGGAAAGGGGGTTCCTCAACTGTCCATCCTTCTTCGTGTGGTTGTGACCATTGACCACCACACCAGCAACACCATTGGTGCTCAGTGACACATCTGGGACCTTTCCATCCAGAGACAGGCAGAACCACATGGAGCAACTACATCTGTGAATTGATACTAGGGATGAGCCGAACACCCCCCAGTTCGGTTCGCACCAGAACTCGCGAACAGGCAATAAATTTGTTCGAACATCCGAACACCGTTAAAGTCTATGGGACTCGAACATGAAAAATCTAAAGTGCTAATTTTAAAGGCTTATATGCAAGTTATTGTCATAAAAAGTGTTTGGGGACCGGGTCCTGCCCCAGGGGACATGTATCAATGCAAAAAAAAGTTTTAAAAACGGACGTTTTTTTGGGAGCAATTATTTTAATAATGCTTAAAGTGAAACAATGAAAGTGAAATATTCCTTTCAATTTCGTTCCTAGGGGGTGTGTATAGTATGCCTGTAAAGCAGCGCTTGTTTCCCGTGCTTAGAACTGTCCCTGCACAAAGTGTCATTTCTGAAGGAAAAGAAGTAATTTAAAAGCACTCGCGGCTATAATGAATTGTCGGCTCCTGGCAATACAGAGAAAAGTCATTGAAAGTCATTGATAAAAAAAAAAAAAATGCGTGAGGGTCCCCCCAAATTCAATTACCAGGCCCTTCAGGTCTGGTATGGATATTAAGGGGATCCCTGCGTCAAATTAAAAAAAAAATGACGTGGGGTTCCCCCCAAATATCCATACTAGACCCTTCAGGCCTGTTATGCCACGCAACCTGGCAGGCCACAGGAAGAGAGGGGACGAGAGACCTGAAGAGTCTGGTATGGATATTTGGGGGGAACCGCACATATTTTTTTTTTTTATTTGACGCAGGGTTCTTCTTAATATCCATACCAGACCTGAAGGGCCTGGTAATTTAATTTGGGGGGACCCCCACGCATTTTTTTTTTAATCAATGACTTTCAATGACTTTTCTCTGTATTGCCGGGAGCCGACAATTCATTACAGCCGCGAGTACTTTTAAATTACTTTTTTTTCCTTCAGAAATGACACTTTGTGCAGGGACAGTTCTAAGCATGGGAAACAAGCGCTGCTTTACAGGCATATTATACAACCCCCCTAGGTACGAAATTTAAAGGAATATTTCACTTTTATTGTTTCACTTTAAGCATTATTAAAATCACTGCTCCCGAAAAAACGTCCATTTTTAAAATGTTTTTTTTGCATTGATACATGTCCCCTGGGGCAGGACCCGGGTCCCCAAACACTTTTTATGACAATAACTTGCATATAAGCCTTTAAAATTAGCACTTTAGATTTCTCCCATAGACTTTTACAGGGTGTTCGGCGGCTTTTCGAATTTGCCGCGAACACCCCAAATTGTTCGCTGTTCGGCGAACGGGAGAACAGGCACTGTTCGAGTCGAACATGAGTTTGACTCGAACTTGAAGCTCATCCCTAATTGATACATTGGCACCCGGTTCAGCAGTTACCATGTACGTTTTTAACTGTTTATCCCCAAAAAATATACATCCTTTTCAAGGAACGTGTAGAGGCTGTTCAATAATTCGTAGAAAAAAGGTACATGGTTAGTGGCGCTCACTGAAATATAGCATGGGACACTAGGTCCAAAGAAGTCCTTTAAGCAGTTTGCTATGTGGTGAGGTAACAGTCTTTTTGCACTTCTAGGTTGCCTTGCAAAAAAGGGGGAGCAGAAGCTGTACTCCAGAGCATGTAAAGGGATAAAAAACAAAGGCAGGCGCCGCTGAAGTAAAACTGTGTGATTTTAATAATGCAGTAACATTAAAACACTCACATTAAGGTGTCTTTAGATCGGCATGTGGGGGTCCTGTGGGATGTTCATCTCCGCTCGTGCCAGCAATGTTCAAGCCCAGTGCAGTGGAGCCGGTGTTCAATCCTGTGGAGAGTTTTCCGGGTCTCGTGCGGCGGCCGGATGGAGGCCTGGAGCACAAGCTGCTCGTCTGTACTGAGTGCTGAGGCGCAGCGTGGGGCGGGATGGTGTCCCAGGACCAAGATGCAATGCATTTCGGTGCATGCGCAGTGAGAGGAGGAACACACTACGCTCACCTTTTTCAAGCTGGCTTGTGTTAGCTATACACAGCCATTTTATATGCCGGGGTGGTGTTGCCACCTAGTGGAGCTAGATTTAAGCACAATTCATGTGATAGGAGTGACTTACACTAGTGTTGGCAAGATCTGTATTGGACAGCTAAAATAAATTTTCTACAAATATGTAATATAACAAAAAAATGAAGATTCATATAATACAAGAAGTAAAACCCGTAAGACATAATATGGTACTACTAACAGTAGGAAAATAAATAAATGCAGCGACGTAAACAAAAATTGATATGTAAACCAATATAAAATAGGTGTACCTAGCGTGTGCTATGTGGATAATTAGCAACAGATGACAATAACCCTCATGTGTGGTCTGTAGGCCGTGACCACTATAAATCAACCTAACATACACAAACGACCTAAATGTGCATACATTGGTCAGTGTGCATATAGTCAATAATGGAGATAAAGTGAAACAAAAAATAAATTAAAACATGTGGATGGGTGTATAAAGTCCATCTAGGAGGAACACATATGGGATATGCTGGAGTCAATGCGACTCTGAATCAAAAGACAATGTCCACGGTAGCCCATATAGAACGACTGTGCTGCTGATGGATATGTCAAGATGCGCATCACCCAGGAATGTGGCTTCCAACACCGGGGGAGAGGGGGGGAGAAATAAATACTCTTACCCCTACGTGTGGACTCACACGCCAGCAGCGGTGGGTCGATAAGGCATACAGATGATCCACTCAGATGCACGTGTGGACTGGAACTTGCTGTAGGGAATGGTGTCCCACACCAATGATCGACAAGGTATCCATGGAAAGTTGGAAATCTCATATCTCAGTGTCCTCGAGATCCAGACAACCAGAGAGTGATATCCACCATGGAAGGGAACAAAAAAAGCCTCCTCATAGTATAGATCAGTCAGATGGTGTATAGTAAAAAAGGCTAGTTTATTCCAAAAACGAACACATCAAACAAAAGACAGAGCAATAAAAAAAGTATACAGGCATCCTGAAGCTGCTAGTAAAAGTAGTGATCACAATTTTTTTTTCATGTATGGCGTAGTAAAAACTTAAAGCAGGTTCATGTACCCGACATGTTTCGCAGCAGTGTGCTTCAACTGCCCCATACATGAAAATACATACATGAAAATTGTTTTGTGATCACTACTTTTACTAGCAGCTTCAGGATGCCTGTATACTTTTTTTATTGCTCTGTCTTTTGTTTGATGTGTTCGTTTTTGGAATAAACTAGCCTTTTTTACTATACACCATCTGACTGATCTGTACTATAAGGAGGCTTTTTTTGTTCCCTTCCATGGTGGATATCGCTCTCTGGTTGTCTGGATCTCAAGGACACTGAGATAGGAGAATTCCAACCTTCCATGGATACTTTGTCGATCATTGGTGTGGGACACCATTCCCTACAGGAAGTTCCAGTCCACATGAGTGGATCATCTGTATGCCTTATCGACCCACTGCTGCTGGCGTGTGAGTCCACACGTAGGGGTAAGAGTATTTATTTCTCCCCCCCCCTCTCCCCCGGTGTTGGAAGCCACATTCCTGGGTGATGCGCATCTTGACATATCCATCAGCAGCACAGTCGTTCTATATGGGCTACCGTGGACATTGTCTTTGGATTCAGAGTTGCATTGACTCCAGCATATCCCATATGTGTTCCTCCTAGATGGACTTTATACACCCATCCACATGTTTTCATTTATTTTTTGTTTCACTTTATCTCCATTATTGACTACATGCACACTGACCAATGTATGCACATTTAGGTCGTTTGTGTACGTTAGGTTGATTTATGGTGGTCACGGCCTACAGGCCACACATAAGGGTTATTGTCATCTGTTGCTAATTATCCACATAGCACACGCTAGGTACACATATTTTTATTGCCTTACATATCAATTTTTGTTTACGGCGCTGCATTTATTTATTTTCCTTTTTTGTTTACAATATGTCGGATTGGTAATGCTGGCAGCCTACTATACACATTGTTTCACCATTAGGTAGCGCAACTTTTTCCTTATTTATTTGCCACTACTAACAGTAGAACAATTAGAAATAGCTTTAAAAGAGACATTTTATCCATAAGTAGTGTTGAGCGAACCCGAACTGTAAAGTTCGGGTCCGTACCGAACTTTAGCTTTTTCCCGAACCCGGACTTTGCCCAAAAGTCCGGGTTCGGGTTCGGCAATCTAATAACGCATTTAGAAATGCTTCAGGGGCCAGCCAATCACCTTTTGATTAGCTGGTGTGCCCTTAGAAGCCATTATAGCCATGCCTACTAATGGCATGGCTGTGATTGGTCAGTGCAACATGTGACCCAGCTTCTATATAAGCTAGAGGCACACAGCACACATGACACTCTGCTTCAGAATAGATAGGGAGAGGATCTAGTCTGCTGCTGCTGCTTTTAGGGAGAGATAGAAAGATAGATGAGGTAGTCCTGATTCTACAATCTGAGGGAAAAGATAGAGAGATAGTGTAGTGTAGGGCCAGGTTCCTGTGTTGGTGCTTTCAGGGAGAGAGAATATTATATAGGAGTCCAGATTCAGAGATTAAAATCAGCGATCTGCATAGGTCTACCTATTTGTGTTGCAGTGCAGTCTTTTTACACTGCCATGAGCCCAGTATCAAAGAAAATCTAACTTTTAGGGGGAAAAAAAAGGCACTTTATTGTTCTCTTTTTCAAAAGACCCATAGGGCAAAAAAAAAAAAGCATTTTATTTTGCTCGTGCAAAAAAAGACCCGTTTAGGGCAAAAAATAAAAATAAAAAAAATTTGCACTTTAATGTACGCTTGCAAAAAACGCCGTTTAGGGGCACAAAAAAAAAGTTTGCAGTGTGTTTGACATATTTTGAGGTGTGTGAAATAAACCATTTCTATATAGTTTTCTCCTACTGTGCTATACTAAAAAAACAACATTTTTTTTGAATAGCATTTTCTGCAGTTCTGTAGCTGTGCGATTCAGCGGTTACGTACTGTGGGTGTGTTCTGCTCTTCCAAAAAACGCCGTTTAGTGGCACAAAAAAAAGTTTGCAGTGTGTTATACATATTTTGAGGTGTTTGAAATAAACAATTTCTTTATAGTTTTCTCCTACGTTGCTATACTAAAAAAACAACATTTTTTTTGAATAGCATTTTCTGCAGTTCTGTAGCTGTGCGATTCAGCGGTTACGTACTGTGGGTGTGTTCTGCTCTTCCAAAAAACGCCGTTTAGTGGCACAAAAAAAAGTTTGCAGTGTGTTATACATATTTTGAGGTGTGTGAAATAAACAATTTCTATATAGTTTTCTCCTACTGTGCTATACTAAAAAAACAACATTTTTTTTGAATAGCATTTTCTGCAGTTCTGTAGCTGTGCGATTCAGCGGTTACGTACTGTGGGTGTGTTCTGCTCTTCCAAAAAACGCCGTTTAGTGGCACAAATTTTTTTTTGTGGTGTGTAATACATATTTTGAGGTGTTTGAAATAAACAATTTCTTTATAGTTTTCTCCTACGTTGCTATACTAAAAAAACAACATTTTTTTTTAATAGCATTTTCTGCAGTTCTGTAGCTGTGCGATTCAGCGGTTACGTACTGTGGGTGTGTTCTGCTCTTCCAAAAAACGCCGTTTAGTGGCACCAAAAAAAGTTTGCAGTGTGTTATACATATTTTGAGGTGTGTGAAATAAACAATTTCTATATAGTTTTCTCCTACTGTGCTATACTAAAAAAACAAAATTTTTTTTGAATAGCATTTTCTGCAGTTCTGTAGCTGTGCGATTCAGCGGTTACGTACTGTGGGTGTGTTCTGCGCTTCCAAAAACACCCATTTAGGGCAAGATCCTAAATTTTGAAAATATGAGGAGAAGGTCAAAGGGACGTGGTGGCCCCGGTCATGGTGCTGCTGGTGGAGCTCCTGTTGCAGGGAGAGGACGTGGTGGATCTGTGCCAGATACACGCACAAGTGAAACACCTTCCTCAGGTGCGAGTAGGCGACCGAGCCTGCGGCGGTATTTTGTCGCGCCTAATGAGGCTGTACGAATGTTTAGGCCAGGACAAGTACAGGCGATAGTAGATTGGGTTGCTGACAGTGCCTCGGGTTCCTTCACATTGTCTCCCACCCACTCTTCTGATGAAAGAACAGAGTTGGCACCTGAAACCCATGTCCATCAGTCTTTCACCTCACCCCCTTGCAAATCAGCCAAGCAGTCTGAGCCCCAAATCATGCAGCAGTCTCTTCTGCTTTTCAATGACTCTGTTAGCAGGGTTTCCCAGGGCCGTCCACCTAGCCCTGCCCCAGAAGTGGAAGAGATTGAGTGCACCGATGCCCAACCACTTATGTTTCATGAAGAGTACATGGGAGGACCATCGCAGTACGTCTCGGATGATGACGAAACACAGGTGCCAACTGCTGCTGCTTTCGCAATTGTGCAGACAGACAAGGAGGGCAGGGGTGAAGACTGGGTGGAAGATGATGTGGAGGACGATGAGGTCCTCGACCCCACATGGAATCAACGTTATGCAGGTGACCAGTGTAGTTTGGAGGAAGAGGCGGTGGTCGCACAGAGCCACCAGCACAGCAGAAGAGGGAGCAGGGTGCAAAAGCGGAGCGTCTGTCAGCTAGACAGTATGTCTGCTACTGCCCAACGCAGCAAGGGACCGAGCACACCAAAGCCAGGTCCAAGGAGTTCCCCAGCGTGGCAGTTCTTCACACAATGTGCTGATGACAAGACACGAGTGGTTTGCACGCTGTGCAATCAGAGCCTGAAGAGAGGCATAAACGTTCTCAACCTGAGCACAACCTGCATGACCAGGCATCTAAGTGCAAAGCACGAGCTGCAGTGGAGTAGACACCTCAAAAAACAAGAAAGGTCTCTGGCTCCTCCTGCTTCCTCTTCTGCTGCAGTCTCGGCCTCTTCATCCACCTCTGTAGTGACAGTGGCACCTGCCACCTCGCAAACAGAGCATCTGCCAGCAACACTACCACCTGGGTCACCAACCATCTCCACAATGTCCCATGGAAGCGTTCAGCTCTCTATCTCCCAAACATTGGAGCGGAAGAGGAAGTACCCCCCTAGCCACTCGCGATCCCTGGCCCTGAATGCCAGCATTTCAAAACTCCTGGCCTTTGAAATGCTGTCATTCCGTCTGGTGGAGACGCAGAGTTTTAAAAGCCTGATGGCATTGGCTGTCCCACAGTACGTCGTGCCCAGCCGCCACTATTTTTCCAGGCGAGCCATCCCTTCCCTGCACAACCAAGTGGGGGACAAAATCAGGTGTGCACTGCGCAACGCCATCTGTGGCAAGGTCCACCTAACTACGGATGCGTGGACCAGTAAGCACGGTCAGGGACGTTATATCTCCCTAACAGCACACTGGGTAAATGCAGTGGCGGCTGGGCCTGAGGCAGATAGCAGTTTGGCGCATGTCCTTCCACCACCGAGGATTGCAGGGCGCTTCAGTTTGCCTCCTGTTGCTAACTCCTCCTACTCCGCGTGAGTCGCTCTGCGGAACAGCACCACTTCACCACCAATAACTGGGCCTCCATGCGAGACCTGTGTGCCTTGTTGCGCTGTTTCGAGTACTCCACCAACATGTCCAGTGCCAATGACGCCGTTCTTAGCGTTACTATCCCAGTTCTATGCCTCCTTGAAAAAACGCTTCGGGCGATGATGGAAGAGGATGTGGCACAGGAGGATGAGGAGGAGGAGGAGGAAGCGGGATCATTTCAAAGGCTTTCAGGGCAGTCTTTCACAAGTGGCTACGAGGGTGGGTTCCTGCACCAACAAACGCCAGGTACACAATTGTCCGGCAGAAAGGGAACAGTTCTGGAGGATGACGAGGTGGAGGAGGAGATGGAGGAGGAGGAGGAGGAGGAGGCATTTTCACAGCAGGGTGGCACCCAGACCAGCTCGTGGCCATCACTGGTGCGTGGCTGGGGGGATACAGAGGACACAGACGATACACCTCCCACAGAGGACAGATTTTCTTTGCCTCTGGGCAGCCTGGCACACATGAGCGATTACATGCTGCAGTGTTTCCGCAATGACCGCCGAGTTGCCCACATTTTAACTGGTGCTGATTACTGGGTGGCCACCCTGCTGGATCCCCGTTACAAGGACAACGTACCATCCTTAATTCCCTCACTGGAGTGGGATCGTAAGATGCGCGAGTACCAGCGCACGCTGGTAGACGCGCTGCTGATGGCATTCCCACCTGACAGCGGGCATACGGTGGAAGCACAAGGCGAAGGCAGAGGAGGAGGAAGAGGTCGCCAACGCAGCCGGGGCACCGGCAGCACCTCAGAAGGCAGGGTTAGCATGGCTGAAATGTGGAAAAGCTTTGTCAGCACGCCACAACAACCAGCACCACCAGCTGAGATGGAACGTCTTAGCAGGAGGCAGCATTTCACCAACATGGTTGAGCAGTATGTGTCCACGTACTGGATGACGGGTCTGCCCCCTTTAACTTCTGGGTCTCCAAATTGGGCACATGGCCTGAGCTTGCCCTTTATGCCTTGGAGGTGCTGGCCTGCCCTGCAGCCAGTGTATTATCTGAACGTGTATTTAGCACGGCAGGGGGCGTTATCACAGACAAGCGCAGCCGCCTGTCCAGAGCCAATGTGGACAAGCTCACGTTCATTAAAATGAACCAGGCATGGATCCCACAGGACTTGTCCGTACCTTGTGCAGAATAGACATGTATACCGGTGTTGTGACAAAAACTGTCCGGCCATCAGATTGTGTCCGGCCCATACTGCGAAGGCGCAGCACTTGCGCAGTACAGAGGACAAGGAGATTCACAAAATCTCCGAAGATGAACGGCGCCTGCGCTGTGAGTGCAGGTTCAAGCCCCACCATCCAAGTGGACATACGGTAGCACATAGTAACAGGGCCCCTCATGGGCTCGGTTCGATCGCCACGCTTCGGGCACGGCCTCACTTGGCTCGTCTTGAACCACGGATGGTGTGGCCTTCACCTGAACTCACCACGCAGACGCCGTTCGTCTTGGGAGATTTTAGAAATCCCCTTGTCCTACATACTGAGCAAGCGCAGTACAGGGTGGACACTATTTGACGGGGGACAGAATTCGACACATCACCGGCATTACACAGCCATTGTTGTATTTTTGAATCAGTGTTGGCTACCTCGTCCTCCTCCACCGCCGCTTCCACCTACACAGCCACATCCACCGCCACTTCAACCTCCTACTCCATATGGACCTTGTCCTCCTAGGTCAAGATAATAATTGTTTATTTTTATTTTTTTTATGTTATTTTAAGTTATTTCCCTATCCACATTTGTTTGCAGAGCACTTGCCATGCTCTTAACAACATTTTGCTGCCATTTGCAGCCCTCTAGACCTTTCCATTACCTTTTTAGAGCCTTTTTAGTCCTTAGAAGTCCGGGTCCCCATTGACTTCAATGGGGTTCGGGTTCGGGTCCGGGTTCGGGTTAAAGTTCGGTCCCGAACCCGAACTTTTTTCCAAAGTTCGGCCGAACCCGTCGAACCCGAACATCCAGGTGTCCGCTCAACTCTATCCATAAGCATTTAAAAACAAAAATCATGTGGGATACACTGAAGAGGTGTATGTGCATATATTTATGTGGAGTGGGTCTGTGATTCTTGCAAGACATCCATTAAAAGGTATTAATCAAAAGAATCCTTGCAAGAAAGAACAAACAAATGATGTTTTTACCAATATGTAAAGGAATATGGGTATATAACATATAATGATATATAATTATATTACATATTCTTATTTAAGGGATAAATATGTGTATATCTATGTGTGAAAACATAAAATGAAATTTACAACAGGTCATATCCATCAGGTTGGTCAATATTAAATATATGGGCGGCACAGTGGGTAGCACTCTCGCCTAGCAGTGAAAAAGGGTTCGTGGGTTCAAATCCCAACCACGACACCACCCGCCCGGGGCCCGCACGCTCTCCCTGTGCCCGCATGGGTCCCCTCCGGGCACTCCGGTTTCCTCCCACACTCCAATTTGATACTTACTAGATCAGAAGGTGACCCAAAACGATTAGATTTATAGGAGTGTCTGATAGACACATGAACAATAACACCTGATGGGGGGAGACATAATTAGTAAGGATTTATAATATGGTAGATATTTCTAGCTCCTCATTGGTACCTCCTGGATTGAGAGTATCTAATGAGTATATCCAGAAAGTCTCTCTTTCACATAGCTTTTGGAATCTCTCTGCTTCAGACAATGTATTAGGGATCTGTTCGATTACCCAAACATTTAGGCCATCAGTAGACTTCTGATAGTGCTCCGCAAATAGGCGGGGGACACTGTGCTTGTCCTTGCCTCCCTCTATTTTCCTCCTATGTTCACCAAATCTTTGCCGGAGGGGACGGATGGTGCGTCCGACGTATAGGAGGTGACAAGGACAAGTTAGGCCATAAATCACAAATTCCGAACCACAGTTGAAAAAATTTCCCAAAGTGTAAGTTTTTACCTTTGTGATAAAATGTTTTCTACCATGGTTCACAAAAGCACATGTTTTACAAAGGGATTTTTTACACTGAAACATACCTTTCAGAGGGATCATCTGGGTATGTGGTGAAGGGGTGGCTTGTAGTATTCTTAGTTTGCTAGGTGCTACTTTGTTTTTAAGGTTTGCCGCTCTTCTATAGGTGATCTTGGGGATATTGGGTAGGATGGGTTTGAGGTGGGGGTCCTCAAGTAGTAAGGGCCAATGCTGTCTAAAAATTGATTCCATTTTTTTGGAATCTGTATGAAATTTTGTGATTAAACGTGAGGATGGGTCAAAATTGTATTTTTTTTGGAATAGGGAGTGTGTCATGATCTAAATAATGCTGATAAGCCTGATTGACCAAAGAAGCAGGGTATTCTTTATCATACAGCTTATTTTTAACAATGGTACCCTGTTCTATATAATCGGCTGTTTTGGTGCAGTTGCGCCTCAGTCTGCAAAATTGTCCCTTGGGTATGTTATTGATCTATTTTTTATAATGACAACTTTTATAATGGAGCAGGGAATTGCCAGCCGTGGGCTTGAAATGGTTTTTGGCATGTATGATGCCTTCAGAATGGTATAGGTCCAGGTCGAGAAATGTGAGCTTCTCTGTATTCCATACATGCGTGAAGGAGAGCCCATTTGTATTGTTGTTTCAATGGGTGATAAAATCATCAATGACATCACCACCACCATCCCAGATGATGATGATGTCATCGATGTACCTGCCGTAGAACACAAGATGCTTCTGAAATGGGTTTCTGGACCATATGTGTCTATGCTCCCATAGACCCATAGCCAAATTAGCATATGAGGGTGCAAAATTTGCGCCCATTGCCGTCCCCTGGATCTGCAGGTAGTATTGTAGGTCAAAACAGAAATATTTGTGCGTCAGGCAGAACTTAGTACATTCAAGTATAAAATCTGCCTGTATATTACTCATGTAGGGATTTTCTCAGAGGAAGTGGTTGAGGGCTGCTAGTCCAAAGTCATGAGGGATAGATGTGTACAGTGAATTTACGTCTAGAGACATCCAGACATAAGTGTTTTCCCATCTGTACGGTTTCAGCAGATCTAGAAGGTGTGTGCCATCTCTGATGTAGGACTGTAACCCCTGGGCCAAGGGCTGTAGGTGGTGCTCTATATATTTAGATAAACCAGAGGTAATGCTGTCCATGGCAGCGATGATAGGTCTGCCAGGGGGATTAGTCAGACTCTTGTGAATCTTCGGTATGTGATAGGAATAAGGCGTGTGGTAAAAATCTCTACGCAAGAAAGAAGCTTAGTTTTTGTTAATTATGTTTTGTGAAAGTACTGCATTAATGAGTATATCTATTTGTTTTTTGTAAACAGGTAATGGATCTGAGCTTAATTTGGAGTATGTGAGATAGGGATGAGCTTCGTGTTCGAGTCGAACATACGTTCGACTCGAACATCGGCTGTTCGATCGTTCGACGAAGATCGAACGATTTGGGCCGTTCGCGCCAAATTCGAGTGACGCGAACGGCCCACAATGCACTACGCCATCGCAGTGTCATCCAGGCGCTGTGATTGGCCAAGCATGCACTGTGACCCCGCATGCTTGGCCAATCACAGCGCCGGCAGCGAGGAGAGCAATGATTGGCCACAGGCAGGATGCCTGTGGCCAATTATTGCTGAGGGTGTTTAGTACACGCCCCACACTATAAAAGGCCGCCAGCACGGCGGCCTAGTGTAGTGTGTTCCGGAGCAGGGATAGAGCAGCATAGGCAGGGACAGTGACTGTTATTTCTTTCTTGCTTAACCTGGATTCCTTTAGTTTAGGGAAAGAGAAGGATAGGTAGGGAGAGTGTCAGTGTGTTTTGTGCTTGTGCTATAGTGTGCTTAAAAAAAACATTTATTCTAGGGACAGAAAACTGTAGGTAGGGACAGTGTCAGTTTCTTTCACTCTGCAAGTCCTTGTTTCCAGGGACCTGGAAGGACAGTGAGTGAATTGTCCTTGTGCTATATTGTGCTTAAAAAAACATTTATTCTAGGGACAGAAAACTGTAGGTAGGGAGAGTGTCAGTTTCTTTCACTCTGCAAGTCCTTGTTTCCAGGGACCTGTAAGGACAGTGAGTGAATTGTCCTTGTGCTATATTGTGATTAAAAAAAACATTTTTTCTAGGGACAGAAAACTGTAGGTAGGGAGAGTGTTTTTTTTCTTTCACTCTGCAAGTCCTTGTTTCCAGGGACCTGGAAGGACAGTGAGTGAATTGTCCTTGTGCTATATTGTGCTTAAAAAAAACATTTTTTCTAGGGACAGAAAACTGTAGGTAGGGAGAGTGTTTTTTTTCTTTCACTCTGCAAGTCCTTGTTTCCAGGGACCTGGAAGGACAGTGAGTGAATTGTCCTTGTGCTATATTGTGCTTAAAAAAAAACATTTTTTCTAGGGACAGAAAACTGTAGGTAGGGAGAGTGTTTTTTTTCTTTCACTCTGCAAGTCCTTGTTTCCAGGGACCTCTAAGGACAGTGAGTGAATTGTCCTTGTGCTATATTGTGCTTAAAAAAAACATTTATTCTAGGGACAGAAAACTGTAGGTAGGGAGAGTGTCAGTTTATTTCACTCTGCAAGTCCTTGTTTCCAGGGACCTGGAAGGACAGTGAGTGAATTGTCCTTGTGCTATATTGTGATTAAAAAAAACATTTTTTCTAGGGACAGAAAACTGTAGGTAGGGAGAGTGTTTTTTTTCTTTCACTCTGCAAGTCCTTGTTTCCAGGGACCTGTAAGGACAGTGAGTGAATTGTCCTTGTGCTATATTGTGATTAAAAAAAACATTTTTTCTAGGGACAGAAAACTGTAGGTAGGGAGAGTGTTTTTTTTCTTTCACTCTGCAAGTCCTTGTTTCCAGGGACCTGTAAGGACAGTGAGTGAATTGTCCTTGTGCTATATTGTGCTTAAAAAAAACATTTATTCTAGGGACAGAAAACTGTAGGTAGGGAGAGTGTCAGTTTATTTCACTCTGCAAGTCCTTGTTTCCAGGGACCTGGAAGGACAGTGAGTGAATTGTCCTTGTGCTATATTGTGATTAAAAAAAACATTTTTTCTAGGGACAGAAAACTGTAGGTAGGGAGAGTGTTTTTTTTCTTTCACTCTGCAAGTCCTTGTTTCCAGGGACCTGGAAGGACAGTGAGTGAATTCTCCTTGTGCTATATTGTGCTTAAAAAAAACATTTATTCTAGGGACAGAAAACTGTAGGTAGGGAGAGTGTCAGTTTATTTCACTCTGCAAGTCCTTGTTTCCAGGGACCTGTAAGGACAGTGAGTGAATTGTCCTTGTGCTATATTGTGATTAAAAAAAACATTTTTTCTAGGGACAGAAAACTGTAGGTAGGGAGAGTGTTTTTTTTCTTTCACTCTGCAAGTCCTTGTTTCCAGGGACCTGTAAGGACAGTGAGTGAATTGTCCTTGTGCTATATTGTGCTTAAAAAAAACATTTATTCTAGGGACAGAAAACTGTAGGTAGGGAGAGTGTCAGTTTATTTCACTCTGCAAGTCCTTGTTTCCAGGGACCTGTAAGGACAGTGAGTGAATTGTCCTTGTGCTATATTGTGATTAAAAAAAACATTTTTTCTAGGGACAGAAAACTGTAGGTAGGGAGAGTGTTTTTTTTCTTTCACTCTGCAAGTCCTTGTTTCCAGGGACCTGTAAGGACAGTGAGTGAATTGTCCTTGTGCTATATTGTGCTTAAAAAAAACATTTATTCTAGGGACAGAAAACTGTAGGTAGGGAGAGTGTCAGTTTATTTCACTCTGCAAGTCCTTGTTTCCAGGGACCTGGAAGGACAGTGAGTGAATTGTCCTTGTGCTATATTGTGATTAAAAAAAAAAATTTTTCTAGGGACAGAAAACTGTAGGTAGGGAGAGTGTTTTTTTTCTTTCACTCTGCAAGTCCTTGTTTCCAGGGACCTGGAAGGACAGTGAGTGAATTCTCCTTGTGCTATATTGTGCTTAAAAAAAACATTTATTCTAGGGACAGAAAACTGTAGGTAGGGAGAGTGTCAGTTTATTTCACTCTGCAAGTCCTTGTTTCCAGGGACCTGGAAGGACAGTGAGTGAATTGTCCTTGTGCTATATTGTGATTAAAAAAAACATTTTTTCTAGGGACAGAAAACTGTAGGTAGGGAGAGTGTTTTTTTTCTTTCACTCTGCAAGTCCTTGTTTCCAGGGACCTGTAAGGACAGTGAGTGAATTGTCCTTGTGCTATATTGTGATTAAAAAAAACATTTTTTCTAGGGACAGAAAACTGTAGGTAGGGAGAGTGTTTTTTTTCTTTCACTCTGCAAGTCCTTGTTTCCAGGGACCTGTAAGGACAGTGAGTGAATTGTCCTTGTGCTATATTGTGCTTAAAAAAAACATTTATTCTAGGGACAGAAAACTGTAGGTAGGGAGAGTGTCAGTTTATTTCACTCTGCAAGTCCTTGTTTCCAGGGACCTGTAAGGACAGTGAGTGAATTGTCCTTGTGCTATATTGTGATTAAAAAAAACATTTTTTCTAGGGACAGAAAACTGTAGGTAGGGAGAGTGTTTTTTTTCTTTCACTCTGCAAGTCCTTGTTTCCAGGGACCTGTAAGGACAGTGAGTGAATTGTCCTTGTGCTATATTGTGCTTAAACAAAAACATTTATTCTAGGGACAGAAAACTGTAGGTAGGGAGAGTGTCAGTTTATTTCACTCTGCAAGTCCTTGTTTCCAGGGACCTGGAAGGACAGTGAGTGAATTGTCCTTGTGCTATATTGTGATTAAAAAAAACATTTTTTCTAGGGACAGAAAACTGTAGGTAGGGAGAGTGTTTTTTTTCTTTCACTCTGCAAGTCCTTGTTTCCAGGGACCTGTAAGGACAGTGAGTGAATTGTCCTTGTGCTATATTGTGATTAAAAAAAACATTTTTTCTAGGGACAGAAAACTGTAGGTAGGGAGAGTGTTTTTTTTCTTTCACTCTGCAAGTCCTTGTTTCCAGGGACCTGTAAGGACAGTGAGTGAATTGTCCTTGTGCTATATTGTGCTTAAAAAAAACATTTATTCTAGGGACAGAAAACTGTAGGTAGGGAGAGTGTCAGTTTATTTCACTCTGCAAGTCCTTGTTTCCAGGGACCTGGAAGGACAGTGAGTGAATTGTCCTTGTGCTATATTGTGATTAAAAAAAACATTTTTTCTAGGGACAGAAAACTGTAGGTAGGGAGAGTGTTTTTTTTCTTTCACTCTGCAAGTCCTTGTTTCCAGGGACCTGGAAGGACAGTGAGTGAATTCTCCTTGTGCTATATTGTGCTTAAAAAAAACATTTATTCTAGGGACAGAAAACTGTAGGTAGGGAGAGTGTCAGTTTATTTCACTCTGCAAGTCCTTGTTTCCAGGGACCTGGAAGGACAGTGAGTGAATTGTCCTTGTGCTATATTGTGATTAAAAAAAACATTTTTTCTAGGGACAGAAAACTGTAGGTAGGGAGAGTGTTTTTTTTCTTTCACTCTGCAAGTCCTTGTTTCCAGGGACCTGGAAGGACAGTGAGTGAATTCTCCTTGTGCTATATTGTGCTTAAAAAAAACATTTATTCTAGGGACAGAAAACTGTAGGTAGGGAGAGTGTCAGTTTATTTCACTCTGCAAGTCCTTGTTTCCAGGGACCTGTAAGGACAGTGAGTGAATTGTCCTTGTGCTATATTGTGATTAAAAAAAACATTTTTTCTAGGGACAGAAAACTGTAGGTAGGGAGAGTGTTTTTTTTCTTTCACTCTGCAAGTCCTTGTTTCCAGGGACCTGTAAGGACAGTGAGTGAATTGTCCTTGTGCTATATTGTGCTTAAAAAAAAACATTTGTTCTAGGGACAGAAAACTGTAGGTAGGGAGAGTGTCAGTTTATTTCACTCTGCAAGTCCTTGTTTCCAGGGACCTGTAAGGACAGTGAGTGAATTGTCCTTGTGCTATATTGTGATTAAAAAAAACATTTTTTCTAGGGACAGAAAACTGTAGGTAGGGAGAGTGTTTTTTTTCTTTCACTCTGCAAGTCCTTGTTTCCAGGGACCTGTAAGGACAGTGAGTGAATTGTCCTTGTGCTATATTGTGCTTAAAAAAAATATTTTTTCTAGGGACAGAAAACTGTAGGTAGGGAGAGTGTCAGTTTCTTTCACTGTGAAAGTCCTTGTTTCAAGGGACAGAGAAGGACACCTGAAGGTAGCCCTTATTGCTTTTTTCCCATCTCCCTGCAGGCCATCTATTAGAATGTCTGGAAGGCAAACAAGGAGAGGCAGACAGTCAGGAGGCAATAAAAGAGGGCAAGCAGGCTCTGTGTCTGGGGGCAACAGTGCTGGTCGTGGACGCGGTGCATTGTCATCAGCACATGGCCATGGGACACGCTTGTCCTTCTTTTCGGCAGCTGGACATGTTGAGCCACATCATGCCGAAGACTTGGTAGAGTGGATGACCAAGCCCTCCTCCTCCTCCTCATCCTCTCTCACCCAGGCTCAGGGTACTGGAAAAGCAGCTGCCAAAGCGTCGTCTTCCCTGGTATCAATGTCAGACAAATCATCAGTCACTCCTTCCCTAGACCCACCATGTCCTCCTCCTGAGGAGTCCCCCGAACTGTTTCAGCACAGTGTTGGGTACATGCTCCAGGAGGATGCCCAGCGTTTCGAAGGGTCTGATGATGAAACCCAGCTAGAGGAAGGCAGTAGCGTGAGAGCAGACAGAGGGGATGCTCAAGAAGGACACCAATCTGGCAGTCATGTTCCAGCAGCTGCAGCATACTGCCAGATTGGCTCCAGTGATGAGGAGGGAGGGGATGATGAGGTCACTGACTCCACGTGGGTGCCTAATAGGAGAGAGGAGGAGGAGGAGGATGAGGAGGAGGCACATCTCCAACGAGGCAGGATGCCCTTTGGTGGCCAGCGTAAGGGCAGTACACCGACGGAATCACACCGCAGAGCTCCGCCTGTGCAGGGCGCTGCCTCTGCCCGTCATTCAAAAAGTTCTTTGGTGTGGGCCTTTTTTGAGGCTAGTGCATCAGATCGCACAGCTGCTGTTTGCAACATATGTCTCAAGCGTATATCGCGTGGCCAAAACATCAGCCGCTTGGGTACCACATGCCTGACCAGACATATGTTGACCTGCCATGCAGCTCGTTGGCAAGCCTACCTCAAAGACCCACACCAAAGAACAAAGCGGACCTCTCCTTGCACCGCATCAGCTGGGATCTCCAACCCCACTATAACTTCAGTCCTCTCTGAAACATGCACTGAGAGGAATGAAGGTGTAGAATTAGGTGTGTCACAGCCAAGTACTTGCGCCCACTCTGCTAGCAGTACACCGACGTCCGATTCTAGCAGGCAAATTTCCCTGCCCCAGCTGCTGGACCGTCGAAAGAAGTTCACTCCCAGCCATCCACATGCCCAGCGGTTGAATGCTAGCTTGGCTAAATTGCTAGCGCTTCAACTGCTGCCTTTTCAGTTGGTAGACTCGGCCCCCTTCCGTGAGTTTGTGCAATGTGCGGTTCCTCAGTGGCAGGTTCCCAAACGCCACTTTTTCTCACGGAAGGCTATTCCGGCTCTCTACCGGCATGTGGAAGGCAATGTCTTGGCCTCGCTGGACAGGGCGGTCAGCGGTAAGGTGCATATTACCGCTGACTCATGGTCCAGCAGGCATGGACAGGGACGTTACCTTTCTTTCACGGCCCATTGGGTCACTCTTTTGGCAGCTGGGAAGGATTCAGGACAAGGTGCAGTAGTGTTGGAGGTTGTCCCACCGCCACGCCTCCAAAATGCTACTACTGGTTGTGACACACCTCTCTCCTCCACCCCCTCCTCTTCTTCTTCCTCCATGGCCTCTTCCTGTGGTTTGTCCTATGAACCAGCGGTGCTCCGTAGCCGTTCACGGGGCTACGCAAGTACGCAGGCAAAAAGATGCCATGCCGTGCTTGCGCTGGTGTGTTTGGGGGACAGAAGCCACACTGGGGCAGAGGTCCTGTCTGCTCTGCAGGGCCAGGCCGAGAGGTGGTTGACGCCACGCCAGCTTAAGCCAGGAATGGTGGTTTACGACAATGGCACCAACCTCCTCTCCGCCCTCCGACAGGGACAACTGACCCATGTGCCCTGTGTGGCTCACGTCCTTAACCTGGTGGTGCAGCGCTTCTTGGGCAGGTACCCGGGCTTACAGGATGTCCTGAGGCAGGCCAGGAAAGTCTGTGTGCATTTCCGCAGATCTTATAATGCCAGTGCTCGCCTGGCTGAGCTGCAAAAGGAGTTGAACCTGCCCAAGAACCGCCTTATATGTGACATGCCCACCAGGTGGAACTCAACGTTGGCCATGCTGCAGCGGCTGCACACGCAGCAGAGGGCCATCAATGAGTACCTGTGCGACTACGGCACCAGGACAGGGTCAGGGGAGCTTGGTTTTTTTTCTCCACGCCAGTGGGGCATGATCAGGGATGCATGCACTGTCCTGGCACCATTTGAGGAGGCCACGAGGATGGTGAGCAGTGACAGTGCATGCATCAGTGACACTGTACCTCTTGTCCACCTGTTGGAGCACACGCTGCGTGGAATAATGGACAGGGCACTTGAGGCAGAACAGAGGCAGGAAGAGGAGGACTTCCTTGCCTCTCAAGGCCCCCTTTACCCAGACAGTGTTCCTTCTGTCCCACCCATCGCACAGGAAGAGGAGGAGGAGGAGGAGGAGGAGGAGGAGGATTGTGTCAGCATGGAGGTGGAGGCTGGCACTCAGCATCATCAGCAGCAGTCTTTTAGGGATGATTTACAGTCCCAAGAAACCAGTGGACTTGTACGTGGCTGGGAGGAGGTGGCTGCGGATCATGTCGTCCTTAGTGACCCAGAGGACTCCGGAGCGAATGCCTCAGCAAACCTACGCTGCATGGCCTCCCTGATCCTGCAAAGTCTGCGGAAGGATCCTCGTATTCTTCGGATCAAGGAGAGGGACCATTACTGGCTGGCCACTCTCCTTGATCCACGGTACAAGGGTAAGGTTGCGGACCTTATGTTACCGTCGCAGAGGGAGCAGAGGATGAGACAACTCCGGGAGGCCTTGCAGAAAGGTCTGTGCAACGCGTTCCCAGAGACTGGGAGGTTGCAAACTCCTGGTCCTGGACAACGAGTTGCTGAGGCTTCGGCCAGTCAAAGAAGGAGCGGTGGGGAAGGTGGCCGTCTGACCGATGCGTTCAGACAATTCTTTAGTCCGCAGCCCCAAAGTATGATCGGTTCCAGCAACCATCGCCAGCGTCTGATAAACATGGTGCAGGAAAATCTAGGGGCAAGGTCAGACTTGGACACCTTCCCCACCGAAAATCCTCTGGCTTACTGGGTCTTGAGGATGGATCACTGGCCAGAGCTTGCACAGTATGCAATTGAGCTACTGGCCTGTCCTGCATCCAGCGTTCTTTCGGAACGCACATTCAGTGCTGCTGGAGGATTTGTCACGGATCACAGGGTGCGCCTGTCCACCGACTCGGTTGATCGACTGACTTTCATCAAGATGAACCAGTCTTGGATCACCACCAGCTACCACACACCTGATGCTGATATAACAGACTAATTGATTTTAACATGTCACATCCCTTCAAGACTGATGCTGATGCTGAGTGCCTGTGCTGTTATGTTGACTGGCTATCCTCCTCCTCCGAGTCCTCAATGATACGATTGATGATGATAGCTTGTAAGATCATTTTTGTTTATGGGTGCCGCCACCAGTGCCTAACGCCCAATTTTTCAGCCCCTGTTTAACAGGGGCGTGTAATTACAATTTTTGAAGCAATACTTTGCAACAGGGCTCATTGCTGTGCTCCAAGTACAGTATCTGTGAGGAGTTGCAGTGTTGTGCCACCAGTGCCTAAGGCCCAATTTTTCAGCCCCTGTTTAACAGGGGCGTGTCATTACAATTTTTGAAGCAATACTTTGCAACAGGGCTCATTGCTGTGCTCCAAGTACAGTATCTGTGAGGAGTTGCAGTGTTGTGCCACCAGTGCCTAAGGCCCAATTTTTCAGCCCCTGTTTAACAGGGGCGTGTCATTACAATTTTTGAAGCAATACTTTGCAACAGGGCTCATTGCTGTGCTCCAAGTACAGTATCTGTGAGGAGTTGCAGTGTTGTGCCACCAGTGCCTAAGGCCCAATTTTTCAGCCCCTGTTTAACAGGGGCGTGTCATTACAATTTTTGAAGCAATACTTTGCAACAGGGCTCATTGCTGTGCTCCAAGTACAGTATCTGTGAGGAGTTGCAGTGTTGTGCCACCAGTGCCTAAGGCCCAATTTTTCAGCCCCTGTTTAACAGGGGCGTGTCATTACAATTTTTGAAGCAATACTTTGCAACAGGGCTCATTGCTGTGCTCCAAGTACAGTATCTGTGAGGGGTTGCAGTGTTGTGCCACCAGTGCCTAAGGCCCAATTTTTCAGCCCCTGTTCAACAGGGGCATGTAATTACAATTCTTGATCTAATAATTCACAGCAGGGCCCATTGCTGCACCCACCAAGAGTAACTGTCAGGGCTTACAGTGTTGTGGCACCAGCACCACCATCAAAGGCCCAATTTTTACTACCACTGTTCAACAATTATATGTAATTAAAATTCCTGATATAATAGTTGACAGCAGGGCGTTCCAGCACCAACCAAGAGTAACTGTGAGTGCTTACAGTGTTGTGCCAACACCAACAACTAAGGGGCCTATTTCTGCAGAGTATATACGGCAGGTCCCTACTTTCAAACATCCAACTTACAAACGACTCCTACTTGCAAACGCAAGAAGACAACAGGAAGTGAGAGGAAATCTACCACTAGGAAGGAAAATTCTCTCCTGTAAGAATAAATATGGGAGAAAGGTGTCTCCTCTGTACTGATGCTTTATCAGCAATCCTTGTTTCAAGAAAAACACCACATTTCAAAAACAGTTGTCATTGGGACGGAAAGTGAGGTGAAATGTTCTGAACAGGGGCACAGACAGCAAAACAAATGTTACAGGGGTGATAACCCTTACCTATGTTTTCCAAAAAGTTTAAAAATAGATTTTTGGTCTGGAGCTACACTTCAACAATGTACCTGTTCAAAATTACAAACAGATTCTACATAAGAACAAACCTACAGTCCCTGTCTTGTATGCACCGCCTGTATAGGGCTGTTCAGAGTATATAGGGCCTTTTTTATTTTATGTGCGGGGTTCCCCTTAATATCCATACAAGACCCAAAGGGGCTGGTAATGGGCTGGGGTAGGGGGGGGGGGGGTCATGGGGTAGCTATGCCATTTTTCTTAAAGAATTTCATCCATATTACCGGGACCAGACATTACATTAAAGCCACAAGCAGTTTTAAATGGCTTTTTTTTCCTTTAGAAGTGTCATTTTGTGCAGGGACAGTTCTAAACACGGGAAACACGTGGCACTTCACAGGCATACTTTAGACACCCCCCAGGTACGATATTTAAAGGAATATTTGACTTTTTTTTTTTCACTTTATGCATCATTAAAATGACTGCTCCCGAAAAACGACCGTTTTTAAAACTTCTTTTTGCATTGATACATGTCCCCTGGTGCAGAACCCGGGTTCCCAAACCCTTTTTAGGACAATAACATGCATAATAGTTGTTATAATTAGCACTTTAGAATTCAAACGTTCGCATCCATTGTATTTAATAGGGTTCTAATGTTCGTTCGAACTTTCGGTCCGTTCGCGGGTTCTGGTGCGAACCGAACCCGGGGGTGTTCGGCTCATCACTAATGTGAGATGGTCACCTAATAAGCGTTCTGCTTCTGTGATATAGTTGGTGCGTTCTTGTACAACAATTCCGCCGCCCTCGTCTGCAGTCTTTATTATGAGTTGGTCATTTTTGGTAAGGGATGACAGGGCAATGTTTTCCTGTTGAGTGAGATGGCCAAGATCCATGGTGTGAGTGGTGGGATGTGAACACATCCTCTTAATATCCGCAAAAACCATATTGTAAAAAGTGATAAGGTGTGGTCCTTTTGATAGATAGGGGTAAAAAATGGATTTTGGCTTGAGAGTGGAATGTATGATGGGTGGAGAAGTGTGGAGGTGCTAGGTGTATAGAACGAGTCCTGTATAGGACTCATTATGGTACAATTGTTCCAGCATATCAATCATGTCTGCGTCAAAGTCAAAATCAGTAGGGTCTTCCTTAGACCCAGGTGAAGAAGGACCTTCAGCAGTGTCCAAAAGGGATGTGTTTTTAGCATTTTTAATATGAAAAAATATTTTTAGGGTAAGATTCTTTATATACCTATTCAAGTCTTTGAATAAAGTGAAGGGATCAGGTGTGTTGGAGGGAGCAAAGTTGAGGCCACGGCTTAGCAAGGATGTTTCGGCTAGGGATAGTGTATGTTTGGATAAATTTAAAATCTTCACAGTTTGCGATTTTTGGATGGGTTTGCCTCTAGTTCTTCCTCTACCCCCTCTACAGCCTCTCCTGCAAATTTTCTTTTGCTTGGGGCGGCTGGAGAGGGGTTCTCCATTAAAAAAGAAGAGTAAGGAACAGAATTATCTGTAGGAACATGGGAACCAAATGTAATGGGTATGGTGATGTTGTATCCTACCTGTCCTAAAGGAGAAGGGATTAGGTCATCATGATGCTCGGAATTACGTAGTTTCAGGATTTTTTTCTTGAGAGAAGGTATGGGCTTGCCAGCACCATGATCCAATGTAATATTAGGAATAGGGGGGCTATGGTTCTTTTCTACCCCTATGGAACTGCCCGCATGAAGTAGTTGTGTACTACTATGAGCCAGTTCCATAGAGTCAGAATTACCATAGAAATGTGGAGTGGACTGAGTGCCAGAACGATTATAAAACGCATTTAAGTCTTGTAATAGTTTGTTTAAGGGAAGTTTTTTTGTCAGTGTTGGGTCTTTGTGACCGTTGGTTGGAGGATGTTGTGTTCGCGTGATGTTAGGATTATGTGGGATCCTAGGAACTATAGACATAAGAGGTTGAAGATGGGGAGGGTTGGGAATGATAGGTATGGGATCATTGGAATGTAATGATGGATCTGGGGAGGGAGGGGGAAGTGTGGGTACAAGGTGGGCTGGAGTTTTATCCACCCATGTGAATACTTTATTACTGGTATAATCTTTGATGTCCCGTCTAAATTTCCCTAGTTTGCTGTATATGAGGTCACCCTCGAATCTTTTGGTATTCTTTTTGAGGATGTCTAACCAATATGAAGGAACAGTATGTCCTAGATCTTTGATTTCTGTACATAGCGTTTGAAATGTTTTTTCAAGCTGCTCGTGCTTGGCTGCTCTATGTTTGACCATGATGTTGATCCATTTAGTGGTACAGAATTCCTTGGCCTCATTTGGTTCCAAACCTCTAGGTGATATCCTATTATCTAGATATTTAATCAAAAAAATACCTTTCTTTTTCGTACATCACGGGACACAGAGCGACTTAGTCATTACTAATGGGTTATATAGATACCTTCAGGTGCTGGCACTGGCAACTTCCAAAACCAGAAGTACCCTCCCCTATATAAGCCCCTCCCATCCGGGAGCACCTCAGTTTTTTGCCAGTGTCTAAGGTGTTGGCCAAAGAGTAACATGTGTTTTCACTGGGCTTGCGTACAGGTTCTTTTACGGGCCTTAGTAAGCTGTTCCGGATCCGACCAAAAAAGCTTCATAGCTAAACGGTCGGTACCCGGGCCTTGCAAGAGAAGAGCAAGGTTTTGCCTGTAATGCCTCTCTTAGGAGGGCTGGACCCTGGGATCCAGAGCTCTGGTCATACCCACGACCAAGATGTTGTCTGTGCAGGGTGCTATACAGGTCCAGGGGAGTGGAATCCTTGGGAACCCGGTCCCTGAAGGTTTAATTAAAATGCCTGCCGTGATAGGTGAAGTTTGGGCTTCTGTGGACCAAACAAAGTCCTGCGGCGGGGAACAGGTAAGTGGGGGCCCCCAGGAACTTGGTTCTATTGGGGGACCCCCAAGCCTTATTTGTCTTTCTGTCTGTTACCTAACGGTATTCCCGCTAATATCTGTGTATGCCTGTAACTACTGGAAAATGTAAAATTTTAATAGTAGTCAAGAAAAAAAAAAAAAAAAAAAGAGGACCGCGGTACCTGTGTTAAACCACTAGAGGCCGCTGTGGTCCATTTTTCTTGTCATGTGGATCTTTGGTTTTCTCAAGTCAAAAGATCCAGGCAGTTGGTAAGTTTCTCTGTGCGAATCCACTTCCTCTGCCCTGTTGCTGCGCTCATCCACCGCACAGGCCCTCCGGCAAAAAGGGCCCTGGCTCCTAGTCCCTGCTTGGTTTCAAAAGAGGCGCCAATGGCGCACGGGCGCGCGCGCGGGCGCGTGCACGCGCCTCCTATGAAAGAAAAGGGGCGGGGCGGGTGGATGACGCTCGATGCGCACCGCGGCGCTTCTGCGCATGTGCAGGCGTCCCAGCATGTATAAAAGACACAGTACAAGTGTCAGCTGGATGCAAACAGAGCTAGCAACAAAACGGTGGCACACAGAGGCGGTTGATGCAGGCATCCCCATAGAAAGGCACTTTAGTGGACACCAGCTGGTATATAGCAGCAACTGTGTTAGACTATTACCAGCAAAATTGGTGTATGACGACGGGAATACCTCAGCTTTGTGCTTAAAGGATATGTCGTCCAGACGCTCCGGAAATAAGTCTTCCAGGAAGCCAAAGGGGTCTCCATCGGGCTCTGAGGATATTGGGCATGCTTGTACTGCACCAATCTCCCCTGAAAATTCAGAGGTCAGTAGCCGTAGGAACCCCGCAGGAGTGCCTGGTGCTGCGGCTGTCCCCAGTCCACCTGCTCCTGTATATATAACAGAGGAGGTTTTATCCTCAACTCTGGGAGGATTGGAAGAGAGATTAACAGCATTGATCGCTGCTTCCCTGTCACAGGGAAAGCGCGTCCGATCTCCGTCTCCTCCTTCAGAGTGCCTGTTAGTGGAGGAACAGCCCCACACAGAGATCGACCTACCTGAAGGGGATCAGGATGAGGTTGATTCAGTTATAGAGGAATCAACAGTGGAAGAACCTTTTTCAGCATCTCAGGCTGAAAGATTATGGGTTCAGTCTCTGACTAACATGGTCCGATCAGCATTTAAAATGCCTCTGGCGGAACCATCAACCACTACGGTTTCCTCGCTGGGGTCGCTGAGAGCTCCCCAGGCTGTCTGTTCCTTCCCAATCCACCCTTTATTGGAAGGGCTTATTTACCAGGATTGGGAGCATCCTGATAAAATATTTACTCCCCCCAAGAGATTCCCAGTGATCTATCCCATGGAGGATAAGTTCATTAAAAAATGGAGGGTCCCTACAGTGGACGCAGCCATCTCTTGTGTGAATAAATCACTGACATGTCCAGTAGATAATGTTCCAATGTTCAAAGACCCAATAGATAAAAAATTGGAGTCTTTACTAAAATCTGCTTTCTCTACAGCAAGCATGGTGACACAACCTGTAGTAGCAGCGATTGGAGTCTGCCAAGCGGTGAAAGATCAGTTGAAACAAGTCTTAAGGGACTTACCAGATCAGCAGGCTCTTGCCCTAGCTGACCTACCTAGAGCCTTGTGTTTTGCGGTGGACGCCATAAAGGATACAATCCAACAGGCCTCCCGCTTTACGCTGTCTGTATTACATATGCGTAGGCTTCTATGGCTCAAAAACTGGTCTGCTGAAGCTCCCTGTAAGAAATTGCTGATTAGCTTCCCATTTCATGGAGAACGCTTATTTGGAGAAGATCTGGACAATTATATCCAGAAAATTTCTGCTGGTAAAAGTTCACTCTTGCCGGTTAAGAACAAGAGTAGAAGTCCTTCTTTTAAGAGGCCTACTTCTCCAGTCCCTGGCACATCGGCTGTGAAACAGTTCCGACGGCCTCCGCGGTCAAATTCAGGGGGCAGAAATCAGGGACAATCACAGGGTAACAAGAAACCCTGGGTCAAGAGAGGTACAAAACCTCCCCCCAAGTCATGAAGGGTTGCCCCCACTCAATCGGGTGGGGGGAAGACTTCAGTTGTTCACAGAGACCTGGCGGGACACCGTCAGAGACAGATGGGTGATCTCCGCAGTAAGTCTGGGATACAAGCTGGAGTTAAAAGACACTCCTCCTGCCCATTTTATGAGGTCAAACGTGCCAAGAGAGGATCCCTCCTTCTGGCACTAGAACAACTATTGCTCCAAGGTGTAATCATGAAGGTTCCCTTGGAAGAAAGCGGGTTCGGGTTTTACTCGAACCTTTTCACAGTCCCCAAACCAAATGGGGACGTGAGGCCCATATTAAATCTAAAAGGGCTAAACAAGTACCTACATATCAGGACTTTTCGGATGGAGTCGATCCGATCGGTGGCCACCGCCCTACAAGGGCAGGAATGGTTAGCCTCGATCGACATGAGGGATGCTTATCTGCATATTCCCATCTTTCCGGCCCACCAGAAATTTCTACGCTTTGCAGTAGAATGGCGCCATTTTCAGTTCAGAGCCTTACCTTTCGGTCTGGCCACAGTACCACGAGTGTTCACAAAAATTCTGGCCCCACTATTGGCCAATCTAAGAACACAAGGTATAACGATAATGGCATATCTAGACGACCTGCTACTAATAGACCACTCAGTGGAAAAGCTGGAAGTAGCTATTCACAAGACAATCAAGTATCTGGAATATCACGGTTGGATTATCAACCGGGACAAGTCAGCTCTAAGACCAGTCAAAAGTCTGGAATACTTAGGGCTAAGGCTGGATTCAAATCAGAGAAAGATTTTCTTACCTCCAGAGAAGGTGTCGTCTTTAAAAGATTTGACCCACTTAGTGGGTACAAAAAGAAAACCATCCATACGCCTGTGCATGAGGCTGCTGGGAAAGATGGTGGCTTCATTCGAAGCAGTACCCTACGGTCAATTCCATTCAAGGAACTTGCAGAGGGCCATACTGTCAGCCTGGAACAAAAAAGTTCAGGCCCTAGACTTACCAATGTCCTTGTCCCCTTCCGTTCGCAAGAGCCTCCATTGGTGGTTGGTGCCCCAGAATCTGGAAAAAGGGAAACCCTTCAGTCCGGTTTCTTGGAAGGTGGTCACTACAGATGCCAGCCTCATAGGCTGGGGGGCAGTACTGGAGCAATGGTCTCTCCAGGGCAAGTGGTCAGAAGCAGAGAAGGCCCTGCCCATCAATCTCTTAGAGATACGAGCAGCCCGGTATGCCCTAGTAGCATGAACATCCAAACTCCAAGGGTCCCCTGTCCGAATTCAATCAGACAATGCCACAGCAGTGGCATATATCAATCACCAGGGTGGCACCAGGAGTCGTGCAGCCCAGAGGGAAGCGAATTGCATCCTGGAATGGGCAGAAAGATATGTCCCAGCCATATCCGCGGTTTTCATCCCAGGAGTGGAAAATTGGAGAGCGGACTTTTTAAGTCGCCAGCAATTATGCCCGGGGGAATGGTCTCTTCACCCCGAGGTTTTCCAGGCAATATGCCAGCGGTGGGGAACACCGGATGTAGATCTGCTAGCATCCAGATTCAACGCAAAGGTGGACAGATTTGTGTCTCGCACAAGGGATCCCCTAGCTTGCGGCTCGGATGCCCTAGTGTTCCCTTGGGATCAGTTCAAGCTGATATATGCATTCCCACCGCCACAATTGTTACCGCGATTAATCCGCAGAATCAGGGTAGAAAAGAAACCAGTGATTCTGGTGGATCCAGCGTGGCCCCGAAGGGCATGGTACGCGGAGATTGTAAAAATGTCAGTGGGGAGTCCTTGGACCCTCCCACATCGTCCGGACCTGCTTTCGCAAGGACCGATATACCACCCTTCCTTACCAGCCCTAGGTTTGACGGCCTGGCTATTGAAGCCCACATTCTAAAAAAGAGAGGGCTCTCTAATCTTGTGGTATCTACCATGATCAATGCCAGGAAGCCGGTATCCAGGCAGATCTATTATAGAATCTGGAAGGCGTACATCACGTGGTGTGAGGCCAAGAAATGGCATCCACGTAAGTACGTAATAGGTAGGATTCTGGACTTCCTACAGTGGGCTGTAGATAGGAAGCTTGCCTTGAGTACTATCAAGGGTCAGATTTCGGCCTTGTCAATATTTTTTCAAAGGCCCTTGGCTTTGCATTCATTAGTCAAAGATTTCATACAAGGAGTGATGCGTATTAGCCCTCCGGTTAGTATTCCCATATGTCCATGGGACTTAAACCTGGTTCTGCCGGTTCTACAGAAACAACCGTTTGAACCATTGCAACACATTTCCTTGGTTCTTCTCACCAGGAAATTGATTTTCTTAGTAGCCATTTGTTCGGCTAAAAGAGTATCGGAATTAGCCGCCTTGTCCTGTAAGGAGCCATATCTGGTTGTCCATAAGGACAGAGTAGTATTACGTCCTCATCCAGCCTTTCTTCCTAAGGTGGTATCGAGGTTTCATTTGAACCAAGATGTGGTTCTGCCTTCTTTTTTCCCCAAACCTAGCTCGGTAGAGGAAAAGTTATTGCATTCTTTGGATGTAGTAAGAGCAGTTAAAGCTTATCTAAAAGCCACTGCTCAGATTCGTAGAACGGATACTTTGTTTGTTCTGCCGGAAGGCCCCAGAAAGGGTCAGGCAGCATCAAAATCTACTTTAGCCAAGTGGATTCGACAGGTCATAATACAAGCCTATGGCTTGAGAAGGAGACCGCCTCCGTTCAAAGTTAGGGCGCACTCCACAAGAGCAGTTGGAACTTCATGGGCAGTGCATCACCAGGCCTCCCTGGCTCAAGTCTGTAAGGCCGCAACATGGTCTTCAGTACACACGTTTACTAGATTCTACCAGGTAGACGTTAGAAGTCAGGAGGATGTCGCCTTTGGGCGCAGTGTGTTGCAGGCCGCAAAAGATCCTCATGCCTGATGGCGCCCAGCTTATGTATAGTGTATCCCTCCCCTCATTTGGCATTGCTTTGGGACGTCCCATTAGTAATGACTAAGTCGCTCTGTGTCCCGTGATGTACGAAAAAGAAAAAGGGATTTTTATAACAGCTTACCTGTAAAATCCTTTTCTTGGAGTACATCACGGGACACAGAGCTCCCACCACTCTTTTTGGGACACTTATTGCTTTGCTACAAAACTGAGGTGCTCCCGGATGGGAGGGGTTTATATAGGGGAGGGTACTTCCGGTTTTGGAAGTTGCCAGTGCCAGCACCTGAAGGTATCTATATAACCCATTAGTAATGACTAAGTCACTCTGTGTCCCGTGATGTACTCCAAGAAAAGGATTTTACAGGTAAGCTGTTATAAAAATCCCTTTATTCCACCATTGTGTGTTGGTGGAGTGTATGAGGCGTTCTAATTTTTTGAATTTTCCACATAATTTGTATCTGGAATTTTTTATTGAGTGTGGCATTAGGTGAAAATAGGGAGAGGGGTAATATAGTATACAGTTGGTCAAGGATGCTGTTTTTCTTGGACTCTTTTTCAGAAATGAAATCCATAGATCTCATTTCTTGCCACAACAATTTAAATGGTAAAATTGTGAACAGGAGGGATGATCTACACAGATATACGTTCAGTGAAAAATAAATGTTATATAATATAAATGCATGAATAAAAAAAACATATGAGACACAGGTTTTGTAAAAATATAAAACAAGCAGGTTAGTTACATAGAAAAATGTGTTGGTATGTGTGGAATCCAACACACTATGAAGGGTTTTTCTGTCCACCTATATGTGGAGAACCCTATTAGATGAGTGGATTAAAAGAAATTAATACAGGGCAAGAAAAATCCATTGAAGGACAAATGGTCATGAGAGGATGGACTTATTGATGGTAGTTACACAATATATATACACAGAGGTGCTGCCAACAAAGCTTCAAAAGGTCATAGAAAAAAGGTACATGGTTAGTGGCGCTCACTGAAATATAGCATGGGACACTAGGTCCAAAGAAGTCCTTTAAGCAGTTTGCTTTGTGGTGAGGTAACAGTCTTTTTGCACTTCTAGGCTGCCTTGCAAAAAAGGGGGAGCAGAAGCTGTACTCCAGAGCATGTAAAGGGATAAAAAACAAAGGCATGCGCCACTGAAGTAAAACTGTGTGATTCTAATATAGCAGTAACATTAAAACACTCACATTAAGGTGTCTTTAGATGGGCATGTGGGGGTCCTGTGGGATGTGCACCTCCACTCGTGCCAGCAATGTTCAAGCCCAGTGCAGTGGAGCCGGTGTTCAATCCTGTGGAGAGTTTTTCGGGTCTTGTGCGGCGGCCGAATGGAGGCCTGGAGCGCAAGCTGCTCATCTGCGCTGAGTGCTGAGGCACAGCGTGGGGCGGGATGGCGTCACAGGACCAAGATGCAATGCATTTTGGTGCATGCGCAGTGAGAGGAGGAACACACTACGCTCACCTTTTTCAAGCTGGCTTGTGTTAGCTATACACAGCCTTTTTATATGCCGGGGTGGTGTTGCCACCTAGTGGAGCTAGATGTAAGCACACTTCATGTGATAGGAGTGACTTACACTAGTGTTGGCAAGATCTGTATTGGACAGCTAAAATAAATTTTTGTTTTTTTATCTCTGTTCAATAATTCTACCCATGATAAGACTGTGTCTTCCCTCAACATTTATATCAAGTTTATACCAGAGTCTAAGAGCTTCATGGAAATTTTCTGCAACCAAAGATCCATGTTGCTCACCTGTATTTGCAGAGTCCTTCCGAGATATATATGTATACTATTTTTGCAACATGCATATCAAACACTGCAGTAAGCTCACCTGTATTTGCAGGGTCTTTCTGATATACATTTATACTCTTTTACTACTTTTGCAGTTCATGATCATGGACAAGGGGAGACCTCTAGGGTAGGGTGACCAGACATCACCGGTTTCCGGGGACAGTCCCCGGATTGAGGACACTGTCCCCTAGGGGTGCTGAATTTAATCGCTGCATCGATGCATCGCGATTCGGGGTCCCCGATGCGGCATCGATGCATGTGACCCCAATAATCGATGTCCGTGATGTCATCCGACATGCCCCGCCCCGCTCCGAGTGTGTCTGTCAAAATACCGTTTTGTAATAAATGCCGCGTTATAATCCATTAAGTGGGCACCGCTGTATGTGCTTTTTAAAATATATATGCAGATTGATACCTCATATCTCAGTGTGTATATAACTGTATACGCTCATGTGACTGCATATGGTGCGGCCCGCCCCTCTCCTCTCACGTCTCATCTCTCTCGTCTCTCGCTCTCCTGACGTCAGCCCCGCCCGCCTCTCTTCTGATCTGATACGGTAGCTACAGCCGGTGGGCGGGGCTGAGAAGTCCCACATACGTCAGGAGAACGAGAGAGAGAGATGAGATGTGAGAGGAGAGGAGAGGGGCGGGCCGCACCATATGCAGTCACATGAGCGGGATATACAGTTATATACACACACTGAGATATGAGGTATAAATCTGCATATATATTTTAAAAAGCACATACAGCGGTGGCCACTTAATGGATTATAACGCAGCATTTATTACCACACAGGTATTATTTTAACAGCAGTATGTGACTGTGTACTCCTACACATGCTCTCTGCTGGCATTTCTCCAGCTCCCCTTTGCACGTTCTACTGTGTTAACTCCTAGTGTGCTGGAATGTGCAAAGCCCAGAGAAATTTCAGCACAGAGACAGTACAGTGAAATTCACAGGCCTGTTTGTCAGTTGTGGATTCTAATCCCTCCTGACCTCCCAGCAGCTGTGTGTGTGAATTTCTGTACCCTGTAGTGCACCGGATTAGTGCACTTTTTAAAGGGGAGTTCCACCCTATTTTTAGTTTATTAAAAGTAAGCAGCTACAAAAAAGTGTAGCTACTGACTTTTATTAAACCGACACTTACCTGTCCCACGGTCCTTCAATGCGGCCACACGGAGCCCCGCTCCTCTCCCCCTCCTCTCCGCTGTAAAATCTACTGTGGGCACTCAGCCATGACAGCTTACGGCTTCAAGGCCAAGGCCCGCGCACTTTTCTCTGCCATTGGCCAGACAATCTTCTGGGACCTGTGTTGTGGGGCCGCCTAGGGCGAGAGGAGTCGCCGCCTAGGCGGCCGGGACAGGAAGGATAAAGTGGGACAGAAAGTCCCACTAAAAAGAGGTTACACACTCCCCCCCCTCCTCTAAAAAATGACATGCCAAATGTGGCATGTCAGGGGGCGAGGAGTGCTTAAAGCGGAAGTTCCACTGGGTGTAACTCCGCTTTAAGGGAGTGAGGTTATTTTTAATTCAAAGCAGTTTCAGTAAATGTTTTGTTTATTAAAAGTCAGCAGCTACAAAAAAAGTGTATCTTCTGACCTTTAATAAGACACTCACCTGTCCCACAATCCAGCGGTGTGGCCACCCAAACACTCCATGCTCTCCCCCGCCTGTCCAGGGCGCTGGCAATACTACTGTGGGCATCCGGCTGTGACAGTTTGCAGCTTCACAGCCGGGTGCGCATGTCTCACTGAGCTGTCCTGCATAGCCGGGCAATCTTCTGGGACCTGTGTTGTGTCCCAGAAGATTGCTTGGAGGAAGGGCCGCCTAGGCGGCCCAAGCGGAAGTGGGAGCGCATCAGTAATCGTGATGCATCGTGATGCATCACGGAATCGAATCGAAACGTTGACCAGATAATCATAATCGAATCGAATTGTGAGACTAGTGAAGATGCGCACCCCTACTGTCCCCGGACCAAGTCTGTCCCCAGATTGGATTTGAACAGGGGCTGGGGCAATTTCAAAGACAGTCAGTGCAGAATAAAAAAAAAAATCTGAATTACACACCCCCCCTCCTACTAGCTTAGGGGGGTGTATTTTTTCCATTATCTGTGCCCCTTTCTGATGATCATGTGCAGGTCGGAGCAGAGGGAATATTTCTCCAGTTTTGGGTGCATGCCCATTCAGCTCCGCTCACATGTTCTTCTGCCTTGGCTAAAGTCCCGGCCAGTCGCCTGCCTGCTTATCTCCTTGCCTTCCCTGGAAGAGTGATCTTCTTCCGCTCCCCACCCAGTAGAAGCCGGTGTCTGAAGAGTAAATCTTGAGAGGTTGTGAGGCGGGCGGCGACGGGCAGAGAGAGGCAGCTGAGCTTAGCTGACAGTGTCCAGAAGCAGGAGGGGAAGTGGATCCGAACATGGGGCTGCCAGTGCCTTCAAGGCTTCAACACAGGAGTGCTTTGGGGGTGTCTGTGAATACATTGCACTTTTTCTGTCTCTCTGGCATATTGGTCATACGTTAACAAAATCAGCACCCAGCAGCCATGTTATGTGACACACGGTGACAGAGCCAGCCAGAGCCATGATAGAGTGCCTGCTGCCTTTGAGTTATCATAATGCTGATGATCTTAACTAGTTGGCGATCGCCCGATAGCAGTTTAACTGCTACAGGGTGGTCGCTCTGCGAAGGATCAAGTACATACGCGATCCTGCATTTCTGGGTCCACTGGTACCCGCTAATCATTATGTAAACAAGGCAGATCACAGATTGTCCCTGATCCCCATCCCAGCCAGTGTCATTAGTACAGTGAATGTGCATATTTTTAGCACTGATCACTGTATTAATGTCACTGGTTCCCACAAAGTGTCAAAAGTGTCACTTAGTGTCCGTTTTGTCTGCTGCAATATCGCAGTCCCGCTATAAGTCACTGATTTCCGCCATTACTAGTAAAAAATAAATATGTTCCCGGATTTCCTTTTAAAAATCTGGTCACCTTACTCTAGGGACATTTGTACTTACACCTATCAATGCCATGTCAGTGCTCTGGTTGTTCCCCCGATGGGGTTACCTTTTGCTCCGCCTCCTCAGCTCCCGTGCTGGATGTTTGTTGCTGCCGCCACTGGTGGAGTCAGCAATTGATGACCCGGCCCAGCCCATTGGTGAGTATGGGGTCCCACAGTTTGACCCCGATGATGACTCACCTCCCTGCTTATTGTATGCTGCATACATTCATTTGATTTACTACTTGTATTACAGATATAGCCAAAGCATTTACCCCTAAAGAGCGAGCGTGGTCTCGCGAAACGTCATCGGGTACTACTGATGCTTGCACATTTCTCTGATGTTTGTAATTGGTATATACTGTTTACCATGTATGTGGACTGACCAATGTTCACATTGTATGCATATTTTATCGGCCTGTATTTATTGCTGTTGTGTCTTACATGTGCAACACACTGTAATAAATCTACTTTTTTACTGTCTTGATATGTTTTTTGGCTTACCATATTCACCTCATTTAAAGTCCCAGGGAGAACCCCATGTATATATGTATTGTCATGGCTTCTGTACTTCTCGGGTGGGTTTCCTCTTTCCACCCCCGGGGAGAGTTACTGCACTGATCCACTGGTATTTTTCTAATTTCTTTTTTTTTGGGGTGTGATATGGCGAGCACACAGATCTGTTTGTGTGAATCGATTGGGGGGCTGTTGCTGACTTGACTTTGTTGGTTTGACGTGCTGCCCTGTTTTGTTCATCTCAGTCAGAGTTGGGATCAGGCCTGGGCACTGGTGTGGCATATCCACCTGGCCTTACCTCGGGCTCACTCTGTCTAACCGCGCATGTGTCACCGCACAGTGTATGTGTGAGAACATCAGCCTGGGCCAAGAGGATGACAGGTGCTGGATAATTAGCCAGTGTGTTATACCTTAAATAGGCCGAGCTTGGATCGGGTGGAGCCTGGAACTTTGGAGGTGATATATGGGGCAGAATAAATGTTAGTTTGACCTGGTGGGATTTCTTTTGTTGTTATACAATATTAGGTGCTTCTTGAATAAACTGTGTGATTGTGAATGTGGATATGAAGAGCTGTAGTACTGTGTCGAGTATTAGCCCTAACATATAAATCTTACTATTTTAATTTGTATCTGTTTGCATATAGTATTGGTTACTCAGCATGGTATGGTGCAGTGGATATGAGGTGGGGCTTGTTGGGACTGGCATGTTGTAGAGGATGGCGGGGGTTGTCTGGGTATGGGGAAGTGTGAGTAGTATGGGTAGTATATGTTTGGGTGTACTGTACAAGATGAGACGGTGTGTATAGAGGAGACACTGCATTGTGATTAGAGGCTGAATTTTGGATGTAGTATTGTATTTGGCATTCATCATTTTCATGGTTTTAATTTTTGGAACGGATGGGTTAGATATGTATGGGGCATTGGAATTTTGTGCTGGGCTTGATTGTAGCGGGGAACTTGGGAGGGTGTATTTATAGGCTATTTTGGCTAGTGTTAAGTTGGAGGGTTAACATGGGTAGTTCTGGAGTTGTAGGTATCTGTGTAGCAACCTGGAAGCTCATTGGTTTTTATGCAGAAGTGAGACAGATTTTGCGCTTTCCAGCTTTAGTAAACAAAACGCATTGTGTATTTAATAGTGGGGTATGCCTGTACATTTGTTACCCTCCTTCTTATTTATTGTTTTCCTCAGATAGACCAGTTATGGGGTGTCAAGGGACAGGCTCAAAGACCAGTTGCTATAACAGTACCAGGACTACTGCTAACCAGCAGGATAGGTACACAGGCAGTCACCCTGGTGGATGACGTGCAGAGACTAAGTACTAACCAGTGTTCACCAGAGCTCCTGATGGTGGAGATGGATTTTGCTGCTTGTTAATACCAGGGGTCCAGAAGCAGATAAGCAGGTAAGGATCAAAGAGAAGCGTAGTCAGTGAAACAAGCCAAAGGTCAGTAACAAGTAGTTGCAGGTTGGGATCAGTCAGAAGCTTAGTCGAGGAACAAGCCAAGAGTCGATAATGAGTGGTAGCACAATATGGATGGCAGCAGGGAAGACGAGAAGAGAAGATGTAAAGAGAGCACAATAATCTGGCAAACAGGAAGTGCAGAGACATGGCTTAAATCAGGAAGTTCATGGGAGGAGCAAAGAGTTCAAGGTTCAGCATAAGTCGAGGCACAAGTCAGGGTTGTCCAATGGATCAGATAGGGTGCTGTCCAGCATCTCAGGTAACCCAGCGAGAAGAGTAATCGCAAGACACAGCAGAGGTCCCAGGTTCAAGTCCAGGCCTTGACATGGGGGTGTTTAGCAATAGACACCTTTCTGGGGAGTCTAAGTAGGATTGTGCTAGTAAAAGTAGCATATTTATCTATAAGAGATTGTTTGGTAATGATTATATTGGGTGAACGTTGTATGTGTGCTTGTGGTTATTTTCAGGATCCTCCCATCTAGTTCCATTTTCTTTCTTGTTTTTCTTGTTTTTGGCTTTGTAGGATGTTTTCCCAAACAAATCAGCGGCAGAAGCCTTTATAGCACACAGCTCGTCATTATATTATCATTTTAGTTTCTGAATGATGAATATTTGGGATCCTCTTCTCTGCCTCTGAATGTGTTCAATACATTAAATTTTTTTGTAATGTACTGATGTATTTTAACTTATGTTGTTAAAAAATTTGGCAATGATATTTTAGTCTGTGTCCTTGAGCACCAGTAAGGGTTCATAGTGCCCACCCCCCCCCCCCCCCACTAACGTTCAACCGAAACCTCATCCTAGTCAAATTCACCTGTGTAGGAACTGATCTCAAAATGCAAGCTGAATGCATCTAAAAGCAAACTGCATTTGCCCATCAACTCAATATCAATGGAAGTGTCAATTGATCTCTTGTAACATCATACATTTCAAGCTTCGCTATTGAATTTGTTTAAGAGAAGGAACACCATCTGCAGCAAATTTTTTAGAGCAGGTTTTGAGCAACCACAAACATTAATAGCATTTACATTATTAGGACTGAAGAAATTAGGTTGTTATCCATGTCTCAACTGAATACACTACTTTAATTTCATCACTGGAGAGAATTTTACCATTCACACATTGGTAAGGCTATGCTCATAATTGGCTACATTATTTGTCAGGCAAGCTTTGTCATTTGAATGAGCAAGAGTCCATGTGGCTCACATTTTTTTGTTATATACTGTGGCAACACAAACAGCTAAACATTGCATAGCTAGACATAAATATTCCATCAATTAGAAACAAATTAATTTACAGGTTGCAAGACACCTTATTGAACATAAACATTCAGTTTCACAGTTATGTTAAGTAATTATTAACCATGTACAACCATGGCAAAAAAAATTGAGAATGACACAAATATTAATTTTCACAAAGTCTGCTGCCTCAGTTTTTATGATGGCAATTTGCATATGCTACAGAATGTTATTTAGAGTGATCAGATCAACTGCAAATAATTGCAAAGTCCCTCTTTGCCATGAAAATTAATTTAATCCCATAAAAAAAAAGAAAGTCCAGCAAGCGCCAGGTCCATCTCCTACAGTTGATTCAGCTGCGGGATCGGGTCACCACCAGTGCAGAGCTTGCTCAGGAATGTCAGCAGGCAGGTGTGAGTGCATCTGCATGCACAGTGAGGAGAAGACTTTTGGAGGATGACCTGGTGTCAGGAAAGGCAGCAAAGAAGCCACTTCTCTCCAGGAAAAACATCAGGGACAGACTGATATTCTGAAAAAGGTACATGGATTGAACTGCTGACGTCTGGGAGAAAGTAATTTTCTCTGATAAATCCCGCTTCTGACTGTTTGGGACATCCAGAAAAAACCTTGTATGGAGAAAAAAAGTTGAGTGCTACCATCAGTCCTGTGTCATGACAACAGTAAAGCATCCTGAGACCATTCATGTGTGTGGTTGCTTCTCAAGAACACAGCCATGAATAAAGAATGGTACAAAAACATCCTCCGATAGCAACACCTCCCAACCATCCAAGAACAGTTTGGTGAGGAACAATTACTTTTCCAGCATGATGGATCACCCTGCCAAAAGGCAAAACTGATAACTAAATGGCTTGGGGAATAAAACATTCAAATTTTGGGTCCATGGCCAGAAAACTCCCCAGAACTTAATCCCATCAAGAACTTGTGGTAAATCCTCAAGAGGCGGGTGAAAAAAAAACGAACTCTGACAAACTGCAAGTATTGATTACGCAAGAATGGGCTGCCATCAGTCAGGATGTTGCCCAGTTTATTGACAGCATGCCAGGGGGAATTGCAGAGGTCCTGAAAAGGAAGGGTCAAATATTGACTCTGCATAAACTTCATGTCATTGTCAATGAAAGCCTTTGACACTTATGAAATGCTTGTAACTATACTTCAGTATACCATAGTAACATCTGACAAAAAGATCTAAAAACACTGAGGCAGCAGACTTTGTGAAATTTAATATTTGTGTCATCCTCAAAACTTTTGGCCATGGCTGTACCATGTTTTAAATGAGAGGGGGAGATTGATAGAAAAACGTAAAAGAGAATAGGTGGCAGCAGGGCCGATCCTAGGGTCATCGACGCCTGGGTGCAGAAATATTTCTGGCGCCCCCACATGGGCGTGGTCATCTTACTAACTCCTCCCCATTACAAATATTTCTATGGCAACGACTCAAACACAGAGATGATCCCCTAAGGAGTCTTCATTACCCTGGGATCCTCCAATGATCTCTTAACAATAAACAAATTACAGGAAGAGAGTACACTAATGGGACCTGGAGGGGGGGTCTCTCTGATGGACACAAAGAGGGCTTCTGTTAGGAGGTCTGGTAGAAAGAGCCCCCACTTTTTGGCTCTGAGGAAGAGGGCGCGCCCTCGCAACGCGTCAGCCGTAGCTGTAATATCTGTCGTCTGGACTCTCTGGTCATCTGGTTCCAGCAGGAGGCAATCCCCTTTGATAGAATGGTTATGTGCCTACTATCATACTTGCTTTGTGAGTATTTGTAATCTTTTAACTTACTTTTAATAAACCTAGCCATTGGTAATGCACTAGGTCGGTGCGCCCTCTTTTTTCCTTTTACATTTCAGACATACTACAGACATAGTACGGTCAGAGACTGCAGACATGATTCAAGAGATGGTCAAAGACTGCAAACATACTACAGGAGATGGCCAGTGACTGCAGACATAAAACAATCGAGGTTGGTCAGAGACTGCAGACATGGTACAAGAGATGGTCAGAGACTGCAGACATACTACAGGAGATGGTCAGAGACTGCAGACATGATACAAGAGATGGTCAGAGACTGCGGAAATGATACAAGACATTAATGCATCAAATGCAGCCTACCAGTGCCCACCAAATGCAGCCTACCAGTGCCCACCAAATGCAGCCTACCAGTGCCCACCAAATCCAGCTCATCAGTGCCCACCGCTTCTATGATACACGTCACACTGATTCAATTTTACTGCATTGGATCAGTGTTCCGTCTATCTCACAGGAGACGGAGACTTTGTTACAGTGCCTCCAGGCATTTCAGACCAAAGCTTGTGCGGTGTGTGAGACACACACAAGCAGTGGCATCACTAGGGTTGGTGTCACCTGGTGCGGTCAGCGGCTAGCAGGAACCACAGTTCAGCGGCCAGAAGGAACCACAGGTCCATGGCCAGCAGGAACCACAGGTCAGCGAGCAGCAGGAACCACAGGTCAGCGGCCAGCAGGACCCACAGGTCAGCGGCCAGCAGGAATCACAGGTCAGCGGTCAGCAGGACCCACAGGTCAGCGGCCAGCAGGAATCACAGGTCAGCGGTCAGCAGGACCCACAGGTCAGTGACCAGCAGGACCCACAGGTCAGTGACCAGCAGGACCCACAGGTCAGTGACCAACAGGACCCTCAGGTCCGCGGACAGTACCCAGAAGGACCTACAGCCTGTAAGTCCTGCTGGGAGCTGGCTAAGGATCTGTGGGTTCTGCAGGGAGCTGGCTGCGGACCTTTGGGTCCTGCTGGAAGCTGGCTGCGGACCTTTGGGTCCTGCTAGGAGCTGGCTGCGGACCTGTGGGTCCTTCTGGGAGCTGGCTGCGGATCCTGCTGGGAGCTGGCTGCGGATCTGTGGGTCTTGCTGGGAGCTGGCTGCAGACCTGTGGGTCCTGCTGGGAGCTGGCTGCGGATCCTGCTGGGAGCTGGCTGCGGATCTGTGGGTCCTGCTGGGAGCTGACTGCGGACCTGTGGGTCCTGCTGGGAGCTGGCTACGGACCTTTGGGTCCTGCTGGGAGCTGGCTGCGAATCTGTGGGTCCTGCTGGGAGCTGGCTGCGGACCTGTGGGTCCTGCTGGGAGCTGGCTGCGGATCTGTGGGTCCTGCTGGGAGCTGGCTGCGGACCTGTGGGTCCTGCTGGGAGCTGGCTGCGGACCTGTGGGTCCTGCTGGGAGCTGGCTGCGGACCTGTGGGTCCTGCTGGGAGCTGGCTGCGGATCTGTGGGTCCTGCTGGGAGCTGGCTGCGGACCTGTGGGTCCTGCTGGGAGCTGGCTGCGGATCTGTGGGTCCTGCTGGGAGCTGGCTGCGGATCTGTGGGTCCTGCTGGGAGCTGGCTGCGGATCTGTGGGTCCTGCTGGGAGCTGGCTGCGGATCTGTGGGTCCTGCTGGGAGCTGGCTGCGGATCTGTGGGTCCTGCTGGGAGCTGGTCATGGCCTATGGGTCCTGCTGGCCTGTAGGCCATGACTAGCTTCCAGCAGGACCCACAGGTCATGGGCAGCTCCCAGCAGGGGGGAAAATAGATAGGATGATCATGTGGGGGTCAGGGTCTCTCACCTCAGCGATGGTCCGATGGCAGCTGCCAGCTCAGCAGGACAGGTCCTCCTCCTTGCAAGTTGCATGGCCTCCTCCATTCCTGGGGGGGGGGGTGATGGCGATGCTCCTGTCCTGGGGTTAATTTCTATTACATGCACTGACTGCAGCCAGCAGCGCGTCCAGACCAGCCCCGCAGCATAAGAAAGATCCAACCGGGAGGTGTAGTACAACTTTTCTTTCCTCTCCTTCCTTGAGGCCTGCTGCGCTGCTCTCAAGACTCACTCCACCCACCAGGAGCACGGAGCCTGAGCATGCAGCCGCAGACTACAACTCCCAGAAGCAACGGCGGCGGCCGTCACGTCACTGACGTCAGCTAGTTTAGATTTCCTCCAAGACAGACGAGTGACTTGCTCGGAGTGAGAACACTAGAAAAAAAAAAATTGTAAGTGGGCGGCCGCGGATCCTGATGCCGCCCCCAACAGTGACGTCGCTGCTTGTGTTTACTAACGGACTGCACCGCCTCCCCATAGCGACGCTATGGCACAGATCAAGAAGAGGAGGAGGGAGAGAAGCGCTCTGACACTTCGGCGCCCCCCCTCTGGGCGCCCGGGTGCAGGGCACCCCGAGCACCCGCCCAGGACCGGCCCTGGGTGGCAGTAGATCTACAAACGGGATACTATAAAACCAAGGTGTCTGAATTCAGACTACCATTTATTCTTATTTCTGTATATTTATGGTTTTATTTTATTTTTCTACAGATGTTTTACAAGATATGATAATGAATCCTGGTGTATGTTGTTATCAACATGTGACAGTATCAATACTGAACACATACAGCTTGTTGCTACATTACCTTTTTTTTGCTTCTATTTTGTTTTTTGTCTTTTTAATTTTACTGCTATAAGAGACACTTTGTTATTTAACCTGTTCAGATTTGTTTTGGGACCTGATAAATATAATTTAACTAGAAACCAACAAGTAGATAAACAACTTGCCTAAAACTGTTAAATGCTTATATAACCTTATGGGGAGGTTTTTGTTGAAATAAATAGTTTTGCTAAAGATAATATATGAAGTAAGCAGAGATTGTAGCACCAGTGAAATTGTATTTAATTAGAAACCTAAATTTCACATGGCACAAGTAATATAACAGTTTTAGCTTAAATGCTCTTTTAGTGGTGCCGCAATCTCTGCTCACTCCATATATTATCTTTAGCCAAACCATTCATTTCAACCAAAATCTTCTCATCAGGTTATATGAGCATTTACCAAATTTTAGGCAAGTTGTTTATCTATAAAAACCTTTCCTGTGTAGACATCCAAAATCCCTAAGACTGGCAATGAAAGCAGCTATCTTGGATGTGATGCCGGCAAGTTTTCCTCTTCACTCCTTCCAACTATCTAGAATTTTTTTTATGTTGGGAGATGAAAGGAGGAGTGAAAAAGCTAGGCTTGCACAGAGAGGAGTTAGATATTCCCAGATAAGGAGAGGGCTATGACATTCAAAGAATAAGAGGGTTATACCATGGAATTGACTCTTCCTGGAGATTGTTTTGCAAGTTCAAAGGCAAATTGTAAGAGAGTAAAAATAACACATGTAAAACCAAAACACAACAATTGATTATTATGTGCTTTTACATTGCACGTTTAAGTTGGTGATAGTGTCTCTTTAAACAATTTACTCTATGCAGGTAAACCAAATAAAGCACATCTGGAGAACAGTCTACTAGTAAAGGAAAACTTTATTTTTACATTAAAATATTTACAGCCAGTAAGTAGACTACAATTAAATCTTTGAACCTTGACTGGAAACGATAAAGTAAAACACAATCATACAAAGCATGCAACATTTCTAGCACAAAAAAGTAAACAAATGCTATAATATTCCCCCCTGTAAAAATGATGTTCTATGTTCTGAGTGGAGTCATTTGATGTGCTGCATATGTTACAAACACACTCACACACCTGAATGTATTTAAAATAGACTTTCTTTCCTAAAATGTTATCTCTACTTTTGTTTGTACTAACATGTCCGGAATGAATTTAATGATGGCACATACTGTATTTTTTACAACACATAAATATGTATTTTCCTTTTCTTAAAAACCAAATTTACAGTGGTTCTTGCCAACATACACCATTTTATATATAGATATCTATATGTCTATATTTTTATGTATATATGAAGATACAAATATAAGTAACGTTTATTCTCTTGCATATTTCACAAACATATAATGTAAAAGTGCAATAAAGTTCAAGCATTACAAGCATATGGTATGATTATTTATTTATTTTTTTACTTTTTATTTGAAGCAAATGCTCCATATCACATTCAGTTGCTTTAACATTTCCCATTCCTTCTATTTTATATTATGTGATTTTATATTTAATGAAGTATATAAATAAAATATTTTATGGGTGTAAGTAAATACGCTGTAATCTTTACACCTTATATATATATATATATATATATATATATATATATATATAATACATTTATGATATATTCTCTCCCTTCAGAATTTTTTGCATTTTTATCATAACTCATTTATTTGTTTTTTTTTTCTCCTGCATAGAATATAATTTTTCTGCAATATTATATTTTTCATGTATTGTTCCTAGTCATAAATAAGGACATTGACAGAGCATGGTGAAAAAACCCCCATGTTTTTCTTTATATTTGTTTTGAATAAAAGCGTGTCCATATAAGGTTGGCCATACATGGCAGTATTTAGCAGTCAGATGTCTCACTGAGGTCAATGGACATTAGGGGTCGATTTACTAAAGGCAAATAGAGCATACATAGCTTAGTGAATGCTTTACTGACTCCATTATCCAATCATGTGATTGGGTATTCTTTGAAAGTGATTTTTCACCACATTCTCTAAGATAAGGAAAAATTCCTTTGCAATGTAAACAAACTATTTGCTTTGGATAATCAACCCCAAGACTTCTGCTTGTTTTCAGCAGTTATTTAAAAATACCATCTCTTGATAGTATGAAATAAGTGGTTATTTCTTTCCTTTTTTTCCATAGAGACAATGCTTGCTCACATGACGAAATCCCAAAATGCATCCAATGATAGGAATGTCTCATTTCAAGTGAAGCCCTAAATTGTCTGATCATCACAGACATATTTCAGAAACGTTAATGGTCTGCCTCAGTTGGCTAGCCGTTCTAGATAGGGAGACTAATACATCAGGTTTAACCCTTACTGTTCGTGAATTAATCACTTTTTTAACAAAACATGGAACTTGGTTTAATTTTTGTTACATTCAACATTTGAAAATTATTTTGGTAGCTTAAATTGTATTAGTCTAATATACAGTTATTGCTCTCACTTATCATAAATCTATTTATATATACTTTAAATATGATACTCCTTTCATAGGAAGACATTTGTATTTTTTTTGTATTAATTAAATTGTATTTTCTATATTAACATTGCGAGGGGATATCTTACCTGCATAATCACATTTTCTTAATTTACCCTTTTATTGTGTAATAAATAATTTTATTAAGTTGATTTTAAAATGTAAAAATAATATTTTCATGGGCTGCACAAGTAAAATGTTCTTACCATTATTAGAACTAAGTGTAAGAGTGCTCATATTTTGCTTTCTTACTAAGGCATGAGCAAATAAATTAATAAATTATTGAAAATTTGCAATAGTATTTTTGTTATAAGTTTTCAATTTTCAATTTAATAGAATGAGCACATGCAGTCACCTAAAAAAATAAATGCTGTCATATTCTTACACATGCACATGGCATACATAGTACTCTCTGGCCTTCTCCCCTGCTGTTGCTTTATGAACACTGTTCAGAAGCGGGACTCCGTGAAACAAAGTAACATTATTGTTACTATGTATTTACTCTTTTTCATTCATCTGCAGATCAAAGCAAGGATCTCTGATCTGCATAGGATGTCAGCTAAAGTAACCTCACAAGTAAAAAAAAAAAAAAAAAAAGTATAAATAAAATGTATCCCGTTTAGCCCTGTATTAACCCTTAGTTTATCTTAACCAGTTCTAGTTAACTCCTTCTTTCTCTTCTCTCCTTGGCTATTATTTTTCCCTTTTACCTAGTTCTATTTTTTTAACCATTAATATTTAAACTTTTTTTTTTATTGTTGCATTTAAAAAATACACAAACTAGAAAGAAGACTTTCTGTTATTATTATTGTTATTATTAACAAAAAAAAAATACAATGTATCTGATTAAAATAGAAAAATTTCATTTTTTTTCGTTTTGTGTTACTTTCTTTTTGTTTTTGTTATTGTCTATTAATTTTATAGACATTTAAGCCATCTTTGCATTTTACTAAAATAAAGCAATAGGCCCATTGCAGAAATGTAATAATTGCTCTGGTCCATAAAGGGCAACCGGAGCTGAAGTAGTTAAAAAACGTTTGTTAACGAAAGATAAAACTGTCTCCAGAGGTATGTGCTCAGTGCATGACTATGCATGGTTGACCCAAACAGTTCTAAATGTTTGTCATGTACAATTAGTAAAGCTTCAGGATTTTCCAGGCACTGTCTTACACATTCCCTGGCTTAAAGAATATTTATTTTTGATCTACAACAGTCTAAGAGTATCTATAAAAAACAGCCACCTGATTCTGCTATTTTGGTTAGGTGTTTCATATGTGTAGCTAGGGCCAATCACTCCTGTTTAATAGATCTTAGGGCAGTAGAGATTGTTTTTTTATAGGATCAGTCATTATTGGTCCACCTTGATAAACAAGCATCAGGGGTGTCATGCAGCAGTTGACTCTCCCACCATGCCATAAATATGTATGCCTAATCAGTCCATAGACAAGCCTAAGGGTGGTTGGACAGTGCCTTACCTTCTGACTGTCTTCTAAAGTGAATGGATAATCTAACCTATACCCTGTGGTTACCCAACAAAACACTTTACCATACAACATTTGTAAAAAAAAAAGAAGAGATTAATGGATACATTTGTGAATTTGGCAAATCTGGTAATGTTGGCACTTCTGTTGTATGAAAAATTCACAATCTATATTCTATGCATATCTGACAAATATGCATGCATATATTTACATGAACTAGAAAACGTTCAGGTTGTTTAAAAAATTTGGTTTGCTCAATGTGCCATAGATCAACTATAATAACCACAAATAGTCTTAAGATGTTTGCTATATAATACTGTAATTGTTTTTTAGCTATTTTTTTCTCACATTTAATTATATAATTTTAGCCAAACAAAATCAGTAAATTGAAGTGAACTGTAGATAATTTTGCTCATTTGTATTTCACTGTACCCCTGCATAGAAAATGTGTACATATATAAATATGATACAAACATAATTTACACAATTGATTTGACAACAAGGCATACTACAACAGGCCTTAACAAGGACTTATGTGTTCAGTAGCAGAAGAGCTTACTTTCAATAACATATCTCATACAACCAGGGTGGTATTAGTGAATGTACAAGGTTGCTCTTTTTCACACTAAAGCACACAGAGTTGGAGCTTAATTAAATAGAAACATGTAATACATGTATGTCAGTAATGTAATACATGTAATACATGTATGTCAGTAATGTAATACATTTTGTAACACAAAATGTCAGTAATGTAATACATTACTGACATTTTGGAGTTGATTTATGAAAGAGGCAACCTGTGTACAGGCATAGGCACCTGGGTCTAGTGGGAAATTATATTTATTTTACATAAAATGTTTTGCATGACCACAGGCTCTCCAAGTTGGCTCAGAAATTACTATTTCATGTAGGTGCCAATGGCTGTCTATTGTGATTCATACCACAAATACTGTGCAAGTCTCTTTTAAATCTTTACTACTAGATAAATCATGTATGTGTGTGGTAGACTTGACAGCATGCTGAGTAAACAAATTATGAAATGAAAGTGCTTACAGACATTACCAATGCCTAAAATAAAAGCTTGTTTTAATTTATAAATTCGTTGCTCTCATATGCACCTATCTGCTGAGTAAAATAAACATTTATATTACAATTTTATTTAACTAAAATTAATGCAAAATAATTTTTACATATGTGTGTATGTTCATTACACAGAAAGACTGGGTAAAGGAGTATACATTTTCTAGTTAGCTCTGGGTATATCTTAGGCACATGTGTATGTCCAGAGTATTTGATCAGTTTCATTAATAAGAACTTAATTTACCTGTTTTATATTTCAAAGTAAACTTAAAGTGAAAAAATATGCATTGTACTATAATTTAAATATAATGCTCACATATAAGTACATTACTAAGTGACACGGAAGTATTGCAATGTTTCTGATATTTAGAGCTTCATCAAGTAATTCAAAAGTTATAAATACAGTTGTTTTCTTTGCAAGCATTACATTATAAAGGTTGAAATGGATCTTGAAATACATGATGCTGACACTTATTTGATGTAATTATAATGGCCTAAAAATTACATTAATAAGAAAAAATGCCAGGCTTTAAAAGTACATTAGAACAGTGTAAAATTTGCATAATTCTAAAATCCCTGTTTTTTGGTTGCTGTAGGGGGAGGGAATGAATACTCCGAAATAAAATACCCCTGCCTGATTAGATGCTTGACTTTACTTAATTTATGTGTAATTGGTTCCAAGCTAAGTATGCATATGCATTTCATGCAATCTCATATGACCAATGAATTCAGTTTTGAAAAGGCAGACTTAATACCTAAGTAAATTAAGCCCTGAGTTTAATATCTAGTTTAAAAAATAATATGTTTCACCATGATTACACAAATTAAAAAGGGATTTAAATTTGACATTTAAAATAACCCTGAACTTAAATTTGTTTATACAGAGCAATAATAAAAAAATAAAAATAACAAAATTTTTTCAGAAACTTATTAGAATTGTATATTTATGCAGAATTCTTGCTATAGCCACAGGAGTAGAAGTAGTACAAATCACCACTGGTCCCATGATCCTGGAGGCCTTTCTCTAAAAGGCCATGGTCTTAGCTGTGAGCCTTCCTTTAAAGAAATAAGAATACACCTGCTACACAAGAATGCATATATTGTTATTGTTAGTAATTATTACATTTCAATGTGCTATCAATAAATTTTACAAATGGCTAAAAAGATTTTAAATGTTACTTTGTGCTGTAGAAGTTATGCACAATGACTACAGCACCTGAAGTCTAAAATGCTGTTTGCATAATTGGTTAAATGCTTTTCCCCCAGCAACTCTTCCTTATTAAATCATTAGTACTAATACACATAAATAAGGAAGTGATGGGAACACATGTGTTAAGTATCCACAGATCTACATTAACATTTGCAAAGAACTTTCTTAGTTGGGTTAGCATTTTCATCTTATTGGATAGTTTTGTGAGTTAAACTAGCATAGAATGCAAGTTAACAGTACAATGAAGACAGCACACCCAAGCACACTGCCATTAAAAATCCCTACCTACATTTCATTTATTAAACACACATTTTTAAAAAAGAGATGTGAACACATCATCTGCTGTAAACCAGCTTCAACAACTCAAAAATGTTCACTTAATAATTATCCTTTTTTTGCAATTAGATGTTGTGGTTTGTAACATTTTATAAAATAATAAGGTGCCTTATATATGAGTCATAAACTAGTGTTTTAAAATGATCATTTCACTATAAATTATGAGTGATTAGTGGCTTATCTAAAGAGTACTGTTGAGTAAGTGCAACTTCAGCCATGTTTTTATTTTCAGTTTTGGATAGAGTGGTAAAAAGTTAACAATAATGTCAGGCTTTTATTGATGTCTGTGTCCCCATTGGGGAGATTAGTTTCAGTGACACCAGGGGCATAAACTAGGGAAAAGGGTGTCAATGGAAGATGAATATTCAGACAGCAATAACAGCCTGACACAGGTTCTAACTCTTCCACATTCTACTTAAAAAGTGCTTTTGTCGATGTGATACCATAATAGTGGGAAAGTTAGTGGGAGTTTTTTCCAATGGGGTCAGAAACAAAAACCCTGAAACATGACAGAGATTCTAATCATTACCAGGTCAAAATTAGCAAATTGAAATGATCAAATAGTTACATAACAATTGCATAATTCTATAAGGAAGGAAGGAATCCTTCAAAATGTCAAAATTGAAGTAGCAGTTTTATTATACAATGTTGTATTCTACTGTAAACCATGGTTTTGTTTCTCGGTTGCTTTCCAGCACATAAAGCTGAACTACTGTTTATAAGCACAAATTATTGTAGCTATATTGCTCACATAAAAAATATCTTAAATTACATAAACTTGAGCTAAGTGAGAAGTGTGGATATGTTTAATTTACATATAATACATTATTGACATGGAATTGCTATGTTTATGTATATATTGAATTTAGAAACATACTTTTTAAAAGTAGTAAAAATAAAATCATGTTTTAGAAAATATTATTATTGTTCACGCATTTGAAATTTAAATTAAGAACAATAAGATACATTTACTAAAAGCATATTAACCATAAATGAGGTAAGAAGACACAAGTATTCATAATTTTCAAAGTTTAACAAAATGTATGAAGTTGCTTTGATATTATTGGTCAATACAGGTTTGGAATCCATAAATCCATGGGGATTTTGTTTACTAAAAGACTTATATTCAAAGCATTGTAAGGCAGACTGCTTATTACTGTGCCAATAATACATAACTTCTTGTTACTGTAAAAATGTGACATTGACAATAGTTATAAAAAACACTGTTTAAAATTCAAAAATAGGAAATTTAATATTGTACCAAATAAGTAAGCAAAAGAAAAAAATTGTATTAGGGACATCTAGTAAAATCACATTTTTACTGTACTAATGTTTGGTCCATTGATTTATAATAGTATAAACAGCACTATTTTAAAAGCAGTAATTTTGTGAATTGACACCTCTGAGTAATACCATGTAAAATTGGCAGTATTTTGTAGCTGTATTTGTACCATCTAATTGTGTTTCTACTTTCTATGTGTTATGGTGACCATGTTAATTAGAGAATGGATGGAAGTTGAGTTTTCTGCTCTGCTGGTTATGGGTTGCAAACTAGCCTGTGGTTCAAATGATGCCTTATAGTTATTTAGTCTTGCTGTTGGTGAATGTCTTCATGTCGTAGAATTTTATAAATAACCCAGTAGAATATATTGAATATTAAAAAGGCGAGTGGAAAGCCAGCTCGAGAAATTGTGTCTATCTTCTTTGCTCTGTCTATAAACAGTTTTCTCATTTCATCATGGGTTTTTGGTGGTGGTGGTACTGGATTGATTGGTCCCTTTGAAGTTACTCCATCTTTTGCTTGAAGACAAGGTCCCATGCCATAGGCTGTAAAGCTAAAGCGACCTTCCCTTACATCATCTTCCTGCAAAGAGAAACAAAACTATCAATGAGAAACACGGCATTATATCTTCTTCACTCAAATCCCAGAAAAGTGAAGCCCATACTTATTTTAACCTATGCATAAGGAGGTGAATGTAAAATGAATTGTAAAATAAATATTCTCCCAACAACATGCACTGTATATGTACAGGTGCCACATTTTGGCTGTGCACAAGTAAACAATACCAGGTAGATTTCTAGGACAGGCCCCTATGTGCTTGGGTGACAAATATTTATTTGGTTCACTAATAACAAATAGTGTAAATAATAGGTGTTAACAGAATTTACTATACGTCATTATTTGCAGCAACTCGCCTTTTTAAATTAAACAAATAACGAACTTTTTAAAGATATATATATATATTTATATATATATATATATATATATATATATATATATATATATATATATATATTTATAATTGTCTTTATATATGAAGTAGTGCTAAGAAAAAAATAAGCAGGATATTGATGACTGATGATAAAGTAACAAACTATATTTTTTTTTTTTGAGAAAAAAGTTTTTTATTGAACAATTTACATTTGGAACATAATTCTGCAAGTTACAAGGCAATACTGGAGAAATGCATAAAACAAGAAATGTGGCTTATACATATATATAGGCACAGTAGATCAAAAAACTTGTTCAGATTGAACACTGGATTCAGTGACTATCAATAAGTGGAAAACCCTATGTCCACGCTATTCATGGAATTGCACGCTAGAAGGATGTATAGTATTACGGACCATCAGTGCATGTGTCTGCGGACTCAAGCCATCGATCCCAGATTTTGTAGTACTTATCTGGACAACCTCTGTTGATGTATATGAACTTTTTGTAGGGAAGAGTGTTATTTATATCTAGTTTCCAATCGTTGAAGCTGGGGGGAGTGGGTCTCATCCACTGTCTGGCTATAATTTTTCTAGCATTAAACAATGTTTCATGCAAGAATGTTTTAGTGAATTTGTCCATCTCAGAGTCGGGGAATATCCCCAGTAAGCATTGTTTGGGGTCCAGGGTCAATGGGGATCCCATGTCATCATGGAGGAAGTCAACAATCTGCTTCCACAGACCCTGAAGGACCGGGCACGCCCAGAGTAGATGGAAGAATGTGCCCGTCGTTTGGTTACACATTGTGCACAAGGTAGAAAACTGTCGTCTAAAGCGGGCGATTCTTAGGGGGGTGAGATACGCTCGGTGCACCACGTATAACTGGGTCAGCCTGTCAGAGAGCTTGGGGGATACAGTCTTGCACGAGTCTAGGGCTTCACTCCACTCCTCATCCTCCAGTGGGCCCACCTCTCTTTCCCATCTTGGTTTAAGGCTGTAAGCTAGCGTGGTAGATGATGGGGTGAGAAGCATGACATAAAAATCAGAGATCAGCTTTCGCGGGTCCACACCCTTAACCACAGCCATAATAACATTAGGCGTAGATTGTGGCAAAGGCTGGGGAAACTGAGCTTGGGCTGCGTGACGCACCTGGAAGAATCTAAAAAGCATAGAATTGGGCAGCAGGAACTCATTTTGGAGGTCCTCAAAGTTTTTAAGTGTGCCATCGGAAATTATGTGGTGCAAATAATATATTCCATATTCGCACCATATCTCTGTGTCAGGGATCAAGAGAAACTCTGAGAGTAGTCTATTGTGCCATAAGGGGGTATAGTTGTTGTGTTTAGGGGTCGTTAATGTTTTAGTGGTGATGTCCCATACGCGCCTATATTGGTATAATAGGGACCCACGGTCTCTATTGGAGTTATTCCCACTATGTCCCACTGCAATTGCAGTGAGTGGGTCAGTGGTCAGTTGTGCCCACCGTGGACAGAGGAGGGTGAGGAATCTGAGTCTGTCGGTTTTATCTATGTGGTATAGTTGAGACAGTTGGGACGCAAGGTAATAAAGATTTAAGTCAGGGAGGGCTGTTCCACCTAGGTCAGTAGGGTTCTTAAGGACTCTCCAGGCCAGCTTGTGTCTGTTGTTACCCCAAATAAATGTCTTGAGTATGGCCTCCATTGACTTGAAAAATTTCAAGGGTAAGTATACGGGTGTGTGCCAGAGTATATACAATATTTTCGGAAATAATATCATTTTAACAATGTTAATACGGCCCCACACGCCGAGCGGCAGTCTCGCCCATACCTGGGTTCTAGACTTGATGAGATCGAAAAGGGGTTCTATGTTCAGGGATATATAGTCAGCCGGTGTTCTATTCACCAATACTCCAAGATATTTGATAGTGTTCACTCGCTGGAGTGGTAACTGTGCCTGTAGCTTGGGAGAGGGGAAACTATCCATAGGCAGTATTTGAGATTTCTCCCAATTAATTTTAAGGCCAGAGAACTGACCAAAGTGTTCAATTGTATGCAACGCCTTCTGAAGCGATGTGGCAGAGTCGGCCAGGTATAGTAGCGTGTCGTCTGCGTATAAGCTAATTTTTTCAGTCAGGGAACCAAGGCAGAGACCCTGAATCTCGGGGTCCCCTCTAATGGAGATTGCAAGGGGCTCCGCCGCCAAGGCATAGAGGAGCGGAGACAGTGGGCAGCCCTGTCTAGTGCCCCTGGATAAGTCAAATGTCTGGGAGGCCCTCCCGTTGGCCACTACTTTACCCCTGGGTGCCAGATATAATAATTGAACCCACTTAATAAATTTAGGTCCAAAACCAAAGCCACGGAGGCATCCCCAAAGGTACCGCCACTCCACTGAGTCAAAGGCCTTGGCAGTATCCAAAGCCACCACCACCCGGGACCCAACATTAGTATGTGTCGCTTGTAAGTTAATATACAATTTTCTGAGGTTGAAGGAGGTGTTACGCCCCGGCATAAATCCAGCTTGGTCAGCATGGATCAGGGTTAGAATCACTTGGTTAAGGCGTAGGGCAAGTACTTTAGCCAGAATCTTTATGTCTACCTGGAGTAGCGATATTGGTCTATAAGATTCCGGGAGGCCTGGGTCCTTGCCTGGCTTAGGTATGAGGATAATTACCGCCTCGCCCATCGATGGGGGTAAGGTGAAATTGTCAAATAGATGGTTGAAGAGGGACAATAACTTGGGGGCAAGTATCTCGATGTATTGGGCGTAAAATTCTATGGGCAACCCATCTGAACCCGGGGCCTTGGATCTGGCGAAGCTCCCAATCGCTGTGGTTATTTCGTCGAGTGTAATAGGTGCGTCTAGCATAGCCATTTGGGCATCGTCTAGCTGTGGAAAGATGATTTCCGCCAGTAGATCTTCCAATTGAGAGTCAGTGGTAGAAACCTGGGACGTATATAGTTGAGAAAAGAAGTCCCTAAATTCAGAAGTGACAGCCTGGGGTTCCGTAATCTTTTCCCCATTAGGACCAGTGAGGGAAATGACAGTAGGGGGTCTATCCTCACTATGTGCCAAGTAGGCCAACAGTTTACCCGCTCTCTCCCCATGTTCATATAATTTTTGTCTGGCAAAGAAAAGTTTTTTCCTGGCCGTCTCGTGTTGTAGCTGATTAACCACCCTGGTTTGTAACCTGAGTCGGGCAGCTCCATCAGGAGAGGGGTTCGACATGTACCCCTGTTCAGAGGAGGACAGATCCCGCATTGCCCCGTCCAGTATGGCTGATGAATTAGCCTTCAGCCTGTTGATAAAGGAGGTCAGAGTCATACGTGCATGCAGTTTGAAGGCTTCCCATACTACGTCTGGGGATGCAGATCCGTCATTCTCTAAAAAGTAAGTTCTCCAACTGTTACCAAGCTCGTCATCCTCTGATAACAGGGTGAGCCAAAACGGATTCAGGCGCCACGTACGGGGCGGTTTGTCTAATGGGATGGAGAGGCTAATGAAATATGGGCTATGGTCTGAAAGTAATCTGGGGGCAAATTCAGCTTCCAGTAATCTTGGGGCAAGGGTACTAGAAATGAATATAAAATCTATACGGGACATGGTGTTATGGGTAGTTGAGAAACAGGAGTAAGCTCGAGTGAGCGGGAATTTAAAACGCCAGGTGTCAGTGAGATTAAAGGAAGAGATAAGTCGGGAGAATCTAGTGTGGGTTGGAGCTGTAGTAGATAATGGCGAGGGCGACAGTTTGTCTAATGTAGGGTTCAACGTAGCGTTAAAATCCCCCAGCCACACCGCCTGAATCGAAGGATGACGAGTCATATATAGCAAGCCCTCTGTGACTATAGTAGAATTAAATGGTGGAGGTACATAGAATGCCATCAGTAGGAAAGGTTCACCATACAATTTAACCGAAAGAAAGACATAGCGCCCCTGTGGGTCAGACTGAACATCACACAGCTCAAAATGTACCGTCTTGGCAATCAAAACTGAGACTCCGCGGGCGTGGGACGAGTGGGATGAATGATATGCCCACCCAATCCATGACCGGCGGAGTGCCATCTGGAGCCGACCCTCAACGTGTGTCTCCACTAACACCACAATGTCGGCTCGTTGTTTTTTGAGAAATGAGAAAACTGCAGATCTCTTTACCTTGTCCCCAAGCCCACGCACATTCCAAGTGAGCAGTTTTATCGATGCCATAATTCAAACATTAAAACATATCGTGGGACAGTAGCATTACATGAATACAAGGTTTGCCATCTATGCAGTATCAATGTTAGCATGCACTTCGTTGTATTGCAGTCCATCAAGAAAAAACGAACCTCCCCCTCCCCCCTCCCCACCCTGCATCTTCCCCAACTGATGCGGGTATGTTCCCAAAACCAAAAGAAAGTAACAACCGGTAGCAGATAAAACCAAAATATCTTGCTGTTACGTAAAAGATCTGCAGCGATCTCCTCACATGGGAGGTGTGGAAGATCCAATGCCCGCAAATAAAGAGCAACAGGCTCTTCTTGTACTGTGAACCAGAAGTACAGTGCGGGGTCGGTGGTATAGAAAGTTCTGCAGTCACATAATAAAGAGATGCGTGTTCCGGTTGCTGGGGGGCGAAAATTCGCTGTGTTAGGCATGTGGAGTGTAGGACTGATTGTGCTCCGCAATTACAGTCTCCAGGGTAGTTACATGGATCAACCAGTCAGTGGGGGCCCTAAGTATGGGAGACCCCCTCTGCAGGTTACAATTGAAAGAGGATTATAGCAGGGGAAGGCAAAAGGGGGTCCCAGGGGTAAGGAGCAATAGGGTATGCGCCGCGGGCAGTAAAGGGGAGACAAAAAAAAAAGGGGGGGGTAACATACCAGGATTTGCAGACTCCCGCTGCGGCGTATAATGTGCTGGTGATGATGACAGGCAATCAATAGTGCTGATGAACATGCTCGGTCAGGTCACTCCGCCGCCCCTCTGGCGGGCCCCGGACGCTCCAACCAGGCAATGACTTCCTGAGGATCCTCAAAAAAGAACACACGGCCGTCCCTTTCGACTCTAAGACGAGCTGGAAATAGCATAGAGTATTTAAGATGTTGTATCCGGAGCCTCCTCTTCGCCTCCATGAAGCCTTGGCGGCGGCGCTGCACCTCGGCAGAAAAGTCGGGGAAGATAGCGATCTTGGAGTTTCCAAGGTGGATGTTACCTTTTTCCCTGGCCATGCGCAGCGCCGCATCTCTATCTTTGTAATTCAAGAATTTTGCTATAAACGTGCGGGGGGGAGCCCCCTGAGGAGGAGATCTGGCAGGCATACGATGAGCCCTCTCCACCGCCAGGGTGGGGGAGAAGGCCTCGCGGCCATAGGTGTCAACAAGGAGTTTCTCCAAGAAGGTGGTAGGATCTTTGCCCTCAGCTCCCTCGGGGAGCCCGATGAAACGGAGGTTGCACCTCCGGAGCCTATTTTCCATATCATCTTGCTTGCTTAGAATCTGATTGATTTGGAGCTGCATTCGATCGGAGCTGACTTGGAGCGGCGTAACGGTGTCCTCCACCTCTCCAATGCGGGTTTCGGCAGTCGTGACACGCTCACGAAGTTTCTGGAAGTCTTGTCGCATGAGTGAAAGGTCCACCTTGACCCCCTCTATTTGCGCCGTCAGGGACGTCCGGCAGTATGTGATCGCCTCGAGCAGTTTAGCTGTGTCGCCTCCCGTAGCGTCCTGCTCACCGCCTGCGGCACCGCCATCTCTTTCCTCCTCCTGGCGGCGGTACTGGTCCAATTTCGCCAGGGTGGCCTTTGGCGTTTTTGGCGGAGTCATGGCAGGTATCCGCTGTGATCCCTCCCCCCTCCAAAGCAGGCAGCTCAGTCTATACCGAATGGTAGGGAGCTGTAGGGCTGGTGGGCCAGGAAGAGTCACTAGTCAGCAGGCCGGGTGAAGCAAGATGGCCACCGACCAGCACTAGGCCGAAGCCGGGGCCTTTCCTGAACGCGGCGGCCGCGCAGTCAGAGGCTGATGTATCTGCCTCTGTGGGTGTGAGGGGTCCTCAGGGGGACTCGGTGGGCCCCTGCAGGCTGTTACCTGAGAGCAGGAGGGCCAGGAAGCAGCACAGGCGGCAGGTCGGGTGGAGCAAGATGGCCGCCGACTTCCAGGGCTAGGCCGAAGCCGCGGACTTTCCTAAATGCGGCACCCGCGATCGGGATCGCGGCCCTGCGGAGGCCGCCGTACGAGCGGAGGATGGTGGATTTGCGGCCACGGATGTTCAGGGTCCCCAGGGGGTCCCGCTGGGCTGGTGCAGGATGACGCTGAAGGTCAGGATGGGCTGTACAGGAGTAATGGACGGAGCTCAAATCATGCACGTCCTACTCCATGCTATGTCAGGCCACGCCCCACCAACAAACTATATTTAAACAGATGGGTATGATCTTGATTTATATTATGTCAGTTACCACACAATGCCATTGTGTGGAGCTGCTCTGTGACGTCAACTCACACACACTGGCTGGTCTTGCTGCAGCGCTGTGTATATTCTTTACCATTTGTTTTGTTCCTATTGAAACAAACGAGGTCTGAAATGAATATTGAGGAGGGGCCCAAGCATAAGGGGATGCTGTCACATTTAGCAGTATCAGTAGTAAAAAAAAAGTAGTAAAAATGTATCACTTCTCACTGCCATTGAAGGTTCGACCTGACCAAAGACCAACAAGCAAACAGGGATCTCATTCCTAGTGGTCAATGGTAGTAATGTAAACACCCTAGCATTGGTGGTAATTGGCAGGCTGTAAAAATCATCTTCTCAGCCTTCTTTTAGTGTTCTTGGGAGTTGATTTCCCAAAGCAAATAGGACGCTCACTAATTTAAGGGAATTTACCCTTAGCTTAGTGGATATGTTGAAAATTCACTTTGTAAAGAATGATATGCAAGGAAACAGTATTTTTGTATGCACATGATTGAATGATGGAAGTCAGCAGAGCTTCACCTCATTCGCTATGCTAAGGGTAAACTCCCATGAAAAATGAAAATTCATGTGCAAAGTGAACAGCCTGCACACCAATTCCACTTCACAGTTGCACCAGGGCACTCTCTAAGTGAGACTACTGTGATGTCCAACCCCACCCTTTGCAGGAATGCCACTGGATATCTACACATGCTTGTTTTCATGGTTGGAATTCTAGGACCAACAATAATGTTCCTCCCAACTTGGTCAACACATTTTAAGCAACACAATCATAGGGGTCTAATTATAAATGTTTTTACCCAATCCTATTGTTAAATATTTGGTGAACATTCAGTGGATTTTTAATCATGTGTGAAAACATTTAGAAATAGTGAAATTTGTGTTCCCTTCTCATTTAAAGGACAGAGATGATCTATGTCCTTTTATACATAGCTTTTCAAGCATGCTGGAAAATGTCTGTGTACAATAATAAGCAAATAGATAACTTAGTTATGTCATTAAAGGAAAAGTATAACCAAAGCATTTTTGGGTATTCTTCTCCTATGGATCACAGGAGTGCGGTTAGCTCTGCATTCCTGTGACCTGTTTTGAGCCAACAGCTGGCCGAAGCCCTCTGTTGGCTAATGCCACAGATCCAGTCCAGGCTCTGAAAAGATCCTAACCATATGTTTGGGATCTGCCCAGAAGCCTGGATCGGCAGCTGGCTCAGCCCCTCAGCGATCCGCTGAGAGCCTGAGCCAGCTGCTCCCAACCCTGAAGGGGCAGAGCAGAAAGCTGGTGATTGACAGTCACCAGCTTTCTGCAGAGCGAAGATCAAGAGCTGAGTGATCAGCTGTGTTTGACCGCTCAGTTTTTGGTCTTAGAGGCAGCAGGGGATGCTGTAGCTTGGATCAGTGCTGCAGCCATCCAGATAAGTATGGTTGTTTATTATTTTTCTAATCCCATACTTCTCTTTTAAATAGATCCCAATTGTGCCTAAGTAATAAGTGTATTGACTAAAAAAGTTGAGAAAGTCAAGTGACCACACCCATAATATTTACACTGTGGTCATCCAGCCAGCAGTCATTTTGTTTATTCATCATGTTCAAAAAGAACATTGGACAGGATAAAGATTATTCTTTTAGTAATTTAACTCTTAAATGTTAGAATGTCATAACATTTGTTTTCATGACATATGATCAAACAACAATAAGTTCTGTAATAGTAAATGATAACAGTTTAGAGAAAAGCTGTTACCTGTTTATCAGTTCTTGGCAACATTCCTCGAAGGTATATTTTTAATCATATGCCTTTTTCTGAGCTCGTGATAACATCTTGCTAAGATATCTTTGTATAAGGGGAACTGGTGTCAAGATTTTTCTAGTAATTATTTTCAAGGACGAAGTGTCAGCCTTTTAAATACAAATCAATGCTTGACAGCTTTGTTTAGAAGGCAAAATGCAGTATGCCTTTCCAATCTAACTCTCATGCCATGGCCCTTAATTTATATATGAAAGATGGAGTAGTGACATTCCAAACAGATCTAGATGTGCAAAGAATTGTTTATTGTTATACACCAACCGTACAAAGTAATGTTATAATTGTTATTAGCCAGCGGTATCCATGATGCATGGAATGGGGTCCTGCACACTGTAAAGCTTTTATTATGCTCCTGTTAAATATGTGTTTGTGTAAATATTGCTATTGTTATGCAAATTGTTATAATTTATTATCATCTTTACATTGAGAGGTTTTAACAACTGCTATTTTTTTTTTCTTTACCCTTTCTGCAAACATGCATAGCAGCAATATGCATTATTTGCTGCAGCAAAAAAATTTTCCTACCTTTTAATACAAATATACAGTTCGGAAGGTTTTACCCACTTCATGACCAGACCATTTTTTGTTATTCAGCACTGTGCTACTTTGAAGCCTCGTACACACGGCCTAGATTCTCGTCGAAAAAAACATGTCGTTTTTTTCGACGAGATTCTTGGACAAGAAACTTGTCCCGGCCGAGTGTACACACGCTCCTTTCAAAGAACCCGCGGTTCTTTGAATAGAGCGAACGCGGTGACGTCATCGAATACGACGAGCATGCACTCGTCACATTCGATGCCGTCGCCGCCATCTTGGTTCACCCTACCTATGCCTAGGAAGCTACCGCGCATGCGTCAAAGTCATTTCGAGCATGTGCGGGCTTCCCGGCGAAAAGGTAAGTGTACACACACACAATTTTCTCGTCGAGAAACAGGCTGACGAGAATCTCGACGAGAAAATAGAGAGCAGGTTCTCTATTTTCTCGTCGAGATTCTTGTCGCTTTTCTTGACGAGAAACCATACACACAAACGAATTTCTCGGCAAAAAATCTCTGCCAGCAAGTTTCTTGCTGGTTTTTGCCGAGAAACTCGTTCGTGTGTACGAGGCTTAACTGGCAATTCTTTAGTTATGCAACACTGTACCCTAATTACATTTATATAATTTTTTTCACACAAGTAGAGTTCTCTTTTGGGGGTATTTGATCACCACTGTTTTTTTATTATTTTTTTATTATATCAAAAAAAAAAAAAAAAAACGTGAAAGAAAAAAACAATATTTTCTACATTCTGTTATGAAACATATCCAATAAAACCAAATTTCTTCATACATTTAGATTACAATGTATTCTGCTACATGTCTTTGGTAAGAAAATCCCAGTAAAGCGTATATTAATTGGTTTGAGTGAAAGTTATTGCATCTACAAATGACGGTGAGCTCCATTCACAGAATGAACTTGTCTGAGATATTTAGGTGTCAGGACATATTTTGCCTAAATATCGCAGAGGAGTCTGAAACTGTCAGTTCACTAGACCATTTTTCATGTATTTACAGAGAAATTCTGAAAATGATTGGTAAATATTGCAAAACTGTCGCGTTAGACAGTTTTTGACAGGTCCTCTATTTAACCACTTCTCTACTGTGCACGAAAACCCCCTTCCTGCCCAAGCCATTTTTCAGCTTTCAGCGCTGTCACACTTTGAATGACAATTGCGCGGTCGTGCGATGTGGCTCCCAAACGAAATTTGTGTCCTTTTTTTCCCACAAATAGAGCTTTCTTTTGGTGGTATTTGATCACCTCTGCGGTTTTTATTTTTTGCGCTATAAACAAAAGAAGAGCGTCCAGTTTGGAAAAAAAACACTATTTTTTACTTTTTGCTATAATAAATACCCATTTTTTTTTTTTATAAAATTTTCCTCAGTTTAGGCCGATACGTATTCTTCTACATATTTTTGGTAAAAAAAAAAAATCGCAATAAGCGCGTATTGATTGGTTTGCGCAAAAGTTATAGCGTGTACAAAATAGGGGATAGATTTATAGCATTTTTATTTTTTTATTAGTAATGGCGGCGATCTGCGATTTTTTTATTGTGACTGCGATATTGCGGGGGACACATCGGACACTTTTGACACATTTTTGGGACCATTCACATTTATACAGCGATCCCTGCTATAAAAATGCATTGATTACTGTATAAATGTGATTGGCAGGGAAGGGGTTAACCACTAGGGGGCGGGAAGGGGTTAAATATGTTCCCTCAAAGTGTTCTTACTGTGGGGGGAGGGGACTGACTGGGGGAGGTGACCGATGGTTGTCCCTATGTACAAGGGACACACCATCGGTCCCCTCTCCCTCACAGGACGTGGATCTCTGTGTTTACACACAGAGATCCACTTTCCTGCTCGTTTCCCGGGCAATCGCGGGTGCCCGGCGGCAATCGCGGCCGCCGGGCACGCGCACCGGGGCCTTGTGAACGCGGCGGGCGTGCGCGCGCGCCTCCTAGCTCGTTTTAAAGGGAGGACGTCATATGACGTCCTCCCAGAACGAGAGTATCCTCCGCCCGCCGTCAATTGACAGTGGGCGGGGGACAAGTGGTTAAAAAAGAAAAAGAAAATAAATTTCCCACGGTGCAGATCCATTGTCAATCGTGACCCCCCCCCCCCTACTGCTGACCCAAAAAGAAAAAAAAAAAGAAAAAAAATGTCTGCAAGCGCCGGAGGCACGCACAATCAGACAGCTCCACAGTTTGACAGCTGTTCAATAACTATGGGGGGGGGGGGTCACCTGGGTACATTTTTTTTTATTTTTTAAATAAAGGACTTTCAAAAAACTGTCAAATGTCTTTTTTTTACAGTACACATTTTTTTCTTTTTGACACTTTTTTGGGGTTAATGGTTAGGGGTACAATGTATCCCTATTCATTCACATAGGGATCTGGGGCCCCCTTGTTAAAGGAGGCTTCCAGATTCCGATAAGCCCCCTGCTCACAGATCCCCACAACCACCAGCCAGGGTTATGGGGAAGAGGCCCTTGTATCCATTAACATGAGTTCTCCAAAGCACCCCCTCAAGTTGAGGACATGTGGCCTGGTATGGTTCAGGAGGGGGGGCTCGTTCGTTTCCTCCCTTTCCTGACCTGACGGGTTACATGCTCGAATCAGGGTGTGGTATGGATTTTGGGGGGGACCCTATGCCATTTTTTTAAAAATGTTGGTGTGATTTCACCTCAAAATTCATACTAGACCTAATGCATTTTTTTTCCATGTTTTTTTTTATTGCCGGCAATTCTTTCTTTTTTTTATTCAGCTGTCAGTGGGGAACCGCTCCTTAACAATGCCTATTTAATAATGGTAATAAATAAGCCGGCTAGTGGCAGGCATTAAATTACCACATGTTTTCACTAGTAAAATACCGCAAGACGTTATAAAAATAACTCATGCAGTATTTTAGTAGCGTTTTTTATGAATGCCAAATAACTTTTTGAAAAACGCTAAGCAGTATCGTACCACATTTTTTAAGAGGAAACATACCGCTTTGTGAATGGAGCCGGTACCACTTTTCTTGAGGCAGTAAAAAGCTAGGACAAGTACAAACAACCCCCAAATGAATATGTTTGGAATATAAACACCCCAAGGTATTTGCTGAGAGGCATGGAAGATTTTATCTTTTGATTCAGGTTTTTGGAAAATGACCAAAAAAAGTTTTTTGTTTTGTTTTTTACGCTAAGTTGTCACTTTACTGAGATATTTTCCACACACATCAAGGATATGCATGGAATTACACCCCAAAACACATACTGATACTTTTTCAGCTAGGCTCTTAAAAACATGCACCTAATGCTGGGCATATGCGTTCCTTTTTTTTAAAACTATGGATGGAGAAATCTTCCCCTGCTGCGCTGCAGGCACTGATGTATGTATTCTGAGAACAGCACCCTGCTGCTGTCAGAATACACAGATCAGTGCTGCAGCTGATAGGCATTCCTGCAAAGCAAACAAGAACAGTTAACAATAACAATAATGCACAGTAACAATAAAACAACATTCTGTGTGGCCGTCTATACTGTGCCATTCTGTACCCTAGACCAATAGTCCAGTACAGTGTAGTAGCCATAAAAGCACTCCTTGAGGCAGAGGCTAGGTTGGCCAGGACAGGAGGGCCAAAAAAAAGTGTGTCACGCTTCATTTCACATTTACCACAGACATAACATCTTTTTGAGGTTATTTTTGTGTTGGGGTAGGTTGAAGGACATCTAGAAAATTCCTCTTATGCAGCCTGCTAACTGCATCTGGATTTGGGCTTAGGGCCACAGCACCTTCTAAATACAAAAGGGCTGAAATAATCGCTTCCTGAACTTTTAGGAAGGATCCAGTTCTTCCTGTAGATTTGTTAATAACAAACACATTATATAGAGCCAATTGAAATAATTATATAGACACTTTATCAGTGTCTAGCTCTGGCTAAATACAGCTTCATCATTTGGTCGTTGAGGTCTACACCTCCCATATTTAGATTACAGTCGAGGACGCAGAGATGCTTTTCAACGACACCAGGCAGCTTGTGAATTTGGGCCATCGTGTCTGTGTGAATGGAAGACAGGGTGAATACACCACATTTGTCCTCCCATTTTACTGCTAGTGGTTCTTCGTTCCACAAGCAGGCTTTCTCCCTCTTTCTAAGTGGGGTGTTAAAAGCCATTGGGGGAAGCCCCTGTGATTAGGTCACATGGTGCCACAGGAGCCAAGGAACAAATATCTAAAAAGTGGCAGGCTTGCATAAAAGTTGTCCACGTAAAAACGTTATCCCATATTGAACAAGGGTGACAACAAGCTTCACACTATCTTACCACTGCTCCTCATGTAGTCTAGGCACCTGGGGGGCTCCACTTAACAGTTTTTTCCCTCATAAATTCTAAAGCAGTATGTATAGCCTGTGGCCCTCTCAAACAGCTTATACATTTTGACCCCATATCTGGCACACTTGCTGGGGAAATATTCCTTCAATTCCAAGCCTACCAGTAAAATGTATAAGGGACTCATGAATGCAGATGTTTTGTTGGGAAATATACACATCTGAAAATTTTTGGGACAGGTCATTTATGAGGAGTCAAATTTTTTGAAGCCGAACATAGTCAGGGTCACCCTGGGGACAACAGAAGTTATTGTCACTGAAATGCATAAAACACATTATTATTTCATATCTCTGTCTGGCCATTGCAGCAGAGAACAAAGGCATATTATGAATCGGGTCTGTGGACTAATTTGACCACAATTCATTAGTTTTTGTAATGCCAATATTAAGGATTAGGCCCAAAAAAGTCTTAAATTCAGAAAATGTGATAGGTTTCCACTGAAATTGCAAGAATTGAATTTGGGTTGGCGGCAATGTACTGTTGAGCTGTGAATAGGGGGAATAACAGGTGCAGATAAATCTGGGGATAGCCAATTAGGGTTTGCAAGCACATCTGAAAGGTTGCAACGGGCCTGTACTCAAATTCTTGGTGGCTGTGGTTGCATTAAACTACCAGTGCTAGCCACCTCACCAGCCTGTACTAAACTGCTGGTGCTAGTAGCCACTTCACCATGAAATACTGTAGTGCTGGTGTCTAAAAGGACAGGATGCACCACTGTTCTGGACTCTTAATATATTCTATCATCACTATTGTGTTTATTTATTTCACTTTTTGGTCTATCTGGACTTTATCAGCTGTCCGTTTTGCTTCACTGTATCGGACATCACATGTTGAATATTGTTATTAGCCTCTAGGCATAATCATTCTCACTTTATTATGTCAGTTTTCATTCATTAACTGCCACTATTGTGATATACATTGCATTGCTTTTGTAATTTTCACTGGATTATATATATTTCATCATATATCTTTCATCATTATATTTTAATTCTGGGCGCCGCACTCCCCCCCCCCCATATCCTCTTATTTCTACATACAGTCTATCTGTTGTGCAGGCAGCTACCTTTTTACTTTATTGGTTGCGCGGTTTTACTTTGTCTTTTTTCCATAAAAGGACAGGATGTACTATGCTGCAGGTGCAGATCACCAAAAATGAGCGCAGCGCTGGCAGCACCCTGCGGCATCTGTGCATAATTATGTGTTTCTGCCACTTCAGCAACATGGGGTTGGGTATGCCTGGTTTTAGCAGAGACCTCTTCACCATCGTCCATGCTAGCTGTCAGGATGTTGCTGCTTTCTACAGGTTCATATTTAGAGCCTGATTCTGATAGTGAAGCCTCCCCTTCACTCTTATCTGTTATGCTCAGAATCCTTAATGTCTCCTCACCTCACCTATCTTTCTTTGGAATTTTTGGGCACTAAGTTTACAGGTATCTAGAGGCGACTATGTGAAAAAAAAGCTCCTTATCTTGCTAACACTGCTGTTTTGCTGACAATGTATCATAAGTGGCAGTGATCAGAAAAAGTATATAGATTACACTGACTCTGCACTTGTTGTGGTCATGGGGAGGAGGGCCAGCTAAACACAAGTGCTGTGTTTTTGGGGACACTAGTAAAGTTCTGATAATGATCAAAATATCAATCTGTTAGGAGTGAGTGAGTAACTTGTATAGTGCAACAAATGCAAACTAAAATCGCCTCAAGGCACTTTTTGCATCCAGTATCGTCCTGTGTCTTCAGAAGAGGTGGGTCTTAAGTTTTTTCCTGAAGGCCCAATGGTTTTCTTCCATGTGGATGTCCGTGGGTAGAGCGTTCCATAGCCATGGTCCTTGGACTGCGAATCTTCGTTCTCCTTTAGATTTGTAGCGGGTCTTGGGGATGTGGAGGAGGTTTTGGTTAGTTGTCCGGAGGGCGCGACTAGGGGTGCAGTGTTTTATTTTCTTGCATAGGTATTGAGGAGCCTTTCCTTGTGTGCATTTGTGAGTGAGGCAGAGGGTCTTGAATGTAACCCGATCCTTCACGGCTTGCCAATGGAGGGTCCTTAGGAACGGGGTGATTGATTCCCAGGGTTTTTTCCCCTTACCAGTCTGGCTGCTGTGTTCTGGACGACTTGTAGATGCAAAATCTGGTATTTGGGAAGTCTGAGGTAGAGGGAGTTTGCGTAGTCAAGTCGGAAATTGATGATTGTTCCAACTACTACTGCTGTGTCCTCTTCCGGGATGAAAAGGATGAGTCTACGCAGCAGGCGGAGAAGATAGTGAGATCCGCTGACTACTGATCCTATTTGTGCCTCCATAGTCATGTCTGAGTCAAAGATGACTCCGAGGCTTTTGACTTTGGTGCTTGGGGTGATGATTTGTCCAAGGATGGTGGGTGGTGTGCAGGTGGTCCTAGAGTTTTTTTCTTTCGGTTTGCGTGGAGAAAGAGAAGTTCTGTTTTGGATCCATTAAGTTTGAGGGAGCTCTCCGTCATCCAATTATCGATCAATGAGAGGCAATTTTCTAGTGCGTGGTATTGGTCTTTTTTGTTGGTGATGCGAAGGTAAAGTTGAGTGTCATCAGCGTAGGAGTGATAGAGCAAGTCCTGTTTGCTGATGATTTTGAGGAGTGGGCGGAGGTAGATGTTGAAGAGCATGGGCAACAGGGGTGATCCTTGAGGGACTCCACATGTAATTGTACGTGCTTCCGAAGTGAAGGCTCCTAGTTTCCCTGTCTGGGATCGATCCTCAAGGAAGGATGCGAACCAGGGTAGATCAGAGTCTGCAACTCCGGCTACTTCTGTGAGACGAGTGAGCAGAGTTTTGTGGTCTACTGTGTCGAAAGCTGCGCTGAGGTCCAGCAGCACCAGGAGACATGATTCTCCTTCATATGCTGCTTCGAGGGCGTCATCCCATATTTTGAGAAGTGCAGTTTCTGTCCCGTGGCCTGGGCGGAAACCAGATTGTAGTGGGTCCAGGAGTTTGTAGGTGTCCAAATGGAGTTGTAGCTGTTGTACTACTGCTTTCTCAATGATCTTGGAGATGGTGTTAAAGCTTGTTACTGGTCTGCGGTAGTTTGGGTCTTTAGGGTCGAGGTTGGGTTTCTTTAGGAGGGGTTTGATAATGCCTTGCTTGAGGGAGATCGGAACAATACCTTCTTTGAATGATTGATTTATGAGGTGTGTTATGGTGGGTGCCAATATGTCGGTACATTCTTTCAGAAGAAATAATGTAATTTGGTGATGTGCTGTCTCGGAGGCTTCTGATGATGATTTTGGTGGTGTCGATGGTGATTGGGACCAGAGTAAATTTAGTTGATTGTAGAGTATTTATATGGCTTTTTTTCTTCTTGCTCTGGCCGAGTGAGGTTGATTGTTTTTTTCTGCTGAATTATTTCACGAATGTTTGTGATTTTGTCAATAAAAAAATCAGATAGTTCATTGCAGAATTCTTGTGTTTTTCGTTTGCTGGAGGCTCTAGGCAGATGGGGTTTATAGTCTGAGCGACTAGTTTGAAACGTTTGCGGGGGCGGTTTATGGCTTTTGAGATGGTGTTAGAGAAGTGTTCTTTTTTTGCTTTGAAGATTGCTTTGTGGTATTTCTTGGTGAGTAATTTGTAGTTTGTGTGGTTTTCCTTTGTTGAATTCCTTCTCCAGGCTCCTTCAGCTCTTCTGCGTTCTTGTTTCAGTAATGTAAGAGCGTCATTGAACCAGCCTGAATTGTTTTTGCGGATGAGTGCTCTGCGTCTTGGTGCGACTGTGTCTGCTGTCTGTAGTAATGCTTTTTTAAGGGCGTTGAGTCTTTCTTCAGTTGAGTGGTTTTGACTTAGCATTGCTATTATGTTGGATAGTGTGGTTTTGAAGAGTTGCGAATGTAGTTTCTTCTGTGATCTTGTCCAGTGTGTTGTTGTTGAGTGTGTAGGTTTTTGGAGGATGGTGTTGGTAGTTATTTTAAATTTGATGGCGTGGTGGTCCATCCATGAAAATGGCATGTTGTCCAGTGTGTTGATGTCCATATTTTGTTTGAAGATGAGGTTGAGGGTGTGACCCCAAGAATGCGTGGGAGCATTTATCAGTTGCTGCAGACCTAGTTCTTCCAGTTGGTTGATGCAGGCGGTGGCAATGGGGTCCTGGGAGGAGTTAGCCCAGAGGTTGAAGTCCCAGAGTAACAGGAGGTTTTTGGTTTTCAAGGTGTATGTAGAGATGAATTTGGTGAAAGGTGGGAGGAGGTGTGTCTTTGGTCCCGGTGGTATGTAGCACAGCAGTATGTGGACGGTGTCCTGGGGTGTTGTTTGAAGTTGCAGAGTGAGTGTTTCCATGAAAGGCAATGAGCTCTGTAGAGTTGGTTTGGTGAGAGAGAGGTGAGATTTGTAGATCACTGCTATGCCGCCTCCTCTTTGCCCTACTCTATGCTCAGTTAGGATGCAGTATTTCTCAGGCACTAATTCTGCTAGGATGGTGTTACAGTCAGGTGTTAGCCAGCTTTCCGTGATAAAGAGGCAATCTGTGTTGTGTTGAGTGTTGAAGTCATGAATTTCCTGTTTGTGCTTGACTGCTGATCTGGTGTTGATCAGGGTGCATGATAGGTGTTGTAATTGAAGTGGTGCAGTCCTGTTTTTGGCGGTTGATTGCCGATTGATTCTTAGAAGTTGTTTTTTTCATAGTATTTTTTGGATGGAGGTTGGCAGTGTTGAGGCGGTATTCATTAGGCTGCGGAGGGTGTCAGCTGAGTATTTGATGTTGAACATGGTGGGAGAATACTGATGGTGATGGGATGATGAGATGATGATGACGACGATGATGCTGGCGATGATGATGACGCTGGCGATGACGATGATGCTGAGAAATGAAATGAGATGATGATGATGATGATGTTGATGTTGATGTTGATGAAGATCATATGTTGATGATGAGATGATGATGATGATGATGAGACGATGATGATGATGATGATGATGATGATGTTGATGTTGATGATGATGCGATGATGATGATGAAGCTGAGCTGATGATGAAGACACAAGTCCATCCAGTTCAACCATAAAAACACAAACAAAGATTAAATAATCATACAATCCCATATACCCAATCTACCCCCACAGTTGATCCAGAGGAAGGCAAAAAAAAACAGCAGAGCATGATCCAATTTGCTATAGCAGGGGAAAAAAATTCTTCCTGATCCCCGGAGAGGCAATCGGAATTATCCCTGGATCAACTTACCTATAGATGATTAGTACCTAGTTATAATTACATAGTTAGTCAGGTTGAAAAAAGACGCAAATCCAGAATGAAATGACGATGATGGTGCTGAGATGACGACGACGATGATGAGGATGATGAGGGGGAGGAGGAGGAGGAGGAGGCGGAGAAGGGGGAGAAGGAGGAGGAGAAGGAAGAAGAGGAGGAGGAGGAGAAGGAGGAGGAGAAGGAGGGGGGTGAGGATGATGAGACTGAGATGAGCTGATGAGATAAGATGATGAGGATGAAGACCCTATACTAATAATGGCGGTGATCATCGACTTATAGTGTGACTGCGATAGTGTGCGGGCAATCTGGCGCTAGCTTAAGCCCTGTACACACGATCGGATTTCCTATGGTTTTTAAACCGATGGATTTTTCCATCTGAAAACCGATGAAGCTGACTTCCATCAGTCTTGCCTACACACCATCAGTCAAAAACCGACCGTTCCAAACGCGGTGACGTAAAACACTCCGATGAGCCAAGAAAAATGAAGTTCAATGCTTCTGAGCATGCGTCGACTTGATTCTGAGCATGCGTGGGTTTTTTATCCGATGAAGTTCCCCACAGATGATAGTAATTTGCTATCGCTTTTTAAACCATCGGATAAATTTAAAACATGTTCTATTTTTAAACACTGATGGAAAAAAGACAGATGGGGCCCATACACGATCGGTTTGTCCGATGAAAAAAGTCCATCGGACTGTTTTCATCGGTAAAACCTATCGTGTGTACACGGCTTTACCCTGGCTGCAAGGGGCGCTAACTGACTCTGATGCTATCTGATGTCACTAGTGATACTAATGCAGTGAACAGTGAATAAATACTGTACACTGACATTGTACTAATGGCACTGGCTGGGTGACAGGGGTGATCAGGAGGGCAATCAAGGGGTTAACAGTATGCCTAACAAGTGTATGTTTGCTGCTTTTACTCAAAGACCTTGCTGGAGGGGTCACTCATGTTTCCAGGCCAGAGTTCAGCTTTAAACTATCTAAAAATCTAAAACTATATATCAGTAGACTCTGATCAAAGACAGGGCTGGCACTGAAAGAGAAAGGGAGTTCTTTTTATGCTAACCCTGTAAATGTACAAACTGTAGGGGAAAAATGTAATTTACATTTTCCACTTACCGGTAGTTAAATATTCCCCCTATAAGTAAATATGTAAAAGTGACAGTTCCTTTAAGGCACTGTTGTTTTATTTATATAATTATGTTTATAATTATTTGCTTATGTTTCTAAGCAAATACTTCACTAGGTATTTCATAACAAGTAGCCGTTTTTTACAGCTGTGATCTCATTGTGTCTTTTTGGTATATTTTTTCAAATCTATAAATGACATTGCTCATAGGAAGCCCTCAAGGCTTTTACTGAATTTAAAACCACCAAGATTTAATATAACATAAATGTGTATATGTATAAAGATACGTTAAGAAGAAAAGCACAAGCATGCTGTTTTAATAAAATTGTTCTTGTAGTCATTTATCTCCATTTATTTTTTTAGTTGAATAAACTGAGCTTTACTAACATTCTAAACAATATTACTATACTTACACTATGCCTTGATAAATAGCAAATATGATTTTTTATTTATTTAACTGTAGCGGTGCACTGCCGCAAGTTCAAAAGATCCACACATCACCCTGCTGCCTGACCCTCCATTCATCCATCTTGAGACAATGAACAGTCATTTGCGTTGGTTTTGTTTATTTGGGGGATATAACTTGGATGGGGTGAGGAGGATATGGGATGCCCATAGAACATGTGAATATTTGCCATGTTAAAGTGAATTCAGCTTTACATGGACAAATGGTTTACTTCATATCTTCATGAAAAAATATAGCGGTCTATATGTTACACTTCTCAGATGTAAATAAATGGCAGACCCTAATCCTGACAGACTTTTCACCTCAGTACTTTACCTCAGGACACTTCTCCTCCTGCACATTACTTTCCTGTCACAAATTAGTACTCCTGTCCTGCCATCTTCAGCCACTAGGCCTCACTCTGAATAAGTCCCAGTAGCTTCTATAGTTGGTTGTACTTGGTGGTATTTTGACTGCGTGGTTACTAGGCCCAGGGCCTGCAGAACCCCTCCCGGGGGGGGGGGGGGGCTAGTAGTTTAACAGCTTTGTACTTGGTGATGGACTACTGATCCCAGCCCAGATAGTCCTACTTGCGAATTCTGCACCCTCAGGCAACATCGATTTGACACACTTCCCCACAGTCTCTCTCTCCTCTGATCCAAGACTCCTCATCACTGGCCTTGTAATAATGAAGCTCCCTCACAGACTCCCTGTGGTACACTCACCAACCTTTTTCCTGCCCCAGGTCCTTGATGGAGGAATTTATCTGGACATACATCCCAACAGTCTCCAGCCCCTCTACCGGGCTCCTCCGCCGGGCCGCACACCCCCCCCAGATGGGGGTAGGGCCCCTGCCACTGTCTATTACTCCATCCTCCACTTCTCCCGGCCCACAACTGCCTCCAGTGGCATGTTACCTCAGCTTATATAGGAGGCCCGCCCCCTGCCAATCCTAGTTGGGGATTGTTCAGAGCTCCCCACAAGCTGCCTGCCACTCCAGTCCCAGGCCCTGCCTCCTTCCCTAGAACAATCTCCCTAGAGACAGGATAAATGCCCCAGAACCAGAGCACAGGTGGCCACACTCACTGCTACACTGAACACTCCCAGTCCCAGATCAAAACAAACAGGCCTAGCTTAGTTCACAGGCCTGCCTAAATTTTGCCTGTACTGATACCTGAAACCTAAAAAAAAACATTCTAGCACCTACCAAAATGTAGTGGGTGCTACATAACTTTTTTTGTAAAATCATTGCATTGTGGTCATTCATCTGGTGTCATGGCCATGACTAAGGACTAACGTCCAAAACGCGTAGGCTGTTTTACAGCTCTGTACATGTATTTAATAAAGGAATACTATTTTGCATGTCATCCTGAGTGCCAACCATCCCTTACCTTATTCTGGTATGTTGGAGGTGTCAGAAGCCTCAAGGCCTGAGCACCGGATAGAGCTTTTATGTGGGAAGGTTGCAGCACCTATACACTTGTTTTTCTTAAATTCCTATTAAAGTGCTAAATTGCTAAAAACACCCCTTCTTCAAACCCATCCTAATGTAGGAATGCAGCTACTGGGCTGGCTTATTAATCACTTCCCGTGCAGCCATAGTACATAAACGGCCAGACGAGAGCCTTGGTGGGTGGATGTACCCGTACATCTCCCTGCATCCACCACTTGTGCATGCTCACTGGGAGCATGCAATGGCAAGATCTGTGCCTGCTGTGTCCAGTGGACACAGCAGAACACGGATTAGTGTAACTGGGCCACTGTGGGTGGCTCTCGTACCATGTGATCATTGTAGCCACTCAGCGATCACAAGCACAAAAGTAAACAATATGTCACTTCCTGGCATCATTTTTTACTGCTACTTGATCCTTGTGATTTGTCACAGAGATCTCATGGTACAGGGCCACCTAATCACTGCCACACTGGTTACAGGGTCTCTGATCAGCGCCACACCGGTTACGGTGCCCATGATCAACACCACACCAGCCCCAGTGCCCCTGATTACCGCAACACCACTTTTATTTTCCCTAATCGCTGCCACCCACTCAAGTATCGCTAATTACCACTGCAACACTCACAATGTCCGTGATCACCACCACACCAATCATATTGTCCCTGATAATTGTCACACCAGTCATATTGTCCCTGATTACCGCCACACCAGTCATATTGTCTCTGATTAGCGCAATACCAGTCATATTGTCCCTGATCAATGCCTCAGCAGTTACAGCATCCCTGATTACTGCCATACTAGTCCCTGTTTACCTGATCACCTCCACAACAGTCCCAGTGTCCCTGATCACTACCACCAAACTCATAATGTCCCTGATCACTTCCATACTAGTTAATCACTTGCCTTCCAAGCCACTTCTGACACTTCACATATACACTTATTACTTAGAACCGCCAAACATTCTATATTTTCTGAAAGCAAAGGCCAGGGGAAAAAAATGTTGGTTGTTGCAATTCTTAAGTATGTCACACAATATTTGTGTATCAGTCTTTCAAAAGCAAATTTTTAGGAAACAATACACTTTATTGATTTTTAGTGCACACACACACACACACACAATATAATACCCTATTGTTTGGTAAAATATAAAAGATGATGTTTCATCATGTAAATATATATCTAACATGTCACACTTTAAAATTGTGTGTACCCATGGAATGGACAAATTTCTATAGACAATGCTTTAAAAGCCTTTACAGGTTACCAGTTTAGAGTTACACAGAAGGTCTGGTGATATAATTATTGCCCTCACTCTGATGTTTGCAGCAATACCTCACATGTGTGGGCTCCTTCATTTTTTTTAAATGTTATTTATTATAAAAAAAATTACACTGTATCATTAATTTTTTTAAACCAACTTTATTGCTATCACAAGGGATGAACAATATCCACTGTGATAGCAATAAGCATGACAAATCCTTTTTATGGAGAGATCTGGGGTCCACTAGACCCCAGGTCTCTCCTCTGCCCTCAAAAGCATATGATCAATCCAAGATTGGTTTAATCAGATGCTTTCACAAAGCGGGAACAGCTTGTAAACAACAAACTAAAATTGGAAGTGACAAAATACTTTCATAGCCCATAGAGATGATTGGGGAACTTACATTCCTCCCTCATCTCTATGGTAAGCCAGGTTCCCTGGTGGAACAGAAGAGCCTGGAAAGGCAGTGGAAAGCCTTTTACAATATTCAGCATTGCCATCTGAAAAAAAGATGCCAGGGTGCAGCCATGACCCTGGTAGAACCACGTAAACCAGAGGATGTACAGGTACTGTACGTCCATATGGGGGAAGTGGTTAAAGTGTCTCTGAGCACCACCACACCAGTCATATTGGGAACTCTTTTGTTCTTCCTTTCTTCAGCCTTCTTGTCAGGAGAGTGTAACACTCCTAATCCATGGTGGCTACTTGTTTCATTCCATTCCAAGCCAGTTTTGGCTGAGATACAGTTTCCCTGTCTGACTGTATACCTGCAGGGTGATTGTTGTAGACACAGCCTCTGGTTGTAGTCCTAACCTTTTTTAAGCCTGCCAAGCCCTTAGTGTCATAGTGTTTGTAACAAGTGCTTCAAGCTCCCTGTTTACCTGCCTTGTTCCCATGCCTTGACCTTTACCTTCACTCAATCCTCGCTCTGCCAGCAAGTTTAAATTTCCTTGTTATCTTTGAACTCTGCCTGCCTTTTGACCACAGATTTGACCCTGACTACTCTCTGAATGTTGCCTGCCCAAAACCCAGACTTCCTTTAGACCACTCTTCCTGTCTGCCAACCTCAAGTACCTGTTTACTGTGTTAAGCTCATGCCTGCTCTGGTGTAGTTGCCAGGCACTATAGCAATATGTATTAGACCTGGGGGCAACCGAGTACTGGTAGGCCTGCTTGCCTTATGGGAAATGGGACTGCTATAGGTGAAGAACACAGAGCCTGACCACCTATGCTAGGCGTAGGTGTGACACTCCTGTACTTCCTTGCCAGGGTACATGGCATTCCTGGGGGCAGCCATGTACCAGTAGGTTAGGCTTGCTTGGCCTATAGAAACTGGGACTGCTGTAGGTTACGCTACACAAAGTCAACCAGCACCCGCTCCTACTGCTGCTACCTGCCTCTCCTATATATCAACTAACAGAGAACACTGCAGGCACTCCTACCCCACCACGCTCTCTCGGGCGCTGTTGCAACCTCCTCTGCTCGTCAGGCTCTATCTGAAGGTATGTGACAGGTTTTGACACAATAAAGTGGCGTTGCTATGGGGTGCGGGGGGTGCGGTCCACACCCAGGTGACACCTGCTAGAGGAGTGACACCATCCCAACTCTCCCGAGGATGAGGAAAGCCCTGGCATTTTTTTTGCAGCTGACCCCGCTGGAATAACTCCTCCAGCGCTGCGGCCGTGCCTGGCTTTTGTCCTTCTCCTTCTTTTTTCTTCCTACTTCCCTGCTGAGCCAGTGAGCCTGTCACATAAGGGGGGTCTGGACTGGGGGAGGGGGGTCTATAATGAGGGGGGTGACTGTACTAAGGGAGGGGGTCTGTACTTAGTGGAGAGGGGGGTCTAGACTAAGGGAGGAAGGTCTATAGTGAGGAAGTGTGGTCTATACTGAGGGAAAGGGGTCTATACTGGTGGAGGGGGGTCTGGACTGAGGAAGGGGGGTCTTTACTTAGTGGAGGGGTTCTGTACTAAGAGAGGGGGTCTGTACTTAGAGGAGGGGGATCTATACTTAGTGGAGGGGGGCCTGGACTAAGGGGGGGTCTGTACTAAGGGATGGTGTCTGTATTTAGGGGAGGGGCTCTAGACAGAGGGAGGGGGTGGTCTATACTGAGAGAGGGTGTCTGTAGTGCGGGGGACTATACGTCTGTACTTAGTGGAGGGGGGTCTGTACTAAGTGCGGGGGTCTGTACTGAGGGAGGGGTGTTTATACTGGTGGAGGGGGGTCTGGACTGAGGGAGGGGGTATTTACTTAGTGGAGGGGGTCTGTACTAATGGAGGGGTCTGTACTTAGTGGAGGGGGGTCTGTACTTAGGGGAGGAGGCTCTAGACTGAGTGAGGGGGTAGTCTATACTAAGAGAGGGTGTCTGTACTGAGGGGGGAATATACTTGGTGGAGAGGGGGGTCTGTACTGAGGGGGATGGTCTATACTTAGTGGAGTGGGGGGCCTATACTAAGGGGTAACTACAGTATAGTTAGTGTAGAAGGGGGGCTGTACTGAGGGAGGGGGTCTATTCTTAGTGTAGAGGGGGGTCTGTACTGAGGCTGGACTATTCTTGGTGGAGGAGGGGTGACACCATGATTTACCGCACCAGGTGACACCAACCCTAGTAATGCTACTGACACAATAGATTGTTTTGTGTGATACACAAGATACAATGCCAGGTACATAACCAGTCCAGGCACTGAAAAAGCCTCACACATTCTTAAAAAATGCCTTGAGGTGTTTACTCTTCAAAAGTCGTCATTGAATGGGTGTTCCATTGTCCTAGTTCCTCAGGGCCTCGAAAAATGTGATAGGTAGTCAGAAAATTAGATGTGTAATTTATGCTCCTAGAAAGCTTGAAGGGCTCCTTGGATTTTGGGCTCCTCTGTGTAGCTAGGCTGTGAAAAAGTCTCACACATGTGGTATAACCACACTCAGGAAGTGTAGCAGAATCTGTTTTGGGATGTAATTGTAAATATGCCTGTGCTGTGTATGAGAAATAACTTGGTAAAATGACAACTTTGTGAAAAAAATTATTTTATTAAATTTTCCAAAAAATTGTGACAAAAAATTAAAACTTTAAAAAACTCACTATGCCTCTTACTAAATACCCTGGACTTAAAAAAATGGCGGTATTTGTACTGTCCTGGAATTTTAAGGCCTCAAGAAATTAAATAGGCAGTCAGTACATCAGGACTGATTAATTTTCAAATATACGGTATATACCATGGTTTGTAGACTCTATAAAATTCACACGGACTAAATAATATGCACTGGTTTTGTTTATTTTTTAACCAAAGAAATGTAGCAGAACATATTGAAAGAGTTTTAAAACAGAAACTGAGAAATACATGTTTAATTGAAAATAATACCTGTCACCTGTATCTCATAGGCACCACATCCCTTCATTAAGAAGCTATATAGGAATATGAAGGTATTGGGACTTTTAAGGTGCAACAACTACACAATATTCAATATAAAAAATATAATTTTATTACAAAAAAATATATGAAAATTCATATGTACAAATATACATGAACCATCAAAATAAACATAATAAAGTTTCCAAAGTGCATACAGACAAAATTCTCTACATGTTTCGCCATTTTGTAGGCTTCCTCAGGAGTTTGTCATGCAAATACTGGAAACAAAGAAAGAAAAATAATAAATACATAATAATATTTACTCAAATTTCAAACTCAAAATTACAAAACAGAATATTATTAAGAAAAAAAGGATAACTGAAAACCATAACCAGCCCAATGGTTGCTCAAAAGTTCATCTCAAAATTAGATCTATTTATTCAAGGTATATGACCTTATTAGTATCAGTTGTAAGTACATTACCTGTAAATTTTGATGGTACAATCTAAAATGAAGAATGACCAGATAGCCAATGAGCTATCCCACACCGGGGCGCCCGTAAGGAGGGGATCATATGGTGTATCATAGAGGGGGAGAAATACTGGCACAAATAACCACCCGGATATTACTAGCACAGGAACAGAGGGCCATCTGGGGGAAATTACAAAGAAAAATCGAATGAAGTCAAATAACAATCTATGTATAAGAGTAAAGGCGTCTCCATCTAGTTATACGGCACATACCCCATCAGTATTTACCTGTTTATGGCTGTTGATAGTAAAAAATATATTAGAATAGGCAAAAAAGGGGCAGTATCTCCAAAGTACCCCAATCAGTGTCCACTCTAAAGGAAAAAGAATTAGTGGAAATTACTATAAATATATAATAATCCCCTCTAGTTGGTAATCAGAATTTTAATTTTTTAGCCATATACTTGCTAGCTGATATATACCTGGTTAATCCAATTGGATAAAGTGTGTCCACATTAGGGCATCTCTGCCGAAAAACTTGTTTTACAAAACCGATCAATCAGTTTACTGAAAAAATATAAAATATAAAAACCATTTTAGATTAGAGACCTAGTAAACCAGACAACAGGATAAAAAACCAATGTTGCCCATAAAGAGATCTAGTGCCTAAGTAATTTACCTTTGACTGATATCTAAGAACGTCTTCTCCCCAGAGTGTTGGTCATGCTACTGATTTGCAAGGCTGCGATCCGGACTATATACCCCCCCTCCCCCTTCCCATTGGACGCACAATGGCGCCAAATCAATGGGCGGAGCGGGCACGTCAGTTCCGACATCCGCCCATCGTCAGATCCGACCCGGAAGTGACAATTCCACCACTGAAAAACCGGAGACGTCCGCCGGAAGCGCCACCCCGCTCATCAGGAGAAAACATCCTGACGAGCTGGACGCACCATAAGCCGGATCCGGAAGGGGAAAACATGCCTAAAGTATAGAAAAGGGCAGACTTCCTTTTAAAATCACGGCAGAAAGGGCACATTGGATGTTAAAAAAATGGGGCCAGGATATCCGGTGGGCTTAGTCAGATGGCGCTCAGATTGTCTCCCAAAGGAGAACAAAGAGAAACGCCCTGGGCGCCCATATGATCACCAAATCCCCCCAAAAAAAGAAAAGGGAAACGCCACCCTAAAAAATGTGGTAAACTCCATTGAAATCAATTACATATAATGTAGATTTATCAATGATTAAAGAGAGCCCCTATGGAATATAGAAATGGTACATTCAGTCACCTGTACATAAAGACAAATTTAGTAAACAAAAATAAAATAACAGAACAAAATTTTATTTGTTTTAAACAGAGTCTACATATACAGCATAACGATTTTTATCCTACAAAAAGGGTTTGAAACTGATGGACTCATTTAACCCGGGATAAATGAGTCCATCAGTTTCAAACCCTTTTTGTAGGATAAAAATCGTTATGCTGTATATGTAGACTCTGTTTAAAACAAATAAAATTTTGTTTTGTTATTTTATTTTTGTTTACTAAATTTGTCTTTATGTACAGGTGACTGAATGTACCATTTCTATATTCCATAGGGGCTCTCTTTAATCATTGATAAATCTACATTATATGTAATTGATTTCAATGGAGTTTACCACATTTTTTAGGGTGGCGTTTCCCTTTTCTTTTTTTGGGGGGATTTGGTGATCATATGGGCGCCCAGGGCGTTTCTCTTTGTTCTCCTTTGGGAGACAATCTGAGCGCCATCTGACTAAGCCCACCGGATATCCTGGCCCCATTTTTTTAACATCCAATGTGCCCTTTCTGCCGTGATTTTAAAAGGAAGTCTGCCCTTTTCTATACTTTAGGCATGTTTTCCCCTTCCGGATCCGGCTTATGGTGCGTCCAGCTCGTCAGGATGTTTTCTCCTGATGAGCGGGGTGGCGCTTCCGGCGGACGTCTCCGGTTTTTCAGTGGTGGAATTGTCACTTCCGGGTCGGATCTGACGATGGGCGGATGTCGGAACTGACGTGCCCGCTCCGCCCATTGATTTGGCGCCATTGTGCGTCCAATGGGAAGGGGGAGGGGGGGTATATAGTCCGGATCGCAGCCTTGCAAATCAGTAGCATGACCAACACTCTGGGGAGAAGACGTTCTTAGATATCAGTCAAAGGTAAATTACTTAGGCACTAGATCTCTTTATGGGCAACATTGGTTTTTTATCCTGTTGTCTGGTTTACTAGGTCTTTAATCTAAAATGGTTTTTATATTTTATATTTTTTCAGTAAACTGATTGATCGGTTTTGTAAAACAAGTTTTTCGGCAGAGATGCCCTAATGTGGACACACTTTATCCAATTGGATTAACCAGGTATATATCAGCTAGCAAGTATATGGCTAAAAAATTAAAATTCTGATTACCAACTAGAGGGGATTATTATATATTTATAGTAATTTCCACTAATTCTTTTTCCTTTAGAGTGGACACTGATTGGGGTACTTTGGAGATACTGCCCCTTTTTTGCCTATTCTAATATATTTTTTACTATCAACAGCCATAAACAGGTAAATACTGATGGGGTATGTGCTGTATAACTAGATGGAGACGCCTTTACTCTTATACATAGATTGTTATTTGACTTCATTCGATTTTTCTTTGTAATTTCCCCCAGATGGCCCTCTGTTCCTGTGCTAGTAATATCCGGGTGGTTATTTGTGCCAGTATTTCTCCCCCTCTATGATACACCATATGATCCCCTCCTTACGGGCGCCCCCGTGTGGGATAGCTCATTGGCTATCTGGTCATTCTTCATTTTAGATTGTACCATCAAAATTTACAGGTAATGTACTTACAACTGATACTAATAAGGTCATATACCTTGAATAAATAGATCTAATTTTGAGATGAACTTTTGAGCAACCATTGGGCTGGTTATGGTTTTCAGTTATCCTTTTTTTCTTAATAATATTCTGTTTTGTAATTTTGAGTTTGAAATTTGAGTAAATATTATTATGTATTTATTATTTTTCTTTCTTTGTTTCCAGTATTTGCATGACAAACTCCTGAGGAAGCCTACAAAATGGCGAAACATGTAGAGAATTTTGTCTGTATGCACTTTGGAAACTTTATTATGTTTATTTTGATGGTTCATGTATATTTGTACATATGAATTTTCATATATTTTTTTGTAATAAAATTATATTTTTTATATTGAATATTGTGTAGTTGTTGCACCTTAAAAGTCCCAATACCTTCATATTCCTATATAGCTTGAGAAATACATGTGTTTTTCTTTTTAAAAGGTCTCATTGTATTAATTTATATAGCAAAATAAAATAAAAAACAGTGGTAATTAAATACCACTAAAAGAAAGCTCTATCTGTCTCAAAGAAATTCTAAAAATGTATTTTGGGTAAAGTGTTGCATGACTGAGAAATTGTCGGTCAAAGTATGACAGTGGTGAAAAATGGCCCAGACTGGAAGGGGGTGAAAGTGTCCAGACTTGAGGTGGTTAAAACATAAATCTTTAAAAAAAAATAACATTTATTTGGATAGAGTTTATGTCACATATTTTCTGTTTGATGCCGCGTACACACGATCGGATTTTCCATCGGAAAGACCTTGGATGGTTTTTCCGACGGAATTCCGCTCAAGCTTGGCTTGCATACACACGGTCTGAACTTTCGACCGTCAAGAACGCGGTGACATACAACACTACGACAAACCAAGAAAATTAAGTTCAATGCTTCCGAGCATGCGTCAAATTGTTTCCGAGCATGCGTCTGAATTTTGCGCCTTGGAATTGCTACAGAATTTTTTCCCTTTGAAAATTTGAGATCCAGCTCTTAAATTTTTGCTGACAGAATTTCTGTCAGGAAAAGTCTGATGGAGCCTACACACGGTTGGAATTTCCGACCAAAAGCTCACATCAGACTTTTCTTGACGGAATTTCCGATCATGTGTACGCAGCAGAAGACACCATTGATAAGATAATTTTCACTCTTCCTATCCTTGTAATGCCCATACAAGAATTGAGAGGGAGAAAAGTAAAAACCTGAAAGATGCTCTAACCTCTGCCTGCTCTAAAATTGAATGTAACATTTTGATCACGCTCTTTTACTTTTATAATATTTTCCCCAGTTTCTGTAAAAAGGACTGTAGTTACTGACTACCCACTCATTGTCGACAGGAAGTGGTTTAAAGCCCTACTCCAACAGTTTGTGGATTAATAAGAAAATCAGTCCCACAGCAGCCTTGAAGTGGTTGTTAAGCCACTCTTACATTTATGTACCATCAGTGCTATTTCCTATTGCAGTATCCCCCACTGTGTGTGATTTATAAAGAAAAAATTGCTGTAAATTCCTAATTTTAGAGCGGCGATCTGCGATCACATTACCGGCCGGCTCTCTCCTTTCCTCCTCTGACAGATGCAGCTGGAGGGTCCGAGATTCCCTGCTGACATCAGCCGAGAGGGGAGGAAGAGAGGAGGAGAGAAGGAGAGATCTGGCCGGTCATGTGATCGCTATGTCCACTCTAAAATTAGGTATTTACAGCATTCATTTTTATAAATCACACACAGAGGGGGACACTACAATAGGAGGCAGTGCTGATGGTGCATATGTTACAGTTATTAAAATAGCAGGAGCAAAAGGGGTGGGCACTGTCACTAGCTGACAGGCAGGGAGGGGAGGGGGAGGAGGACACAGGAGCACAGAGGAGACAGAGTGCAGGGCTGCGGATGACGGTGGCACGTAAACTGACCACAGTGTCAGGGCTCAGCAGCCATGATACACCATGGACAGTTTACAAAGGGGTGGGCAGAACAGATGTTACAGAGGGCTAAATTACACAGCACAAACACTGTGCTGTATAAAATGCTTTAAAGGAGCAGGATCCTTTAACATTTTAAAAGCAACTCTGGCTGCAATGCTCACCTCCTGCCTTGTGCTGACTTTTGCAGACTCACTCATCTCAGTCTCAGCTAGGCTCATCATCCAGGCTTAACAAAAGCCAGCATCAATCAATCCACTTCCATGGGTGGGGATAATGATTGACAAGACTGACCAAATATGGCCATGGCAGAACAAAAAAATTTGTTTCATTTTGTTCTGTTATTCACATAAATTTGTTTAGTTAAATTTGTTTAATCCGTTGAAATTGTTTTCAGAATTTGTTTTGTTTATTTGTGTTAGAATCGACTCAAATTTTTTTAATTAAAATTCAGATTGATTTGAAAAGTTTTCAAATCAATTTCAAATAGTTTTCGAATTTTAATAGTTTTCGAATTTGAAATTTTTTGAATTCTAATAGTTTTTCGATTCCCAAAGAGAATAGAATAGAAAATAAAGGAATAGAATAGAAAAATATATAATATACTAGAAAGGAATATAACAGAAAATAAAAGAACAAAGTAAAACAGAACAAAATAGCATAGAAAATAAAAGAACATAATAGAATGGAATAGAATAGAATAGAAAGGAATAGAATAGAATAAAAAAATAGAAAATTAAATAGAAAAATGATAACAATCTTCTGAAATATGAATAGAATAGAAAATAATAGAATTAAAAAAAAATAGAATAGAATAGAATAGAATAGAAATAATATAACCATTTTCCAAAATTCAAATACAATCAATTCCAATTTGAACAGAATAGAAAAGAATAGAGTAGAATAGAATATAAAATGACACAATAGTATAGAAAAAAAACATAATAAAATATAATATAATAGAATAGAATGAATATAACCATCTTCCAATTCTAATCTATTTTTTTCTATTCTATTCAAAATTGATTCTATTTGAATTTTGGGTAATGCTTTTCTATTCTATTATATTCAATTGTTTTTTTAATTGTATTCTTTTTCGATTTGTCTATTCTATTCTATTCTTTCTATGCTATTCCTTTTTTTTCTATTCTTTTCTATTTCAAATTATTCTATTTGAAATTCAAATTTCAGAAGATGGTTACATTCGTTCTATTCTATTCTATTTGTTGTTTTTTTTCTATACTATTCTGTTATTTTATTCTATTCTAATCTATTCTTTTCTATTCTATTCAAATTGATTCTATTTGAGTTTTCGAAAATGGTTATATTCTTTGTATTCTATTTTATTTTTTATTTTTTTATTCTTTTCTATTCTATTATAGCATATTCTATTCTTTGTATTCTATTATTTTCTTATGTATTCAAATTTATTCTATTTGAAATTTGAATTTCAGAAGATGGTTATATTCTTTCTATGTTATTCTATTATATTTGTTTCTAGTCTAAAATATTCTATGCTATTCTGTTCTTTTATTTTCTATTCTATTTTGTTCTGTTTTTACTCTATTATATTCTATTCTTTTATTTTCTGTTATATTCTTTTCTATAATTTTTTTTATTTTTCTATACAATTCCTTTATTTTCTATTATATTTTATTCTCTTTGGAAATTTGCAAACTGTTTGATTTTGAAAACTATTCGAATTTGAAAACTTTTCAAATTCAAATTTGAAAAATATGCGAATTAGAAAAGTATTTGAAAATTATACGAAAACAATTTGAATTCGAATTTTGTCCGAATTTTTTTTCGTTACTTCAGATTCTTTTAAATTCGGTACTATTGTAATTTGGAAATTCGGATACATCCAAATTTCCGAAAAACTAAAATTTGTCCGAATTTCAATTCGGAACAAGATTAACTGTACATGTCTAGTTCTGCTTTCACAATGCAAGTCTATCTAGCAAACTCACTGGGGTTCATTCACTTAAATTGGACCTTCACCCTAAACTAACCTTAGTTTTGCCCTGCTTCCTCCTCTTACTCTCTTGTGCTTGCCTAAGTGGTAATAACATTCACCCCACCCTCACAGATAATGCACATGCGCAAAGCTGCTGCAGGGCTTCGGATCCCAACAGAGACATCTGCGCACGCACCGCTTTGTGAGCATGTGTGACTTCAAAATGATGGCTGTTTCAAAAGTTTCAAAACTTTGCAGTGTTTGTGCATGTACACAAGCGCCATAATAATGGAAATGACAGCACCTGAAGGGGCAGAGTAAAAACAAAAGGGGACTGAAGTTCATCTTTAACCACTTCAATACCATGCACTTATACAGCTTCCTGCCCAAGCCAATTTTGAGCTTTCAGCGCTGTCGCAATTTGAATGACAATTGCGCGGTCATGCTACACTGTACCCAAACAATTTTTTTATCATTTTGTTCCCACAAATAGAGCTTTCTTTCGTTGGTATTTGATCGCCTCTGTGATTTTTATTTTTTGCACAACAAATAAAAAAAGAGCAAAAATTTTGAAAAAAAACTATGTTTTTCTTTGTTTCTGTAATTTTTTTTGTAAATAAGTACCTTTTCTACTTCAATGACGGGCACTGATAAGGCGGCACTGAAGGGCACTGATAAGGTGACACTTATGGGCACCGATGAGGTGGCACCGATGAAGTGGCACTGATGAGGTGGCACTGATGGGCACTGATGATGGGCACTGATAGGCGGCACTGATGGGCACTGATATGTGGCACTGGTATGCGGCACTGATTGGCACTCATAGGCGGCACTGATTGGTACTCATAGGCGGCACTGATTGGCACTTATAGGCGGCACTGATGGGCACTTATAGGCGGCACTGATAGGTGGGCACTTATGGGCACAGATGGGCACTGATAGGTGGCACTGATGGACACTAGTAGGTGGCACTGATGGACACTGATGCCCAGCAATGCCAGCCACCACACATTGTGGTTGTGCCATCATAGTGCCAGTCAGTGCTCATTTGTGGGCACTGATTGGCATATTTTTTTTAATTTTTTTTTTATTTTACTACATGTGGATGGCCATGGGGGCCATCCACATGCTTGGGGCTTCCCTGGTGGTCCAGTGTGGGTATCCGAGGGGGGGCTGCGCTGATAAACAATCAGCGCAAACCCCCCTGTCAGGAGAGCCGCCGATCGGCTCTCCTCTACTCGCGTCTGTCAGACGCGAGTGAGGAAGAGCCGATCAACGGCTCTTCCTGTTTACATCGTGATCAGCCGTGATTGGACACGGCTGATCACGTTGTAAAAAGCCTCCGCCGGAGGCTTTTTACCGAGATCAGTGTAGCGGTGGGTCAGACTGACCCACCGCTGCACCGATCGCCGCGATGCGCGCCCCCCCGGGCGCGCGGCGGCTGTTATCCCGCAGGACGTCATATGACATCCAGTGTGGATAACTGAACCACTTCCCAGACGTCAATATGCTATTGACTGGGCGGGAAGTGGTTAAGAAATGGAGATTGTTCACTTCACAAAGTGAACATTCTCTGAGCTGTGTACACCTTAATTTACCAATCTGCTGGAATGTTTATTTTTTCTTTTAATTTACTTAGTACGTGATTGGATATTCAAAGTGAACACAGGCTCCTATTTTACTATCATTTACTTTGTTATGTGAATGTACACTTTTCAAAGTGAACATTCACATTACTAAATGAACAGCCTTTATACCTTTGGGAAATCAATCTCAATGAAAAAAATTTACTCCGTATGACTGATATATTTTCCCAACTGTTCACAAGAAAGTAACGAAAAATCGCTTTTAGTGACTATTCTACAAATCTCTATATTCAATACAACAAAAATATAGAAGAGCAATCATATAAATATTTTTAACCACTTAAAGCAGAGGTGCCGCGGGAAAAAAAATATTAAAAGCCAGCAGCTGCAAATACTGCAGCTGCTGACTTTTAATATATGGACACTTACCTGTCCTGGAGTCCAGCGACGTCCACAGCAGAGGATGAGCAATCGCTTATCACTCTGCTGCCCCCACCGCCATCCTCGGTGAGAGAACCAGGAAGTGAAGCCTTGCGGCTTCATGCCCGGTTCCCTACGGTGCATGCGCGAGTCACGCTGCGCCGTTCTGAATGGTCCCCTGTGTTCTGGGAGCCGAGTGTCTCCCAGAACACAACGGGGAATCTGCGGGAAGTGACGTGCTTCCAGCAGTTTTCCGCAGAGAGGACTCCCAGAAGTGGGTGCAAATACCTGTCTTAGACAGGTATCTGCACCCCCCTCCCCCCTGAAAGGTGTCAATTGTGACACCAGAGGGGGGGAGGGTTCCGATCAGCGGAAGTTCCACTTTAGGGTGAAGCTCCGCTTTAAGGACCGGGCCTATTTTTCAGACGCTGTGTTTACAAGTTAAAATCATTTTTTTTGCTAGAAAATTACTTAGAACCTCCAAACATCATATATATTTTTTCAGACACCCTAGAGAATAAAATAGCGGTTGTTGCAATACTTAATGTCACACCGCATTTGCTCAGCGGTCTTACAAGCGCACTTTAAATAAAAATTAAGACGACAGTAAAGTTAGCCCAATTTTTTTTTAGATTGTGAAAGATAATTTTACACCGAGTAAATTAATACCCAACATGTCACGCTTCAAAATTGCGCCCACTCGTGGAATGGCAACAAACTTTCACCCTTAAAAATCTCCATAGGCGACATTTAAAAATGTCTACAGGTTACCAGTTTTATGTTAGCGCTAGAACTATTGCTCTTGCTCTAATGATCACGGTGATACCTCACATGTGTGGTTTGAACACTGTTTTCATATGCGGGCGCGGCTTGCGTATGCGTTCGCTTTTGAGTGCAAGCTCGGCGAGATGGTGCGCTTTCATTTTTATTATTATTTATTTTACTTTTTTATTTATTTTTTGATACTGTCCTTTTAAAAAAAAAATGTGTTGCTTTTATTCTTATTACCCTTGTAATAGAAATAAAATCATGGCAGGACCTCTTAAATGTGAGATCTGGGGTCAAAAAAATCTCAGATCTCATATTTACACTAAAATGCAATAAAAAAAAATTACATGTCATTTGAAAAAAAAAAAAAAATATTCCCCTTTAAGAGCATTGGGTGGAAGTGACGTTTGACGTCGCTTCTGCCCTCCAATGCTATGAAATTGAGCGGGGGGCCATCATTCCCTCACTCGACATCCAGGCAGTGAGGGGAGAGGAGAGGAACCGATCGACTTCGCCGGCGGTGTCACACGATCGGGTCATAGAGCTGAAGAACGGGGAGAGGTAAGTGTAAACACAACATCTCCCCGTTCTCCCTAGTGACATGTCACTGATCGTCTGTTCCCTGTCATCGGGAACAGCGATCAGCGACGTGTCACGGCAAGCCACGCCCCCTAACAGTTAGAATCACTTCCTAGGTCACACTTAACCCCTTCAGCGCCCCCTACAGGTTAACCCCTTCACTGCCAGTGTCATTTTTACAGTAATCAGTGCATTTTTGTAGCACTGGTCCCAAAATGGTGTCAAAAGTGTCCGATGTTTCCGACATAATGTTGCCGTCACGATAAAAATCACTGATCACCGCCATTACTAGTAAAAAAAAATATTAATAAAAATGCCATAAAACTATCCACTATTTTGTAGACGCTATAACTTTTGCGCAAACCAATCAATAAACGCTTATTGCGATTTTTTTTACCAAAAATATGTAGAAGAATACGTATCGGGCTCTATTTTTGTTTATAGCGCAAAAAATGAAAACCGCAGATGTGATCAAATACCACCAAAAGACAGCTCTATTTGTGGGGAAAAAAGGACTTCAATTTTGTTTGGGAGCCACGTTGCATGACCGCGCAATTGTCAGTTAAAACGACGCAGTGCCGAATCGCAAAAAGTGGCCTGGTGTTTGGCCAGCCAAATGGCTCGGGGCTGAAGTGGTTAAAGAGGACAGCTGCCATTTAAAACGTCAAAAAAACGTCAAAACGTCAAAAAAACGTCAAAGCGCTACTTTGACGTTAAATACCGTTGTTATGGCAGCTAGCTGCTGCCATAACAACGGTATTTAACGTCAAAGTAGCGCTGTATAACGACGGGGGCTGGTCCTTAGTTAAGTTATAAAAAAATTACTTTAAGGTAAATACATCAATATGCAGCGAAAATATGTGAAATGCTCTACACTTTTCCCTTAATGCATTCATGTCATCATAAGGCATGCTCTCTCTAATCTTATGGAGCTATGTTAGTCTAGATCAAGAACATTGTCTAAAATGTTATATTATTCATTTTTCATTTGGAAGCTATTTACAGGGCCTGGTGGTGTTTAATATGTGAGTATGTACTCGACACATTTTCCCTTGAGGCCCTTGCAATGTGAAAATATTTATGGGGTATTTGTTTTGTGTTTTAGACCTATTTCCAACCTTGCAAAAAGTCTAAGCATGCAATCCAAAGCAAAACTGTATGGGTATGGAAAATTAACAAAAAGCAACCTTATCCTTCTTTCTCTTGCGATGAAATCGGAGAAGTTCTTTGTGCTGTCTTGACACAAAGTTGACCGCTGCGTATTCCAGTAATGCAGAAAAGACGAATAGCAGACAAACAGCCATCCAGATATCAATAGCTTTAACATATGACACCTATGGAAATAAGAAAACAGTTAGTAGAAAGATGATGTAGAAGGCTGTAATAAACATATTAAGGGGAAAAACATCTACCGTATATTAATGCAAATGATATTGATATTCTCTTAGGGCCTGTTCACACTAGAATGTAGTGCAGGAAAGCCACGTTCCATGCAGCTTCCCACACACCACAATGGCACTACCCTTGCGATCTGCTGCAGGTGTATGTGCAAAGTTAACACCCCAAATGCAGACCACAAATGTAGTGTGTATGCCCGCACCAGCCGTTAACAGACCGCATTGTACAAAAGTACCATATGATCCTGTTGCAGTATGTTTCAAAAAGTAGTGTATGCACTTCATTTGGTGCGGCGTAGTGAGATTTCACCCCATTCACAATGCATGTAGCTGAAATCGCACCGCACAGAGCTGCTTGTGAATCACGCGGGAACCACACAGCATTCCAGTGTAATTCACATGTTCGCAGAGCGAATGGGCCCTTTAAAGTAACCTCACTTTCATGGAAAAAAATATAGCAAATAAAAAATGATATTGCATGTACAATTGCTACACAAGCCATGTTGTAATTTAACCACTCGTCTACCAAGTTATGTTTATAAATGACATGGAAGGCAAGAGGTTAAAAAGCTGCTGTCAGCTTGATGCCGACTTTAGGAACCGGCAAAGGGCTTTCTGATAAAAGTGAGCATGTGTAACATCAATGTGAGGTATCATTGTAAACATCTGAATGAGAGCAATAATCCTAGGTCCATCATTTATGGTTATAGTAGAACTATAGGCAAAACTTTTTTTTTCATTTTGGATAGAGGAAGGGAGGTTTATAACCCCTGTCAGGTTTTTTTTTTCAATATCTGTATCCCATTGCAGAGATTTCTCTTCACTTCCTGTCCCATCGCCAAACAGGAAAAGAGAAGAAATCACTGAAAATTAAGGGAATTTCTTTGGGGACCCCCAGGTCACCAGCACTAGTATCCCCATTGGAAGATTTCTGGGGATAACCCAAAATTTGTAGTTTTTCTTTTACTTTCACTTTCAATGATAATGGTAAATAGGACAAATAGAGAGGGTGAGGCCTCGTACACACGGCCAAGATTCTCGTTGAAAAAAACATGTCGTTTTTTTCGACGAGATTCTTGGACAAGAAACTTGTCCCGGCCGAGTGTACACACGCTCGTTTCAAAGAACCCGCGGTTCTTTGAAAGGAGTGTACGCGGTGACGTCATCGACTACGTCGAGCATGCGCTCGTCACATTCGATGCCGTCGCCGCCATCTTGGTCTACCCTACGTATGCCTAGGAAGCTACTGCGCATGCGTCGAATTCATTTCGAACATGCGCGGGCTTCCGGGAGGACAGGTAAGTGTACACACACTCACTTTTCTCGTCGAGAAACATGCCGAGGAGAATCTCGACGAGAAAATAGAGAGCAGGTTCTCTATTTTCTCGTCGAGGTTTCTTGTCGGTTTTCTCGACGAGAAACCCGATAGCAGCGTACACACGACCGATTTACTCGGCAAGACCTCTCTGCCAGCAAGTTTCTTGCTGGTTCTTGCCGAGAAAATCGGTCGTGTGTACGAGGCCTGAATCTCCTTAACGGGGGCACAGACTGCATCCATCTCCACTCTATCCAAAACAAAAACAAAAATGTGCCTTTAGTTATACTTTAATTCTAAACTGATAATCTGTAAAGGCTTTTAAAGTGTTGCATATGGAAAATTTTGGGTACCATCATTTTTTGCGATTTCACAGGCAATATTACGGCTTGATATGATATCACTCAACACAACCCCATCTTTTATATTTTAACAAAAAAATATGTTTGTTTGCACTTAAATTCATTTTAGTGTGTTTTTTTACTGAAAACATGCTTTTGCTAAATAGCTGAGCAAATATAGTGCAACATAAAAAAATTACAACTACCACCATTTTTTTCTCTAGGGCCCCTGCTTTCAGGAATTATATACTTGCTGAAGGGTTTATAGTAATTTCTAGTAAGCAATTTAGATTTTTGCATGTGTGAAAAAACACTTGCCCTTGTAACAAATTGATTAATGTTATTAAAAATGACCTTTTCATTTCAGTCTGAAGTGCTGTAATTGAATGTAAAAAATCAATGCAATACTGCAACATGGAGGTGTTCTGTACATCACCCAAAGGTGATTGTTTTTTTCTCTACAAAAGTGGAGTTACCCTTTAAGGATAAACAAGAAAATATTTTGCTTTATTTTCCCCTTTTAATATACCTTTTGATATATATTGCCTTAGGCCCCTTTCACACGGACGGATAGAATTGTGCTTTTAGCTGCGTTTTCTACCGCAGCTAAACGCACACAATGGTTTCCTATGGCCCCATTCAGCTGCTTTTTCATTACATGCGGTTTGGTGCGGATAGAAAAAATAGAATTGACTGCGTCCAGGAGCGATTTAGCGCAGCTATCCGCACATAACCGCAGGTAATTGCAGTGAACTGTGTCAGCTGCGGATAGCAGTGCCGAGCTGGCTCGCTCATTGGCAAAGGAAAAATCATGCCCCGGGACTGGTACGTCATAAGGGGGCGGGGTCACCGGGTGACATCACCCGGTGGCCACACCCAATGCCTATATAATTTGTTGCGGACCTCGCTCATGGCATTACAGCGGAAGGGAGCGTCGTGTCAACATCTCAGGAAGAGAAGAGGGAAGAAGACGTCGCAGAAGATCGGGCTCCTCCGTTAGCAAAAGAGCGGCAAAAGAGCAGAAGATAGCGGAGGAGCCCGGCAGAAGGAAGAAGGCACCGGAGAAGAACCAGAGAGCGCAGAGACGACACCGGAGAGAGGGAGAAGAGGCCTGAGAGACCCCCGATGTCGGAAGAAGACCACCGAAGCTGCCTAATAAATTAGTTTAAAAACCTGCCAACTGTGTTTTTTTTAATTGACACTTTTTCCCCCCAGGTGAATGGGTACCCCATACTCATTCACATAGGGTGGGTGGCTGGGATCTGGGGGCCCCCTTATTAAAGGGGGCTCCCGGATTCCGATAAGCTCCCCACCCGCAGACACCTGCCCCAAAGCACCAACCCCCCATGTTGAGGGCATGCGGCCTGGTACAGTTCAGGAGGGGGGGGCGCTCGCTCGTCCCCAACCCCTTTCCTTACCGACTGGGCTGTGTGCTCGGATAAAGGTCTGGTATGGATTTTGAGGGGGACCCCCACGCCGTTTTTTTCGGCTATGGGGTTCCCCTTAAAATCCATACCAGACCGAAGGGCCTAGTATGCTCTTGGAGGGGAACCCATGCAGGTTTTTTATAAAAAAATTGGCGTGGAGTTCCCCCTCAAGATTCATATCAAACAGTGCCTGGCATTGGCGGGGATCCAAGTCGGATCCCCGTTCAATACGAGTCGGTACCCTGTCGGGTTGCTATGGAAATGGCAAACCGCAGCTAAACGCAACCGCATGTAAACGCAGCTAATCGCACTGTACAAATGCAGCTGATCGCAGTGCCTGGAGTCTTGAATTTCACAGAACAAAAACACATGCTTTTAACTATTGCAGAATAGCCGTCCACGTGCTAGTTAGTTTTATTGTGTTTGCTCTGTAGCTAGTCTGTAGCCAGCTTGAACTTTGTTTACTTTTATGGGCTCTGTGGGTTTTTCTTAAGCTCAGGGCATTGATTACTTCTGCCTGCCACTGTTAAGGTGTCTCTAATTGTTATTGTAAGGCTTCATGTATTCAGGACATTTGAAAACCTCATGGGATCGTATGCAGAACAAATACAATACAATAAACCAATATAGTATTATTTTAAAAATTGTATTTAAAACTTTAACAATGGATTAAATCACTTTAACTCAGCCATGACAGCTCGAGTTAATATTAAATTTAAATTTTTATTTAAAACTTTAACAATGGATTAGAATGGCCGGGGCCCTTTATTATTGGTATCATATTTATTTACCAATGTATAAAACACTTCCAATTTATATAACATAAAATCCTTTACTTTTTTACTATAAAATCACTTTAACTCAGCCATGACAGCTCAAGTTAATATGAAAACCTGTACAAAATCTCTATAACTGTCCCTTTTCATGAGAAAAGGACCAAACCACATAATAAGGGCCTCGACGATGGGAGGGAGGGCGGGATCTTCCTTCTTCTTATGTTGCTCCGCTGCTGTCTGCTTCTCCTACGCAGCTGTAAAATCTTTTATAGGGGCTAGCTCGTGCAACATTAACATGTGACTAGCCTTTAGCCAATCAATTACAACAAAATTTATTCAAAACTTTAACATATAACGGTCATTTAGCTTGTAGTCTGCCCCGACCCCAAATTCTTTGGCTCCTCCCCTTTCCTTCTGAATGCTGGAATTTGACAGCTAGTAACCGACGGTTAAAAACATCCACTTTTACATGCCGTGTCTATGCGCGTTTTGCGGCGTTCATGAGCGTTTGCGTTTAGAAATGTTTAGAAATGTTTTTAGCAGATAACAGATTTTACAGATCAGTAGACCCTCCCAAATGCCTACAATGCAGGAAACAATAGAGAGAGAGTCTCTGTTCACTGTACACATTTTATTTTATTCAGCAATACATTTGTGCAAAAGACACTGGTGTCCAACATTTTTTTTAACCCCACCATCAGCCAAAAATTTAACAACTGAGAATTAAATGTTAACATTCCATATTATTTTAGGGGTTATTCTTCTCCACCCAGAGACGAGGAGTGCTTTATTTATTTTCAATTAAATTCAATATAGAATTAACTACAGTAGGTAATCTGAAGGTGTAATGTTGCTGTGCTGTCATTAGAAAAGGTCAGGATGATTGAGTATCTTGGCTACAGTACATTCAGGCAAAGTTTAAGATATATGTAAGAGTCAATGTTTGTGAAAAACATACTGTATATAAACATTCCGTTTCCTGCAGATATTTGTTGTCAACTCTAATACAAATGGTGATGAGGACTGAAGTGCAACAATATAAAAAAAAAAATCCAATAAGGAATGGGCATGCACTACAGTGGTTTAAGATCTACTGTATACGTACCCTCACTCACATATTGGAAACCAGAAGGTCTTAAAAAATAACCAAATAGGCATATTATTCTGCAACAGCTAAACTGGAAGATAAACCATCCAATAAAACAAAGCTCATTTATCTATCCAGTACTGCTTTATGACATAAAAGGGTTTAGGGTAAGGATGACATTAGTAGACTTAAATATTGTTCAGTTGAACACTGCCAAATTTCCTAAAATGTTAAGAATTTGGAGAAGATATATTTCAGATCTCTAGGGCTAGCCAAAGACATTAGAGGATGTCTCTAAAGACATTAGAGGGTATCTGGACCTGCAGACCTGATCCTACCACCATCAGGCAAAAATGACAGCAGACAGTGATAAGCTTAGCTATTGTCTATGAAAGTCAGAGGGGGTGGAGCGAGGAGCACACTAAGATGCCAGTCAACTGTGGAAAGAACAACATTGATTAGGAATGGGCAGCTTTAATCTCTTTCCCACAGGTACTTTTGTTTCTTATTACCTTCTTTTTTTTTTTGTTATGTTTTGACTAGGTCCAGAAAGCAGAGGAGTCTAAATGGGGACTCTAATGATCACGTACATGAAACATGATTTATTTTATTTTTGTAAATGATAGGGGAATTTGTGAGGAAACATTGTATTCTCGTGCACAGGTAAACTATAAGATCATATTTACGGTAAATTTATTGGTATCAGATTCAGTTCTCTCATTACTTAGCGATCACTGAGTTCATGTGTGGACAAACAATGCAGATTGCTCTTATAACAGCAAATTGAAGGTTTGCTTCTTCTAATGGCTAATGTACACATCTCTTTATTTAGTACAAAAACACTAATACAAAAGAATTATAATGTAAAACTGTAAACATCACATAAAAATAACTGTAAGGTAAACTCCGCAATGAGAAACCAAAATGTGTGCTTAGTCCTTTAATCACTTGCCGACGGCTGGCCATCATATGTTGTCCTGGGCTTTGTGTGGGTATATCTGAATGATGCCTGCAGCTACAGGCATCATTCAGATATCGTCTTTTTCAGCTGGCGATTCCCTACACCATAAGAACAATCATAGCGGCTGGTCAGCCCTCCAGCCGCCCTCCAGTGCTTCTACCGACTCACCGCTGCAATTGGACGGATCTGCCAGCCCTGAATGTTTACCATAGAGATTTCCGGTGGACCAGATGGTCGCCTGAGTTTCTATGATCGTCGGAGGCCGGAAGCGATGTTATGATGTCACACCCGGCCTCTGCAATCAAACAAATGGCGCCGCCTCAGCTGGGAAGCCGAGATCATTTTTTTATTTTTTTATTTTAGGCCTCCCAGCCTAGAGGTGAGATGTGGGGTCTTATTGACCCCATATCTCACTGTAAAGAGGACTGATCATGCCATATTCCTATTACAAGGGATGTTTACATTCCTTGTAATAGTAATAAAAGAGATCGATTTTTTTTTAAAGTGTCAAACTAAATTTTTTTAAGTAAATTAACAATAAAAAAATAAAAAACATTTTTAAAGTGCCCCTGTCCCCGTGTGCGCGTACGCAGAAGCGACACATATGTAAGTCCTGCCCACATATGAAAACGGTGTTCAAACCACACATGTGAGGTGTCGCCGCGAATGTTAGAGCGAAAGCAATAATTCTAGCCCTAGACCTCCTCCGTCACTCAAAACATGTAACCAGTAAAAAAAATTAAAGCGTCGCCAATGGGGATTTTTAAGTATCGAAGTTTGGCGCCATTCCACGATCGTGTGCAATTTTGAAGCATGACATGTTAGGTATCTATTTACTCGGCATAACTTCATCTTTCAATTCAAAAATTGGGCTAACTTTACTTTTTTTTTAAAGCATGAAACTGTTTTGTTTAAAAAAAAAACACGTTTGAAAAATTGCTGCGCAAATACTGTGCGAGGAAAATAGTTGCAATGACCTCCATTGTATTTGCAAGGGTCTCTGCTAAAAAAAACATATATAATATTGGGGGTTCTATGTAATTTTCTAGCAAAAAATTATGATTTTAACATGTAGGAGAGAAATGTCAGAATTGGCCTGGTTGGCAAGTGGTTAATGCACTAATGCTATCACAAGGCATACAGAAACAGAACAATTTCTCATATTATCCTATTTTTCCATCTTGTACCAAATTACAGGGTCAGCTCTTGAACAGAAGACAGCACATGAAGTCATGTATACTGTACATTAGTGGTCTCCAATGTCCACTCCAAATGGATGCCTTGAGTAACATCACATTCTACAGAAATATATGATATATGGCCAGCACTTGACTAAAGGAGACACTATTATTCATTCATTGACATTCAATGTAAGTGTCTGTGCATACCTTTTGTTGTTACAAATCTTTTGCAAACAATGTTACCAATACATCTAGGAACACAAAGGCAGATCTGCTGATCCTCCCAGGTAAGTGTATATTTTATACAGTTGTCTAAAGCTGGCAACACATGTTAAAATCCAATCATATCTGGACATACAGTCTACTTTTACCAATGAATGAATGCCTGAATATACATTAGAAGTATTGTTTCTGTAGGTCCTCACATTAAGTAGTTGTTATTAGATCTAAAGGGGGGTATAATCAAATTATATTTTGTGTGGCCAGTTTTAAATGGTTGAAAAAGATGAGGTTTCTTTGATTTTCATACAAGCAAACCACTTGTTTAGCAAAGAAAAATCTTATTTCTAAAAGGATAGAGCGATTGCCGACAAAAGCAATACGCTTCTAGCCTCATTTGATAGCTTATTATCTCCCATTCTGATCAATTTTGATGGTTCAAAACCAAATATACTATAATATTTGCTGTCTGTATGTCTTTTCATACTTCATATTGATTTGACAAATTTGATATAATTAGGTTTACATGCTTATTCTTGCTCGAATAAGTGTATCTTACAGCGTTGCTGCACCAGTCTGAATGATGCGCCTGCCTTCTGTCTACACACATTAAATATGCTTGTATTGTTAGTAAATAATTCACCAAGTTATTTATGTTGCAAACAGCAATAAAACATGCAGTGACAACAAAAAACTGACATTTACATTTGTGAAAAATTTGCGAACATGTTCATATTTTGTTTAGGTGTTGTTTTCTGTTGCCAATGAAATGAGCAAAATGTATAATATTTAGATATTACTATGAAAGTCCTGTAATCTTTTTAAAGAGGACCTGAACTTTGAAATCAGTGACCAAAAAAGGCAAGCAAAGGACTAGTCACCAGTATTGCCTTTGAGCTTCCCTGCAGCCGATCTTCTCTCGATTACTGACTTCCCACATCTTGTTCTGCACTGTGATCTTTGTATATAGACTTTGCTTATTCCTGTCACAGCTGCTCTCTATGAATGTTGATCTGATGATATGTGGGGTAATGATCAAGAAGTAGCAGGAGAGGTGGAGAAAGCACAGAACCACAGAAAAAGTGAAGCAGAAGCAGAGATCATTAAACTGCAGATACTTGGGTACAATTGCAGAGAGAACAGTGAGCAGCACAGTGGTGACATCACTGAATCTCATTTAAAATGCACTGAAACCAGGCACGCTAAACATATATAGATGCTCTGTATAAGAAAGCAATGTGTGTTAAATATGTTTAAAATTAAGAGTCTGATAATCCATTAGCTGTGTGGGGCGCCTTTAAAGGTTGGCTCCATGTGGAATATATGTCTCGTATAGTGGTGTCTAAAAGGGATTTTGTGCAGTCTCTGGAGGAGCTGGAGCGTGATCTCAAGCAGAAGGAGGTGGCTTATGTGGCTAGCCCTCATTACGCCTGTTACGGGGCTTGGCAGCATGTCCTAAGGAAGGTCTAGTTGCTCCAGGTTGAATTCATTTGTAACTCTATGCTTTCTACTGCCCAGCGAGTGTTTGAGTATCAGGATAAAAATGGCAGGCTACTGGTGTGGTTGGCTAGAGGGCAAATGTCGGTTACCCATATAGATAGGATCAGGGAGAGCGACAGTGTTTTGCGGATGGAATCCCTGTTGAGTTTTATTTTTTGTGCCAGGACTTGCTGGTGCCTGTGCTCGCTTCTATTTTTGATCAATACTCCTTCTGGTTTCCCTGCCAAAGTCTACGTTAGAAGCGGTTATTGTGTTGGTGCCAAAACTGGGCAAGGATCTTGAAGATTGTGGCTCCTAGATGCCGTTCTCCTTGCTCAATGTAGATGCAAAAATGTTCCCTAAAATTCTTAGCAATCATTTATCAAAGGTTTTGAGACCCTTCCTTTGTGGTGGGGGACTTGGTAGGGTTGCCCCCTGTCTCCCTCCCTCTTTGCTTTGGCATTGGCCATTTTCATCCAGAGCTCTCGACTTGTTGAGGGGCTGCAGATCCTTTCCTTGCAGGAAAATATCTCTTGCACCTGCACCTTCCACTTTAATAACCATATATTTAATCCAAGCATTGATGTTATATTTTTGGTCTAATAGAACATTAGTCACTTTTTTTCACATTTCATTGATTGGTTTTGCATCTACTTACTTAAACATGCTGAATTTAATAGAACACCAGCGATTTTATTTTTTTATGGATTGCATCTGTATTTATTCAATTGAATGTGTAGCACAAAGCACTAGCACTTTTAATATTTGTTGAAATATACACCTGCCACAATCAAAGAGCAGCGCCACACCCACTATCCCCCTAATTCTTTCAGGAAAATATCTTGCTCTATGCCTATCATGCCCTTCTGTACTTACATGATGCAGATGCCTCCCGGTGGGCAGCGCCGTCTGTTTTTGGCGAATTTGATCAGTTCTCTGGTACTGGGAAGAACTGGTCAAAGTCTGTGTTGTTCTCTCTTGACCCCCAGGCATGGGAGACTGTACATGGGAGACTTACTCCGCTGAAGTGGGTTGATGAGTTTAGGTACCAAGGTATGCAGATTAAATCGGATCCTGCAAGTTTTTAAAGTCTTAATTTACAGCCGTTGCTTTTACAACTGCAGGATAAATGCTTCTCTTGGGGTACTCTTCCTTTGCACTTGATGGGACGTAATAATCTCCCAAAAATGATTTTTCTTCCTTATTTAATTACGCATTCCGTAACTGTCTCATTTGGGTACCTGGCTCCTTTTTCAAGGAAATGGATCACTGTGTTGGCTCCTTCTGGGGGGGTGCTCTCCTGCACCTAGCAAAATTCACTCTGTATCTGCCTGTGCGATGTGGAGGGTTAGCATTACTTAACTACTTGGAATACTACTGGGAGCTCAGTAACCTGGTATATCGGGGGCCTAATGCTTACGCTGACCTCCCGCATCCTACCAGGATGACCCTTCGGGTTTGGGCCTCCGCCAGGAGGCGTTGCCTGACACCTGATCTTTGGTCCCCATATCAACCGCTATGGGTAAACCCCTCCCTACCTCATTTTAGACTGCTACCCAACCCCAAGTTGTGGGCTCGGTTTGGTATAAGGACGCTCCAGGATATTATGCTGGCTGGCGCCTTGCTATCCTTTCGTGATCTGTCTGCTAAGTTCGGCTTACCTAAATAGAAAGGTAGAAAAAGTTCTGAAATCATATATCTTTGTCTCATTTTTTTACATCACAGAAACCATTTTAACAGGGGTGTGTAGACTTTTTATATTCCTGTATCTTTGCTGTGTTTGTCACCTCAGCTTGACAGTTTTGATAGTAAAACTGAAAGAGAGATTTATTACAGAGGAGTGAGTCAGTCCAGCATATCTTCTCAAAAAAAAAAAAAAAAAACACATTTTATTTCATTACCAGGGATGGATTTCAGGCACACATTTTGAAGCTCAATGCAGAACAGTTACTAGGATCACCTTTCTACAAATAAGTTTTTTTTACTCTACTGATTCTAACCCAGTTCAGATTATTATGAAAATGTGTAAATAACCTTGTAAGAGGTGACTGTATTTCTACTGATGATTCCCTTACCTTGTGGAGCTAAGGTTACTTTTAATTACATGATCATGTACAGGTAAACTTAAAAAGAAAAGAAAAAAAGAAGAAATTTGCCTTTAACATGTTTTATGCAAATAAAGTCAAAAACCCTTCTCTTTCAGAAAATCAGCCATATGACTCTCTTATACTCATTATAGCATGTTTGTTTTGTACCTCACAATATATATTTGGACTAGTCCACCTTTAGACAAAACTAACCCAGATGGAACAAGTAATTCTGACATATTTTACTGTTGTTTCAGATACTACATCTGAAACAACAGTAAAATATGTCAGAATTACTTGTACCATCTGGGTTAGTTTTGTCTAAAGGTGGACTAGTCTAAATATATCTTGTGAGGTACAAAACAAACATGCATGTATACCTTAGACTGACTTGCTTACCTTTGGAAGGGAGGCTCGGGATCCAGAGCTCTGTGTTGTCATAGTAAGCACTGTTGTTATACCAAGAGCAACTCTAGCGGGAGCAGCATCCATATTGATCCAAAAGGATACCCATGATAAAATAACAATCAAAAGACTGGGAATGTACATCTGAATCAGGTAATACCCCATCTGCCTCTCTAGATGGAATCGAACTTCAATGCATGTAAACTTTCCTTGGTGAAGATAAGAATTAGAAAGATGAAAAAGGAAAAAAATTACATTTAGAATACCCATTAAAAAAAAGCATATCAGTAATGGTAAAAGACTATCTGTTAGAAATATTTTCTCCATAGATCTCATCTCTGTGATTGATTTTACTAAATCATAAAATTGGCCTCCTAGTCTGTACAAGTATGACAATGTGATTTGGGCTGCACTCGCTCTATCTGTTTCTCTCACTGTCTCATCAAGACCAGGGAGAAACAACATGAAGACAGATGGCATGTCTGTGCTGTGAATTCATATGAATATGGACTTTTTGCACATTTAGCGAAGGTGATCAGTAAAGCGTATCTAAACCCAAGAACAGCATTCAATATATTATAGCTTATACATTGCTGTATGGTGGTTTCATTAGTTCTCTTTTTTGGCAATTTTTATTTTTTATTTTCACCTAGTGATCCTGTCAGTAAGTCCGTTATCTTTCATTTTCTGTTAACGGAAAAAGCTGTCTAGCAATAATGACAATAAGGGGGTTGAGACAAACCATTTAACACAGGCAGAGGCACTTACAATGGTCAGCTTTCTATCATTTTCTATCTACCTTTATCACAAAAGAAAAAAAATTGCCTTTAATTTGTTAGTCACTTACGTAAAGTCCATCTAAGTCTACTAGTCCAACTGACACTACCCATCTCCAGGAAATTATGCTGTCCAGGAGGGTCTTCATTGCTCATCCATAGATAGAGGAGCCACAATAAGACAATAAATGTGCTACCAATATGATCACCTGGTGAAAATAAGTCTAGTAAAAAAAAAAAATGTTTACTTCTGTCCATACTGTTGTTGAAGTGTTCCCCTCACTTAATGTCTGGTAAAACTTTGATAGCAGAGCAGGACTTGGAGGGAAATTTCTCTAATAGAGCCACAGATAGAAGAAAAAACCTGACAGTGGTTCTACTTCTTTCCCATTCCATCCAAAACAAATAAAAATGGTTTGCTCAGACATACACTTTAAGATTGATTACACTATTTGCCCACTTAATACTGCCAAGTGCCACAAAAAGAGGTCTTTGGAGACCACGTGAAAAAGTTGCTCTGGGGCTTTGTTCTTTTTTTAGTATCAGGTTTTCTATAATATTATCAGTTTGAATTTCATACTATATGGTTTCTAAAGAAAAGTGAATGCAACATAACTAACCAATTAAAGAAAACCTGAAAAACATTACAGAAAATCTCATTTAATTTAAGGTATGCCACCATTTTGTTGGTGAATTTTCTGACTTTTGAGTATGGACTGCTCACAAAACCCCTTTGTTAGGAAATTATCCACACAATATGTGCCCAGACACTATCGTCCGTGTCTCCACAAGCATTGCATGTGCATAATAAATATTTTGGGGATATTTTGGGTCTGTTTTCCTTCCTTTTGTGGCACACTGAAGCAAAAGCATATACACATATTTGTTTTTAATATGTCAGAAAGAATGACTTTAAAATCCTGCTCTGTGCAGTATAATCTGTTCAGCAAGCCATGCTAGCTGGGTACTGGATGTTTCCCAGGTTGCATAAGTATCTGCTCATGTAACATCTGCGTGAATGTAACATTAACTTATGTCAAGGAACATCTGTACCTGATAACCTGTAAAAAGAAATGAAGTAAAGAATAACTTGCTTTGCATACCTGTATTATAATGCTTAGTACAGTAACGTAAATCTTTCTCTTCTTTTAGAACAAACTGTGGAAGAGTAAGCCCATCAGCAAGCTGCACAGGTGCATTTTCTTGCCACTCAAAAATTAGATCATTCATTGTGTACCCAACTGGAAGACACATAATCATCACATAAAGATAAGCATGTAATAAAATGGTTCTACAAAGATAAATTAAACAATAACAATAAATGATACCATCTACATTGAAAGTAAATCCCTTGTAGATGTATATTAGTTCGACTTCATAAATGCATTCAAATAGAAAACAAGTTTAGTCTTATTAATAATGATAGTGGAGTGTTATCTGTGACAGATTTTCAGGTTCCTTGGACAATGTCTCAGAATTATGTACATGACTTCATAGAAATTACTTTGATATTCAATAGTATGGTGTGTATTCAATTGAAAACAGCTGTGGGTAATACTGATTATCATTTGAAGCATGTCAACTGTTGCCAGAAGAAACATCCCAAAATCAAAGACATTAATCTGACAAGAAACAACTGCTATGTCAAAATCTGTTCCACCAAAGTGAATGTGATCATTTAAGATACACAGTTAATTATACAGGTTTCTCTGTTAAAACTTGATATGAAACAACTTTACTAAATTACAATAATACTATTCTATGTTGTATTCAAAAGGTGTATCAATTTATTTTTGAAATTTTAGTATTTCAAAAGCTTTACGCTATCAAGGTTTTTTTTTTTCGACAGAGAGGTCTAAAATGTGTTTACTTCTGTCTGTGACCCTTTTAGGGAATTTTTCTTTTGCTTCCTGTTTCATACACTAAATGTGAGGTGGAAGTTGTGGTTGTCACCAGGACAGGAAAGTTCAGACAGCAATACAAACATTTTCAGGAGTTTAAACACTTCATAACTCTACTAAAAATGTATTTCTGTCTATGTCACCATTGGAGAGTCTTGGATAGGAAGTGAGGGGAAATAAACCCAACAGGGACACAGATAGCAATATTAACTGGCAGAACCTCTAATATTTTAATCTCTATCCAAAGTAAAATAAACATTTTGGCTGGTGTGAGGATGGGTTATGGGTGAAAACTGAGCTTACAATGTATTTAGATGTATTTAGATGGACCCAGTAAAGTATCAGGAAGCATCTCATCTAGTTAGAGTAGTGGAGTGGTGTGGGCTCAACAAAAAACCTTGGCTAAAAATGGAACAGGCGACGGTGGATATACCTCTGGAAGGCCTGGTTTGGATTCCAGAAGACGAAATGCCACCAGAAATAAAGAAACATCCGACGATAGGCACTACTATACGAATAACTAAAAAGATTTTTTTTAAAACAACTATGTCTATATACCCGAGCCCGATGACTTTGATCCTGGGTACCATGGCATTTTAGCCAGGTCTGATAGATCGAAGATTTAGTGCTCTACGACAAAGGGGAATCAGTAGGATTGTTCATTTTTTAAAAGACAACCGACTTATGACAAAGAGAGAGATTGAAAGAGAGGTAGCACCAGAACTAGACTTTTTCCGGATGTTGCAATTAGAAGCGTTTATTCAAACGAAGGCAAAGATATATACAGAAGTCAGAACACTGTCAAAATTTGAGCAGATATGCCTGAAGGAGAACCCTCTGAGACACTCGTTGTCATATTTTTATGCAATATTAATCAATTTAGAAACACCACAAAAACTTACGTTCCTTCAGGCATGGGAGAGAGACTTGGGGATGACATTCTCCCAAGAACAGAGAGACAGGATCTTGGTATTTAGCCACAAGGCTTCAGTAGCGAGCAGATACCAAAATTTTAACTAGATGGTACAGAACACCAACAGTACTACATTGAATATACCCTCAGACATCAGATGTCTGCTGGAGGTGTCATGCAGCAGAGGGTACGTTACTGCATATCTTTTGGGAGTGCGTGAAAATTAAGGAGTATTGGAGAATGGTTATAGAAATGATTAAAACAATAACATGAGTGTCTCTAGAAGACAGACCAGCAGCCATTCTAATACTTGATATCCCTATATCAGTGAAAAAATATAAAAACTCATTGCTAAGACACCTTCTTATAGCTGCAAGGGCGTGTATCCCTGTCTTGTGGAAAAAGGAGAGCCCCCCATCCAGAGCACAGTAGTTCGCTAGAATCGCAGAGATTCAACAAATGGAGAACCTCACGATGGTAATGAAAGATCAAGATGGGAGGTATCGGACGATATGGGCACCCTACCTGAAGTACAGGGAAGGGTTAAGAGAAGAAAGTTGAGAGAGATTGTAGGGGTCGGATGGGGGGAAAGAAGGAGGATGTATGGGTGTGAAGAAGGGGGAGTCTAATTTTTCCCATCCTTCTTTCCCTTTTTTTTTCATCCTTTCTTTTTTTTTTTTGGGAGGGAGGGGGGTAGTACTGAGAAAAGAGGTGGAGGTTAAAGAAGGAAAAGAGAATTCACATTGAATTAACGAAGCATTAAGGAGATAGAAAAATATAAGATGGTAATATTTTGGTTGATATAATTAGATGTTATAAGAGTGTGGAAAATTGTAATGTGAAAAAAAAAAAAAATTTATAAAAAAAAAAAAAAAAAAAGATTACATTAAGATGTATTTAGTTTATCTATTTTGCACACTTTACCATTCACCTATCTTTAACTAATCAAAATGTTCTCTGTGTTTTGTTACAGCACAGAGCTGCTCTCCGTAGTGACATATAATCCCTACACAGGTTAACAATGGTCTACTATTTTCATGTCAGCTCCTTGCTGCATGCTAAGACTGGTTAACACTAAGCTGAAACTGCTGCTCTATTGCATGTTTCCGTATTTCTTTTTTGTTTTGCTGTGGTATTGAGAGATCCCATTCAATGTGCTTAAATGGTTCCATGCAGAACTTTTCTCAAACAGTTCAACAGTGTGAACAAGTCCTACTGAAAAAAACTATGGCTGATTTACTAGGTAAGTGAATGTTACTGAGTTTAGTAAATGAAGTGAAGCTGTATTCACTTTAATCAACCAATCAAGTGCTTCCAACAATGCTGTTAATTTTCTCAATGACTGGTTATTCAATGTAAATGCAGGTTCAGCTTATTTAATAAAATTCACTTTGTGGGTGAACAGCCTTCAACTCCTTTAGTAACTCAACATAATTTTTTTTTGTTCATACATTTTTCTAGCATTCCATGGAAACGTGCAGTGAAAGCACCCAAACAGAAGACCCAAAACATAGGATATTTCAAAGCAAGGCTGTTTAATAAAGGGACAAATACATTTCTATTTCACTATCTAGGAATTTACAGACATAATGCAGGATAATTTAGGTTGTGTATAGAGTCTGTGTCTAATGTGTACTTTTTATGACTGTCCCTCAGTTTCTAAAGTTAACCAACTAATTTACTCTTTGTACTAGATTGGCTTATGAATTAAATTAGCCATTATTATTAAGGGACAGAATGAAGTTAACTTATTAATGTAACTTCCATAATTAATTAAACTATGATAGCATGATGAGCCAGGGATTTATCCAATTACCATTAAGTGTCAGAAAGGATTTTTTCCCTCTGAAGACACATTGGACTAGTGTTTTTAAAGATGTAACAAAAATTTCTTGTTATAAAAGTTGAATTAAATTAATACATGTACTTTTACAAGATTTGTTATCATAAAATAATAAATTACTATTTAAATTTAGAAAACTATTATACGTCAATATATTCTCTTTTAAAAAATATTATTTAGTGCTAAAAATGATGATAACAAATACAACAAAAATATGCTACAGTAGATCTTGATTACATATGTAATTTTTTAAATAACTTTATTTAAAGTACATTCTATTACCAAAAGTATTGGTACACCTGCCTTTACACGCACATAAACTTTATGGGCATCCCAGTCTTCATTCGTAGGGTTCAATATTGAGTTGGCCCACCCTTTGCATCTTCAACTCTTCTGGAAAGGCTGTCCACAAGGTTTAGTAGTGTGTCTATGGGAATGTTTGACTTGACTTGCCTGCACAGAGTTCTGACCTTAACCCGATAGAACACCTTTGGCATGAATTAGAGCAGAGACTGAGAGCCAGGCCTTTTCATCCACATCAATGCCTAACCTCACAAATGCATTTCTGGAAGAATGGTCTGGGATGCCATTAAAGTGTGTGTGCGTGTAAAGGCAGGCATCCCAATACGTTTGGTATTATAGTGTATATAGTGTATATGTGAACCCTCACCTTGTAAACAACCCATTTAGTTTAAAATGTTAACCACTTCAGCTCCGGAGGATTTTATCCCTTCATGACCAGGCCATTTTTTGCTATTTAGCACTGCACTACTTTAACTGGTAATTGCACAGTCATGCAATGCTGTACTCAAACAAAATTTAGATCAATTTATTTTTTCCATAAATTTTTGGCATTTGATCACCACTAGGTTTTTATTTTTTGCAATATAAACACTTGCTGAAAAATAAACATAAAACATATCCATATTAAAAAATCGAGTTTCTTCATAAATTTATGCCAAAATGTATTCTGCTACATTTCTTTGGTGAAACAAATATGTGTATATTGATTGGTTTGCGTGGAAGTTATAACATCTACAAAAGATGGTATATATACTGATTTTTTTTTATACTAGTAATGGAGGTGATCAGCGACTTATAATGGGACTTCAATAGTGTTGTCGACAATCTGACACTAATTGACGCTGGAGGGGAACTGACTAACTGACACTGACATAACCAGTGACACTAATACAGTGATCAGTGCTAATAATATACATTGTCACTGTACTAATGACACTGGCTGGGAATGGGTTAACATTTAAGACAATTAAGGGATTAATTGTGTGCTTAACAATGTTTAGTGCGTGTACTATGTGCTGTTTTACTAAGCAATGTGCCGTCTTTACTCCCTGCTTTGCAAGGAGAAATAAATGGCACATCGCTGCTGTCTGTAGACACAACCCAGGTTTATCAACACAGGTCTTGCTTCTTTTATTCACTTAGCCGATCAGCGGGTTTCAGCCATAAATCATTGGCTAGGACCCGCGGATTGTACTGTAGCGAATGACAGCACAGCCACAGCGGGTGGGTGCAGGTACGCATGCCCCGTACTCGGAAATGCAAATCACATATATTTCCTCTGCTGAGGAAGTCTTTTCTACTGGGTGTGCATATGTTCCTATCAGTTTGGAAGAGGATTATTGTAATATCTGAAGATAAATATGTATTGTTATTAAGAGGAGTCATGGGGCCCAGAAAAGTGGCCATCTGTTGTTGCTCTCTATTGTGGTCTAGAGTTAGAGCTAGAGAACCGGAGGTCTTGGGAGTACTGAAGAGGACAATTTGGGTAATATATTGATTCAAGACTGGTGATCTAGCTTGGGACAGAGTTGTAAATTGCTTTGTATGTTGTTGTTTATATTTTGAATTTTATTCATTGAGCAATCAGAAGCCAGTGGAGGGATTGGCAGAAAGGGGTGGCAGACCGGAGAAGTTGGTGAGGTGGATGAGTCTGGCAGCAGCATGTATGATAGACTGAAGAGGGGATAGCCTGTATAGAGGTAGGCCTATTAGGAGGGAGTTTCAATAGTAAAGGCGAGCGATTATAAGGAAATAAATTAGTTACTTTTTAGTGGTCTTATCAGTTAAAAAGGGACATATTTTGAAGATGTTATGGGGGTGAAATCTACAAGATTTGGACAGTGATTGGATTTGGGAATTAAAAGACAGAGTCCCAGATTACACCTTGCACCCTGGATTGAGAGAACGAACTGATAGTTATATTATTAATAATGATGGAGGAGTCAGGGGAGGGAGCATGGACGGGAGGGAATATTATTAGTTCCATTTTGGAAAGATTGAGTTTAAGGAAGTGGTGTAACATCCAAACTGATATGTCAGTTAATAAGTTAGCAATGCGAGAGGAAACTGAAGGGGTGAGGTGGAGAGTAGAGAGATAGATTTGGGTGTCATCAGCATAGAGATGGTATTGGAAGCTGTGCGAGTTTATCAAGTGACCAAGGGAAGAGGTGTAGATGGAGAAGAGGAGGGGGTCAGAGGACAGGACCTTGGGGGATCCCTTCAGAAAGAGGAAATGGAGACGAGGAGACAGAGTTGTAGGCAAAACGAAGGAACGTTATGATAGGTCGGAAACCAGGAAAGAGCAGAGTCTTGGAGGCCAAAAGAGTGAAGTTTTTTGAGGAAGATGGGATGGTCAACAGTATGAAAGGCAGCAGAAAGACCTAGTAGCATTAGTATGGAGTAGTGGCCATTTGAATTTAGCAGTTAGTAAATTGTTCTTGAGTTTCAGTAAGGCAGTTTCTTTGGAGTGTAGAGACAAAAGCCAGACTGTAAGGAGTGAAGAAAGTTGTTGTCAGTGAGGTAGGAGCTCAGACAGTTGTAAACTAGAAGTTCTTAAAGTAACTGTGTAAATAGGAGCAAGGAGGTGGGTCTTGAGTTGTTTAGGTGGGTGGGGTCCAGTGAGAGCTTTTTAGGTATGGGGGTGATCAGTGCATGCTTTAGAGGGGAGAGGAAGGTGCAAGTAGAGATGGAGAGATTGAATATGTAAGTGAGAGAGAGCATAGGATAGAGCAAGAAGATGACCAAAGTAGTTGTGAGAGAACATGGTCCAGCAGACAGGTGGTAAGGTGGCTTCTGAGAAACGTTTGTCAACCTCTTCTGTAGTAAGAAGGTCAAAAGAGAAAAGTATTCAATGTGGTTTCATATAGGGTATGTTAAGTGGTATAATATCTGTGCAGTGGAGATGTTCCCATAAATTGCATAAATATTGTTTTTGAAGTGATTGGCAATCTCCTGAGCAGTGGGTGAGTTACTGAGTGGAGGTGGTGGACAAAGTAGATAGTTAAAGTTAAAGAAGAGACAATGAAGATTGTATGACAGCATATTAATGAGAGTTACAAAGTAGGCTTGTTTGGCAGCATAGCGGGGGTAATTTGTATTTTAGTAAGGAAGATTTATTTAGGGTGCAGGCTTGCAGAATTAGTTTTTTCACCACAATCACTCCAGTACACAGTGAATTTTAGTGTCATTGGTTTGCCAAGGTTGTAATGATTGGGGCCTGATTCTGCTTGTGAGAGGAGCAAGAGCATCCATTGACGATGAGAGTGAACTGTTGTAGACAGAAGTGGCTAGGTCAGGGCAGGACAAAGGTGTGTTTATCATAGAGGAGGTCAGTAGCAGAATAGAGAAGAGACAAGGTAAAGTGGTGAAGGTTTCTATGGGTAACAGAGACACTGTGAAATAGATGAGATTGTGCTTATAGAGAGGAAAAAATGTGTTGGTGAGGTTGCAGGAAGTGCAAAAATTGGAGAATACAAGGTCAAGGGTGTTACCATAAGAGTGAGTGGAGGACTGTATCCATTGTGTTAGATCAAAAGATGAGGTTACGTTAAAACATTGAATATGTAGCCAGCCTGTTAGCATTAAAGTAACCAATAATGACAGTGTGCATTTAAGAGGAGAGAAAGTAGGGTAGCCAGGCAGAGAAGTCATAATGTAAGCATGACATACCAGCCCAGAAGGCCATTATAACACTGGAAACCTTAGAAAAATTGGAGAAAACCGATGAATACAGGGAGTCTCAAAGGAAGATAGGGGTAGAGAGGGAGGTGTAGGAAGTACTTGCAAGGTGTACAGTGGGGATAGAAAGAAACCAACTCTACCTCTTTTGAGTCCAGTGGAGGTCACCATGGGAGAGGACAGCAGAAGAGACAGAGTTAAATTCTTGAAGCCATGTTTCAGGAATGGCAAGAAGGTTAAGGGAATGGGAGGCAAAAAGGTCATGAACAGAGGTGAGCATGTTACAGAGTGGGCATTGCACAAGGCACATGGGAAGGGGGGGGTGTTTTTTTTTTTCAAGCAGGGGGATATAAATTAAACTGAGTGAATCATGGCTGTTGCCAGAGGAAGGAGGGTACCAGTTGTGGGGGTGGAAGTGAGATACCAGAGGGCCAGGATTAGGGGGATATCTTAAGATGGAAGCAGGATGTATATAAGCATATACCTTACTGTTCTGGTGTTTGGGTCAGCGTCTGGGTTGAGTATTTGAAGGAGGTGATATGTGCAATAGCAGGGAGAGGGTAAGAGTGAGGGTGATAAATGTAAGCTATGAGGTGGAAAAGAGTGGAAACATAATTAGAATTTGGGAACAGAGGATACTAGTAGGAATTAGACTTGTAAGAGATGCTTTACAAAATGTTGGTTTACTTGCAGTCATTCCAGAGTTGGGCATAGTTTTTTCTTGTTGTATCTTCTTACTGCTGTGTTCAACTGCTTAACACGTGTGCAAAAAACGCTCTGGCAAAAAATACCCTGACTATGACTTGCCCCATAAGGTGCAATTTTTAGGGAGATGGGGCAGGGATGAATTCATCAATTGATCAATTAGGGACTGATAAGTGACACTTGATTGGAGAACAAGACCAGCCACAAATACAGACCAAACACATAAAAGATAATTAATTATTTAAACACAAAAGGCAAAAGGATGTGAGAATCAATCATCAAAATATGGACAAGTTTAAAAGGATTTTAGATTGATTTCAAATACATCACTAGATTATTGATTTTGAACACATCACTGGGTTGGGCTGGGATGTGGATGCCTAAAGATATGATTGATCTGGGTTACCAACAAAATGTGAAGGAGGTTTTACACTGATTGAATATAAAAAGGGAGAGCGAGACATCAAGGGCCATCGATTTATCATAACTGGTTTTAGGATTAGAGAGTGATCCAAAAACATGGAAACCAATAATGAGGTTGGTGATCATCTGGGTTGGCTAAGAGATATAAAACAAGAGGTCATCCATGAAAGCCAAGACCAGGTTACCCACTCTTACCCACACTCCTTCCCCTTACCCACTCTTACCCACACTCCTTCCCCTAAAGAGTAAAGAAGGATTTATGGTGCAGATAAATTGTTATATTGGTAATATTAGGATTAAAAGAGATAGGGATCAGCCTTGAAGTGTCTGGTAAATTTAAATCACTATATGTTTGCCAACTTTTTTGCAAAAATCACATATGTACAATTTTAATGAATCTATGTTTGATTAAAATGTCTGAAATTCAAAAACAATATAATAAAGAAACAAATGACATTACAAAGTATGAAATCCTAATTATACAAGAAGCAAGTTGTGTGAATTAAAATTACATTTCTTATTACTTACAGCTCTCCAACTGCATAATACAAGTCTGCACATCCATAGGGAAATTTTTCAGATCCATAGGACAAGACAATGTAAGTGTCAATCTAAATAAATAAATACATTTACATACAAGTGTTAACAATAGATAATTAATATTTTAAAACAAAACTAGGACCAGAATGTCATTGTATTAGAACAGGCTGAATATTAACACTAGGGACAATATTCCCAAAGTGACATTGTCAATTATACAAACAAACAAATCTAACAGGCACCTGGGCCATTCTGATAGCATTGATGCTTGGCCATTACGTCACAACTTGCACATGTTTCTTTGGCACATTACTATGATAAGACAGCAATGGGTGGGCAAAGAAGTGTAAGAGGTTTGCCTAATCATAACTGCCCAGTACTTGGGCATAGCTATATAGACGGCAGGTTGCTACAGGAATATATAATTTATACTCATTAGCAGCCTTTTTTAAAGTAACAAAGTCATATTAAAGGATGAACATGCAGTATGATACAAACATTTAATGCATGGGAAAAAGTGAAAAGAAAAAAAGTGCATAAAAAACTCAGTCCAAAAAAAGTTCATAACTGAATAAGTGTATCATAATACACAAAATAAGTCATCCATGGAGATAGTGATTTTCACACCACACCATATGTGCTCCTTATACCTCTCCCCATAAGTATTGCACTCACCAGAACATCATGCCTCACACTCTCATGTTTTGGCAAACAAGCAATGAAACCCAGCAGGGTAATGGATCCAACAGAGCGTTCACAGCCTCCGTGATGGAAAACAGATGAACTCAAAATCCTTAATCATTGCGCTTATATCAAATAAAACAAAACCAAGCATTGGATAAAAACCTAAAAACGACCAGCAATATGTCGAACTTCAGTAGGTAACATCTCACTGAACTGAAGTTCGACATATTGCTGGTCGTTTTTAGGATTTTATCCAATGCTTGGTTTTGTTTTATTTGATGTAAGTGCAATGATAGAGTATTTTAATAAATGTTGTATTGTTTGAGACATACTTCACTAGTGGATTTCTCCTTCTTTTCTCCTCTCATGCGTTCATCTGTTTTCCATCACAGAGGCTGTGACAGCTCTGTTGGATCCATTACCCTGCTGGGTTTCATTGCCAAAACATGATAGTGTAAGGCATGATGTTCTGGTGAGTGCAATACTCATGGGGAGAGGTATAAGGAGCACATACGGTGTGGTGTGAAGATTACTATCTCCATGGAGGACTTCTTTGTGTATTATGATACAAAGGGAAGGTAAGTATAAGCAGCAGATAGGGCTAGATTTAAAGTGAACCTGTCGTTTTGCACTGCAAATATAATTTAAATAAGTGCTCACTGAAAGTACAGTAAACTTTCTCTTTATGAAATCATTATATACCAACAGCATAACTGTCACTATAATCCATATGCACATAAAACATGTCTATATGTTTTCAATATTATCAATAGATTTGGACCAGTGACATTTTCACTAAACATTTGTACACTTGCTATTAGTCTGCATTACATCAACATCCACATTTAAGGCCTACTTCCAGTAGATTTGCAATATTACTAGTGAAACTAAAGGACAAACTAAATGGAATGCTTATGTTCCACTGTTACTGTAAAGCTACAGGCTTCTCCTGACATTTCATTTATAAAGACACAGTTTTAAATTGATGCCCTCTTAATGACCGTGGGTGATTCTTGTTAAGGCGAGATGAATATATATTTAGATTGTAAAATACTGAGCAGTAATAAATAATTCTAACCATTGCTTAGATTAAAGAAAAAATGTGCTATTCTAATTAGGTATTGAAACATTGTGTATATTTATCACATAGTATTGTGTTCAATAAAAGAAAGAAAAAAAAATGAAAACATCAAATTTAGATTAGCAGCCACATATTGTGAGATTATCTGGTATCAGGGTCTAAAATTATGGGATTGATCTGAGTTTACCAGTCAGTTCTACCAATCTCTAAACAAATTGATATTTTATTTACTTTATACTCAGCACATCCATTATCCCTTTATGTACAAGTTGTATTTTTTTGCGGGGATGGGAAAGGGCGGTGGGGTAGGCATGTTTTGTACATTGGAAAGCCTACTGTGGTGTACTCCTCAGTACATTCAGCATACCCCTTCATGAACACCTATGAAGCTTCACCCATGTTCTCTGCATAACTTACCTCCCCATTGCACTGTAGTTGCCTACTGTGCTGCTACTAAATCTTGCTGCTAAAGTTACAGGGGCTGCCAAGGACAAGACTGAAAAGAGAAAGCGTGTGCCCTGGAAAATCCCCTAGCTTACCCTTCCAACACCAATATCATATGTTCTCTTATAGTTTCCACATGAATGCACTTATTATTTTAATCATGTATGTTTTTTCTTTTTTCTTTACTCTATTAGAGTTTTTTATGTTGAAGATACTGAAAGACTACAGTGCCCAAAAATTTAGGCTCAGTTAACACTGCTTCAACATAGGATCCAACTTGTGAGACCTCAAATTCAATGTTTCCCAATGAGAGCCATCCTAAAGTGGTATTAAACTATCATTCATTATGTTTACCTACAGGTAAGCTTATAATAAAGCTTACCTGTAAGTAAAATTATTATCTCCCAAACATACACCATTTAGGAGATATTCTAGCCAGCAGTCAGTAATGTTACTGGTGCATGCAGTCTGAAGGAACGGCATACCTGAAACACCGCTCACATACGCGGGGGTGACATCATTGCGGCTTGGGCCAGTCAAGCAGCTGCTGCGGACGAACCTGGAAGGAAGACTGGGTGAAGATGGAAGTGCCTACAGCGGTGACAGCTCGCCGCTGAAGGGCTTCCTTTTCAGGTAGGTTCCTCATAATGTGCTAGTATGCAATGCATACTAGCACACTATGGCTTTACTTTGCAGGGGGAAACTTTTTTTTAGAGTTTACTACTGCTTTAAAGTGGTTGTAAACCCACAAAAAAAAAGAAAAACCCTGTAAGACAAAGGCATAATGAGCTAGTATGCACAGCATACTAGCTCATTATGAAATATTCACCTTAGATCTAAGCCATAGCTGTGGTCCCTGCACACTGCTCTGGCCGGTGACATTGCTCCCGGAGATATTTACGGGTATCGTAGGCTCCGGCACTGTGATTGGCTGGAGCCGCGATGACGTCACTCCCGCGCATGCGCGTGAGAGCGTCTGGTAACGGCGTGTCAGCAGAAGCAACAGCACAAACGAGCTGTTGCTTCAGTGCGCATATGCCAATGACGTTGGCACATGTTGATACAGGGGATATCTCCTAAACCATGTAGGTTTAGGAGATATCCACGGTAGCTACAGGTAAGCCTTATTATAGGCTTACCTTTAGTAAAAAGTGGATTGTAAGGGTTAACTGATACTAGAAAAGACGCTCCAATTTTAGAAAAGGTTCCTGCACTACTTTGATCTGACTTGGGTGCAATTTCAGCCCTTGTACAAGCTCCTAAATAGCGTCCAAGTCAGATCATGTCAGAAGGAAGTCGCAGGGCAAAGTCATATGACTTTGCCATCGCAGCAGTGTGAACTGAGTCTTAGACCTTCTGCTTTGAATTTTTGTATCTATTTTACAATAGCATTATCATAAAAATAATTACAACAAAGCAAAAAACTTAAAGCAGGCTAATAGTATTTCTGAAATAGGAGTCAGTGTTTGTGCTACTTCAGGTCATTAAAGGATAAGTTCCCTTTTTAATAAAAAAAATAATAAATATACATTTTGTTGCAGGTAAGAAAATGTGCATTTTCTATTATTTTTTGTATGAGCCTGAATGGTATTGCATCTGCGATCAGTGGGTGCCATGCGGGATTCCTACAGACTGTCAGTGTAAACTATCTGCCCGTACATCGTACTGGCAGGCAGTTTCACACTGACAGGAAGAATATGTTACATGTTATATGTTGCATGTTACTCCCCACCCTGAATATGGCTGTAACATGTTGCAAAAGGTAAACTTATCCTTTAAATGGGCTGAGTAGGATTTTTTTTTAAACTATCAGGATATTGTTAAAGGGGTTGTAAAGCTTTGCATTTTTTCACCTTAATGCATTCTTTGTACAATGTATCCTAAACCCAATCTCATTTTTTAGTTTAAACCAAATATGCAGCTTACTTTTTTTTAAAGCAGATGCGCATTTAACAAAAGACAATACATCACCTTGTAAACTCTAATCCATATATTATTGACCTAATGTTCAGCATAATAGCAACACAAAAACAATATCACTACAGCTAGAACACTCTTGTACAATATTGGTAGGATAAAGTGATTTCTCCCTTGGTTTAACCTCAGAAAGCATGTGGACCAAGGCCCTGTTATCATCATAGTTAAGTGATTGAAGACAATGGAATAGACTTGCTGGAGATAATGGTTTGAACAACAGTTTTGGATCCTTTTAACCTTGGCCAAGATATTATTAATAATAATGAAAATGAATAAATAAATATGCACAAAAACTTGCTAACATCTGTATGGTAGGTGCTGTACATTCTTGTTTATTTGCATGATTTATTTTTATAAAGTAATCATAATGAAGATAATACTATTTTCTGAATGCTTTATTTTAAAATAGATGACATAGCCTAGTGCTTAGACCCTGGTGACGATGGCAGACAACATACACAGTATATGTGTGTTGTACTAACAGAAGATTATCAAGTTAACAAACCAAACTGTAAGTAAACCTAGGGTGTTAAATGATTTATACCCTACCATGTCTTCACCCTCCTTCTTTATATCCTTCCATTGTAGGAAAATTATACAAAAAATACAAATAAACAAATATACCTCCTAACACATCTACTAAACAGAAGGAAATTACGTGTGCATGATCAGTGAATCATATCACTTATCATCTTTTTTGCTCTTGACTGTCAGGGAATTAGTTGACCAGACTGTGTGGACTGCACAGAGAGAACCAAAAACGCATGTAAAGTGAATTATAATGATTTTTATTAAGATAGGTGATATATAAGTAAATACAAACAGTGCAAAACCAACCAAACAACCCACAAACGACAAATAGTATATACAGCTAAGGGCAGTACCAGAATTTTGAACGTAAGCCAGGCCAGGGTCATACACAGCAGATCAGTAGATGGACAAAGGGGTGTTCCAGAAGCATAAACGTAGCCAGGCCAAGGTCATACACGGGGAGTCAGCAGATGAGGATAGGGAACAAACAAGACAGGGAGAGGGCGGATGGATAGGCTGCAGGGCAGGGATCCAAGCAAATCAGGTATGAAAGGTAATCAGGGGGGACAGGTCCAGGAAAGGCTCAGGATGGGGATCAGGTCAGGTCAGGTAAGGGGAGGTACAGGCTCAAGGTCAGAATACAGGCAGCGCGGTCAGGTCTCAAGGAGAGAGAGATACCAAGGTGAGCATGTAAGGGCTCGCCAGGTATTTATAGGACTGCAGTGATTGTCCTCACGTGACATCTGAGCGGAGGAAGTGCTGCCTGCCCCACACTGCCGGAATAAACCCGCTGGTGGATGCCGGTACTATGGCCCAAGGATCAGGCATTACCACCAGCAGGTGAGATCCTTTATCAAAGATACTGGCTGCAAGATGACACCTGCTGGTGGACTAGTACTGCAATCCATAGGACCAACAGCGCCACCAGCGGGTGAAGCCTTTCCTGACAGTACCCTCCCTAAAGGAGCGGCCTCCGGACGCTCCAACCTGTCTTTATTTTCCATAGTCTATGACATTGAGTAGCACAAAGGATGTGGGTACTTCAGACTGGTCATCAGGCACTTTAAACTGGACCAGGGGCACGTCCAAGCGGACAGCGGGCACATCCGAGCAGACAGCGTGCACATCCGGGCAGACAGTGGGCACATCCGGGCAGACAGTGGGCTCCGGGTCGTCGAGCTGGGCAGCAGGCTCCGTGTCGTCAAGCTGGGCAGCAGGCTCCGGGTCGTCGAGCTGGGCAGCAGGCTCCGGGTCGTCGAGCTGGGCAGCAGGCTCCAGGTCGTCGAGCTGGGCAGCAGGCTCCGGATCGTCAAGCTGGGCAGCAGACAGGAACACCTCAAGCTGGGCAGCAGACAGGAACACCTCAGGCTGGGCAGCAGGCAGGAACACCTCAGGCTGGGCAGCAGACAGGAACACCTCAGGATGGGCAGCAGACAGGAACACCTCAGGATGGGCAGCAGACAGGAACACCTCAGGCTGGGCAGCAGACAGGAACACCTCAGGCTGGGCAGAAGACAGGAACACCTCAAGCTGGGCAGCAGACAGGAACACCTCAGGCTGGGCAGCAGACAGGAACACCTCAGGCTGGGCAGCAGACAGGAACATCTCAGGCTGGGCAGCAGACAGTAACACCTGAAGCTGGCAGCAGACAGGAACACCTCAGTCTGGGCAGCAGACAGGAACACCTCAGGCTGGGCAGCAGACAGGAACACCTCAGGCTGGGCAGCAGGCAGGAACACCTCAGGCTGGGCAGAAGACAGGAACACCTCAGGCTGGGCAGCAGGCAGGAACACCTCAGGCTGGGCAGCAGGCAGTAACACCTCAGGCTAGGCAGCAGAAAGGAACATCTCAGGCGTGGCAGCAGACAGAATCTCATCAGGCTGGGCAGCAGACAGAATCTCATCAGGCTGGGCAGCAGACAGAAGCTCATCAGGCTGGGCAGCAGACTGAGGCTCCGCAGGCTGGGAAATGGGCACCACAACCTCAGGCCGGGAAACGGACACCACAACCTCAGGCCAGGAAATGGGCACCACAACCTCAGACCAGGAAACGGGCACCACAACCTCAGGTCAGGACGCTGGCTCTAGCTCTTCAGGCTGGGACGCTGGCACCCCAGGCTGGAACACTGGCACTTCAGGCTGGAACACTGGCACTTCGGGCTGGAACAGATTGGTGGGTGTGGAGGCAGGTTGGGTTAATGGCAGGATTGTTTTGGTTGGAAAAAACTTTCGCTTCTTTTTTGGCTTAGCCACTGCAGATTTATAAATAACTGGAGGAATGTAAGAAAAGGAAGTCATTGGGCAAAAAGAAGGGCTGGAATGTGGTGGAGATATGGGGACAGAGGCTGGAGGAGATTTTTGTGGGATTGTTACAGGAGGAAGGGAAGAGGCAGGTGGATTGAAGGCAGGATAAGTGCGGCAAGCTGAGACTGGGTAATAGTACTTGGTGGGAAGTATACTGGGCTGTAGCTGAGATTGCCATGGGCGACGAAGAGATAGATACTCGGGAAGGCAGGTAAATAATGGCAGGGCTGGATTGTTGTGGCTTGGCTAAATACAGGAGATCAGACCATGCCTGAAGCACAGGCTGAACATAAGTTGGTTCACACACACCCTGCTTAATCAGAGACTGCACTCCACAAATACAATCTTCTAACGACTGTTTGGAACAGGCCGAATAGTGCTCAAAAAAGGATGCAGAGTCATCCTCCAACAGCCATACTAGGGACTCCACCTGATCAACACTGAAAGGGGGAGTGTAATCATCACGGCTCTTTGGAACACAGGACAGGGCTAGCTCAGTACACATTTGAATCAAGGGCTGAACTTCCTCAAATGGCATTAAGCCCTGATCAGCCAGGGAGTGAATTAAACGAATACTCCCAAGCAGCTGATCACTGGTCCAACCTTTCAATGCCTGGCGGCAGTATTCACTACTCTCTGACACCAGCAGAGCATAATAAACAACCTCATTGGCATTCATGTTTTAGCAAAACACACTGAACCAAAATAGTTTCTCTGTGCAGCCACTTCTGATCAGGGATTGGCCTTGGTATACTGTCAGTGAATTAGTTGACCAGACTGTGTGGACTGCACAGAGAGAACCAAAAACGCATGTAAAGCGAGTTATAATGATGTTTATTAAGATAGGTGATATATAAGTAAATACAAACAGTGCAAAACCAACCAAACAACCCACAAACGACAAATAGTATATACAGCTAGGGGTAGTACCAGAATCTTGAACGTAAGCCAGGCCATGGTCATACACAGCAGATCAGTAGATGGACAAAGGGGTGTTCCAGAAGCATAAACGTAGCCAGGCCAAGGTCATACACGGGAGAGGGCGGATGGATAGGCTGCAGGGCAGGGATCCAAGCAAATCAGGTATGAAAGGTAATCAGGGGGGACATGTCCAGGAAAGGCTCAGGATGGGGATCAGATCAGATCAGGTCAGGTCAGGTCAGGTGAGGTACAGACTCAAGGTCAGAATACAGGCAGCGCGGTCAGGTCTCAAGGAGAGAGAGATAACAAGGCGAGCATGTAAGGGCTCGCCAGGTATTTATAGGACTGCAGTGATTGTCCTCACGTGACATCTGAGCGGAGGAAGTGCTGCCTGCCCCACACTGCCGGAATACACCCGCTGGTGGACGCCGGTACTATGGCCCAAGGATCAGGCATTACCACCAGCAGGTGAGATCCTTTATCAAAGATACTGGCTGCAAGAGGACACCTGCTGGTGGACACTAGTACTGCAATCCATAGGACCAACAGCGCCACCAGCGGGTGAAGCCTTTCCTGACAGTACCCCCACTAAAGGAGCGGCCTCCGGACGCTCCAACCTGTCTTTATTTTCCATAGTCTATGACATTGAGTAGCACAAAGGATGTGGGTACTTCAGACAGGTCATCAGGCACTTTAAACTGGACCAGGGGCACGTCCAAGCGGACAGCGGGCACATCCAAGCAGACAGCGTGCACATCCGGGCAGACAGTGGGCACATCCGGGCAGACAGCGGGCTCCGGGTCATCGAGCTGGGCAGCAGGCTCCGTGTCGTCGAGCTGGGCAGCAGGCTCTGGGTCGTCAAGCTGGGCAGCAGGCTCCGGGTCGTCAAGCTGGGCAGCAGGCTCCAGGTCGTCGAGCTGGGCAGCAGGCTCCGGATCGTCAAGCTGGGCAGCAGACAGGAACACCTCAAGCTGGGCAGCAGACAGGAACACCTCAGGCTGGGCAGCAGGCAGGAACACCTCAGGCTGGGCAGCAGACAGGAACACCTCAGGATGGGCAGCAGACAGGAACACCTCAGGATGGGCAGCAGACAGGAACACCTCAGGCTGGGCAGCAGACAGGAACACCTCAGGCTGGGCAGAAGACAGGAACACCTCAAGCTGGGCAGCAGACAGGAACACCTCAGGCTGGGCAGCAGACAGGAACACCTCAGGCTGGGCAGCAGACAGGAACATCTCAGGCTGGGCAGCAGACAGTAACACCTCAAGCTGGGCAGCAGACAGGAACACCTCAGTCTGGGCAGCAGACAGGAACACCTCAGGCTGGGCAGCAGACAGGAACACCTCAGGCTGGGCAGCAGGCAGGAACACCTCAGGCTGGGCAGCAGGCAGGAACACCTCAGGCTGGGCAGAAGACAGGAACACCTCAGGCTGGGCAGCAGGCAGGAACACCTCAGGCTGGGCAGCAGGCAGTAACACCTCAGGCTAGGCAGCAGAAAGGAACATCTCAGGCGTGGCAGCAGACAGAATCTCATCAGGCTGGGCAGCAGACAGAAGCTCATTAGGCTGGGCAGCAGACAGAAGCTCATCAGGCTGGGCAGCAGACAGAGGCTCCGCAGGCTGGGAAATGGGCACCACAACCTCAGGCCGGGAAACGGACACCACAACCTCAGGCCGGGAAACGGGCACCACAACCTCAGACCAGGAAACGGGCACCACAACCTCAGGTCAGGACTAGGGATGAGCTTCGAGTTCGAGTCGAACTCATGTTCGACTCGAACATTGCCTGTTCGCCCGTTCGCCGAACAGCGAACAAATTGGGGTGTTCGCGGCAAATTCGAAAAATCTATGGGAGAAATCTAAAGTGCTAATTATAAAGGCTTATATGCAAGTTATTGTCCTAAAAAGTGTTTGGGGACCGGGGTCCTGCCCCAGGAGACATGTATCAATGCAAAAAGAAGTTTTAAAAACGGCCGTTTTTTCGGGAGCAGTGATTTTAATAATGCTTAAAATGAAAAAATAAAAGTGAAATATTCCTTTAAATTTCGTACCTGGGGGGTGTGTATGATATGCATGTGAAGTGGCGCATGTTTCCCGTGCTTAGAACTGTCCCTGCAAAAAATGTCATTTTTGAAAGAAAAAAAGTCTTTTAAAACTGACTCGCGGCTATTAATGAATTGTCGGCTCCCGGCAATACATACAAAAGTCATTGATAAAAAAAAAAAAAAGCGTGGGGGTTCCCCAGAATTCAATTACCAGGCCCTTCAGGTCTGGAATGGATATTAAGGGGAACCCCGCCGCAAATTAAAAAAAAAATTGACGTGGGGTTCCCCCGAATATCCATTCCAGGCCCTTCAGATCTGGCATGGATTTTAAGGGGAACTCCACCCCAAATTTTAAAAAAATGGCGTGGAGTCCCCCTAAAAATCCATACCAGACCCCTTATCCGAGCACGCAACCTGGCTGGCCGCAGGGGAAAAGGGGGGGACGAGAGAGCGGCCCCCCTCCCTCCTGAACCGTACCAAGCCACATGCCCTCAACATGGGGAGGATGTCCCCATGTTGATGGGGACAAGGGCCTCATCCCCACAACCCTTGCCCGGTGGTTGTGGGAGTCTGCGGGCGGGGGGCTTATCGGAATCTGGAAGACCCCTTTAACAAAGGGGACCCCCAGATCCCGCCCCCTCTATGTGAATTGGTAAGGGGTACATTGTACCCCTACCATTTCACGAAGAAAGCGTAAAAAAATGTTTAAAAAAAACCACACAAACACCTTGAAAAAGTCCTTTATTTAAAAAAAAAAAAAAAACATTCCAGCGGTGAAATCCAGTGTCCCGCGGCGATCCCGCTGTCCAGCGCTGTCCTTTATTGGTTGTGCCTGAGCGGACCTGATGGGGAACTCCCTCTCAGTATTTTAAATGTATAGACCCGCCCCTTCTAAAGTTCCCCATCAGGTCCGCTCAGCGGACCAGATGCGGAACATGAGAAGGGGCGGGTCTATACATGTATTGCCAAAGTGAGAGCAGTTCCCCATCAGGTCCGCCCCCTCGGTATGTCGGACCCGCCTACGTCATTGGCTTGAGCGGGGAACTTCCTTCACTATGTAAATTTAAATTACACAGTGAAGGAAGTTCCCCGCTCAAGCCAATGACGTAGGCGGGTCCGACATACCGAGGGAGCGGACCTGATGGGGAACTTTAGAAGGGGCGGGCCTATACATTTAAAATACTGAGAGGGAGTTCCCCATCAGGTCCGCTCAGGCACAACCAATGAAGGACAGCGCTGGACATCGGGATCACCGCGGGACACTGGATTTCAGCGCTGGAATGTTTTTTTTTTTATTATTATTTTAAATAAAGGACTTTTTCAAGGTGTTTGTGTGTTTTTTTTAAACATTTTTTTACGCTTTCTTCGTGAAATGGTAGAGGTACAATGTTCCCCTTACCAATTCACATAGGGGGGGGCCGGGATCTGGGGGTTCCCTTTGTTAAAGGGGTCTTCCAGATTCCGATAAGCCCCCCGCCCGCAGACCCCCACAACCACCGGGCAAGGGTTGTGGGGATGAGGCCCTTGTCCCCATCAACATGGGGACATCCTCCCCATGTTGAGGGCATGTGGCTTGGTACGGTTCAGGAGGGAGGGGGGGCCGCTCTCTCGTCCCCCCCTTTTCCCCTGCGGCCGGCCAGGTTGCGTGCTCGGATAAGGGGTCTGGTATGGATTTTTAGGGGGACTCCACGCCATTTTTTTAAAAAATTTGGGGTGGAGTTCCCCTTAAAATCCATGCCAGATCTGAAGGGCCTGGAATGGATATGTGGGGGAACCCCACGTCAATTTTTTTTTAAATTTGCGGCAGGGTTCCCCTTAATATCCATTCCAGACCTGAAGGGCCTGGTAATTGAATTCTGGGGAACCCCCATGCTTTTTTTTTATCAATGACTTTTGAATGTATTGCCGGGAGCCGACAATTCATTAATAGCCGCAAGTCAGTTTTAAATGACTTTTTTTTTTTTCAAAAATGACATTTTTTGCAGGGACAGTTATAAGCACGGGAAACATGCGCCACTTCACATGCATATCATACACACCCCCCAGGTACGAAATTTAAAGGGATATTTCACTTTTATTTTTTCATTTTAAGCATTATTAAAATCACTGCTCCCGAAAAAACGGCCGTTTTTAAAACTTTTTTTGCATTGATACATGTCCCCTGGGGCAGGACCCGGGTCCCCAAACACTTTTTAGGACAATAACTTGCATATCAGCCTTTATAATTAACACTTTAGATTTCGAACGTTCGAGTCCATTGTATTTAATAGGGTTCTAAAGTTCACACGAACATTTTGTCTGTTCGCAGGTTCTGGTGCGAACCGAACAGGGGGGTGTTCGGCTCTTCCCGGGTCAGGACGCTGGCTCTAGCTCTTCAGGCTGGGACGCTGGCCCCACAGGCTGGAACACTGGCACTTCGGGCTGGAACACTGGCACTTCGGGCTGGAACACTGGCACTTCGGGCTGGAACAGATTGGTGGGTGTGGAGGCAGGTTGGGTTAATGGCAGGATTGTTTTGGTTGGAAAAAACTTTCGCTTCTTTTTTGGCTTAGCCACTGCAGATTTATAAATAACTGGAGGAATGTAAGAAAAGGAAGTAATTGGGCAAAAAGAAGGGCTGGAATGTGGTGGAGATATGGGGACAGAGGCTGGAGGAGATTTTTGTGGGATTGTTACAGGAGGAAGGGAAGAGGCAGGTGGATTGAAGGCAGGATAAGTGCGGCAAGCTGAGACTGGGTAATAGTACTTGGTGGGAAGTATACTGGGCTGTAGCTGAGATTGCCATGGGCGACGAAGAGATAGATACTCAGGAAGGCAGGTAAATAATGGCAGGGCTGGATTGTTGTGGCTTGGCTAAATACAGGAGATCAGACCATGCCTGAAGCACAGGCTGAACATAAGTTGGTTCACACACACCTTGCTTAATCAGAGACTGCACTCCACAAATACAATCTTTTAACGACTGTTTGGAACAGGCCGAATAGTGCTCAAAAAAGGATGCAGAGTCATCCTCCAACAGCCATACTAGGGACTCCACCTGATCAACACTGAAAGGGGGAGTGTAATCATCACGGCCCTTTGGAACACAGGACAGGGCTAGCTCAGTACACATTTGAATCAAGGGCTGAACTTCCTCAAATGGCATTAAGCCCTGATCAGCCAGGGAGTGAATTAAACGAATACTCCCAAGCAGCTGATCACTGGTCCAACCTTTCAATGCCTGGCGGCAGTATTCACTACTCTCTGACACCAGCAGAGCATAATAAACAACCTCATTGGCATTCATGTTTTAGCAAAACACACTGAACCAAAATAGTTTCTCTGTGCAGCCACTTCTGATCAGGGATTGGCCTTGGTATACTGTCAGGGAATTAGTTGACCAGACTGTGTGGACTGCACAGAGAGAACCAAAAACGCATGTAAAGCGAGTTATAATGATGTTTATTAAGATAGGTGATATATAAGTAAATACAAACAGTGCAAAACCAACCAAACAACCCACAAACGACAAATAGTATATACAGCTAAGGGCAGTACCAGAATTTTGAACGTAAGCCAGGCCAGGGTCATACACAGCAGATCAGTAGATGGACAAAGGGGTGTTCCAGAAGCATAAACGTAGCCAGGCCAAGGTCATACACGGGGAGTCAGCAGATGAGGATAGGGAACAAACAAGACAGGGAGAGGGCGGATGGATAGGCTGCAGGGCAGGGATCCAAGCAAATCAGGTATGAAAGGTAATCAGGGGGGACAGGTCCAGGAAAGGCTCAGGATGGGGATCAGGTCAGGTCAGGTAAGGGGAGGTACAGGCTCAAGGTCAGAATACAGGCAGCGCGGTCAGGTCTCAAGGAGAGAGAGATACCAAGGTGAGCATGTAAGGGCTCGCCAGGTATTTTTAGGACTGCAGTGATTGTCCTCACGTGACATCTGAGCGGAGGAAGTGCTGCCTGCCCCACACTGCCGGAATAAACCCGCTGGTGGATGCCGGTACTATGGCCCAAGGATCAGGCATTACCACCAGCAGGTGAGATCCTTTATCAAAGATGCTGGCTGCAAGATGACACCTGCTGGTGGACTAGTACTGCAATCCATAGGACCAACAGCGCCACCAGCGGGTGAAGCCTTTCCTGACAGTACCCTCCCTAAAGGAGCGGCCTCCGGACGCTCCAACCTGTCTTTATTTTCCATAGTCTATGACATTGAGTAGCACAAAGGATGTGGGTACTTCAGACTGGTCATCAGGCACTTTAAACTGGACCAAGGGCACGTCCAAGCGGACAGCGGGCACATCCGAGCAGACAGCGTGCACATCCGGGCAGACAGTGGGCACATCCGGGCAGACAGTGGGCTCCGGGTCGTCGAGCTGGGCAGCAGGCTCCGTGTCGTCGAGCTGGGCAGCAGGCTCCGGGTCGTCGAGCTGGGCAGCAGGCTCTGGGTCGTCGAGCTGGGCAGCAGGCTCCAGGTCGTCGAGCTGGGCAGCAGGCTCCGGATCGTCAAGCTGGGCAGCAGACAGGAACACCTCAAGCTGGGCAGCAGACAGGAACACCTCAGGCTGGGCAGCAGGCAGGAACACCTCAGGCTGGGCAGCAGACAGGAACACCTCAGGATGGGCAGCAGACAGGAACACCTCAGGATGGGCAGCAGACAGGAACACCTCAGGCTGGGCAGCAGACAGGAACACCTCAGGCTGGGCAGAAGACAGGAACACCTCAAGCTGGGCAGCAGACAGGAACACCTCAGGCTGGGCAGCAGACAGGAACACCTCAGGCTGGGCAGCAGACAGGAACATCTCAGGCTGGGCAGCAGACAGTAACACCTGAAGCTGGCAGCAGACAGGAACACCTCAGTCTGGGCAGCAGACAGGAACACCTCAGGCTGGGCAGCAGACAGGAACACCTCAGGCTGGGCAGCAGGCAGGAACACCTCAGGCTGGGCAGAAGACAGGAACACCTCAGGCTGGGCAGCAGGCAGGAACACCTCAGGCTGGGCAGTAGGCAGTAACACCTCAGGCTAGGCAGCAGAAAGGAACATCTCAGGCGTGGCAGCAGACAGAATCTCATCAGGCTGGGCAGCAGACAGAAGCTCATCAGGCTGGGCAGCAGACAGAAGCTCATCAGGCTGGGCAGCAGACTGAGGCTCCGCAGGCTGGAAATGGGCACCACAACCTCAGGCCGGGAAACGGACACCACAACCTCAGGCCAGGAAATGGGCACCACAACCTCAGACCAGGAAACAGGCACCACAACCTCAGGTCAGGACGCTGGCTCTAGCTCTTCAGGCTGGGACGCTGGCACCCCAGGCTGGAACACTGGCACTTCAGGCTGGAACACTGGCACTTCGGGCTGGAACAGATTGGTGGGTGTGGAGGCAGGTTGGGTTAATGGCAGGATTGTTTTGGTTGGAAAAAACTTTCGCTTCTTTTTTGGCTTAGCCACTGCAGATTTATAAATAACTGGAGGAATGTAAGAAAAGGAAGTCATTGGGCAAAAAGAAGGGCTGGAATGTGGTGGAGATATGGGGACAGAGGCTGGAGGAGATTTTTGTGGGATTGTTACAGGAGGAAGGGAAGAGGCAGGTGGATTGAAGGCAGGATAAGTGCGGCAAGCTGAGACTGGGTAATAGTACTTGGTGGGAAGTATACTGGGCTGTAGCTGAGATTGCCATGGGCGACGAAGAGATAGATACTCGGGAAGGCAGGTAAATAATGGCAGGGCTGGATTGTTGTGGCTTGGCTAAATACAGGAGATCAGACCATGCCTGAAGCACAGGCTGAACATAAGTTGGTTCACACACACCCTGCTTAATCAGAGACTGCACTCCACAAATACAATCTTTTAACGACTGTTTGGAACAGGCCGAATAGTGCTCAAAAAAGGATGCAGAGTCATCCTCCAACAGCCATACTAGGGACTCCACCTGATCAACACTGAAAGGGGGAGTGTAATCATCACGGCTCTTTGGAACACAGGACAGGGCTAGCTCAGTACACATTTGAATCAAGGGCTGAACTTCCTCAAATGGCATTAAGCCCTGATCAGCCAGGGAGTGAATTAAACGAATACTCCCAAGCAGCTGATCACTGGTCCAACCTTTCAATGCCTGGCGGCAGTATTCACTACTCTCTGACACCAGCAGAGCATAATAAACAACCTCATTGGCATTCATGTTTTAGCAAAACACACTGAACCAAAATAGTTTCTCTGTGCAGCCACTTCTGATCAGGGATTGGCCTTGGTATACTGTCAGTGAATTAGTTGACCAGACTGTGTGGACTGCACAGAGAGAACCAAAAACGCATGTAAAGCGAGTTATAATGATGTTTATTAAGATAGGTGATATATAAGTAAATACAAACAGTGCAAAACCAACCAAACAACCCACAAACGACAAATAGTATATACAGCTAGGGGTAGTACCAGAATCTTGAACGTAAGCCAGGCCATGGTCATACACAGCAGATCAGTAGATGGACAAAGGGGTGTTCCAGAAGCATAAACGTAGCCAGGCCAAGGTCATACACGGGAGAGGGCGGATGGATAGGCTGCAGGGCAGGGATCCAAGCAAATCAGGTATGAAAGGTAATCAGGGGGGACATGTCCAGGAAAGGCTCAGGATGGGGATCAGATCAGATCAGGTCAGGTCAGGTGAGGTGAGGTACAGACTCAAGGTCAGAATACAGGCAGCGCGGTCAGGTCTCAAGGAGAGAGAGATAACAAGGCGAGCATGTAAGGGCTCGCCAGGTATTTATAGGACTGCAGTGATTGTCCTCACGTGACATCTGAGCGGAGGAAGTGCTGCCTGCCCCACACTGCCAGAATACACCCGCTGGTGGACGCCGGTACTATGGCCCAAGGATCAGGCATTACCACCAGCAGGTGAGATCCTTTATCAAAGATACTGGCTGCAAGAGGACACCTGCTGGTGGACACTAGTACTGCAATCCATAGGACCAACAGCGCCACCAGCGGGTGAAGCCTTTCCTGACAGTACCCCCACTAAAGGAGCGGCCTCCGGACGCTCCAACCTGTCTTTATTTTCCATAGTCTATGACATTGAGTAGCACAAAGGATGTGGGTACTTCAGACTGGTCATCAGGCACTTTAAACTGGACCAGGGGCACGTCCAAGCGGACAGCGGGCACATCCAAGCAGACAGCGTGCACATCCGGGCAGACAGTGGGCACATCCGGGCAGACAGCGGGCTCCGGGTCATCGAGCTGGGCAGCAGGCTCCGTGTCGTCGAGCTGGGCAGCAGGCTCTGGGTCGTCGAGCTGGGCAGCAGGCTCCGGGTCGTCAAGCTGGGCAGCAGGCTCCAGGTCATCGAGCTGGGCAGCAGGCTCCGGATCGTCAAGCTGGGCAGCAGACAGGAACACCTCAAGCTGGGCAGCAGACAGGAACACCTCAGGCTGGGCAGCAGGCAGGAACACCTCAGGCTGGGCAGCAGACAGGAACACCTCAGGATGGGCAGCAGACAGGAACACCTGAGGATGGGCAGCAGACAGGAACACCTCAGGCTGGGCAGCAGACAGGAACACCTCAGGCTGGGCAGAAGACAGGAACACCTCAAGCTGGGCAGCAGACAGGAACACCTCAGGCTGGGCAGCAGACAGGAACACCTCAGGCTGGGCAGCAGACAGGAACATCTCAGGCTGGGCAGCAGACAGTAACACCTCAAGCTGGGCAGCAGACAGGAACACCTCAGTCTGGGCAGCAGACAGGAACACCTCAGGCTGGGCAGCAGACAGGAACACCTCAGGCTGGGCAGCAGGCAGGAACACCTCAGGCTGGGCAGCAGGCAGGAACACCTCAGGCTGGGCAGAAGACAGGAACACCTCAGGCTGGGCAGCAGGCAGGAACACCTCAGGCTGGGCAGCAGGCAGTAACACCTCAGGCTAGGCAGCAGAAAGGAACATCTCAGGCGTGGCAGCAGACAGAATCTCATCAGGCTGGGCAGCAGACAGAAGCTCATCAGGCTGGGCAGCAGACAGAGGCTCCGCAGGCTGGGAAATGGGCACCACAACCTCAGGCCGGGAAACGGACACCACAACCTCAGGCCGGGAAACGGGCACCACAACCTCAGACCAGGAAACGGGCACCACAACCTCAGGTCAGGACTAGGGATGAGCTTCGAGTTCGAGTCGAACTCATGTTCGACTCGAACATTGCCTGTTCGCCCGTTCGCCGAACAGCGAACAAATTGGGGTGTTCGCGGCAAATTTGAAAAATCTATGGGAGAAATCTAAAGTGCTAATTATAAAGACTTATATGCAAGTTATTGTCCTAAAAAGTGTTTGGGGACCGGGGTCCTGCCCCAGGAGACATGTATCAATGCAAAAAGAAGTTTTAAAAACGGCCGTTTTTTCGGGAGCAGTGATTTTAATAATGCTTAAAATGAAAAAATAAAAGTGAAATATTCCTTTAAATTTCGTACCTGGGGGGTGTGTATGATATGCATGTGAAGTGGCGCATGTTTCCCGTGCTTAGAACTGTCCCTGCAAAAAATGTCATTTTTGAAAGAAAAAAAGTCTTTTAAAACTGACTCGCGGCTATTAATGAATTGTCGGCTCCCGGCAATACATACAAAAGTCATTGATAAAAAAAAAAAAAAAGCGTGGGGGTTCCCCAGAATTCAATTACCAGGCCCTTCAGGTCTGGAATGGATATTAAGGGGAACCCCGCCGCAAATTAAAAAAAAAAATTGACGTGGGGTTCCCCCGAATATCCATTCCAGGCCCTTCAGATCTGGCATGGATTTTAAGGGGAACTCCACCCCAAATTTTAAAAAAATGACGTGGAGTCCCCCTAAAAATCCATACCAGACCCCTTATCCGAGCACGCAACCTGGCTGGCCGCAGGGGAAAAGGGGGGGACGAGAGAGCGGCCCCCCTCCCTCCTGAACTGTACCAAGCCACATGCCCTCAACATGGGGAGGATGTCCCCATGTTGATGGGGACAAGGGCCTCATCCCCACAACCCTTGCCCGGTGGTTGTGGGAGTCTGCGGGCGGGGGGCTTATCGGAATCTGGAAGACCCCTTTAACAAAGGGGACCCCCAGATCCCGCCCCCTCTATGTGAATTGGTAAGGGGTACATTGTACCCCTACCATTTCACGAAGAAAGCGTAAAAAAATGTTTAAAAAAAACCACAAAAACACCTTGAAAAAGTCCTTTATTTAAAAAAAAAACAAAAACATTCCAGCGGTGAAATCCAGTGTCCCGCGGCGATCCCGATGTCCAGCGCTGTCCTTTATTGGTTGTGCCTGAGCGGACCTGATGGGGAACTCCCTCTCAGTATTTTAAATGTATAGACCCGCCCCTTCTAAAGTTCCCCATCAGGTCCGCTCAGCGGACCAGATGCAGAACATGAGAAGGGGCGGGTCTATACATGTATTGCCAAAGTGAGAGCAGTTCCCCATCAGGTCCGCCACCTCGGTATGTCGGACCCGCCTACGTCATTGGCTTGAGCGGGGAACTTCCTTCACTATGTAAATTTAAATTACACAGTGAAGGAAGTTCCCCGCTCAAGCCAATGACGTAGGCGGGTCCGACATACCGAGGGAGCGGACCTGATGGGGAACTTTAGAAGGGGCGGGTCTATACATTTAAAATACTGAGAGGGAGTTCCCCATCAGGTCCGCTCAGGCACAACCAATGAAGGACAGCGCTGGACATCGGGATCGCCGCGGGACACTGGATTTCAGCGCTGGAATGTTTTTTTTTTTAAATTATTTTAAATAAAGGACTTTTTCAAGGTGTTTGTGTGTTTTTTTTAAACATTTTTTTACGCTTTCTTCGTGAAATGGTAGAGGTACAATGTACCCCTTACCAATTCACATAGGGGGGGGCCGGGATCTGGGGGTTCCCTTTGTTAAAGGGGTCTTCCAGATTCCGATAAGCCCCCCGCCCGCAGACCCCCACAACCACCGGGCAAGGGTTGTGGGGATGAGGCCCTTGTCCCCATCAACATGGGGACATCCTCCCCATGTTGAGGGCATGTGGCTTGGTACGGTTCAGGAGGGAGGAGGGGCCGCTCTCTCGTCCCCCCCTTTTCCCCTGCGGCCGGCCAGGTTGCGTGCTCGGATAAGGGGTCTGGTATGGATTTTTAGGGGGACTCCACGCCATTTTTTTTTTAAATTTGGGGTGGAGTTCCCCTTAAAATCCATGCCAGATCTGAAGGGCCTGGAATGGATATGTGGGGGAACCCCACGTCAATTTTTTTTTAAATTTGCGGCAGGGTTCCCCTTAATATCCATTCCAGACCTGAAGGGCCTGGTAATTGAATTCTGGGGAACCCCCACGCTTTTTTTTTATCAATGACTTTTGAATGTATTGCCGGGAGCCGACAATTCATTAATAGCCGCAAGTCAGTTTTAAATGACTTTTTTTCTTTCAAAAATGACATTTTTTGCAGGGACAGTTATAAGCACGGGAAACATGCGCCACTTCACATGCATATCATACACACCCCCCAGGTACGAAATTTAAAGGGATATTTCACTTTTATTTTTTCATTTTAAGCATTATTAAAATCACTGCTCCCGAAAAAACGGCCGTTTTTAAAACTTTTTTTGCATTGATACATGTCCTCTGGGGCAGGACCCGGGTCCCCAAACACTTTTTAGGACAATAACTTGCATATCAGCCTTTATAATTAACACTTTAGATTTCGAACGTTCGAGTCCATTGTATTTAATAGGGTTCTAAAGTTCACACGAACATTTTGTCTGTTCGCAGGTTCTGGTGCGAACCGAACAGGGGGGTGTTCGGCTCTTCCCGGGTCAGGACGCTGGCTCTAGCTCTTCAGGCTGGGACGCTGGCCCCACAGGCTGGAACACTGGCACTTCGGGCTGGAACACTGGCACTTCGGGCTGGAACACTGGCACTTCGGGCTGGAACAGATTGGTGGGTGTGGAGGCAGGTTGGGTTAATGGCAGGATTGTTTTGGTTGGAAAAAACTTTCGCTTCTTTTTTGGCTTAGCCACTGCAGATTTATAAATAACTGGAGGAATGTAAGAAAAGGAAGTAATTGGGCAAAAAGAAGGGCTGGAATGTGGTGGAGATATGGGGACAGAGGCTGGAGGAGATTTTTGTGGGATTGTTACAGGAGGAAGGGAAGAGGCAGGTGGATTGAAGGCAGGATAAGTGCGGCAAGCTGAGACTGGGTAATAGTACTTGGTGGGAAGTATACTGGGCTGTAGCTGAGATTGCCATGGGCGACGAAGAGATAGATACTCGGGAAGGCAGGTAAATAATGGCAGGGCTGGATTGTTGTGGCTTGGCTAAATACAGGAGATCAGACCATGCCTGAAGCACAGGCTGAACATAAGTTGGTTCACACACACCTTGCTTAATCAGAGACTGCACTCCACAAATACAATCTTTTAACGACTGTTTGGAACAGGCCAAATAGTGCTCAAAAAAGGATGCAGAGTCATCCTCCAACAGCCATACTAGGGACTCCACCTGATCAACACTGAAAGGGGGAGTGTAATCATCACGGCCCTTTGGAACACAGGACAGGGCTAGCTCAGTACACATTTGAATCAAGGGCTGAACTTCCTCAAATGGCATTAAGCCCTGATCAGCCAGGGAGTGAATTAAACGAATACTCCCAAGCAGCTGATCACTGGTCCAACCTTTCAATGCCTGGCGGCAGTATTCACTACTCTCTGACACCAGCAGAGCATAATAAACAACCTCATTGGCATTCATGTTTTAGCAAAACACACTGAACCAAAATAGTTTCTCTGTGCAGCCACTTCTGATCAGGGATTGGCCTTGGTATACTGTCAGGGAATTAGTTGACCAGACTGTGTGGACTGCACAGAGAGAACCAAAAACGCATGTAAAGCGAGTTATAATGATGTTTATTAAGATAGGTGATATATAAGTAAATACAAACAGTGCAAAACCAACCAAACAACCCACAAACGACAAATAGTATATACAGCTAGGGGCAGTACCAGAATCTTGAATGTAAGCCAGGCCAGGGTCATACACAGCAGATCAGTAGATGGACAAAGGGGTGTTCCAGAAGCATAAACGTAGCCAGGCCAAGGTCATACACGGGAGAGGGCGGATGGATAGGCTGCAGGGCAGGGATCCAAGCAAATCAGGTATGAAAGGTAATCAGGGGGGACATGTCCAGGAAAGGCTCAGGATGGGGATCAGATCAGATCAGGTCAGGTCAGGTGAGGTGAGGTACAGACTCAAGGTCAGAATACAGGCAGCGCGGTCAGGGCTCAAGGAGAGAGAGATACTAAGGCGAGCATGTAAGGGCTTGCCGGGTATTTATAGCACTACAGTGATTGTCCTCACATGACAGCTGAGCGGAGGAAGTGCTGCCTGCCCCACACTGACGGAATACACCCGCTGGTGGACGCCGGTACTACGGCCCATGGATCAGGCATTACCACCAGCAGGTGAGATCCTCTATCAAAGATACTGGCTGCAAGAGGACACCTGCTGGTGGACACTAGTACTGAAATCCATAGGACCAACAGCACCACCAGCGGGTGAAGCCTTTCCTGACATTGACATTATAAGAAAGATTCAGGGTAAAATTACACCCCAAGCTGAACTATGTGCCTCCTTGGATGCTATCTGCCTATTACACAGTAACTGCAACAAAGTGGCAGCTAAGTAGCAGCCCCAGACTAAAACAAATTTCACCTCCTTAATAGTTTACCCCCTCTGTTAAGGCCCGTACACACGGTCTGACTTTTTGCCAACAAACTTCAAAATGAGCAAGTTTTCAAAAAAATCCGACCGTGTGTACGCTCCATCAGACAAACTTTTTCGGTTTTCATCGGACAAAAGTTCGCTCTGCAAACGGACAAACTTTTCGGCAACAAAAGTCCGATGGTGCAAAGTCTGACCGTGTGTACGGGGCTTAAGCCTGTTCATTAATTGTGATATAAGTAATAGTCTTGTGCAATTACATTGCCAGATCACATAGCACTTCATTGTTAGCTGCTATGTTTTCCTCCAATCCTTCATGCTAGACTTGAAAGCTTTTTGGTACACTAAGTACAATACACAGCTCTCTTCTGTCCATCTATCCATACAGCCAGTGACTCTGCCATAAATATTCTGCTGTCAAACATTGCTGGGACATGAGTCGGTGGTACTACAACATTAAATGTCACAGATGGTGGTGGAGGGATTAAATGATGTTGTCTAATATAGTTTGCCCCCACTGAGTGACCTAATGTAGTTGATTTATTAAAGCAAATAGGCTCTTAACTTTGCAAGGAAATTTTCAAGATTAGCGAATGAGGTTAGGTTCCATTTACTTTCATCATCCAATCATGTACAAGCAAATATATATATATATATATATATATATATATATATATATATATATATTTTCCTTGCACGTGGCTTGATATTCTTTGCAAAGTGACTTTTTACCATATTCACTAAGCTAAGAGAAAATTTCCTAGAAAAGTGAACAGCCTATGTGCCTTTATTAAATCTACCCCAATATGTCTCTCTGCTGAGTGAAATAAAACATTGTAACATAATCTGCTGATCATAAATATTCATTCATTCAGTATGCATTTGTTAAATGATATATTATGACCTATAGTGTAATATAATATGCAGTCTCTGAATGATATCATATGGTGCAGCTCAGCGACAGTCTAAGGCTACAATTTATCATTTTTTATTATTTCTTCCATGGTGAGGATGTCCACTTTTTTCCCTTAGGCCTTTTTCATAACTTCCACCATACAACAAAGCTGATGGGAAAAGCACTCAAGAAAATATGACCCTTTACTGATTGATTGAATTGCCTTTTATATAAAAGATGTGAGAGTTAAATATTCTGCATCATGTATATGTATTTAACATCTTAGATACTTTTGCATAATAATGTAAAGCTGGAATAGTTGCTGTTTGACAAACATTGCTACTTACCGAATAGAATACAGAACATTTCCATCCTTAAAGATTCTTAGAAGCTTGTTGTCTGTTGTAACTTCATGAAAGTTAGCACCTTTTTCATTTGCAAAGAATAAATCAGGTTTCCATATAGAATCCAACATAGAAGGATCTAAATCTAAAGAATCATCTGGATATTCACTGTATGCAAGACGTGGGTCATTCCACTTCTGTCGCAAAAAGATATTCAAGCGGTAGTCCTGTAAAAAAAGAATAATCTGATCTAAGTATGGTATGCAACAACTTCTTCTTCAAATGAAATAAGAAGATATAGGGCAGAATTAAATACTGTCCCTCATTAAAAAAAAGCAGGTGAAGTCATAAACATAAAGAGATATCAACTGCATTCTCTTAATAAACAGAATGCCAGAACTGGAATTATTGGTTATAGCAGTCCAGTGGTTAAGTATAAGGTCCCATTCACTTCTCTGATCCTGACTATAAAATGAATGTGCAACATTTTGTCCAATGCAGCACAGTACAACACACAGCAGTGCATTACCATGCGTTGTTGTGCATTGTAACACATGTGCATTGGAGCTGCGCTGCCTTAGTAAATTAGGGTGCCATTCAAAAGGTGCTGAACATACTGGATTGAAAAGGTTTGTTTTCCTTTGTGTTTAACTTTGGAAAGGGCTAGAGGATTTTTTTCACTCCTTCTGTTGAAGCTGAAGGGGTGATAATTTTGTAAATGTTCACTGCAGGCTTGTTTATTCAATAATATATTTTTCATGATATATATAAAAATAAAAAAAATCACGCATATGTACTTTTATGGGCTTTCTTTTGGAAATTTATAGATCTATAGACAAAAAAAGTAATTCAGAAATAAAAACTATGTGTTCTATAGAGATAGTTTTAAAAATGTAGTGTGGGTGTAAATAAAAAGTATATGATTTATTCAATAATTTGTCCCAATAAAAATGCCATGAGCATGGCACATTATTTTCAAATTAATTTTTTTCAGGCTTTAAAATTAATTTGACATTAGAAATACATGCTAAATTAGGACAAATACAATTAAATAAAATCATTATTTTATTAAATAGATGTATTATTGCACAGTTTGCCATGATAATTAAATGTGAACGTGTTGAAAATAAATTGTATTTTATCATTTATTGAACTAACAATGAAAGCCTCTTTTATCTTCAACAATCATTTCCCTGTAAAGTAAATCAAATTAAAGTCAAAGGTCATTTCCATGGTTCTTACAAAAAGGAAAACTGAGAGTAGGTAGATATGAATAAGTAATATAAAAAAGATGATCATACAAGGCTGGATTAACTATTAAGGCTTAGTCCAATTTATACCCCCAAAATTTTTTAGGGATGAGAGAACAGATTTCAATTTAAGACAAAGCACAGACATCTCAATTCACAAAAATATATTTATTTAGACTTGTCCAATCTGCAAAAGAATATACAATCTATTACACAGCTGTCCGGATGTTGAATTGTGTGATTGTGATGATGTGATTGACCACGCAGATCTGCTAATTGTCCTGAAGATTCCAAAAACTGCAAATTTTTGGGTCACCAGAAAATTGCCCTTCAGATCTGTGTGATGAGCAGGCAATCATACAATTCTGGATCCAAATGTGATCATAAAATGTATTAATTATTTAATTAACATTCACATTAATATAATTAATGGGGTTGTAAAGTCAGAAGTTTTTCTTTATCTTCATGCATTTTATGCATGAAGATAAAAAGCCTTCTGTGTGCAGCAGACCCCCCTCAGCCCCCCTAATACTTACCTGAGCCCATCTCTGTCCAGTGATATCCACGAGTGTCTTTGCCATCCGAAACTCTCCCTGCTGATTGGCTGAGACACAGCAGCAGCGCCATAGACTCCCGCTGCTGTCAATCAAAGTCAGTTAGTCAATAGTGGGAAAAAGGGGGCGGGAAGCTGTGACTCGGATCAGGTGCCCACATAGCAGGCTGCTTGCTGTGGGGGCACTCGACAGGAGGGAGGGGCCAGGAGCACAGAAGGGGGACCCCGAGAAGAGGAGGATCGGGGCTGCTCTGTGCAAATGCACTGCACAGGGCAGGTAAGTATAACATGTTTATTTTTAGAGAAAAAAAAACCAACACTTTACAATCACTTTAAAGTGGTTGTAAACCCTTACAGACCTTATTTACCTACATGTAATCCTAGATTAAGGCCTACCTGTAGGTGCAAGAAATATCTCCTTAACCTACACAGTTAAGGAGATATTTTCCAAAGAACGGGCACCAATGTCTATGGCACATGCACGATGTAGACAACGGCACAGGCGCACTGAGCGTGCCGTTAGTGAAGGCGATCATGCCGTCACTGCCAGCTCCCGCGCGCATGTGCGGGAGTGACGTCATCGCTGCTCCGGCCAGTCACAGCGCCGGAGCAGCGATACCCGGAAATCACTCCGGGAGAGATGGCAGCGACGGTGGAGGTGTACGAGAACGGCTGCAGGGGCTTCGATCTCAGGTAAGTAATTCATAATGAGCTAGTATGCTATGCATACTAGCTCATTATGCCTTTGTCTTGCAGGGCGTTTTTTTTTTTTTTTTTTTAAGAGAGGGGTTAGTTTCTCTTTAAATGATTAAAAAAAGGTTGCAATTTACCTATTTACCTTGTGTGAATCAATTTCGTTCGGCCATGTACTACACAATTGTAAGATCTACAGTGCACAAATCCCTGGTAGAGTCTATATAGACATGAAATAATAGAGAGTAGTAAGCCCAGCATGATTACTTCCCAAAACAATTCCAGCCTCCTAAGTTTACCTTTTTACTTTTATAATTGTGCTCACATATTTTTACTTGATTTTCAGTTTTTCATAAAATATTGTTTTTCAATGTTGCTATCGTGATATTTTAAGTATTACTGTTTACTGTCTGTATACAGAAATTCTACTTTTATTTTCACATTCATTAACTTCATTACCTCAGTTTCCAACCCATGCAGCAAACCAATAATAATGACTTAAAAGTCTGGTATGACATCAGGAACATACTATTATTATCTGAAAGCCTAAGGGCTTTACAATAAAGAGGTAGATTAATCATAGACATTTACTCGTTATGTGGAAAGCTATTACAAAATCTCTGCCAATGGGCAAACTGGATTTTCATTAGTATGTCTCTGTGACCAGACATAATAAAAAAAAGTTCTAAAAGACATAAATATAAACTATTTTGTGTTCCAAATAAAATTCAAAAAGGCCAGTAGATTCCTGTTTTCTAATAGTAGGATTTTTAAAACAGCTTACCTGTAAAATCCTTTTCTTGGAGTACATCACGGGACACAGAGCAGCATAGTCATTACTATGTGGGTTGTATAGAATTACCTTCAGGTGCTGGCACTGGCAACTTCCAAAACAGGAAGTACCCTCCCCTATATAAGCCCCTCCCATCCGGGAGTACCTCAGTTTTGTAGCAAAGCAATACGTGTCCCCAAAAGAGGGGTGGGAGCTCTGTGTCCCGTGATGTACTCCAAGAAAAGGATTTTACAGGTAAGCTGTTTTAAAAATCCTACTTTCTTGTTCATACATCACGGGACACAGAGCAGCATAGTCATTACTATGTGGGACGTCCCAAAGCAATGCCAAATGAGGGGGGGGATACACCATACATAAGCTGGGCGCCATCAGGCATGAGGATCTTTTGCGGCCTGCAACACACTGCGCCCAAAGGCGACATCCTCCTGACTTCTAACGTCCACCTGGTAGAACCTAGTAAACGTGTGTACTGAAGACCATGCTGCGGCCTTACAAATTTGAGCCAGGGAGGCCTGGTGATGCACTGCCCATGAAGTTCCAACTGCTCTCGTGGAGTGCGCCCTAACTTTGAACGGAGGCGGTCTCCTTCTCAAGCCATAGGCTTGTATTATGACCTGTCGAATCCACTTGGCTAAAGTAGATTTTGATGCTGCCTGACCCTTTCTGGGGCCTTCCGGCAGAACAAACAAAGAATCCGTTCTACGAATCTGAGCAGTGGCTTTTAGATAAGCTTTAACTGCTCTTACTACATCCAAAGAATGCAATAACTTTTCCTCTACCGAGCTTGGTTTGGGGAAAAAAGAAGGAAGAACCACATCCTGGTTCAAGTGAAACCTCGATACCACCTTAGGAAGAAAGGCTGGGTGAGGGCGTAATACTACTCTGTCCTTATGGATAACCAGATATGGCTCTTTACAGGACATGGCGGCTAATTCCGACACTCTTCTAGCCGAGCATATGGCTACTAAAAATATAAATTTTCTGGTGAGTAGAACCAAGGAAATGTGCCGCAAAGGTTCAAACGGCTGCTTCTGCAGAACCGACAGAACCAAATTTAGATCCCATGGGCATATGGGAGCTTTAATCGGTGGAATAATACGAGTCACCCCTTGCATAAAGGATTTGACAAGTGAATGCATAGCCAGGGGCCTTTGAAATAGTATTGATAAGGCCGAAACCTGGCCCTTGATAGTACTTAAGGCAAACTTCCTGTCTACAGCCCACTGCAGGAAGTCCAGAATTCTGCCTATAACGTACTTACGTGGATCCATTTTCTGGCCTCGCACCACGTGATGTACGCCTTCCAAACTCTATAGTAGATCTGCCTGGATACAGGCTTCCTGGCATTGATTATAGTTGATACCACAGAGTTAGAGAGACCTCTCTTCTTTAGGATGTGGGATTCAATAGCCAGGCCGTTAAACTTAGAGTTAGTAAGGAAGGGTGGTATATCGGTCCTTGCGAAAGCAGGTCCGGACGACGTGGAAGGGTCCAAGGACTCCCCACAGACATTTTGATGATCTCCGCGTACCAGGCCCTTCGGGGCCACGCTGGAGCCACCAGGATCACCGGCTTCTTCTCCAACCTGACTCTGCGAAGGAGTCGAGGCAACAATTGTAGCGGAGGGAATGCATATATCAGTCTGAACTGATCCCAAGGGAACACCAGAGCATCCGAGCCGCAAGCGAGGGGATCCCTTGTCCGGGAGACAAATCTGTCCACCTTTGCGTTGAATCTGGATGCTAGCAGATCTACATCCGGTGTTCCCCACCGCTGACATATTGCTCGGATGAAGGGACCATTCCCCTGGGCATAACTGTTGGAGACTCAGAAAGTCCGCCTTCCAATTCTCCACCCCTGGAATGAAGACAGCTGATATACATGGGACATGCTTTTCTGCCCATTCCAGGATGTGACTTACTTCCCTCTGGGCTGCACGACTCTTGGTGCCTCCCTGATGATTGATATATGCCACTGCTGTGGCATTGTCTGATTGAATTCTGACAGGGGACCCTTGGAGTCTGGATGTCCAGGCTACTAGGGCATACCGGGCTGCTCGTATCTCTAAGAGATTGATGGGCAGGGTTTTTACTACATTTGACCATCTGCCCTGGAGAGACCATTGCTCCAGTACTGCCCCCCAGCCTATAAGGCTGGCATCTGTAGTGACCACCTTCCAAGATATCGGACTGAAGGGTTTTCCCTTCTGGAGATTCTGGGGGATCAACCACCAGCAGAGACTCTTCTGAGCGGAAGGGGACAAAGCCATCGGGAAGTCTAGAGCCTGAATTTTTCCGTTCCAGGCTGACAATATGGCCCTCTGTAAATTCCTTGAGTGGAATTGGGCGTATGGCACAGCTTCGAATGATGCTACCATCTTTCCTAGCAGCCTCATGCACAGGCGTATGGACGGCTGTCTTTTTGCACAAAGCAGACGGACCAAGCCCCTCAAAGAGGATACCTTGTCTAGAGGTAAGAAAATCTTCCTCTGGTCTGAATCCAGCCGTAGCCCTAGATATACCAGGTTTTTCACTGGCTCTAGGGCTGACTTGTCCAGGTTGATGACCCAACCGTGAGATTCTAGATACTTGATTGTATCGACAATTACCACTTCTAGCTTGGCAACTGAGTGGTCCATCAACAACAGGTCGTCTAGGTATGCCATTATCGTTACACCTCGTGTTCTTAGATCGGCCAACAGTGGGGCCAGAATTTTTGTGAACACTCGTGGTGCTGTGGCCAGACCGAATGGTAAGGCTCTGAACTGAAAATGGCGCCCTTCTACTGCAAAGCGTAGAAATTTTTGATGACCTGGAAAGATGGGAACATGCAAGTAAGCATCTTTGATGTCGATCGAGGCTAACCATTCCTCCCCTTGTAGGGCAGCGGTGACCGATCGGATCGACTCCATCCGGAAAGACCGGACGTTTAGAAATTTGTTTAGACTCTTTAGGTCCAATATGGGTCTTATGTCCCCGTTTGGCTTCGGGACTGTGAAAAGGTTTGAGTAGAAACCCAACCCCCACTCTTCCATAGGAACCTCCATAATTACTCCTTGGAGCAATAGTTGTTCTAACGCCAATAGGAGAGACCCTCTTTTCAGAGGGTCTCTTGGCATGCCTGACCACATAAAATGGGAAGGAGGAGACTCTTTTAACTCCAACTTGTATCCCAGAGTTACTGCGGAGAGCACCCATCTGTCTTTGATCGTCTCCCGCCAGGTCTCTGCGAACAACTGAAGTGTTCCCCCCACCCGTTTGAGTGGGGGCAGCCCTTCATAGGCTTGACTTGGAGGCTGGTTTAGTACCCCTCCGGATCCAGGGTTTCTTATTACCCTGTGACTGTCCCTGATTTTTACCCCCTGAGTTTGACCGAGGAGGCCGTCGGAACTGCTTAGTAGCAGACGTCGCAGGGATAGGAGAGGTAGTCCTCTTAAAAGATGGACCCCTAGACCTTTTCTTACTCGGTAAGAGAGTACTTTTACCACTGGAAATCTTCTGGATATACTTATCCAGGTCCTCGCCAAAAAGGCGTTCCCCTTGAAATGGGAAGCTAACTAAGAGCTTCTTACAGGGAGCTTCAGCAGACCAGTTTTTGAGCCACAGAAGCCTACGCATATGTACCAAAGACAGCGTGAGGCGGGAGGCCTGATGGATAGAATCCTTGATGGCGTCAACCGCAAAGCATAATGCTCTAGGCAGATCAGCCAGAGCCTGGGCCTGCTGGTCTGGCAAATCCCTCAGGACCATTTTCATTTGATCCTTTAAAGCTTGGCAGACCCCAATAGCTGCCACTGCTGGCTGTGTAACAGCCCCTGCTGTGGAAAAAGCAGATTTTAATAAAGATTCCAATTTTTTATCTACTGGGTCTTTGAACATTTGAACATTATCTACTGGACATGTCAGTGATTTGTTCACAGAAGAGATGGCTGCATCCACCGTAGGAACATTCCATCTCTGGGTGAACTTTTCCTCCATGGGATAGATCACCGGAAATTTCTTAGGCGGAACAAATAGTTTATCAGGATGTTCCCAGTCCTGGTATATAAGTCCTTCCAATAATGGATGTATTGGAAAGGAGCAATTAACCTGGGGAGCTTTTAGCGACCCCAACGAGGAGACAGCAGTAGTTGATGGTTCAACAAGAGGCATTTTAAATGCAGATCGAACCATGTCAGTTAGGGTCTGGACCCACAATCTTTCAGTCTGTGATGCTGAAAATGGTTCATCTACTGTCGATTCCTCAAAAACAGAGTTAACCTCCTCCTGATCCCCTTCAGGTAGGTCGGTCCCTTCCTGGGACTGTTGCTCTGCCAACAGGCACTCTAATGGAGGTGATGGAGATCTGGCGCGCTTCCTTTCCTGTAGAGAAGAAGCGATCAATGCTGCCAATCTCTGCTCCAATCCCTCCAGAGTTGAGGAAAAAACCTCCTCTGTTATATATGCAGGAGCAGGTGGACTGAGGACAGCCGCAGTACCTGGCACTCCCGGGGGTTCCTTATGGGTATTAACCTCTGATTTCTCAGGGGAGGAGGGTGCAGATGACTGCTCCAGATCCTCAGAGCCCGATGGAGACCCCCTACACTTCCTGAGAGGTATATCTCGGAGTTTTTTAGGCGGCATATTCCTTAGTTCAAAGCTGAGGTATTCCAGCCGCAATACACCCCTTACTGAAATAGTCTAATGCAATCTGCTGGTATGTACATCAGTGGGTGTCTACTAATGCGTCTTTCTGGGGATGCCTGTATCAACCGCCCGCTGTAAGCCCCTATACCATGCTACCAGCTCCTTTTCATGCTCTGTGTCCATAGCAAGCAGCGTGGACTGAGTCCTTTTATCTTGCTGGGACGCCCGCACATGCGCAGAAGCGCTGGGCGCACAGAGCGTGTCATCCGCCAGGCTCCGCCCACTTTTTGAAGCTAAATCTATAAAAAGAAAGCGTGTGTGCGCGCGCGCGTGCACGTGTGCGCTCTTGGCGCCCTGTAGGGAGAGGAGCCAGGGTCCCTGTTTCACCAGGACTCGGGGATGGAAGGAAACTACTTGGCAGCATGACAGAGGAATGCAGCTTCCCTGATAGAGAGCTCACTCATCTGCCTGGACTTTCACCATGGAAGGAATAGTCCCAAGAAAAAAAGACGTTCCACAGCGGCCTCTAGTGGACAAAAACAGGTACCGCACTTTTGTCTTTTTTTTTTTTTTTTTTTAAAACCTCCTTTATGAAAAACATTTCCAGGTTTACAGTTTTTAAAACTTCCTTTATGAAAAAACCTTTCTAGGATTTCTTAGGCATATACAGCTATTAGCGGGAATACCTTTTAGGTAACAGGCAGAAAGACATATTAGGCTTGGGGGTCCCCTCAATAGAACCAAGTTCCTGAGGGGCCCCCACTTACCTTTTCCCCGCCGCAGGACTTTGTTTGGTCCACAGAAGCCCAAACTTCACCTTTCACGGCAGGCATTGTACTAGACCTTCAGGGACCGGGTTCCCAAGGATTCCACTCCCCTGGACCTGTATAGCACCCTGCACAGATAGCCTCTTGGTTTTGGGTATGACCAGAGCTCTGGATCCCAGGGTCCAGCCCTCCTAAGAGAGGCATTACAGGCAAAACCTTGCTCTTCTCTGCAAGGCCCGGGTACCGACCGTTTAGCTATGAAGCTTTTTTGGTCGGATCCGGAATAGCTTGCTAAGGCCCAGAGAACCTGTACACAAGCCCAGATGAATACATGTTAACCTTGGCCAACACCTTAGACACTGGCAAAAAACTGAGGTACTCCCGGATGGGAGGGGCTTATATAGGGGAGGGTACTTCCTGTTTTGGAAGTTGCCAGTGCCAGCACCTGAAGGTAATTCTATATAACCCACATAGTAATGACTATGCTGCTCTGTGTCCCGTGATGTATGAACAAGAAAACAATTTGTTCACTTGGTTGGTCATTGAGCTGCCTCAAAAGTCTGTGCATGCCTCCTGCAAGAAGCTCAATGGGCAACTGTACCAGAGCACACATAAGGCTGGTAAAGGCTTAGGGTTAGATCTACAGTAAAAAAATAAAATGAGTGCAGCTCTCCAACAAATACTCAAAGCACATAAAAAAATGTGAAAACGTGAAAAAAAACCTCAATACATTCTTAAAAAAGGAAAACCCATTGCTTAGCATTGTCAGCCTGCAACAAAAAATGCTGTTACTGGCACTAAGTAAAAAACATTGCAGCATACTAGAAAAAAAAAATATGAAAACTATACACAGTGAGGCATGATGGCAAGCATACTGAAATATAAATTTATTATTACATACACTTTGAATGAAGCATTTTAGGGGGGACTGATGCTGCAGTGTGAATTTTACAAATGTCAACTTTGATCCTGAACCACAAGCAAATTATCTTTTTCCAGTCCAATACAGATTGCATGTAGACATGCACATACTAGAATTGTCTCTGACCAAAGGTGATGATGAGTCTCTAAATTAAAATGTATTTTCCTGTGTTTCTTTTGCTTGATGCTTGAGGTGATTGTAGCCTTATTAGACCTTATAGAAAAAGTGCTAAATCCATTAGTCACAAACACTGCTAAGTTCCTGCAAGATACTGATACAACTGATTTTTTGAACAAGCTCCACAATATACAGCAATTACCACCAAATACAATTCTAGTGTAAATGGGTTAAGATGGGATCGCTGCATGTCACAGATTCCTATCATCCACACCAAATCACACATACAGCGCTGGGAGTATTACATACTGTAGATCATTTAATTAATTCCTACACACAGCTATTTCACTTTCAATAATGACATCTATCTTCAGTGTATGGGCACTGCTATGGAAAGTAAAATGGCATCCCAATATGAAAACTGATTTATGGCTGCCCTGGAACAAATTATTTAACAACATACAAAAAAACCTATATAGAGTATATTAGCACTATATTGATTTTCATCATATGGACAGAATTTGAAAAAAATCGAAAAACATTTCACTCATTGCTTAGTATGTTTCACCCATTAAACCCATTGACTATTTAAGCACACTTGTAAACTTTCTAGATACCACAGTATCCAGCAAGAATGAGAAACTGCACACCATTATTTGCAGGAAACCGACTTGTATAAAGTGCCAGTTGATTGGTACCTGAGATGGAGTAAACATACACACCAGGGAAGGTGGCACAATCATTATTTGGTAAAGCAGAAGTAACAAGTAACATGGAGTGGAAGACAGGGGCAAGGACCTCACTTATGCCCTGTACACACGATCGGATTTCCGATTGAATAAAATCCGATGGGTTTTTCCATTGGAAATCCGATGAAGCTGACTTCCATCAGTCTTGCCTACACACCATCAGTCAAAAATCCGACCGTCCCAAACGCTGTGATGTAAAACACTCCGAAGAGCCGAGAAAAATGAAGTTCAATGCTTCTGAGCATGCGTTGACTTGATTCTGAGCATGTGTGGGTTTTTCTCAGATGGAGTTCCCCACAGACAATCGGTATAATTTAAAACATGTTCTATTTTTTTATACCGATGAAAAAAAGACCAATGGGGCCCACACACGATCGGTTTGTCCGATGAAAAAAGTCCATTGGTCTTTTTTCATCTGAAAAACCGATCGTGTGTATATCGTGCGGCATAACAGTTGCAAACACTATGGCAACGGAGCCTCAATATTACAGGAAATCTGCAAAAGCTCTTAACAACGTTGGTTGTACTTGAACACAGTCTTTGTACATGAGAAGGCACTTTAGTAGGCTATGTTACTGTAACAGCATCTGATAAAGGGAGTAGCTGATAGGCAGTGCAGTGGTACAGATTCCTTTTTGTAACCAGGTAGGAAGGTTCTCATCCCAACTCTCATTCCCAGATAGTGGAGGCAGGCATAGTGTCCCTGCACTATCCCCCCTTGACTGGAACCTCTCCCTAGTGTGAAGTGCACTGTCCCTAGGTGGCTGGGATACTGTCCCTACACTATCCACTTTGCCTCTGTATGTGGCCACGCTGTGTAAAAGTCTCACACATGTGGCATCGCCATACTCGGGCGTAATAGCAGAATGTGTATTTGTGGTATGCATATGCTGTGTGTGAGAAATAACCTGCTAATATGACAATTTTGTGAAAAGAAAAAAAAAGAAAAAAAATCTTGATTTTGCAAAGAATTGTTGGAAAAAATTACAACTTAAAAAAACTCACCATGCCTCTTTCTAAATACCTTGGAATGTCTTATTTCCAAAAAGGGGTCATTTGGGGGGTATTTGTACTTTTCTGGCATGTTAGGGTCTCAAGAAATGAGATAGGCCGTAGGTACTTCAGGTGCGATCAATTTTCAGATATTGGGACCATAGCTTGTGGACTCTATAACTTTCACAAAGACCAAATAATATACACCAACTTGTACTTATTTTTACCAAAGATATGTAGCAGTATAAATTTTGGCCAAAATTTATGAAGAAAAATTACTAACTTGCTAAATTTTATAACAGAAACAAAGAAAATTTATTTTTTTTACAGAATTTTCAGTCTTTTTTCTTTTATAGCGCAAAAAATAAAAAACCCAACAGTGATTAAATATCACCAAGAGAAAGTTCTATTTGTGTGAAAAAAAAAGGACAAAAAATTTCATATGGGTACAGTGTTGTATGACTGAGTAATTGTCATTCACAATGTGAAGGCACCAAAAGCTGAAAATTGGTCTGGTTATTAAGGGGGTTTAAGTGCCCATTGATCAAGTGGTTAAAGGACATTTTAAAAATACTCAAGTATAGACTTAGTGTATCCAGATGAATTATACTTAATTTTTTTATGACAAATTGGACCTTCATTTGTGGTAAGTGGTAATGCATATCTCCTGATTTGTTTTTATTATCATAGGAAAACTGACCCGAAAGAGTAACTTTTTTTAAATTTACCTGAATATTACTTGCCATTTTCATAACTTACCCCCTAAGAACGACCCAAAACAAATTTTTCGACTCCCGATGATCACAGCGATACAACATATGTGTTTTTTGTCCTACCTAAAACACACTGATCATGGCCTTTGACTCTAACTTTGGTTTTAACCCTGGTCCTCACTGAGTTAAAAAACTGATCTATTTTATCTTTATTTTATGATTTTTTTTAAGCTTTTTGTTTACATACTTCTAATTTAGCAAGGCAAAATCGATGAAGAAAGAACACAGGAGCAGGTTGTAGTAGTTACTGACCACTGTGATAGCCAGTCACAGGGTATCACAGTGATCATGTAATCAAGAACAGGTCCACCTGGCTCCTAAACTTTAGTACGAGACCAGGAGCTGCTGGTGACAGCTCAGTCTCTGCCCTGAGGGTGTGCGGTGCAGGGTGCTCCCATCACAAACAAAGGTACATATCTGCGGCCCCATGGTAGAAGACCGACTTCAGTGAGAGTGCATAAGTGTTCACACTCATCTGAAAGGGATTAGAGCATCAAGCTTTTGGACCCGATATATCCCTTCTTCAGACTTTATACAATTCTCAATTCCATTTCCATAAGCATATACAGTATAACCTAGAAAAGCATTCAGTCAGATTCTAGCGTGGATTCTTCTACTGCAAGTTAAAAAAAATGACTTGTTGTTATGGCAACACCATTATTTGTTCTTCTATAGTGGACTCCATAAATGAATCCCAGGAAACACTATTGTGTATTATGAGGATCCGCTACATTGTACCACTATACAGCTTTCACTTATTAATGTATATATGTCTTCTAATAACCTCACTAAAAACATCTTTAACGTAACAGTGTAACAAATAAAACACAACACAAAATTTCTATGCATTTTATTAAAATATATTATTTTTTTTTAAAGCAAATCTGAGTATTATTAGGATTAAGAAAAGGATTTTTGATGATGTGTGTTATAACCATTTTGTTTCTCTTCGTAATTGAAAAATGCTCTTAATCTGAAAACCTCAGGAAGATTATTTCATATGCCATTGACTGCAGGGAATTTAACATAATCTGATGGCAATGTGGAGGCATGCATTAAATCAGTACAATTAGATATTAGATGATATACTGTTTCAAAATATGTTGTATGTATATGTTTATTTCCAGCAAATTAAATTAAATTGGTAAAGTTAAATACAAGCACAGTGCTCTAAAGGCCATCCATTCTTGACTGCATTCCTAATGTACCGTGCCCATTTCCGTGAAGACCACCCTTTATGGGCATCGAAGTATCATTTCTGAAAGTTGTGACAGATATTAAGAGCTGTAAACCTTAACATCCAATCATTTAAATTTGTTTTATTCAGATCAGCTAAGACATTCTTGATTATAACTATTCTTGATTATTTTTGATAACTATGCAGGACCAGTACGAAGCAACATTCAGAATAAGGATTAACACGTCCTACAAAAGAGTCATGTATATACATTATGCTTACTAGTGGCATGAGAATTGATTGCAGACCTATCATGTTCCAGGGAATAAATTTCCCGGGAGTGCATTTATTGCAGAACACATTTGAGATTATGTTCTTTGTGATGTTATAAGGTCCATAATGGACATTAGTCCAAATATCACAGATCCAGGTTCAATCAGTAATTGTGCAGATCATAATGAAATTCAGAAAGATAAATAAAAATACAAGGAATTTTGTTTATGGACTTGTTAAAAAGTACCGTAATTCAAAGTATTTTTATAGCTGGCAAAACTACCTGCATCTCTCTTGAAATCAGCCTTCTGTAATCCCTGCTACAGTACAGCAGACTGAGGGAGATGAAGATGTAGCACTGTATGAAAGGTCCCAGCAATATGCTGGACCACCATGGGGGAGCTCAAAGGGGGCCGCAGATATTGTGCTTTATATTTCAGGTCTGATATGCTAAGAAGTTTCCCATGGCAGCAACAGCCATGGGATTGGTTAGCTTGAAAGGAAGAGGATTGGTCGGCTACAGCAAGCAGAAAGCCTGCGCGGAAAGAGTCTAGATAAGGAGCCGTGAGCGGGGCTCCTCAGACCGTTTGAACCGAACCATGACGGCAGCAGCATGAAGCGCAGCTCTCCTGTGAACCGCGAGTCCCTCTTACGCCGCTTGTTAGAGAAGGCGGAAGGACAGGGCGGTGAGGAATGGCTGCTTCATTGCTTGGACGAGGGTCACGGTTCGGCTCCGCCTGTGGAGGCGGCTATCGCATCCCCATAACCAGTGTTGGAGAGCGGTCCACGCAAGCAGCCAGGCAGAGCCAAAAAACAGAAGTTTTCTGCTTCTCCTCAGGTAGCTGACAAGGGGAGAGCCGACCGAAGCCTGCAGTTGAAAAAAGGCGCTACTCCGCTGCCCCCAGTGGCTGCAAGCAGTGAGCATCCAGAGGATGGTGAGAAGTGTTCTGTGTCTATGGCTGACATGTCAGCGCTATTTACCTCATTATCTAACATGTTCATTAAAGTAAAAGGGGCACATTCATATGGTGCTGTTATGGGTCAGGGAGCACAGGTCTCTGGTGCTGAATCCTTGTTAGAGGAGGTTTCTACATTAATGGGCAGAGTCCCAAGTGAAAACGAAATTTTGCATCCTAATGTTAAGGTTAAAGAGAAGAAGAGTGCACAGGTCTCTGGTGCTGGCTGCAGTTATATGACTGATTCTAATGAATTATATGATGAAGTGAATTATGCTGACGCTGGTTCTGTATGGCATGGTTTGAGTGCACAGCGCTCTATAAATGATGATGTTACCTTAGTGCCTAATATTAAAAACTTTAACCCTTCACGGTTCATTAACCCTGCCTTGCCTATAAGACCTTCCGCTACTTTGGTGGGTGAATCCTCATTTAAAGAACCACTACCTTGTGTATTATCACCCTTAGGCTTTCACTTGTCAAAGTCAGTGAAAGAAAAAATTTGGAGGGGTGATTTCATTGACCTGTTATCATTGTTGCCAGCTTCAAAGGAATTTCTGGCAAAAAGTGATAAGCCGTCAGGTGAAAGGTCTGAGGAGGATAGGAGAAGAGCGATTCCCAAAACTTTTCAAAACTGGCTTCAGGCCTTTTGTATTTTTGCAGCTGTTTTGGGGGAACGCTTTCCAGGCATGTGCTCGGGTTTGTTCCAGCATGTGGATATTATTGCTGAAGCCTTCCGCCACTTTGGCGGTTCGGCTTGGTACTCTTATGATGAAAATTTTCGCCAAAAATTGGCGGTTCATCCCTCTCTAAACTGGGGGTCTAAAGACGTCGGCTTGTGGTTAAATTGAATGTTACCTCCAAACCCCAGTTCACCCCTCGGTTAGCGTTCAATCAGCAGTCCTCTTTTCGCAAAGGTTTTTGTTTCGCCTTTAATGAAGGGCAGTGTAAGTTCCTTGCTAATTGCCGTTATAGGCACGAATGTTCTAACTGCAATGGTAGCCATGCAGCTAACAGATGTTTTCGCAAATCTCCTTTCAATCAAATGCCAGAGATGCTGGTTCAAAAAGCTCGGACACCAGTGAGCTTGCCAAACATGCTCCCGTGGTTAGATCGCTACCCCAATCGCAAGATGGCAACTCTGCTCATTGAAGGCTTTAAGGATGGGTTTTTGGTCCCTACCTTCAAGGGTCCTGGCTGTTCTATGGTCAAAAAATTTAAATCAGTTGCCCTGCATTATTCAGTGGTTCAAGAAAAAATTTCCAGAGAATTGGAAGAAGGCAGAGTAGCTGGCCCTTTCTCGTCCCCTCCATTTTCCAACTTCAGGCTTTCTCCTTTGGGGATAGTCCCCAAGAGAGAAGCGGGTTCTTATCGTTTAATTCACCACCTCTCTTATCCTGCAAATTGTTCTTTGAACGATGAAGTGTCGGATGTGGAGGCTCCAGTCTGCTACTCTTCTTTTGATAATGCTTTGGTTATTTTGCAACATCACGGTCGGGGTGCTTTACTATCTAAGGCAGACATCAAGTCTGCTTTTCGATTGCTCCCAGTTCATCCCTCAAGGTTTCAATTCATTAGGTTTTCAATTTCAAGATCAATTTTTCTTTGACAAATGTATGCCGATGGGCTTCTCCTTGTCGTGTTTTTATTTTGAATCATTTTCTACCTTTTTGCACTGGGTATTGGATCAGAGGTGTCCTGAAGGGGGGATTTTGCATTATTTAGACGATTTTTTATTTGTTGGCCCTCCGGGTTCTCCTTCCTGTCTAAATTATCTGCAAACATTCTTCTCCATTTGTGATGATTTCGGAGTCCCTCTGGCCTTAGAAAAGACAGTTCTCCCAACTACGTTGATTGAGTTTCTGGGGATTGTTATTGATTCCTCGGCAATGGAGTTTAGGCTTCCTCTGCAAAAGTTACAAAGGATGAGATCCATGATCTTGGTCTTTCTGTCCAGGCGTAAAGTTTTTCTTAAAGAGGCTCAGTCTTTATTGGGTCTCTTTGCTTTCGCAGCCAGGGTAATCCCTATGGCCAGGGTATTTTCCCGCAGGTTTTCTTTAGCTACCAAAGGTCTTAAGAACCCGTACTCCTACGTTTATATCTCTAAAACCATCAGGGAAGATCTGAAGGTTTGGGATGCCTTCTTGTGCAATTTCAATGGTGCGACCATTTGGCAACATGAGTTTGTCTCTAGTGATCAGCTGAGTTTCTTCACGGACGCAGCTGGATCTTTTGGTTTTGGAGCATTTCTCGATGGCCACAGGTGCGCTGAGTTGTGGCATAAAGATTGGTTGCACCGGGAGGTTCTCCATAACCTTGTACTTTTGGAATTATTTCCTGTGATAGTTTCAGTAGTTATCTGGAAGGAGGCTTTTGCGAATCGCAGAGTTTTGGTTCACACCGATAACAAAGGTGTTTTCTTCGCAGTTAATTCCTTGTCCTCAAAGTCTGAACCGGTAATTAATCTATTACGTTTTTTAGTATTGCATTGTATGCGTTATAATATTTGGTTGAAAGCTGCACACATAGCAGGAAGAACAAATAACATCGCCGACGCTTTGTCTCGTTTGCAGTTCGAAAGATTTCGGGACTTGGCGCCGGAGGCAGACCTGCATGGAACTCCTTACCCAGACTTCCTCTGGGGCTTAATCCGGAGCTGGTACTTCAGAATCTAAAAAACTCGGTTTCAGAGAAGACTTGGGCAGATTATATCCTTTCTTGGTACAGATGGTGCTCTTTTTGTCAGGATTCAGGTTTAGATTCGTTAGTTGTGACATCATACACCTCTTTGTCTTTTTTATCCGCTTTGATTCAATCAAATTTGAGACCTACTTCCATAAGTAGGGTCTTAGCAGGAGTATCTTTCTTTCTGAAGTTTGCGGGTTTACCGGCATTAACCTCATTCTTCCAGGTAAGTCAAGTTCTAAAGGGTCTTCGGAGGTCCAGTCCTTCATTGGATAACCGGCGTCCTATTTCGATCTCTTTGCTGATTGATTTGTTAAGTGTTTTGGAGGAGGTCTGTTTCTCAGAATTTGAGCTCCTCCTTTTCCGGGCTGCCTTTTCTCTGGCCTTTTTTGGTGCTATGAGGCTTGGTGAATTCACGGCAGCTAACAAGAGGTCTTTGGCCCTTCTGCGTTTTCATCATGTTATCATAGACAATGGTTTTCTGCACATTTTTCTGGTTAGGTCTAAGTCTCAGCCGAGAGGTAGAGGCCAATGGTTCCCTCTGGCTAGATCCTTGAGTCATGTGGTCTGTCCTGTACGGCATGTTTCTAGGTATTTGGCGGTGAGACCTTCCTCTAGTGATTCATTCTTTGTTCACCGGGACCTGTCTTCCCTTACTAGATATCAGTTCTCGTCTGTATTGGCCTCCTCTTTGAAACGCTTAAATCTGGCAGGTTTTTGCTTTTCATCACATTCCTTTCAGATTGGGGCAGCCACTACAGCCGATTCATTAGGTTTCTCTCCTGAAATGTTGAAAAGAGTTGGTCACTGGGAGAGTAATAGATATAGAATTTATGTACGCCCGGATCTGCTAATTGTATGAATTTTCTTTTTCAGATATTACCAAAAAAGTTATCTGGATAGTGGGTCATTCCTTCGTTTTCTGGGCTGCTCAACATGCCAGAAACAGGAACTACTCCACCACTTTAGGTCTGGACGTAAAGTCTTATTTCGTTTTATGGTCAGGGGTGCGGGGTTTGAGATGGAGGGACTTAAGGGAACATTTGATTTATTTATCCAGCATTTGGCCTTCTCCTCAAGTTTTAGTGGTTCACGCCGGGGCGAATGACTTAGGTAAAGTTAGGACGTGGGACCTCCTATGTGAAATAAAAAGAGACTTAGGTTCTATTAAGTTGATGTTTCCTGCTTCCATTTTGGCGTTTTCTGAAATGATCCCCAGATTAGTATGGTCTCCTACCAGTAATCTTTTCTACGTGGACAGGATAAGGAGGCGCCAAAATAGAACAATCCATAGTTTCCTTATAGCGTCAGGTGGTGTCTCTTATCGGCACTCGGAGTTGGAAAGTTTCATTCCGGGGTTGTTCCGGAAGGATTCAATCCATCTATCCCCTATAGGTTTGGACATCTTCTGCATGGGTTTACAAAGTTTAATTGAATCGGCCACGGTGGTGGTGGGGGGGGGGGCTTCGACCAGTAGTTTCTCTACTGGCCTCAGCCGGTGGGGTGTAGTTGTCCAGCGTGTCTGGATGGACCCCGTTAATCTGGTTTTAATTATTAGCCAAGATGGCTTTCATATTTAATTTAATTATAGTAATTATCAGGTTACCCCTTGGATACACCGTGGCCATTTAAAATGCCAAAAAATTATTAATTTTAATAAAATTATTTGCACCTTTTACTGTTGTTATGTCTCTTTATTAAGTCCCTTTGTGCTAGCCCATGAAAGGTCCCAGCAATATGCTGGACCACCATGGGGGAGCTCAAAGGGGGCCGCAGATATTGTGCTTTATATTTCAGGTCTGATATGCTAAGAAGTTTCCCTGGGCAGCAACAGCCATGGGATTGGTTAGCTTGAAAGGAAGAGGATTGGTCGGCTACAGCAAGCAGAAAGCCCGCGCGGAAAGAGTCTATATAAGGAGCCGTGAGCGGGGCTCCTCAGACCGTTTGAACCGGACCACGACGCCCGCCCACCCCACCTATTGTTAAGTCATGGTGTTTTCCAGTGGGGGTGTAGTTGTCCAGCATGTCTGGATGGACCCCGTTAATCTGGTTTTAATTATTAGCCAAGATGGCTTTCATATTTAATTTAATTATAGTAATTATCAGGTTACCCCTTGGATACACCGTGGCCATTTAAAATGCCAAAAAATTATTAATTTTAATAAAATTATTTGCACCTTTTACTGTTGTTATGTCTCTTTATTAAGTCCCTTTGTGCTAGCCCATGCCAGTTAGGGCTCTACTACATTCCATTACATGCTGCTGCTGCTCATTTATTACAGGAGGTGAGACAGATTAAAATATTTAATAAAGCAACTGTGTATGTATCTGTTAAACTTTGAAGTGACACTAAACAATATCTGTATTTTCTTCAAATAATGCATACTCATCCACTACTTAACCACTTAAGCCCCAGACCATTTTGGCTAGTTAATGACCAGGCCCCTTTTTGCGATTCGGCACTGACAATTGTGCGGTCGTGCGACGTGGCTCCCAAACAAAATTTACGTCCTTTTTTTCCCACAAATAGAGTTTTCTTTTGGTGGTATTTGATCACCTCTGTGGTTTTTATTTTTTGCGATATAAACAAAAATAGAGTGACAATTTTGAAAAAAATTCAATATTTTTTACTTTTTGCTATAATAAATATCCCCCAAAAATATATAAAAAAAATTTTTTTCCTCAGTTTAGGCCGATATGTATTCTACATATTTTTGGCGTTTATTGATTGGTTTGCGCAAAAATTATAGCGTTTCAAAAATAGGGGATAGTTTTATGGCATTTTATAAATTTTTTGGTTTTTACTAGTAATGGCGGCGATCGGCGATTTTTTTTGTGACTGCGACATTATGACACTTTTGACACATTTTTGGGACCATTGTCATTTTTACAGCGATCAGTGCAATAAAAATGCACTGGTTACTGTAAAAATTACACTGGCAGTGAAGGGGTTAACCACTAGGGGCACTGAAGGGGTTAAGTGTGCCTAGGGGCATGTTTCTAACTGAGGGGGGGCATGGCTACGAGTGGCTACGAGTGACACGTCACCGATCTCCGCTCTGATTACACAGAGCGGAGATCAGTGACAGTGTCAGTAGGCGAGCGGGGAGATGTTGTGTTTACACTAACATCTCCCCGCTTCATCCCTCCGTGAGACGATCGCGGGGATTCCCGCGGCGATCGAGTCCGCGGGACTCGCGGTCCGACTCACGGGGATGACTGCAGGGTCGCAAGCGCACCGCCCGACCACACAGCAGGCAGTTAAAGGGGACGTACAGGTACGTGATTGTACCTGTACGTGCCATTCTGCCGACGTATATATGCCGCAAGTCCTTAAGTAGTTAAAGTAGTCGGAAAGGTAAAATTATTTTTTTCTACCATAATGCATTCTCTTCATTAAAGAATATAGTGATTGTAGCCCTAAAAAGCAAAAAATAAATAAAAAATGTTTCTCTTCCTTTAATGCATGATCAATACCACAGTGCTTCTGCAGTGTAATTTGTCCAATTCTATGTTTTAAAATACCTGGTTGATCCCTTATGTGTACTGACCACAGTAATCATGGCTGCTAATCCATTATACTGTGGTGAGTTTATGTGCCTCCATCATCCAGCTGTTTGTACAGTCTCCCCCTCCCTCCCTGCCTGTCATTTCCTAGTCTATGTGTGAAAAACGATCTCCAAATCCACCCCTTCCCTCCCCTTATGCTGTTATTCACCTGTGGCTGTAGAGTCATATTCATAAATAACTGGAACCCCCTCTATTGTAGCAAGATATAAAGTACTGTGTGTCAGTTTTAAAAAATATATATTTCTAAATACCTTCCTGCGCAGCGCCGCTGTGTGGTCACGTGACCTCTCTCTGCTGGCTGGCATACGTCAGAGTGGAATCTCAGCCCCTCCCGCTGCACACCTTAGATCTGCTTCTGTCAGTCTGAGCATAGAGCGTGGGGATAGTGCGGAGCCAGGCTGTGTGTCTAAATAAACGCAAACAGTTTGACTTGGGAGTAAGCACGCATGAGTGCCCCCATAGGAAGCGGCTTCCCCTAGGGACACACTTAATCCTTTGATCGCCCCCGGGGTTAACCCCTTCGCTGCCAGTGTCATTAGTACAGTAGCAGTGCATATTTTTATCACTGAATTAGTGTCACTGGTCCCCAAAAAAGTGTCAAAAGTGTCTGTTAGGTGTCTGATTTGTCCGCCGTAAATGTCACAGTCCCCCCAAAAATTGCTGATCGCCGCCATTACTAGTAAAAAAATAAAATGAATAAAAATTCCATGAAAATATCCCATCATTTGTAGATGCTATAACTTTTGCGCAAACCAATAAATATACACTTATTGTGATTTTTTTTACCACTAATATGTAGCTGAATACATATTGGCCTAAATTGATGAAGAAATTCAATTTTTTACATTCTTTTATTGGATATGTATTATAACAGAATGTAAAAAAAAATATATATTTTTTTCAAAATTGTCTCTCTTTTTTTTTGTTTATAGCGCAAAAAAAAAAAAAAAAACGCAGAGGTGATCAAATACCACCAAAAGAAAGCTCCATTTGTGGGATAAAATGGACATCAATTTAATTTGGGCACAGCGTCGTACGACCACACAATTGTCAGTTAAAGTAGCGTAGTGCCGTATTGCAAAAAATGGCCTTGTCATGAAGGAGGTAAAATCTTCTGGGACTGAAGTGGTTTATGGCCATGTGATCTATTTTTTATAAAATAATTTTCTGCTTCATTGTAACATCTTCCGTGAGCTAGAAACCTCTTATTTCCACTCTCACTTCCATTTGTTTGGAATAAGCAGAACACATTAGTTGCGGTCATCTGCACAATACAAATCCCATCGTCCATAGTCCATCTTGGGAGTGAGAAAGAGAGGGTGGCGTTACATACAGTAGGACCATGAAGTATGAAAGTAGCCACCTTCAAACAAAAGTCGGATCACAGGAGAAAAATTTGGAGGTGGCTGAGAGCAACAGGAGATTCTTTTTGAGTTTAGAACACATACTTGAATGGAATTTTTAACTTGAGTTTGGTGTCACTTCAAAGTTGAACTCTGGGCACAGAAATTTTGTAAGTTTTTTCTTGTAAAAATATGTTACTCTGCTCAATTCTAATGAATGGCTGTATCACATAACATGTACTTTAAAATCTATACTTTTCTTTCTGCCAGATAGTATAGTTCCTGCTGTGCTTATTTTACTTTACACATCAGAAATTCTAAATCTCTGTGCCCAGAGTGCCGTTTTAACAAGTGCATCCTCCTATCCCAAATGTTCAGTGTTGCTATTGTTTTTTTGGTGGGGGAGGTTTGTAGGGTTGGTGGGGGCTGATATCGCCATTTCAAAAATAAGAACATTTAGGCCTCCCTGCGCTGCTGATACCAGCTTGTATGCCCATCAGTGTTTGATTAATCCTTCAAGAGCAAAGAGTGCACAGTAATGCCCCGTACACACGATCGGAATTTCCGTCGGGATAAACTCCGACAAATTTTTCAGATGGAATTCCATTCAAGCTGTCTTGCATACACACTGTCACACCAAATTCTGACCGTCAAGAACGCGGTGACATACAACACTACGACGAGCCGGGAAAAATTAAGTTCAATGCTTCCGAGCATGCGTCGACTTGATTCTCAGCATGCATGTTTTTTTCTCCATCGGAGTTCCCTACAGACGAAACATGTTCTCTTTCTTACTCCGTCGGAATCTCCGACAGAAAAAGTCAGATGGGGCACACACACGGTCGGAATATCCGATGAAAAAATTCCGTCTGACTTTTTCCATTGGAAATTCCGATCGTGTGTACATGGCATTAGTTCCCATTCTTAAAACACCCATCCCATGCAAAATGACACACACATAAACAAAACAATTTGAAAAAAAGATATGTGAAAAAAACAAAACATAGGCTTTCATGTATCCACCAATTTATTATAAAACATAAATAATAACAGAGCTACAAGATTATTATTATTATTATTATTATTATTATTTTACAGGATTTATAAAGCGCCAGCAGTTTGTGCATCACTTTACAAAATGAAGGCAGACAGTACAGTTTGTATACAATACAAGAGGAATCAGAGGGCCCTGTTCGTTAGAGCTTACAATCTAAAAGGGAAGGTCAAGTGATAAAAAAGGTCAGATAAACTTGCACATGCTTACTCAGTCTCTTCGAACTTTCATGTTTCCATGGTATGGTTTACTTTCAGGAAAAATATTGTCTTTTCAAAACCCCCAGTAAGCCTTAATTGTTGTTGTTATTGCTGCTGTTGCTACTGGTTAATGCTAATATTATTAATAGCATACATGCTTTATATAGAGCCGACAGTTTGCATAGCCCTTTACAAAATGGGGGGAGACAGTACAGTTACAATACAATACAGTCAAGTGATACAAAAGTTAATAACTGCTAGGAATGAATTGATAGAGAAAGAAAATGGTAGGTTATTAGTTAGAGGCAGGATAGACCTCCCTAAAGAGATGGGATTGCCTAAAGGTGGACAGAGTAGAGGAAAGTCAGAAAGATTGGGATAAGGAATTCCAGAGGATGGGAAAGCCTCTAAAGACAAGCACAGAAGGAGGTGACAAGGGAGCTAGAGAGCAGAAGTTATTGGAAGGAGTCAAGAGAACAGTTTTGTCTAGTATTTTGTAAGAGTTTGGTGATCTGGCTTGGGGCAGAGTTGTGGAGTTGTGGATGGCTTTATAGATGTATTTGTTGACTGGGTGAAAGTCAATGGAGGGTTTGGCAGAGAGGGGTAACAGACACTGAGCAGTTCATACTGTGGATGAGTCTGGCAGCAACATTCATGCTGGAATTGGAAAAAACAAAATAGCAGTTCTTTATAAAGGCACACTTCTGTTCGGAGCAATTTGACTAGATTGTTCTTTGATAGATGTCCTTTAGAATGGAATGGAGCTTATACACTGAAACATATTTTTAACTTTGCATTGGTTTCACGAGCTACAGAGGAATTATGAATCGTAAAGCTGCATTCCGGGCAGACAGCTAAATTCACAGATAAAATAAATATAAGGGAGCTGTTTTACCTGTCTAAGGATATGTATTTCTATGATGTTTAAAAAAAAAGTTCAGCAGGGAGTGGGACTTTTAATGTGGCCTAAAGGGCAACATTTTGCTTGTGGTGATTGTAGCCATATTAGTCATATTAGTGCATTGCAACAAGAACAATTAAGTATTGTCCATGATGATTTTTTTATTTGCACTAATGTCCAAATTTTCAGGACAAGCTTTCAGGGGTGTATCCCCTTCTTCAAGACGAATTTGGATGTTAGGGCAAAAAAAGTATCACGGACAGTACTTGATTGTTCTTCATAATACTGTATGTTTGAAGGATGCCTTAAAAAGATAACTTCACCTCTCTGACCAAATGTAATGTTACAACCATATGGGTGTTGCATGAAACATAGTCAGATTGCACAGCCCCTCACGCACAACCCCCACCACCACTTACAAGATTGGGGGGTTCTTCCACTTGCTGGCTCCTGTCATATTTGACATTGTCATGGCTGTACATGGCTCTGCCCAAACAGTTACAACATGATTTATTTGCAGGGATCTGTGAATGAAAAAACTACAAGTCCCATTTTCCACCACTACAGTACGGGACTGTAGTTCTCAGTGGAGCACAACTGTGGTGACACCAGCTCCCTAGCTACCTCCAGCTCCTCCAGCTTCCTAGCTGAAGGTCTGTACCTCTGTATGGACCAAGGACTGGAGGAAAGCATAGCACTTGCGATCCACTGGCTGCAGTTGCAATGTTTTGCAGGCTCAAGTGCACACAAAAAAAAAAAAAGCATATTTTTGCTTTTTGCACAATGAGTTGATTTATTATTTTTTTTGCAAAAGGTGAAATTATCCCTTAAATCTGCACAAAAAGTGTTGCCCCTGTAGAATGTAATTCAGCAAATCTGACATAAAAAGCACTATTGACACTAAATGACATTTCCTTCCCTGCCTGCTTCTGTTTGTAAACAAAGTGGCCAGGGTAAAAGATATCAGTCAGCATCCCCAGGTAGTGTGTTGACATTCAGCAGTCGACCATGAAGCTATTATTTGTAGCAGGCATGCAAAGAGAGAGGATCATCTTGATTTTTGGGGGGACCCCTACACCATTTGTTTTGTTTTTTGCATCAGTTCTGCCTTGAAAATGTATTACAGACTCCCCTCTGGCTAGTCACCTTAGCCTGATCTTTATGGGGACAAAAGCCCCACCCCCTGTGTTGGGGAGCTTATCAGAATCTGGAAGGCCTCTTTAAAATAAAGGCCCCTCCAGATATTGTCCCTGCCTAGGTAAATGAGTAAAGAGGTACAAACTACAAATTTTTACTCATTCACAAAAAAAGTGTGGACTTCTGGAAGCTGTCATTTAGTGCTGGTAGTAATACTGCTGCAGCAGTAATGCCGCGTACACACGATCGATTTTCTCGACGGTGAAAACACCGTCGAGAAAATCGACGGGTAAATGAGTAAAGGGGTACAAACTACAAATTTGTACTTATTCACAAAAAAAGTGTGGACTTCTGGAAGCTGTCATTTAGTGCTGTTAGTAATACTGCTGCAGCAGTAATGCCGCGTACACGCGATCGATTTTCTCGACGGTGAAAACACTGTCAAGAAAATCGACGGGAAAAGCAAGGAACGGCTTGTTCCCCTACACACGGCCGTTTTTCACATCATTTTTTCTCTTGGTCGAGAAAAACGACCGTGTGTAGGCTCCCCGGCAGTGTTTCCCTATGGGAAAACTGCAGCAGAAAAAAATGCTGTGAATCACGACGAGAAAAATTAGAGCATGTTCTAATTTTTCTCGTCGTGATTAATGCCGTTTTTCTCGTCGGGAAAAATGACCAAAAGTCCACACACGGTCGTGTGTACGCGGCATTAGAGATTCGGTGGTGAAATGACCAAATCTTTATTTGGTAAACTTTGGATTTACTAAAGGCAAATAGGCTAAACACTTTGAAAGAGATTTTTTTCTTAGCTTAGTGAATACAAAGATTACCAAATCATGTGCAAGGAAAAATAAAATAAAAAAGAAAAGTTTTTTACTTGCACATGATTGGATGATGGAAGCTAGCAGAGTTTCATCTTTTTTACTACGCTAAGGAAAAATGTATTTGCCAGATGACAAGCCTATTTGAATTTAGTAAATAACCCCCCTTGGGTTCCGGTCAAACTCATTGTCAATGCGAAGCTCATTCCTAATCACTTTAGATTCCGCCATTGAAAATCAGTAATGTCCAGTCTTAACCACTTCCCGCCCGGTCAATAGACAATTGACGTCCTGGAAGTGGTTTTGTTATCCTGACTGGACGTCTATTGACGTCCTGCAGGATAACAGCCGCCGCGCGCCCGAGGGGGTGCGCATCGCGGCGATCAGTGGATCGTTGTGTCCGGCGGAGGCTCTTTACCACGTGATCAACCACGTCCAATCACGGCTGATCACGATGTAAACAGGAAGAGTCGTCTGACAGACGCGAGTAGAGGAGATCCGATCGGCGGCTCTCCTGACAGAGGGGGTTCGTGCTGATTGTTCATCAGCGCAGCCCCCCCTCGAAAGCCCACCCAGGACCACCAGGGAAGCTGCCAGGACCACCAGGGAAGCCCCTAACATGTGGATGGCCAGGTACATCCCCATGGCCATCCACATGTTAAAAAACATGCCCAACATATGCCAATCAGTGCCCACAAATGGGCACTGACTGGCACCATAGTAGCACATAAAAACACAGTGATGCCCAGCAATACCCCCCACCAAAGTAACCAGTGCCACTCATCAGTGTCCCTCAGTGCCACCTATCAGTGCCCATCGTGCCCATCAGTGCCCACCTATCAGTGCCCATCTGTGCCACCTATCAGTGCCACCCATATTTACCCATCAGTGCCACCCATAAGTACCCATCAATGCCGCTTATGGGTGCCCATCAGTGCCGCCTATGAGTGCCACATACCAGTGCCACCTATCAGTGCCCATCAGGGCCACCAATCAGTGCCCATCAGTGCCGCCTATCAGTGCCCATCATCAGTGCTTATCAGTGCCACCTCATCGGTGCCCCCTCATTGGTGCCACCTCATCGGTGCCCATCGGTGCCGTCTTATCAGTGCCCATCAGTGCAGCCATATCAGTGCCCATCATTGAAGAAGAAAACTTATTTATTTACAAAAAAAATTAACAGAAACAAATAAAAACATATATTTTTTTAAATTTTCTGTCTTTTTTTATGCGTTGCGCAAAAAAAAAAAATTGCAGAGGTGATCAAATACCACCAAAAGAAAGCTCTATTTGTGGGAACAAAATGATAAAAAAATTGTTTGGGTACAGTGTAGCATGACCGCGCAATTGTCATTCAAATTGCGACAGCACTGAAAGCTGAAAATTGGCTTGGGCAGGAAGGTGCGTAAGTGCCTGGTATTGAAGTGGTTAAAAAAGTTCTTCAGTCTGTTTGAAAAAAAAAGTAAAAAAAATCAGCTTACACATAGCTAATCCCCTATAACTACTGACCATACTTCTACCCAAATGGAATTATACTACAACCATATCCCATACCCAATCAGTCTTTACCTTCCAACACAATGCCAGCAAACCTTGGCAACAGCCGAACGTATTTTGGACACTCCCCCAAGGTATTGCTCGAACTTTAGAATATAAAGAGTTACATGTCGGGTCCAAATCCCTCACCATGTACAGACTGAATTTTCTATGTAACGGTATACTGTGGCTTTACAAATTTTCATTGTATAACTGTTGTTCAAGATTTCTGGTAGTAATAATAAATTTATTATAGTGTTCACCTGCTCTCAGGTTACCCTTGCTTTCTCCTGTTTGCTGTCTGCCTCTGCTACTGACCATGGCTTGGACTTCCAAACACGCTTCTGCCTAGTGACTCTGTACCTCACCACCCGATTGTTGCCAACTTCTGCCTGTTCCTGACTCTGATTCTGCTTATGTCTTGGTGTCTGTCCATTCAGCTGTCACTTAACCAGGTGTGGGACCTGACTCCACCATCAACTGAACTTGGTGTGTCCACAGCTGTACTTGTGCTTGTCAGATACCAGTGCACCCAGGTTCCTGCTTACAGTGTTTACACATTGGCACTTGTGCTTTTCCTTTACCCGGCAGTCCCTTTATCAACATCCAGGAGTGCTTGGATGGGAATCATGCAAGAGGCCACCCTCGTCATCTTAGGCTCTACATACAGGTATGTAAAAAATGCTTTTGATTCTTAGTGGGGCACAAATTGTCCCCTAGCACATAGGACCAGTTTGAAAGCTAGCTGGATTTGCCATAATTTAATTGATTTACTAAAACTGGAGAGTGCAAAATCTAGTGCAGCTCTGCTTAGAAACCAATCAGATTCCAGTTTTTTTTTTTCTTTCAAAGTTTAATTGAAATAGCTGACCACCTAGACCAGATTTTGCACTCTCCAATTTTAGAAAATCAACCCCATTGTGTTGTCCCATCTTGACTCTCTGGTGAACCACGATAGACACACTTTAACCACTTAAGCCCCGGACCAATACGGGCCATTATGACCAGGCCCCTTTTTGCAAATCGGCACTGCGTCGCTTTAACTGACAATTGCGCGGTCGTGCGACGTGGCTCCCAAACAAAATTGGCGTCCTTTTTTTCCCACAAATAGAGCTTTCTTTTGGTGGTATTTGATCACCTTTGCGGTTTTTATTTTTTGCGCTATACACAAAAATAGAGTGAAATTTTTTTTAAAAAATGACATATTTTTTACTTTTTTCTATAATAAATATCCCCCAAAAATATATAAAAAAACATTTTTTTCCCTCAGTTTAGGCCGATACTTATTCTTCTACATATTTTTGGTAAAAAAAATCGCAATCAGCGTTTATTGATTGGTTTGCGCAAAAATTATAGCGTTTACTAAATAGAGTATAGTTTTAAGGCATTTTTATAAAAAAAAATTTTTTTTACTAGTAATGGCAGCGATCAGCGTTTTTTTTCGTGACTGCGACATTATGGCGGACACATCGGACACTTTTGACACATTTTTGGGACCATTGTCATTTTCACAGCGATCAGTGCAATAAAAATGCACTGGTTACTGTGAAAATGAAACTGGCAGTAAAGGGGTTAACCACTAGGGGCGCTGAAGGGGTTAAGTGTGCCTAGAGGAGTGTTTACTACTGTGTGGGGGCGTGGCTACGACTGACATGTCACCAATCTCCGCTCTGATTACACAGAGCGGAGATCGCTGACATTGTCAGTAGAGGAGCGGGGAGATGTTGTGTTTACACACACATCTCCCTGCTCTGAGCCTCCGTGAGACGATCGCGAGGATCCCCGCAGCGATCGAGTCCGTGGGACCCGCGGTCCTACTCACGGGGAAGGCAGGGGGTCGCGAGCGCGCCGCCGGCGGCGGCAGTTAAAGGGCCATGCACAGGTACGTGATTGTGCCTGTACGAGCCATTCTGCCGATGTATATATACCGTGAGCGGTCGGCAAGTGGTTAAATGTCATCAATTTATTTTACACTATCCCATTCAAACTGTGTCCTTGTCTGACATGTATTATTTTCCATTAGACTATTTGGCAGCTTGAAGCTAACTTTAGTGTTTTGCTTATCCAATGCAAAATTTGCACCCCATAAATAGAGCAATAAGATATTACTGTATATACTCGAGTATAAGCCGACCCGAATATAAGCCGAGGCACCTAATTTTACCACAAAGAACTGGGAAAACTTATTGACTCGAGTATAAGCCTAGGGTGTCCATCTGCATGCCTCACTGTGCCTCACTGTGCCTCACTTTGCCTCACTGTGTCCATGTGCATGCCTCACTGTGCCCATGCCTCACTGTGCCCATGCCTCACTGTGTCCATGACTAGACTTGCGTTTAACATGGGAGTATATGGAAGGGGTGCCCGGCTTTGAAAAATCGGTTCTCCCCGGTCATAGGTCTCCCAGACAGAAAACTTTGCACACTTGTAGAGGAGAACTGGGGCTACATGTGTGCCGGTACCGGGTCCCCAAATTTACAGGAGAAATTACTGTTTAACATGGGAGTCTATGGAAGGGGTGCCCCACTTTGAAAAATTGGTGCTCCCCAGCCGTAGGTCCCCCAGACAACAAACTTTGCATACTTGTAGAGGAAGAGTGTGGCTATATGTGTGCCAAGTTTGGGGTCCAGAGGACCTATGGCCGGCCGGTACTGGGTCCCCAAAATCCAGGAGATCAGGCGCAAAAAGTTGACTCGAGTATAAGCCGAGGGGGGCATTTTCAGCACCAAAAAATGTGCTGAAAAACTCGGCTTATACTCGAGTATACACGGTACTTTCTTTTTCTCTTCATCTCTATTATGATGAAGCTTAAGTCTGGTTGGCTGCTGTAAAAACGGAGAGATGTCTATACTCGAACAACTTTAATTAATAAGTTGCCAAATATTTTCCAATTCTGACCCTAATATAACATTCATTTGAGGAACAAACCACTGATGTCTATTTTTATCAGACAATAAAGAGTGCTTCCTGACTGTTGAGCCATGACACTGTGGGTTTGATTTCATAAAGGCAAATTAGCTGTACCTTTGCGGGGGGGAGTTTTCTTCAGCTTAGTGAATGTGGTAAAATTCCTTTTTCAAAGCTTACCCAATAGAGTACATGTAAAATGGAAAAAAAAAACATTTTTGCTTGCTCGTGGTTAGATGATGAAAAAAGATAAAATTTGAAAATCCTATATGCCTTTAGAAAATCAAACATTGGGGTTAATTACTAAAGTAAAATCCACATTGCACTATAAGTGCAAACTACAAGTGCAAAGTGCACTTGAAATTGCACTGGAAGTGCACTTGGAAGTGCAGTCGCTGTAGATCCGAGGGGGACATGCAAGGAAAATAAAAAACAGCATTTTAGCTTGCACATGATTGGATGATAAAAATCAGCAGAGCTTTCCCTCATTTCAGATCTACCCCTCAGATTTACAGCGACTGCACTTCCAAGTGCACTTTGCACTTGTAGTTTGCACTTGTAGTGCAAAGTGGATTTGCCTTTCGTAAATAACCCCCATAGTCTGTCTTTTCCTTATTTTGAAAAAAGGGAAAATAAGTTCCTTACTACATACTGTATGTATTATATTTCAGCTGACTGAGTTGCAAGACACAATGCAGAGGTTATTGATGCTACTGAAGAGAGGCAAAAGTCTCCCTAACCCTTGCTCTTGGGTTGACATTTGCCCTTCTATTGCCTCCTTATAAAAATGCTCTTCCTATGAAATGTATCCATGTGAAAAGCTCCAGGTTAAAACTTAAATTTTCTGCAAAGGCTGTATTGTCATGGGAACTAGCATGGGGCATAGAAGTAAAAAATGTCAGCTTCCATCTCTGACTTCTAACTTAAATGATTTACATAATAACCATTTGGCTTTAAGCCATAAAAAGGCTATCATAAATATACCCAATCCTGAGTTTTATTCTTGACCCATATTTTGCTATACCATGTCTCATTAGAAAACTAAAAATCATACAGCAATATATACCATATATACTCGAGTATAAGCCGACCTGAATATAAGCCAAGGCACATAATTTTACAATAAAAAACTTGGAAAACGTATTGACTCGAGTATAAGCCTAGGGTGTCCATCTGCATGCCTCACTGTGCCTCACTTTGCCTCACTGTGTCCATGTGCATGCCTCACTGTGCCTTACTGTGCCCATGCCTCACTGTGTCCATGCCTCACTGTGCCCATGCCTCACTGTGCCCATGCCTCACTGTGCCCATGCCTCACTGTGTCCAATCTCCCTTCCTGATCTCCGGCGCTGTGTGACTAGACTGATTTTTAACATGGGAGTCTATGGAAGGGGTGCCCAGCTTTGAAAATTCAGTGCTCCACGGCCATAGGTCCCCTGGACAACAAACTTTGCACACTTGTATATGAAGAGTGGGGCTACATGTGTGCCAAGGTTGGGGTCCAGGAGACCTAGGACCGGCCGAAACCAAGTCCCCAAAATCACTGGAGAAATTACCGTTTAACATGGGAGTCTATGGAAGGGGTGCCCAGCTTTGAAAATTCGGTACTCCCCGGCCATAGTTCCCCTGGACAACAAACTTTGCACACTTGTATATGAAGAGTGGGGCTATATGTGTGCCAAGGTTGGGGTCCAGGAGACCTAGGACCGGCCGAAACCAGGTCCCCAAAATCACTGGAGAAATTACCGTTTAACATGGGAGTCTATAGAAAGGGGGGCCCGGCGCTGTGTGACTAGACTGATTTTTAACATGGGAGTCTATGGAAGGGGTGCCCAGCTTTGAAAATTCAGTGCTCCACGGCCATAGGTCCCCTGGACAACAAACTTTGCACACTTGTATATGAAGAGTGGGGCTACATGTGTGCCAATGTTGGGGTCCAGAAGACCTAGGACCGGCTGAAACCAGGTCCCCAAAATCACTGGAGAAATTACCGTTTAACATGGGAGTCTATGGAAGGGGTGCCCAGGTTTGAAAATTTGGTACTCCCCGGCCATAGGTCCCCTGGACAACAAACTTTGCACACCTGTATATGAAGAGTGGGGCTACATTTGTGCCAAGGTTGGGGTCCAGGGGACCTAGGACTGGCCGATACCGGGTCCCCAAAATCACTGGAGAAATTACCGTTTAACATGGGAGTCTATAGAAAGGGGGGCCCGGGTTTGAAAAATCGGTGCTCCCCGGCCGTAGATTCCCCGGACAACAAACTTTGCACACTTGTAGAGAAAGAGTGGGGCTATATGTGTGCCAAGCTTGGGGTCTGGCCAGGGTCAGGCGCACAAATTTGAAGATGGACACAGACTCGAGTATAAGCCGAGGGGGGCATTTTCAGCACAAAAAAATGTGCTGAAAAACTCGGCTTATACTCGAGTATATACGGTAGATATTTATTTAAAAAGTTCAATATACAGTATTTGTATAAAATGATTGCTCCTTTTGTGTACCATTCCTCATTGCAGTTTCCAAAAACCATTGTACTGAAGTTAGTTGAGGCATTTTAATTATTGTTTAAGAAATGCAGTTTAAGAATATCATATTAATATAAATGTTATGCAAAAAGGTTATTATTATTATAAACAATTATTTGTGTGTTTAGCATTTATGTTTAACACAGTGTTCATTTGAGAATAATTGGAAAAATAGAATAAATATGAAACATCAACTCCCTTTTGGTATGATTCTGTCTGGAATTATGTACCAAAAGCGGTACAATTATTTTGCATGGAAATTTGGTGTTATGTATTGTAGGCCTGCAATTCTTAGTAATTACTTACTTAAACCTGACCAAACAAGAGTCTAGTAGACATCCCGGGTATGATAAAGTTTGAAACACAAAATCATTAATTATAATATAATAAATAACCATAAATAATTATAACAAATAATAATGTAATTATAATAAAAATTATTCAATAATGTAATCAAATCAAAAACACTGACATTTGCAGAATTGTCGCTGTCATTAGATTTAGTGTTTGATGACGAATTTCCCCACAAATCGCTATCGCTCAATTCTGCAAGTGATTCTAATTTATTATCGCTGTTTTTTAGCTGGTCTAAAACCACTTTTGACATAAAGGGACACTTTTTGGTTGCTATGGACAATCTCCAGTTTCCAGGCAGAAAGAACAATTTTTATAATATAAAAGTGCATGCAGGACACTGGACAGACCACTAGGGACAAAGGGGCTGTGTAATTATTTGATACAGTACTGTAATCAGTAAGATTACAGTATACTGTATGTGTATTGTGTTTTTCACTTTGGCGCCGAACTCCGCCCCCGTGAGCCGCAACGTCGCAGGGAACGGAGCTCGGCACCCGGCAGTGTGAATCGAGTGAGACACGGCTCGCACACACTGTGGGGAGACATCGCAGGATCCAGGGAACAAGGTAAGTAACTTCCCCTGGATACTGCGATGCAGTCCGAGTCTGGCTCGGGGTTACCACTCTTAGCATTAAAAACTCACTCCGAGCCTGACTCGGGAATACCGCCAAGGGGGTTAATATAAGAATTAAATACTTATAATATTATAAAATGTTGAATTATTAGGAAGCACCACCAATTCCAAACATGATAGGAATAGACTAATGAATTCCAAGCATGATAGGAAAAGACCATGAAAGGAATAGACGTATAAAAGCAGAGGAATATTGAGAACAGTGAAGGTTTTATATACAGAATATATGAGCAGGGCTGGGTCTAAAATAATTTGATTTGTAAAGGTTTGGAAGAATACAGACTTATTTCAAGAAGTCAATGTGCATTGATATTATTGCCCGAGTTATCTCTAACCCTACACTTCCTTCAGTCAATGTTATGAAGCACTCATGGATTGGTAGATATATAGGCTTGTCAGCAAGCTCGGACTGGCAATAGGGTACCGGTCCATTGTCTGTGAATGACTGGGCTACACGGCGGAAGGTAAGTACCAACCGCAGTCTGGACAAGGCTAACACAGACCATGGTCGCCACTCACCTCCCACTATGTGGCCATGCCTGTGTCTCCTCTCCTGGCTCTCCCGCCTTGCCAATGATGTCATCCTATCAGCAGGGCAGGGGAGGGGAGGAGCTGGAGATCTGCACAGAGAGTGGGAGTTTTTTCATATTAACAAGCGGGTAATCACCCGCTTGTTAATATGATACAGATTTGCAGCTCCTGCTGTTAGAATGACATAGTCGTCGGGGTGAGAGACCCTGGAGAGGACACACAGGCTGAATCTTGCCTCTGTCAATCCAAAGTAGGACTTTGCAGGGGAGGCAGACAGTAAAAAGGGGCACTGTGATTAGAGAGAAACAGGGGGCATAACTGCAAGGGACACTGTGATGGGTGGGCTGTGATTTTCAGGGGCACTGTAATTTAAAGTGCAGTCCCCTTTATATCACAGTGCCCCTTTACATTACAATGCGGAGGACCGACTCAGTGAATATCCCATCACCAACCGCCCCCACAAAAGCCCACCCCCCCAGTCCCTGGAAAAATTGTCTGCTCAGTCTAAAATGCCCAGGCCTATTTTTAACCTGTTATGGACCGCCCCACACAGATATACTGCGGCAGGGCGGCCCTCATGTGCAAAATCACGTACCTGTACCTGATTTTGTGCACTCGTCGACCCGCTCCCACTGTGATTTGACACACTGGGAGCCAATCAGCGGGTCTGGCAGACGCGATGTCCACCGGGACACACCGATCATTCTCAGGAAAAGAAGAACAGCTATCTGCCTATATAAACAAGGCAGACCGCCGTTCTGTGAAAGGGAAAGATTGAGATCCTGTGTTCCTGCTAAGCGGGAACATGGATCTCTGTCTTCCCCCAGTCAAAGCAACCCCCGCAAAGTTAGAAAAAACTCCCTAGGAGCACATTTAACCCTTAGATTTCCCCTGATGTTAATCCCTTCCCTGCCAGTGTCATTAGTACAGTGACAGTGCATTTTTTTAGCACTGATCACTGTATTAGTGTCACTGGTCCTAAAAAAAGTGTCACTTAGTGTCAGATTTGTCCATCACAACATCACAATTCCACTAAAGATCGCTGATCACCGCAATTACTAGTAAAAAAAAAATATAAATAAAAAATCAATAAATATATCCCATTTGTTTGTAGACACTATAACTTTTGTGCAAACCAATCACTATACATTTATTGGGATTTTGTTTTACCAAAAACATGCAGCAGAATACATATTGGCTTAAATTGATGAAGAAATTAGATTTTTTTTAAATTTTATTGGGTATGTTTTATAGCATAAAGGGAAAAAATATTTTTCAAAATAGAGATGATTTGAGGCCATTTTTTCTTCGCTCATCTTTGTGCCCAGCCGCCGCAATCGCCGTATCAGTTCCCAGCGCTACTGATCACCCAGATAAGCCCGGGAACCACCAGAAAGCAGCAAGAGGGGAGGATGAATCCTCCTGCCGCTTGTAAATCCGCCACTCGGACCACTTTTATCAGAAAGACCGGCGCCTGAGGGAAAAATGAATACCAGGGATATGGCATCTAGCTGCAGCCATAACTCCGACATTAAACATCAGTAATGATGTATTTTGCCAGTTGGGCAGTCAGCAAAGGTATATATATATTTAACCACTTGTCGACCAGCCACCGCAGTTTTACTGCAGCAGCATGGCTCAGCTGGGCGAAGCGACGTTATGCTACTGTGGAGCGCGTGCGTGCCGCCGGAGGCACGCGCACGCCCAGAGCCAATGCGAGTGCCCGGCGGGCCCGATGACCGCCGGACACCCGCGATCGTACGTCACACAGTGAGAACCGGGACCTGTGTGTGTAAACACACAGATCCTGGTTCTCTCAGGGGAGAAATGACTGATCGTTGTCCATACAAAGTATGAACAGCGATTTGTCATTTCCCCTAGTCAGTCCCATCCCCCCTTCAGTTAGAACACAGAGAGGGAACACAATTAACCCCTTGATCGCCCCCTAGTGTTAACCCCTTCCCTGCCATTGACATTTTTACAGTAATCAGTGCATTTTTATAGCACTGAATGCTGTAAAATTGTCAATGGTCCCAAAAATGGGTCAAAAGTGTCTGATCTGTCTGCCATAATGTTGCAGTACCGATAAAAGTTGCAGATCGCTGCCATTACTAGTAAAAAGACAAATAATAATAAAAATGCCATAATTCTATCCCCTATTTTGTAGACGCTATAACTTTTGCGCAAACCAGTCAATATACGCCTATTGCGATTTTTTTTTTACCAAAAATATGTAGAAGAATACATATTGGCCTAAACTGAGGAAATGTTGTTTTTTTTAAATTGGGATATTTATTAGAGCAAAAAGTAAAAGATATTGTTTTTTTTTCAAAATTGTCGCTGTTCTTTTGTTTATAGCGCAAAAAATTCAAACTGCAGAGGTGATCAAATACCACCAAAAGAAAGCTCTATTTGTGGGAAAAAAAGGATGCAAATTTTGTTTGGGTACAGCATCGCACGACGGCGCAATTGTCAGTTAAAACAACGCAGTGCCAAATTGTATAAAGTGCTCTGGTCAGGAAGGGGGTAAAATCTTCTGGGGCTGAAGCGGTTAAACAAATATTAAGAAGGTTTCCTTTAATACGTATTGTGCTTGAAAGTTAGAAAAGGTAAGCTTTTCTAATTGCTATATTTCTACACTTACTTTTGTTGTGTTTTGTATACTTTAATCTTGGCTTACATTCAATGAACCTAGAATATGTCAGTCTTCATTAACCACGGTAATCTCTACAGTGCTGAAACTTCTGTTTCTTTCCTTTGCCCTATTAAAATTACAAGGCTACATGTTCCCATACATCACTGTGAAATGCCTAATTTACTTAAACACGCAAATGCAGCATAGTATGAATAATTTATTCCTAATAGACCTGTACCATGCATTATATTATTTTTTCATTTATATTCTACACCCTTGAAAACCATATTCACAGTTTGTTTATATTTCCAACTGAAAAGAGAAATCAGAGGGACATATAAGTTTGGTTTAACAGAGGTTCAGCAAATCCAGCAGGAATTTTGCAAACCTTAAACATACCACCGAACCCACACCATTTCCATGTGTACTGTCCCTTTGAAAAAAAGAAAAAACATGGTGTGGGGTTACTCCTGGGATTCAAACCAGACCCTTATAAAAGCAGGCAGGCTGTATAAGGGAGGACAGCAAGCTTGTGACCCCCTTTCCTTTACCACAACAGGCCACATGCCTTTCACCATTGGGAGGTACCTTGCAAAAGGTGGTATCTAAGTCTCCTTGCCCTTGCAAGGCACCTTGTACCAATGTTGAGGGAGAATAATCTCTTCCCAACAGACTGCCCCCAAAAAGAATGTGGGGGTTTTTGGGGGGCAGCTTATGGGGATTCAGGTTAGATTATTCCCTCAACAGAATAAGTACAGGGTACATAAGTAGTCCCTATTCTTGTTCCAAAAAAAGTATACAGATTGACACTGTGATGAAAGTCGTTTTTGGTAAAAAAAATAAAAATGCAAACTTTATTTAATGATTCATCTCCAGCATCAATTATGTTGTCCAGCTGTGTACATCCATCATCAATTACAATCATTTACGATTACTCACTGCCTGATAATGTTTCTCCACCACCCCAAGAATACAATACTACCTCACTACTGCTGCTTAATAACAGATCCTTGGCACCGCTGTAATGTAAACAACAGTGCTAGGGATTCTGGGAGATGTCACTGACCAAATATTGACATTTATCAACAAATATGTGTATTGTTTTTATAGTTGTTAGGGGTTGTAAACATCAGACATGAAATATGAACAAAGAATATCCCTCTATAGTGTGTACTTGTCTAAATAAAGAGCAGTACGTGCCATTTCTGTCTGATGCTTTGTTCCTCTGCTATCAGCATGAATTACTTCTGGCAAGTTTTCTTAACCACCAAGAAAAAAAAGTGACAGGGGATGAAGCTCCAGCTGATTGACAGCCTCAACTCTCTTTCTGTGTGCTGTGTGAAGGAGAGTGCTTCCCTTAAATTCTGCTACAGTACATGTTTTTGGTATAAAAAACAAAAAAACTAAATAAATGTATAGTGATTGGTTTGCACAATAGTTATAGCGTCTACAAAATATGGGATATATTTTTATAGTTGTTCTTTAAAGTGGTTGTAAACATCAGACATGAAATATGAACAAATAATATCTCTCTATAGTGTGTACTTGTCTAAATTAAGAGCAGTAAGTGCCATTTCTGTCTGATGCTTTGTTCCTCTGCTCTCAGCATGAATTACTTCTGACAAGTTTTCCTAACACTAAGAGAAAAAAGGTGACAGGGGATGAAGCTCCAGCTGATTGACAGCCTCAGCTCTCTTTCTGTGTGCTGTGTGAAGGAGGGTGCTTCCTTTACTTCCAATCAGCTCTCAGAGCTCTCCCTTCTCCACGATCTCCCATCACTAAGCTCTGCAGAGTGTAACTTCACCTCTCTGCCTGTTGTTTTCTGGCAGGTTAGACATGCTTTATAACTTCTTGACTTTGAAAGACTGAAGAGAAGAGAAGGCGGTAAATAAACAGGTACAACATATGCAGGAGGATTTATTTTATCTCTATCACCTGAGGCCAGTCACTTCCCTGGTGATACGTAAGGGTTTACAAAGACTAAGAAAAAACATGCTAAGAAATAGAGATGAGGACATTCTGTAGGATTATGTACTACAGATCACCAGCATTGAAATTAACTAGTAAAGGGTTCCCATTAATGGCTCTGTATTTGGACAATGCAGTAAATAAAGTCCAAATATAACCAATTAAGCCATTGATAATGTTGACTTGTGACATTTTGACTAATGCAGAATGCCCACTGGTTATGTTCACTGGAGTTGATGTACTAAAATAGTAGTATATGTTTTCTTGCAAATGTAATGTAAATTGGTTGTCCAAAGCTCAGTGAATACAGTGTCACTGCATTTACTACAATCATCAATATTCTGAAAATAAACATTTTTTTTATTATTTCCCCTGCACAAGATTGGCATTCCAAGCAAACATTGCTTTGTCTTATTCATTAAGCTAAATAAATGTTTATTTTGCAAAGTTTTATTGAATCTTATAAAGTAAGCAAAGAGGTAAGCGACTAGACAAACACATTAATAAAATACCTTCTTCTCCAATAAATCTTCCTGAAAAGTTGCAAATCAAAGTTTGGTGGATTAGTCCACTCATTAATATTAAACATTACCCTTCAGTACCACGTATTCTAAAGCTGGTGACCATACATAATTTCAGGTTTTCATATTACAGCTAAAAAGCTTTTTAAAGTGATACTAAAGTCAAATTTTTTTCTTTCAAAATAACAAACCTGTTATACTTACCTGCTCTGTGCAGTGATTTTGCACAGAGCAGGTAATATATTCCTCTTCTCGGGTCCCTCGCTGGCTCTCTTGGCCCCTCCCTCCTGTCTAGTGCCCCCACAGCAAGCTGCTTGCTATAGGGGTACTGTGGATCTGTGAGTCTATTCAGACACAGAGCCGTGATTTCGGCCCTACCCTTCTCTAATGATTGGCTAACTGACTTTGATTGACAGCAGTGGGAGCCAATGGTGCCGCTGCTGTGTCTCTCAGGAGAAAGAGTCCCGGAAAGCCGAGGCACTCGCGAACATTGCTGGATAAAGATTGGGCTCAGGTAAGTATTAGGGGGGCTGAGGGGGGCTGCAAAGAATGCATTAAGATAAAAAACCTTCTGCCTTTAGAATCACATTTTCTCCTTTGTGTGTCTATGGCTTTATTGCAGAATTTCATTAAATGCAGTTATTTTGCATAAAAACTGAGCTATATAAGTCTTATTCTGTTTAGCTTAAGTGTCATCATACAACATACACAAAGAGGTTTTGGGAACTTTTAGATTTGTGTTGTGTAGTTAGATGAATTAAAACGTCAACAAGCTCAAACGCTCTTGGGAGGCAGCTCCCACTTCAGTGATGATGAGCTTATATCAGCAATGTTAAACAAAACCATAGCTCTGATCAGTGGATCACATTCTGTTGATTAGAGCTATTTCCCCAAAAAGGTGCGTCCCCCTCTCCATTGCTACACTGACCCTGCTTTACCTTAACCGCTTCCCGACCGCCGCATGCCGATATATGTCGGCAGAATGGCACGGGCAGGCAAATGAGCGTACCTGTACGTCTCTTTAAATTTGACCACGATTGCGGTCGGGAGAGGAAGAACAGGGAGATGCCAATGTAAACACGGCATTTCCCTGTTCTTCCTAGTGACAGGACAGTGATCTCTGCTCCCTGTGATCGGGAGCACAGATCACTGACGTGTCACTCATAATCACGTCCCCTCACAGTTAAAATCACTCCCTAGGACACACTTAACCCCTTCAGCGCCCCCTAGTGGTTAACCCCTTCCCTACCAGTGTCATTTTCACAGTAATCAGTGCATTTTTAAAGCACTGATCGCTATATAAATGAAAATGGTCACAAAAATATGTCAAAAGTGTCCGATGTGTCTGCCATAAAGTCGCAGTCATGATAAAAATCGCAGATCGCGACCATTACTAGTAAAAAAAAATAATAATAATAAAAATGTCATAAAACTATCCCCTATTTTGTAGATGCTATAACTTTTGCGTAAACCAATCAATATACGCTTATTGCAATTTTTTTTACCAAAAATATGTAGAAGAATGCATATCGGCCCAAATTGAGGAAATTTTACTTTATTTTTTAAAGAAAAATTGGGATATTTATTATAGCAAAAAGTAAAAGATATTGTGGTTTTTTTTTCAAAAAAATCACAGAGATGATCAAATACCACCTAAAGAAAGCTCAATTTTGCTTGGGTACAACGTCGCAAGACCGTGCAATTGTCAGTTAAATCGACGCAGTGCCGAATCACAAAAAGTGGCCCGGTCATTTGGCAGCCAAATGGTCCGGGACTGAAGTGGTTAAAGCACACCCCTTCACCACCTAATTAACTCCAGCAGCACCTCTATCTATCTCTCTACACTAACACCCCCACACCCCTGTACCGATCCTGACCCCCCCTTGCCCCCCACAACACGATCCTCCCTGCAGCTTGCGGCTTCCTTCCTCTGCCTTTCCACCAGTTTATATGCTGCACGAGGGGGCACACATAGGGAAACAAAATCAACTACATTGGGGGGCAGCACTCTGACCCCCCCTGTACTGCACCACATTCCCGATCTCCCAGGATCCCTCCCCGCACTGCAGCCAGCCTGCTTCACTTCTCCACCTCCCGCCGGCTGCAGCTGCTGACTGGGAGGGAGTCCAGATCGCTGGCTGTCAGGATGGAGAGCGGAGGGGGGGGCTGGTAAACATATGTTTACTATGCCCCAGGTAATGAATGAATGGGAGCCTCTATGCAGAGACTTCAATCCATTCATACAGTAAGTATTGCAGCTGAGCCTGCAGAGAAAGGGACATTAGAGGTCTGTTTAGACCCCCGATGTCTCTACAAAGACCCCCCCACAAAAAAATATATAAAAAATTTAATAAAATAATTGTATCTGTTTTTTGTTTTTTTAATTGTACATTTTTTTAAATAAATCATAGTAAGGCCCCTTTCACAAGGGCACCTCCGTGGGATGAAATCCACTTGCTTAGCGGGGGGGATTTCTCTGCTGATCCCCGCTGAGCAGGTGGATGACAGGTCTGTCTCCGCTCTGCTGTGCAGAGTGGAGGCAGACCCAGTCTCACTCTCCTCTATGGGGAGATTGGGTGAAAATGGAGCACCTGTCTGTTTTGATCCGATCATATCCGATCCGCCAGATGGATGAAAAATAGGACCACCGTCTGTCTATTTTGGCGGGCAGGATTGGATAGCGGCGGATGTCAACGGACATGTCACCTCTGGCATCCACCGCTCGCTGGGGGTAAATGGAGGGTCCAATCAGGTTCGCCTGAAAAACTGACAGGTGGACCTGATTGGACAGACCGTGTGAAAGGGCCTTAAGGGTAGATTTAGACGTGCGTCTAAATCGCCCTTGCCTCTTAAGCCGAAGGCTACATTCCAAAGGCTACTGAAAGGTTTTGAGGAAGCGATGCAATGCCTCTTCACCGCCTGTTTTAACCCCATTTTTGCTGGAAAATATGCCGCCACTGCATGCATTGCACTCAGTTGTGGGGCGTTTGCGGTGCTTTCCCATTCATTTTAATGTGTAGCATTCGGCAGGCAGCATCGCTACAAGTCAGGTCAACTTTGCCATGGGTAAAAAGCATTGCAGCCCCAGTATGTAAACACCCCTATACGCTGCCTATTGCAGCTTAAGCGGTGTGGTTGGTGGATGGTAAAAACACAGCTCAATCATGCATTTTTGTGCCCCCCCAACTGTAAGTGTAAACAAAACCTAAGGCCTTGTTCACGCAAGGCATACTACTATAGGGCCATGTTTAGCTGCAGAGGGGTGCACAGGTGTTTCGTGCATCCCCATGCAGGCACTCCATCATTGATGTCAATTGGGACACAGCAGCTGCACGGGAATGTACCGATGTTCCGTGCATTTCTGTGCAGGCGGTCCCATTCATGTCAATTGAGACACAGCAGCTGCAAGGACACAGCCACTGCTCTCAACTTTACATCTGTGTGAGTGCATGTCCCTGAACTTACACTGTCTGTGTTTGGGTCCATGCACCTACACCTGCATGGATGTCAGATCTGTCCTTACAGCTGCTGCATCCCAATTGACATGAATAGGATGCACAGGGATGCACAAAATATCTGTGAATCCCCATGAAGGTAAACAAGGCCCTCCATGCTTTAGCACACGCCACTGAACGAGGCCTTAGTAGGAATTTAGCAGGAATTACATAAAAATATTATGTGAAAATAGTGATTTGATAAACATTTGCGCAAAAATTGCGGGGCCTTAAAAATCAGTAGCACCTTCTTTTTATTCTACTGGTCATGTGCTTTAAGAAAATATAATTCTGAAAGCTGTAAGGAAAAAACCTTCAGATTTTTAAAGAAATTTGGATATTTACATTTTTGCGTACGTTTGATTTGCACCATTTCGCAAAAGGGCGCAATTTAAGTTACAAATATTTGTTATTTATTAACTTAATACAGATTAAGCCTTTATATTTAGTAGGAATTTAGCAGGACTTTTGTAAAATTAGCTGTGTTTTTAACTGCTAATAATGGCTATAGTGTATTTTTAGTGAGAATGTTGTTTTGATAAACATTTGCGCAAATATTGCAGGGCCCTAAATATCAGTAGCACCTTCTTTTTATTCTACAGGTCATGTGCTTTCATAAAATATATGGTTTGGGAGTCTTTCACAAATTCTGAAAGCTATAAGGGAAAAATTAAAACCTTCAGATTTTTGGAGAAATTTGGATATTTACATTTTTGCATATGTTCGATTTTTACCATTTTGCAAAAAGGCGCATTTTAAAAGTTAGAAATATTTGTTATTTATTAACTCAATACAGGTTAAGCTTTTATATTTAATATGAATGTAATATGAATTTTGTAAAATGTGCTGTGTCTTTAACTGCTAATAGTGATTTAAGTGTATTTTTAGCAAAAATATTGTTTTGATAAACATATGAGCAAATAGCATGGGCCTTAAAAATCAGTAGTACCTTCTTTTTATTTTACTGGTCCTGTTGTATCATAAACTATATGGTTTGGAGTGTCTTTTACAAACTCTGAAAGCTATAAAGGAAAAATAAAAAAAGCAAAGGAAAATTTGCAATATGGTCCCGCCAGCAAAATTTAAAACTGGAGCGCAGGGCCTGGGAGTGAAAAGGGTACAGAGATTTCCTATAAATCCCTGTTACATTTTCAGGACAGGAAGTAAAATGGAATCTCCGCACCTGCACACAGACAGCAAACATACACTAAATAAATACATAAACAAATAAATAAAATACTCTGATGGATGTTTTAAACTTTTCCCAACATGGCTATGTACACACTTTAGGGCTGCATATTATAAATCATTAAAACATTACCAAATGTTAACATGCAATGATAAGATTTACATTAAACTACCGTATATACTGGAGTATAAGCCGAGTTTTTAAGCATATTTTTTTGTGCTGAAAATGCCCCCCACGGCTTATACTCGAGTCTGTGTCCATCTCCAGGTTTGTGCACCTGATTCCAGCCAGCCGTAGGTTCCCTGTAACCCAAGCTTGGCACACATGTAGCCCCACTCTTCATCTATAAGTATGCAAAGTTTGTCTTCCAGGGGACCTACGGCCGGGGAGCAACGATTTTTAAATTCCGGGCACCCCTTCCATAGACTCCTATGTTAAACGTCAGTCTAGTCACACAGTGCCGGAGATCAGGTAGGGAGATTGGGCACAGTGAGGCATTGACACAGTGAGGCATGGGCACAGTGACAGTGAGGCGTGGGCATAGTGAGGCATGGGCACAGTGAGGCATGGACACAGTGAGGCATGGACACAGTGAGGCATGGGCACAGTAAGGCACAGTGAGGCATGGACACAGTGAAGCACAGTGAGGCATGCACATGGACACAGTAAGGCAAAATGAGGCACAGTGAGGCATGCAGATGGACACCCTAGGCTTATACTCGAGTCAATAAGTTTTCCCAGTTTTTTGTGGTAAAATTAGGTGCCTCAGCTTATATACGGGTCAGCTTATACTCAAGTATATACCGTAATCATAAAATAAAGTGTATAGAACCTAAAAACTAAAATGTAATATATTGCAGATCACCAGTCCTTAAATGTTGTGGCTGCATAATTATTTTTCAGGATTTTCCCTTTATTTTTATCTGGTGATCATGCAAAATGATCACCTTCTGTCCCTTTGTTTCTACACTCACCTCTCCACTGTATCTATGGAAGGTGCCATACTGTAAGTGTCACGCAGGCTGTCTTTTTTCATCTCAATCACATGGATAGGTTTATGGGGACTAGTAGTGTAGTGTAGACAAATAAGGATATATTTTTTTCTGTTCAGCTCACAGGAAGTGGCAGGGACACTGCATTTCTGGCAAGACAAGCATACATTTTCTGGACTGAAAATGTTATTTTCCCAAAATACTGACTAGTAGGTCCCAATATATGAAATTGTTGTTTTTGGGTTTGGATAAATAAATTAAAAAAAACTTTAAACAGACTACAAATTCCATTTAAAAAAAATTTCTTGTACCATTCAGTGTTTGAGTAGGCTATCAGTCCTGTACTGGTAATATCCCCATGATATGTTGGAAATAGATTGAGCAGATACGTGCAGCCCCTTAGGTAATTCTATCCTTTTTGAACAGCTGTAGCTGCAATTTAACAGTCTGGAGGAACTGCATACATCTTCTTTTGCTCATGTTATTGTCTTGGCTCCATGTATACAACTGCACATACCAATGCTGAACAAAAGCACTTTCTACCAGGAAGAGTTTGATGGCTGATTAAAATAAAATTCTAAAGATAAAATATAACTTCCAAGAAAGAGTAAATATTAGATTGTTAGTACCAAACAAGGACCAGGGGAAATTAGAGTGGTCTTACATGTAGCGCCCCCCCAATATTTGGGGGCACTATGTGTAAATTTAGGGGTGGTCTGAGCCAGTAGTTGGGCTCAGACTAATTGATTGTTCTGGATTTGCTTCTGCTCTGGGTGTGATACTGCCTGGCGGTAGTGTTCCCTGTTGCCTGTAGGTGGCATTGTCACCACCAGCATAGGTAGAACTACAGGGGGTATCACAACACCTTGGGTGTCCTCTCTCGGCAGCCGTGCAGTGGGCGTGGTTGGCCTGCTGTGCATGCTGGGAGAGGGTACATAAGGGGCAGACGCCATTAATTGGGGTTCATCTTGCGTGCCTCGTGGCCCGCATGGCACAGGGTGCGTGTGTTCTGGCCCCAGGCACCTTCAGCCTGAGGCTACATTGCTGCTTGGTAGGCCCAGCTCTGCTGGCTGAGGCCTGAACCTTCAGGAAGGATCCTGAGCTGCCCACCTGCGGGAAGCTCAAGCTTAGGGAAGGAGACCAGGGGAGGATCTGCCCCAGAGGAGACTAGCGATGGTACTGCTGTCTCGGGAGGAGGCCTCAAGCTCACCTAAGGAGGGATCCATCACTATTACAAGCCCTGCAATACGCCAATCCGGCATAAAGGTTCTTCACTATTGCTTGTCTGGGAGGTTCGGGACTTTTAATAATCCTGTGGCAGAGGATTCCTGATCGTATCCCAAATATCTATTGAGAAAGATTGATTCATGCTGCATTCCGGCTGCTAGGACCACTAAACGGGACTATCCGGGTGAGCAATACCCACTCAGGCTTGAGTGGCGACTAGTGTGACTTTATTGTTGCGTACCTGAACCTTCCCCTGTGTTTTTCTCTCGTATCCTACTTTTCCTCTCAAGTTTTCCACCTCAGCAAAGAAAAATAAAGCCTGACTGTTTGGGTTTTACATTGTGTGGACATTGGCATTTCTAAAGACTTTCTCACACCCTGACAACGAAAGCCATGAAGGTAGTTCGCAGACCCAACAAAACCAGCCGCTCCCTTAAATGGGGGTAAGTGCTACATACACTAAAATTAATTACTATAAATTTGTGATTTAACAATATTTACAATCACCTTTGTAAACTACTGTGCAGCAGTACCTCATTGAACACATGCTCTGTTTTTGCAACACAGTAAAATGCAGTAAAATGTATATAGCTAAAGATAGACCACAATCAACAACTGGTAATCATTATTCATTCCTTTCATTTTCACCTCGTCACAAACCTTAAATGTAGCTAAATTTCAGAATACTTTCTGTACCAATACATTTCTTATATAAAAAAATAATAATAAGGGATACATCTTTGGATTCATAATTTAGATATGTAATCCAAGGTTTCCAGGACTTCTCAAACTATTTTATTTCATAATTTAAAATGGCTGAAAGACTCTCATTGATCATTATCCAAGACAGTTTATTTTTGAGTATGTTAAAAGGAATTATAGCTGTCTTCCAGGATCCAGCTATGGCAATTTTTGCTGCTACAAAGATAAAATTAATTAATCTTCCCAAGTGTCTTGTTTTTTTTCCACTGAACAGCAGAGTAACGCTTGTTTTGGGTATTTGCTCAGATAAACTTTAGCGAGGGGGTAAATAGGATTATAAACCCGAATCCAAAAACTTTTCACTTTTGGCCATTGCCACCATATGTGATACATTCCCCCCGTCCTGGCCACAACCCCTAAAACACAATGGTGAAGCTTCCAGGATAAAGGAAGCTATCTGCTTTGGAACCATATACCATCTTAATAAAACTTGTAATTGGCTTCAATGATTGAAGTGTTAACCAGGGATCTAGAAGCATTGTGGGCTAGTTTATACCATTCATTAAATTCTAAAGAATCATTCTCCCACCTTTCTATATAACCTTGTGCAGGCGTTAGAATATAATAATGATGAATGTTTGCTGTGCTAATTAACTTGCAATAAAACAACAAATATAAAAGTCTTTTGAGCAGCCAGCACAATGTTGATGAACAGCAATACAAGCATAAAAAGAAAGAAAGGTGCAGCACTCAGAATGAAATGTCCTTAGACCCTTCAATCTTCAGATGTAAATAGTGGCTGAACACTTCATGAAGTATATTTGAAGAGTGAGAGAGGGAAGAAAACCACCACCGGCACCCAAACACACAGCCTCTTTCCCTCCGCTTTGGACCCTTATCACAGGGGTCAAATGAACAGATAGATGGAATGAACACCCTTACGCCGCGGCCATCTTGTTGGCAACATTAGCCAGGAGCTGTATGTTTGTATCAAGCAGCAAAGCGATTATCTTTTATATGGAAATGTGAGTGCTATATTCCCTTGTTTTAACTATTAAACCTGTATAAGAATTACTGCACCATGAGGATTCTTCCTTTATATTTTATGGGATGATATTTTATGTGGATCTAATGGTGCGATCATTGGGAATGGAGCGTGGAGATTGTGATACCTGTGTCCATCCTGTTTTATCTGCCGCGCTTGACCGATTGTGGACGATTGTGAATAAGGATGTTCATTCCATCTATCTGCTCATTTGACCCCTGTGATAAGGGTCCAAACAGGAGGGTAAGAGGCAGTGTGTTTGGGTGCCGGTGGTGGTTATCTTCCCTCTCTCACTCTTCAAATATACCCCATTAAGTGTTCCACCACTATATACATTTTAAGACCGAAGGGTCTAAGGACATTTCATTCTGAGCGCTGCACCTTTCTTTCTTGTTAGAATATAATAAATTACTGAAATATGGCCATTACATTTATCCAAATCATTGCATAAGTATTCCATGGGTGTCATAGAATTGTTATCTGAATTACATTTTAAAGAGTTAAGAAAATTCACTATCTGATAATATCGAGAGAATTCCGATTCTGGCATCTGATATTCAATACTCCTCTATGGTCATAAAAATCTGCTATTCGCATAATTCCTTTATTTATCCACCAAAGACTTGAAGATTAAGGCCCGGGGTGAAATTGGGACTTTGAAACAAAGGTTCTAAAGGGGTATGAGGGGATTTCAATTTATAGGTCTTGGTGAGTTATATGAATAAAAGGTACCACATTTCATTTGTGTTAGACCGATCAATTTTAACAACTTAATGAGGTTGTAAATCTATCTCATTTAGAGAAATGTTCCTGCCCAATGTCTGTGGATCTATTTCCTTCCAGGATCCTCACTCCAGTCACTTACCTGATGCTAAGGTCTGAATGGCCAGACAGATTGTGGGACAGAGCAGTGTTCTAAATACAACGGGGTTGATTTATTAAAGGCTGTTCACATTGCAGGGAAAGACAGGATTTAAATCCATTCTGTGTGACAACCATTGCTTGCATTTTGCAAGGTAATTTCCCCAGAGCTTAGTGTGCAGAATAGTATTATATTGGTATAGTGGGCTAGGTACAAAGGGCAGAGCATCCTAATTGTATAGGGCCTATGAACATTACAGGTTGCACTGGACTTTTAACCACTTAACGACCGCTCACTGTATATATACGTCGGCAGAATGGCACCGACATGCACAATCACGTAGAGCATACGTGATTGCCTTTGTATAGTTGGGGGGTCCAATCGGACCCCCCTCCTATACAGTGAGCGGTGGCTAAGTGTCCGGGAGCGTTCCGGGATGAGGGGGCAGCCATTCGTTTCTGGCCACCCCCTCGCGATCGCTCCCGGCGAATGGAAATGCCCCCTCTGTCTGTGTCAGACAGAGGGAGCAGGAGGAAGTGATGTCATCTCTGGTGCGGCGCTCACATATACCGAGCGCCGTACAAGAGAAGACATCAGGTCAGTGCACACAACACTACACTGACACCAGGACACATAGGGACATAAATCGCCCCCCCAGGCCCCCCCAGATCACCCCCCAGATCACCCCCCCAACCCCCAGTCACAGTGTCACTGATTGCAGTGACCATTTATTTAGTGATCACTGCAATCAGTGACATTTGTGACTGTAAAAGTGTCACCAAAGTTTAGTCTTAGGTCCAGTGTAGCCCCCTAACCCCCCCTAATAAAGGTTTAACCCCTTGATCACCCCCCAGATAACCCTTTCACCGCCTATCACCACTGTCGCTAAGCGATCATTTTTCTGATCGCTGTCTTAGCGTCAGTGATGCCGATCGGCAGCCAGTAATTTTTTTTAGGTTCGCCGCATGTTTTTATAGCGTCAGGTACCCCAATATATTATCTAATAAAGGTTTAACCCCCTTGATCGCCCCCCAGGTAACCCTTTCACCCCCTATCACCACTGTCACTAAGCAATCGTTTTTCTAAACGCTGTCTTAGTGTCTGTGATGCAGATCGGTAGCCGGTAATTTTTTTTAGGTTCGCCGCAGGTTTTTATAGCGTCAGGTACCCCAATATATTATCTAATAAAGGTTTAACCCCCTTGATCGCCCCCCAGGTAACCCTTTCACCCCCTATCACCACTGTCGCTAAGCAATTGTTTTTCTAAACGCTGTCTTAGTGTCGGTGATGCAGATCGGTAGCCAGTAATTTTTTTTAGGTTCGCCGCATGTTTTTATAGCGTCAGGTACCCCAATATATTATCTAATAAAGGTTTAACCCCCTTGATCGCCCCCCAGGTAACCCTTTCACCCCCATCACCACTGTCGCTAAGCAATCGTTTTTCTAAACGCTGTCTTAGTGTCGGTGATGCAGATCGGTAGCTGGTAATTTTTTTTAGGTTCGCCGCAGGTTTTTATAGCGTCAGGTACCCCAATATATTATCTAATAAAGGTTTAACCCCCTTGATCGCCCCCCAGGTAACCCTTTCACCCCCTATCACCACTGTCGCTAAGCGATCGTTTTTCTAAACGCTGTCTTAGTGTCGGTGATGCAGATCGGTAGCCAGTAATTTTTTTTAGGTTTGCCGCATGTTTTTATAGCGTCAGGTACCCCAATATATTATCTAATAAAGGTTTAACCCCCTTGATCGCCCCCCAGGTAACCCTTTCACCCCCATCACCACTGTCGCTAAGCGATCGTTTTTCTAAACGCTCTCTTAGTGTCGGTGATGCAGATCGGTAGCTGGTAATTTTTTTTAGGTTCGCCGTAGGTTTTTATAGCGTCAGGTACCCCAATATATTATCTAATAAAGGTTTTAACCGCCTGATTGCCCCTAGTTAACCCTTTCACCAGTGATCACCATATAAGTGTTACGGGTGACGCTGGTTAGTTAGTTTGCTTTTTATAGTGTCAGGGCACCCGCCGTGTATATAACCCAATAAAGGTTTAACCCCCTGATCGCCCGGCGGGTGATATCAATTAGGTTTTAGCGTCAGAGAGGGTCTGAGTCACACCCCAGACAGCGTCAGGTTAGTGCCAGTAACGCTAACACCCACGCGTGAAGCATACACCCCCTTAGTGGTATAGTATCTGAACAGATCAATATCTGATCTGATCAGATCTATACTAGCGTCCCCAGCAGTTTAGGGTTCCCAAAAACGCAGTGTTAGCAGGATCAGCCCAGATACCTGCTGGCACCTGCGTTTTGCCCCTCCGTCCAGCCCAGGCCACCCAAGTGCAGTATCGATCGATCACTGTCACTTACAAAACAAAAACACACATAACTGCAGCGTTCGCAGAGACAGGCCTGATCCCTGCAACTCCAGTGCTGTAGGAGGTGATTTCACCACCACAGTTAAAAAAAAAAAGCAAATATGCCGAAGCATTGGGGCAGCAGGGGCGGAGGAGCGATTTTGCTCCTAATGCCGCGTACATACGGTCGAAATTCCGATGGAGGCTTGCCCATGGAAAAGTCCGACCATGTGTGTGCGGCATAACTTTTTTGCGGGAGGATGCCCCCATGCTTCGGCATATATAAATGGTGCATGTATGCCCATCATTGGAAGTGGGTGGATGAAGGGCAGTATTCTAATGGTGGGCATACCCACCGATCAATCTCTTTTTTCGTTCAGCCAACTGGCTGCATGAAAAAAAAAGATTACAATACATGTCCAACAAGGACCAGCAACGTACTGGTATGTTGCTGGACTTTGAATGTTTATACCAGAATGATGCCTGCGGGTTTAGGTATCATCTTGGTATCATTCTTTTCAGCCTGCGGCCGGCTTTCATGTAAAAGCAATCCTAGCAGCTAATTAGCCTCTGGACTGCTTTTACAAGCAGTGGGACGGAATGCCCCCCCTCGGATATAAAAAGCGCCATTGGGAAATTGGGAAAGCATTTTATCACACCGATCTTGGTGTGGTCAGATGCTTTGAGGGCAGAGGAAAAATCTAGGGTCTAGAAGACCCCAGTTTTTTCAAAAAAAGAGTACCTGTCACTACCTATTGCTATCATAGGGGATATTTACATTCCCTGAGATAACAATAAAAATGATAAAAAAAAAAAATACTTGGAAGGAACAATTTAAAAATAAAATAAAAAAGCAAAATTAATAATAAAAAAAAAAGAAAAAAAAAAAGCACCCCTGTCCTGCCCTGCTCTTGCCCAATGGCGAACGCAAGCGTCGGTCTGGCGTCATATGTAAACAGCAATTGCACCATGCATGTGAGGTATCACCGCAAAGGTCAGATCGAGGGCAATCATTTTAGCAGTAGACCTCCTCTGTAAATCTACTGGGGTAACCTGTAAAGGCTTTTAAAGGCTTTTAAAAATGTATGTAGTTTGTCACCAATTTTAAAGCATGTCGTGTTTGGTATCTATGTACTCAGCCTAAGATCATCTTTTTTATTTCATCAAACATTTGGGCAATATAGTGTGTTTTAGTGCATTAAAATTAAAAAAGTGTATTTTTTAACCCAAAAAATGCGTTTGAAAAATCGCTGCGCAAATACTGTGTAGAAAAAAAAAATGCAACACCCACCATTTTAATCTGTAGGGCCTTTGCTTTAAAAATATATATAATGTTTGGGGGTTCAACATAATTTTCTTGCAAAAAAAAATATGTTTTCATGTAAACAAAAAGTGTCAAAAAGGGCTTTGTCTTCAAGTGGTTAGAAGAGTGGATGTAAGCTTCCTAATGTTGTGTATAAAATGCCAGAACAGTTCAAAACCCCCCCAAATGACCCCATTTTGGAAAGTAGACACCCCAAGCTATATACTGAGAGGCATGTCGAGTCCATGGAATATTTTATATGTTGACACAAGTTGCGGAAAAACGACAATTTTTTTTTTTTTTTTTTGCACAAAGTTGTCACTAAATGATATATTGCTCAAACATGCCATGGGCATATGTGGAATTACACCCCAAAATACATTCTGTTGCTTCTCTTGAGTACGGGGATACCACATGTGTGAGACTTTTTGGGAGCCTAGCCACGTACGGGACCCCAAAAACCAAGCACCGCCTTCAGGCTTTCTAAGGGTGTAAATTTTTGATTTCACTTCTCACTGCCTATCACAGTTTCGGAGGCCATGGAATGCCCAGATAGCACAAACCCCCCCCCCAAATGACCCCATTTTGGAAAGTAGACACCCCAAGCTATTTGCTGAGAGGTATTGTGAGTATTTTGCAGATCTCGCTTTTTGTCACAAAGTTTTGAAAATTGAAAAAAAAAAAATATATATATATATATATATTTTCTTTCTTCATTTTCAAAAACAAATGAGAGCTGTAAAATACTCGCCATTCCTCTCAGCAAATAGCTTGGGGTGTCTATATTCCAAAATGGGGTCATTTGGGGGGGTTTTGTGCGATTTTGGCATTTTATGGCCTTCGAAACTGTGATAGGTAGTGAGGAGTGAAATCAAAAATTTGTGCCTAGAAATCCTGAAGGCGGTGCTTGGTTTTCGGGGTCCCGTACGCGGCTAGGCTCCCAAAAAGTCCCACACATGTGGTATCCCCGTACTCAGGAGAAGCAGAAAAATCTATTTTGGGGTGTAATTCCACATATAACCATGGCATGTGTGAGCAATATATCATTTAGTGACAACTTTTTGTAATTTTTATTTTTTTTTGTCATTATTCAATCACTTGGGACAAAAAAATATATTCAATGGGCTCAACAGGCCTCTCAGCAATTTCCTTGGGGTGTCTACTTTCTAAAATGGGGTCATTTGGGGGGGTTTTGTGCTATTTTGGCATTTTATGGCCTTCGAAACTGTGATAGGTAGTGAGGAGTGAAATCAAAAATTTGCGCCCTTAGAAATCCTGAAGGCGGTGCTTGGTTTCCGGGGTCCCGTACGCGGCTAGGCTCCCAAAAAGTCCCACACATGTGGTATCCCCGTACTCAGGAGAAGCAGCAAAATGTATTTTGGGGTGAAATTCCACATATAACCATGGCATGTGTGAGCAATATATCATTTAGTGACAACTTTTTGTAATTTTTTTTATTTTTTTGGTCATTATTCAATCACTTGGGACAAAAAAAATAAAAATTCAATGGGCTCAACATGCCTCTCAGCAATTTCCTTGGGGTGTCTACTTTCCAAAATGGGGTCATTTGGGGGGGGTTTGTACTGCCCTGTCATTTTAGCACCTCAAGAAATGAGATAGGCAGTCATAAATTTAAAGCTGTGTAAATTTCAGAAAATGTACCCTAGTTTGTAAACTCTATAACTTTTGCGCAAACCAATAAATATACGCTTATTGACATTTTTTTTACTAAAAACATGTGGCTGAATACATTTTGGCCTAAATGTATGACTACAATTGAGTTTATTCGATTTTTCTTATAACAAAAAGTAGAAAATATCATTTTTTTTCAAAATTTTTGGTCTTTTTCCGTTTATATCGCAAAAAATAAAAATCGCAGAGGCAATCAAATACCATTAAAAGAAAGCTCTATTTGTGGGAAGAAAAGGACGCAAATTTCGTTTGGGTACAACATTGCATGTCCGCACAATTTACAGTTAAAGCAGCGCAGTGCAAAATTCTAAATTCACCTCTGGTCCTTTAGCTACCAAATGGTCCGGGGCTTAAGTGGTTAAGGTACCAAAGGACTAAAATTTTATGCACAACATATAAAAAGTTATAACAACATTTAAAAAAAACATACGGTTTTATATGTTGTAAATAAAATAGTATATTTTTAATATATGAGTGGGGATTCCTTGGGCACCTTAAAAGTCCATTCCAACCAGTACTGGTAGCAGAGCTTAGTGATTGTGGTAAAGCTCTGCTGACTTCCACAATCCAAACATATGCAAGAAAAAAAATCAGTTTTTTATTTTCTTTACATTTGATTGAGTATTATGTACTAATTTATCAGCCCACCTCAATGTTTTGTCTCTAACAAAGTTTTCCTTTGCTGCTCCTCTAATATTAAGTATCTCACAGAGCATGGAACACTGTAAATTGTTTAAGTAACTATATGGTAAATAAAATAGCATTTTCAATGTGTTTTAACAAGAGGAATCTGGTCCTAGAAAAGATAAGCATTAGGAATTGAAAAGTGTCAGTGGTCAAATCTACCCATTGTAAATAGTAGAATCTCCTCTGGTAATGAAGATGTGGAAACAGTCTCAGTGTCTATAGGATGCTGCAAATTTAAATGATCTCTCTTGCATTTGAATCTCTTCAGATTTGGCAACAATGTTATTTTCAGGCACTAAATTGCATGAAAACCATTGTAGAGGTACCACAATCAGGGATGAGCCGAACACCCCCCTGTTCGGTTCGCACCAGAACCTGCGAACAGACAAAATGTTCGTGTAAACTTTAGAACCCTATTAAATACAATGGACTCGAACGTTCGAAATCTAAAGTGTTAATTATAAAGGCTAATATGCAAGTTATTGTCCTAAAAAGTGTTTGGGGACCTGGGTCCTGCCCCGGGGACATGTATCAATGCAAAAAGAAGTTTTAAAAACGGCCGTTTTTTCGGGAGCAGTGATTTTAATAATGCTTAAAATGAAAAAATAAAAGTGAAATATTCCTTTAAATTTCGTACCTGGGGGGTGTGTATGATATGCATGTAAAGTGGCGCATGTTTCCCGTGCTTAGAACTGTCCCTGCAAAAAATGTCATTTTTGAAAGAAAAAAAAATGCATTTAAAACTGACTCGCGGCTATTAATGAATTGTCGGCTCCCAGCAATACATACAAAAGTCATTGAGAAAAAAAAAAAAAAAAGCGTGGGGGTTCCCCAGAATTCAATTACCAGGCCCTTCAGATCTGGCATGGATTTTAAGGGGAACTCCACCCCAAGTTTAAAAAAAAAATGGCGTGGAGTCCCCCTAAAAATCCATACCAGACCCCTTATCCGAGCACGCAACCTGGCCGGCCGCAGGGGAAAAGGGGGGGACGAGAGAGCGGCCCCCCCTCCCTCCTGAACCGTACCAAGCCACATGCCCTCAACATGGGGAGGATGTCCCCATGTTGATGGGGACAAGGGCCTCATCCCCACAACCCTTGCCCGGTGGTTGTGGGGGTCTGCGGGCGGGGGGCTTATCGGAATCTGGAAGACCCCTTTAACAAAGGGGACCCCCAGATCCCGCCCCCCCCTATGTGAATTGGTAACGGGTACATTGTACCCCTACCATTTCACGAAGAAAGCGTAAAAAAAATGTTTAAAAAAACACACAAACACCTTGAAAAAGTCCTTTATTTAAAAAAATAAATAAATAAACATTCCAGCGGTGAAATCCAGTGTCCCGCGGCGATCCCGATGTCCAGCGCTGTCCTTCATTGGTTGTGCCTGAGCGGACCTGATGGGGAACTCCCTCTCAGTATTTTAAATGTATAGACCCGCCCCTTCTAAAGTTCCCCATCAGGTCCGCTCAGCGGACGAGATGCGGAACATGAGAAGGGGCGGGTCTATACATGTATTACCAAAGTGAGAGCAGTTCCCCATCAGGTCCGCCCCCTCGGTATGTCAGACCCGCCTACGTCATTGGCTTGAGCGGGGAACTTCCTTCACTATGTAAATTTAAATTTACATAGTGAAGGAAGTTCCCCGCTCAAGCCAATGACGTAGGCGGGTCTGACATACCGAGGAGGCGGACCTGATGGGGAACTGCTCTCACTTTGGTAATACATGTATAGACCCGCCCCTTCTCATGTTCCGCATCTGGTCCGCTGAGCGGACCTGATGGGGAACTTTAGAAGGGGCGGGTCTATACATTTAAAATACTGAGAGGGAGTTCCCCATCAGGTCCGCTCAGGCACAACCAATGACGGACAGCGCTGGACATCGGGATCGCCGCGGGACACTGGATTTCACCGCTGGAATGTTTTTTTTTTTTTTTTTTAAATAAAGGACTTTTTCAAGGTGTTTGTGTGTTTTTTTAAACATTTTTTTACGCTTTCTTCGTGAAATGGTAGGGGTACAATGTACCCCTTACCAATTCACATAGGGGGGGGGGCGGGATCTGGGGGTCCTCTTTGTTAAAGGGGTCTTCCAGATTCCGATAAGCCCCCCGCCCGCAGACCCCCACAACCACCGGGCAAGGGTTGTGGGGATGAGGCCCTTGTCCCCATAAACATGGGGACATCCTCCCCATGTTGAGGGCATGTGGCTTGGTACGGTTCAGGAGGGAGGGGGGGCCGCTCTCTCGTCCCCCCCTTTTCCCCTGCGGCCGGCCAGGTTGCGTGCTCGGATAAGGGGTCTGGTATGGATTTTTAGGGGGACTCCACGCCATTTTTTTTTTAATTTGGGGTGGAGTTCCCCTTAAAATCCATGCCAGATCTGAAGGGCCTGGAATGGATATTTGGGGGAACCCCACGTCAATTTTTTTTTATTTGCGGCGGGGTTCCCCTTAATATCCATTCCAGACCTGAAGGGCCTGGTAATTGAATTCTGGGGAACCCCCACGCTTTTTTTTTTTTTTTTATCAATGACTTTTGTATGTATTGCCGGGAGCCGACAATTCATTAATAGCCGCGAGTCAGTTTTAAATGCATTTTTTTCTTTCAAAAATGACACTTTTTGCAGGGACAGTTCTAAGCACGGGAAACATGCGCCACTTTACATGCATATCATACACACCCCCCAGGTACGAAATTTAAAGGAATATTTCACTTTTATTTTTTCATTTTAAGCATTATTAAAATCACTGCTCCCGAAAAAACGGCCGTTTTTAAAACTTCTTTTTGCATTGATACATGTCCCCTGGGGCAGGACCCGGGTCCCCAAACACTTTTTAGGACAATAACTTGCATATAAGCCTTTATAATTAGCACTTTAGATTTCTCCCATAGATTTTTCGAATTTGCCGCGAACACCCCAATTTGTTCGCTGTTCGGCGAACGGGCGAACAGGCAATGTTCGAGTCGAACATGAGTTCGACTCGAACTCGAAGCTCATCCCTAACCACAATGGCATTGAAGCTCCAGTGAGCATTCTCTTACCTATAAACGCAAAAAAAGACGGAAAAATGTATAGATTTTTTCCCTAATTATGAATTATTTTAAAGTGCATAATATTAGGACCCTTGTGTCTGATCTGTTATGTTCTTCATGCTTATTTATTGGATATCTCACTGCAATAGTGATATGTGTGTGTGTGTGTGTGTTTTATATGCACATTTTAAAGAAAGAATTAGAATAGTGGTAGTAGACAGTGGTGATAAAAAATTAAGCTGAGAGTCTCAATTGTTTTTTAATCTGAGTTAAAATCCAATCAAGTCGCTAACCTTAGCAACCAGTGAGACGTTACAGTTACACAATTAGGGATAAAAAGGTATGGCATGCTCTCACAGAGTAAAAAATAGATAACCTTTATCAAAAGAAATTGCAAAACAAATCACATTAATTTCCATCCATGAGAAAATAAATAATATATGTTTTACTAATTAGGAAATTTCATTTAAAAGCAAACCATTTATGCTTTTAGGTTGAAAAATATATATATATACTTAAATTTAGCTGTTAAATGGCGATTGTAAATGATTATTATGAAGCATTGTTTTTTTTTTTTTTATATTTCACAACTAGAAGAGTTGTATGTCGGGAAGATGTATATTCAGTACTTCTATTACCATAGGGGTGAGGCAGAAGAAAGCATTGGCCTGCCCCTTAAGGGTTAGTAAGAGAGGCAGTGGTCAGACCCACACCAAAAGAGAAAGTGTGGCAGTCCAACAGAGAGGTAATGTACTGTAAATAGAAATGTCAAAGTGCCACATGAATGCATGCGCTGTGCAATGACATCATCATGCTTGCACACGTATCAAGATGATGCAAGAAGGTGGAGCTTGACTTATCAATAGATGTCGTCCCATGTAGGTAGTGAGTTTCACTTTATGTTGTCACATTACACAATAATATACCCATGACCAGGGGCGGACTGACCCATCGGGCCCTCGGGCACCACCCAAGGGCCCAGGGATGTTAGGGGGGCCCATGAGAGGCTCTGAATCACATGCAGTCTAGCAGGGAAGTGGCTATAATAACACCGCTCACAGCGCGCTGCTCCCCACCGACCCCTCCTTCCCTCCCGTCCACCCCAGGTGCTTGTACAGCATATGACATCACCTCGGACAGACAAGAAGAAAGTAGGGGCTTCGGGGAGCAGTGCTGTGAATGGTGTTATCAATACATGCATTGGGTGAAGTCTGGGGGGCACCATGGCCGCCATCGTGGGGGGAGGAGTGGGTGACGCGTGGACCACAGGACCACAATGAGGGCCCATGCCATGATACTCTCCCGGTTCCCCCCCACGGTGTCCCCCCGTGTGCTCCACCCCCCACGGTGTCCCCCTCTGTCCTTCACCCCCCACAGTGACCCCCTGTGTCCACCACCCCCCACAGTGACTCCCTGTTTCCTCCACCCCCCACATTGACCCCCTGAGTCCTCTACCTCCCACTGTGTCCCCCTGTGTCCTCCACCCCCCACGGTGTCGACCTGTGTCCTCCACCCCCCACAGTGACCCCCTGTGTCCTCCACCCCCCCACAGTGCCATGTGCCCTACTATGTGCCCAGTGATGAGCCCATAACATGCCCTGCTTTGCCACCCCCCTGTAATGTGCACTATTGTGCCCCATAATGTGCCCTGCTGCTCCCCAAGTAGTGTGCGTGCAATATGCAGGTGGGGCTTTGTGACTTGAGTGTGGGCGGGGACACAGGGGGCCCCATGATCCTCAATTGCCCGGGTGCCCCATGAGTTGTCAGTCTGCCCCTGCCCATGACAAAACCATGTAAAGGAGGAAACATGTAGGCTAACCACTACTAATATTGTGGGGTTTTTTGGGCCACTACCACTTAAATGGAGAAAAAAAGTATTATGTGTTATTGTTTGTTGAATAATAGAAAAGATAAAAAGATATAATGCCAGAAAGAGCTAACAGCCAGTAATAGAAAGGAAGGATGAAAAAGTGAGGGAAAGCGAAAGAAAACTAAGGAGATGAAAAAAATATAACTAGCCAAGAGTATTATAGTTCGGCCTAAGGAGAAAAGTAAAATATAAGCAATATATACCAAGCTAGAGGCCTGTAGAAGGAGCCGAATGCTCCGAGCGCATAGCCTTGTTGTTTTACCACTCTACTGTGATCTCCAACCTCTGATCCTTATACTGACATGATATCTGTGGAGCGCTGGTCCAGCGCGACTTCCTGGATTTCTCGAGGCTCCAGGAACTGTCTCTATCCTTGCCAAGCAGCTGGAAACGTATTACCCACAACCTCACAGGAAGTATAAGGGTGATCCCTCCTTAAGTTTTTTTGATCCCTCTTTATGTAATAAACTAGCTGGGATACTATGCTTAGTTGGGCAGAGACACCATTAAAAAAACAAGTGTTAAAGTTCTACAAAGTTTTTATTAATGTGTTTTCGCATACCACTGACACATGTTCCTCTTGTTGCTTGTAATATAGGAAAAACTCCTCAGATGTCTCAGATAGCAATAAACCCCTGCCTGGGGATCTAATTATTCCCCACTCTATCCTATCTTAAAAGGGGGGGAAAATAGCTGCAGTTAGGTTTTGTGTTTTATGCCAGATCAGCATTTCTGTCTTAGAGAAGTAAAACAATTTACTTTTTTTTTACGGTAACGAAAACCAAAGATCACATATGACCATTAGGGATGAGCCGAACACCCCCCGGTTCGGTTTGCACCAGAACCTGCAAACGGACCGAAAGTTCGCGCAAACTTTAGAACCCTGTTAAAGTCTATGGGACTCGAACGTTCGGAATCAAAAGTGCTAATTTTAAAGGTTAATATGCAAGTTATTGTCCTAAAAAGGGTTTGGGGACCCGGGTCCTGCCCCAGGGGACATGTATCAATGCAAAAAAAAGTTTTAAAAACTGCCGTTTTAATGATGCTTAAAGTGAAAAAAAAAAAGCAAAATATTCCTTTAAATATCGTACCTGGGAGGTGTCTAAAGTATACCTGTGAAGTGGCACGTGTTTCCCGTGTTTAGAACTGTTCCTGCACAAAATGACATTTCTAAATGAAACAAAGTCATTTAAAACTGCTTTCGGCTTTAATGTAATGTCTGGTTCCGGCAATATGGAGGAAAATCATTGAGAAAAATGGCATGCCCCCCCCCCCAGCCCATTACCAGCCCATTTGGGTCTTGTATTGATATAAGGGGAACCCCGCACCCAAATTAAAAAAAGGAAAGGCGTGGGGCCCCCAGGCCCTATAAACTCTGAACAGCAGTATACAGGCGGTGCAAACAAGACAGGGACTGTAGGTTTGTTGTTACGTAGAATCTGTTTGTAATTTTGAACTGGTACATTTTTAAAGTGTAGCTCCAGCCAAAAAATAAATTTTTAAGCTTTTTGGAAAACATAGGGAAGGGTTATCACCCCTGTAACATTTGTTTTGCTGTCTGTGCACCTCTTCAGAAGATTTCACCTTTCTGTCCCAATGACAAATGTTTTTTGAAAATTTGGGGTTTTTAGTGAAACAAGAATTGGTCATAAAGCATCAGTGGAGAGGAGACACGTTTTTCCCATATTAACTCTTACAGGAGAGAATTTCCCTTACTAAGGGTAGATTTCCTCTCACTTCCTGTTGTCTCCTTCCGTTTGCAAGTAGGAGTCATTTGTAAGTTGGATGTTTGAAAGTAGGGGCCTCCTGTATATACTCTGCAGAAATTTGGGCCTTAGGTGTTGGTGTTGCCACAACACTGTAAGCCCTCACAGTTACTCTTGGTGGGCGCTGGAATGCTCTGCTGTGAACTATTATATCAAGAATTGTAATTACATGCCATTGTTGAACAGTGGTAGAAAAATTGGGCCTTTGGTGGTGGTGCTGGTGCCACAACACTGTAAGTCCTCACAGTTACTCTTGGTGGGCGCATGAATGGGCCCTGCTGTGAAATATTATATTAAGAATAGTAATTACATGCACCTGTTAAACAGGGGCAGAAAAATTAGGCCTTTGGTGGTGTTGTTGCCACAACACTGCAAGCCCTCACAGTTACTCTAGGTGGGCGCAGGAATGGGCCCTGCTGTGAAATATTAGATCAAGAATTGTAATTACATGTAGGCCGATGGAACTTGAAGATTCAATGACCCATAGGAAGATATCACAGCATATAAGGACAGCAATTCGGTTGAAAAACGTCCAATGGAGTATTATGAGTGTTAACACCCAAACAGCTATTTATTTAAAAGAAAAGGTTTACACTCACATTTAGTAGGTATTTAAAAGCTCTTAATAAAAGACAGTGGCATCAGTATTCCTTCCCAATGTGTTTTGTTCCATTGAACATCATTGAACCACCCCAGATGATGTTCAATGAAACGAAACGTGTCGGGAGGGAATACTGATGCCACTGTCTTTAATTAAGCGCTTTTAAATACCTACTAAATGTGTGTGTAAACCTTTTCTTTTAAATAAATAGCTGTAATTACTTTGCAGTATTACGCTATGTGCGCCCCTGTTTTCATATTACCATCTATGTGTTTGGGTCTTAACACTCATAATACTCCATTGGAAATTTTTCAACCGAATTGCTGTCCTTATAAGCTGTGATATCTTCCTATGGGTCATTGAATCTTCAAGTTCCATCGGCCTACATGTTTTTATTGCTGTGATTCTGGTATTGTTCCTGCTGTGACATCCTCCCAAGCTTGACTGACTCAGTGGGTGTACATTCATCTGGGTTCAGTCTTTCCGGTAAGCCTGACGGTGGTGGATCTTATAGCAAAATTCCTCTATCTTAAACACTGATACACTGTGATGTCACTCACTTTTTGGATTTCATTATAGACTTTTAATTCACATGTGTGATAAATGATTGTGTTTATTTTCATTTATTGTATAATATCAGTCATCTGATTATTCGTCACTTCTAGCGCTGCACGTTTCTTCTTTTTTTCTGTTTATTGCAAATTTTGATCTTTTTGCTGTGTCAGCTGCTTTCATTTTAAGGGATAGCACAGTATTGTTGTCCATATTTTAATTACATGTCCCTGTTGAACAGGGGCATAAAAATTGGGCCTTAGGCACTGGTGCCACAACACTGAAACCCCCTCACAGATACTCTAGTTGGAGCGCAGGAATGAGCCCTGCTGCAAAGTATTGCATCAAAAATTGTAATTACACGCCCCTGTTAACCAGGGGCAGAAAAATTGGGCCTTATGCACTGGTGCTGGTGCCACAACACTGCAGCCCCTCACAGATACTCTAGTTGGAGTGCAGGAATGAGCCCTGCTGCAAAGTATTTCATAAATTTTTTTAATTACACGCCCCTGTTAAACAGGCGCACCCTGTGATCCGTTACAAAGCCTCCAGCAGCACTGAATGTGCGTTCCAAAAGAACGCTGGATGCAGGACAGGCCAGTAGCTCAATTGCATACTGTGCAAGCTCTGGCCAGTGATCCAACCTCAAGACCCAGTAACCCTGAGGATTTTCGGTGGGAAAGGTGTCCAAGTCTGATCTTGCCCCTACGTATTCCTGCACCATGTAAAACAGACGCTGGCGATGGTTGCTGGAACCGATCATACCTTGGGGCTGCGGATAAAAAAAATTCTGAATGCAGCAACACGTTGTCCAGGACGAGGAATTTGTAACCTCCCAGTCTCTGGGAACGCGTTGCACAGATTTTTCTGCAAGGCCTCCTGAAGATGTTTCATCCTCTGCTCCCTCTGCGACGGCAAGATAAAGTCCGCAGCCTTACCCTTGTAATGTGGATCAAGGAGGGTTGCCAGCCAGTAATGATCCCTCTCCTTAATAGCACGAATACGAGGAACCTTGCGCAGGCTTTGCAGGATCAGGGAGGCCATGCAGCGTAGGTTTGCTGAGGCATTCGGTACGGAGTCCTCTGGGTCACTCAGGATGACATGATCTGCAGCCACCTCCTCCCAGCCACGTACAAGTCCATGGGTTTCTTGGGACTGTAATTGATCCCTTGAAGACTGCTGCTGATGCTGAGTGCCAGCCTCCACCTCTATGCTGACACAATCCTCCTCCTCGTCCTCTTCCTGTGTGATAGGCGGGCCAGCAGGAACACTGTCTGGATAAAGGGGGCCTTGAGAGGTAAGGAAGTCCTCCTCTTCCTCCCTCTGTTCTGCCTCAAGTGCACTGTCCTTTATTCCACGCAGCGTGTGCTCCAACAGGTGGACAAGAGGGACATGCACTGTCAATGCTCACCATACTCGTGGCCTGCTCAAATGGTGACAGGACAGTGCATGCATCCCTGATCATGACCCACTGGCGTGGCGTGGCAAAAAAAAAACAAGCTCTCCTGACCCTGTCCTGGTACCATATTGAAACAGGTACTCATTGATGGCCCTCTGCTGCGTGCGCAGACGCTGCAGCATGGCCAACGTTGAGTTTCACCTGGTGGGCATGTCACAGATTAGGCGGTCCTTGGGCAGGTTGTATTCCTTTTGGAGGTCAGCCAGCCAAGCACTGGCATTATATGACCAGCGGAAATACACACAGAGTTTCCTGGCCTGCTTCAGGACCTACTGTAAGCCCGGGTACCTGCCCGAGAACCGCTGCACCACCAAGTTAAGGACGTGAGCCAAACAGGGCACATGGGTCAGGTGTTCCTGTCGGAGGGCGGAGAGGAGGTTGGTGCCATTGTTGCAAACCACCATTCCTGGCTTAAGCTGGCGTGGCATCAACCACCTCTGAGCCTGCCCCTAGAGAGCTGACAGAATCTCTGCCCCAGTGTGGCTCCTGTCCCCCAAGCACACCAGCTCAAGCACCACATGGCATCTTTTTGCCTGCGTACTTGCGTAGCCCCTTGAACACCTACGGAGCACCGCTGGTTCCGAGAACAAAGCACAGGAAGAGGCCAATGTGCCGTGAAAGATAGGTAACATCCCTGTTCATGCCTGCTGGACCATGAGTCAGCGGTAATATGCACCTTACCACTGACCGCCCTGTCCAGCGAGGCCAAGACATTGCCTTCCACATGCCGGTAGAGTGCCAGAATCGCCTTCCGTGAGAAAAAGTGGTGTTTTGGAACCTGCCACTGAGGAACCGCACATTTCACAAACTCACGGAAGGGGGCAGAGTCTACCAACTGAAAAGGCAGCAGTTGAAGTGCTAGCAATTCAACCAAGCTAACATTCAACCGCTGGGCATGTGAATGGCTGGGAGCGAACTTCTTTCGGCGGGGCAGCAGCTGGGGCAGGGAAATTTGCCTGGTACAATCTGACGTCGGTGTACCGATAGCAGATTGCCCGCAAGTACTTGGCTGTGACACACCTAATTCTACACCTTCATTCCTCTCAGTGCAGGTTTCAGAGAGGACTGGAGGTATAGTGGGGTTGGAGATCCCAGCTGATGAAGAGCAAGGAGAGGTACGCTTTGTTCTTTGGTGTGGGTCTTTTAGGTACGCTTGCCAACGAACTGCATGGCATGTCTGGTCAAGCATGTGGTGCCCAAGAAGGTGATGTTTTGGCCACGTGAGATACGCTTGAGACATATGTTGCAAATAGCAGCAGTGCGATCTGATGTACTTGTCTCAAAAAAGGCCCACACCAAAGAACTTTTGGAATAACGCACAGAGACAGCAGTGCCCTGCACATGCAGAGCTCTGCGGTGTGATGCAGTCGGTGTGCTGCCCTTAAGCTGGCCACTGGAGGGGATCCTGCCTCATTGGAGATGTGCCTACTCCTCCTCCTCCTCCTCTCTCCTACGTGGAGTCAGTGACCTCATCATCCCCTCCCTCCTCATCACTGTAGCAAACCTGGCAGTATGCTGCAGCTGGGGGAACATGACTGCCAGATTGCTGTCCTTCCTGGGCACCCCCTCTCTCTGGGCTCACGTTACTGCCTTCCCCTAGCTGGGTACCATCATCGGAGCCTCCAAAACGCTGGGAATCCTCCTGGAGCATGTACCCAACACTGTGGTCAAACAGTTCAGGGGACTCCTCAGGAGGACATGGCGGGGCTAGGGAAGGAGTGACTGATGCCATTGAGCCGAGGGAAGAGGCCGTGTTGGCAGCTTCTTTGCCAGACAAAGTACTCTGAGCCTGGGTGAGAGAGGATGAGGAGGATGAGGACGGCTTGGTCATCCACTCTACCAAGTCTTCGGCATGTTGCGGCACAACACGGTCCGCTGACGAAAAAAGGACAAGCGTGTCCCATGGCCACGTGCTGATGAGGATGCACCGTGTCCACGACCAGCACTGTTGCCTCTAGACACAGAGCCTGCTTGCCCTCTTTTATTGGCTTGTGACTGTCTGCCTCTCCTTGTTGGCCTTCCAGACATACTAATGGCCTGCAGTGAGATGTAGCTGCACAAATCTGGGTTGTATATATATATACTGATTATACTGCAGCTAGCAGAATCAACTGCCTGCCTGTAGTATTATTAGTATGAGTACACCAGCAATTGTCTTCAGGTAGCTTTAGGTGCACACTGTGCAAAGAAAACAGTACACTAACTGTAAATAATGCAGCTGCCTGCCTGTGGTATTAATAGGATCAGAAGAGCACCAGCAATTGTCTTCAGGTAGCTTTAGGTGCACACTGTGCATAGGACACAGTACACTAACTGTAAATACTGCAGCTAGCACAATCACCTGCCTGCCTGTCAGTATGTTATGAAGAGAATAACAGGAACGGATCTAGCTAAACTGAATACAGTGTATATATATGTATATATATATATATATATATATATATATATATATATATACACACAACACCTAGGATGCATATATATCCTCTACACCAGGGATATGCAATTAGCGGACCTCCAGCTGTTGCAAAACTACAAGTCCCATCATGCCTCTGCCTCTGGGTGTCATGCTTGTGGGTCTCAGAGTCTTGCTATGCCTCATGGAACTTGTAGTTCTGCAACAGCTGGAGGTCCGCTAATTGCATATCCCCGCTCTACACACTGTAACTGCAGCTAACTGACTCTCCTGCCTGCTTTATCTAATTTAAATCAAATTACACCGTCTCTCTGTCTATCTCTCTCTGCCGCCGCAGCACACTACACAAGGCCGCCACGCAGGCGGCTTTATATAGTGTGGGGCGTGTACTAAACCCCCTGTGCATAATTTGCCAAAGCCACCCTGCTTTGGCCAATTATGGCTCTCTGTACAGACAGCGCTGTGATTGGCCAAGCATGCGGGTCATAGTGCATGCTTGGCCAATCATCAACCAGCAATGCACTGCAATGCCGCAGTGAATTATGGGCCATGGCGCGCCACTCGAATTTGGCGCGAACGGCCCATAATGTTCGAAATTCGGTGAACAACCGAACAGGCGATGTTCGAGTCGAACATGAGTTCGACTCGAACTCGAAGCTCATCCCTAATGACCATAGACATTAACTCATCTAGTCTTGCTTGCATGTCAGTATGGTAGACAACTGATATATCTGTGGACTTCCACAGATGACACACCACTTAAAAAAGCACATAATAGACTAATATATGGCAAAAGCCTATTTGATTAATTGGGCAATAATCCCAATGTCTATCACCCTTGCTTCTACTGCAGGCAAACTTGGACAATAGTTTTTTAGAAGAAACATTTGATTGGTCCGTCTGGAAATTCCTTAACAATTTTATTACTTCATTGAGAAAAAGGCTATCCCGAGGATGTTTATACAGTATATAGGCATGCACCTTCAGGCAATACAAGCACACCTATGTAGGCACCAGTCTGTAAAAATAATTGTTTTTTACATTGCAAATACATATCTATCAGGCATTGTTTACTGGTTCACATTTTGCTTCACTTTAACTCACTGCTATGGCATTGTTTGATAACTAATGCATGATTTGCGGTGTGGTTTATTAGCAAGGACAGAGTTCATATAATTCCTAACACTATTGTCACTGAGCAATAAGGGAGTTATAAAACACTATGTTTGAAATTTTATAAATAAAATAAAATAAAATATAAACAGCATTTCCCTTTAAGACAACCATTACTTCTTAGCCAAACTACAATGCTCTGTAATATACCGTAGCTTTATGCTGTGAAACAATTCATGTTACGCTGTGAACTAAACAACATAACGCTTACAATTTTTCATCCAATTATACAAGCCCTCAGAGATGATCTAAGTGAACTCAATGGTTCAATTGAACACAAAATGACTCCTACTTAATTGGCCTGGACAAACTGTTTTTTATTACAAAGCTTGGCTATTCAGGGAAGCATTGTAGCACAATAATGTATTTTTTGTCAATATCAGCGTAGGTCATACTCTCCTACCGCTTCTCCAAACAATATAAACTAGAGCCAAAGCCAGAGAAGAACAGGGGAAAAATACACTAAACCAACATGAAAACTAGAAATAATTAAGCTGAAAAACTGCAAATGTAATAGTTTTAATTTAGATAAAAATAATCTAACTATAAGTATTACAAGTTGCTTTTCTTTTCGTTTTTTTTTTACAAAATATAGAAATATAAAATAATACTAAAAATATTACACATATAACAGGAATATAAAAAAAAGCTGTTGAGAGTGAGTAATGAAAATTTGATCCGCTGAAGGTTTGACTCTAAAATCCTCACCATGGCTCATTCACTCTTCAAATAAAAAATAAAAAATCCTCTAATTTATTATTTTTTATTTTATTTATTATTATTCATTTATTAGAGTCAGGGCAACAGAATGGATTTTAATTGTTCATGGTCAGAGAACCGTAGAGTGCTGGAATAGCAGTAGTAGGTGACAATTATGTATGCATGTGTAAAAAAAGTATGCTACACAGATATGTTCCAATTTGCTGAATCTTGCCAGATGACATAGAAGTAGTGGCTATCAAAAACAATAGCTTTAGATGCTGGTGGCAATGACAGCATTGGTGGAGGTCAGTGACAGCCAATGGCAGTGTTAGCATCAAGTTTGAAGGAAAAAGACAAATCATTATTGCCACTGGCATCACTAATGCACCCCCCCCCCCAAAAAAAAAAAAAAAGCAGGGAACCTTCCCTCGCTCTTCTTATCTGCTTTATCAACATTGTTTTTATTCTGCATTATGTAGTCTCTTCATCATGATCCCTACTCTATCACCACCCCAAATACATTTCCCATTTCTTATCTTTCCTTTAATTATCAATTTCACCATTATCAGCCTCATAAAACAAACCATAAAGCAAAACCTCATTAATTTTGATTCGTTTGTGGCTCTATCTCTCAAACCAGTGCCCTCCCACAGGTCTACAACATTACAGATCTATTGGGGGTTATTTACTAAAACTGGAGCGTGCAAAATATGGTGTAACTCTGCATAGAAACCAATCAGCTTTCAGGTTTTATTTTTAGAATACTGAGTTTTGAAAAAGATTGACAACAGCAAGACCTGTTGTAAAAACAAACCTAATTCTTTTCTCCACATAATGCCAATTTTAGTGCACTAAATTTTGAAACCTTTTTTGAGGGATAAAATAGCAATGTCCTAGTAAAATTAGGACTACATTTTCAGTAGAAATGGCAACTTTTATTACACTGTGATATAAAAACAAGGCTTCTTTATTCAATACCACCTCTATTTTAATGACTAAATGTCACTCTTTGTCACAATTTTGGTAACAGTTTTGTCAGCTCTTGAAACTGAAACAACAACTTCTTTCATGTAAAATCACCTCTTTTGAAGTTTTGAAGGAAATTACAAGTTTCTTATGCCTAAAACAGTAAGATCTTTAATAACAGATAACCTCAACTTGTTTTTACTTTGATTATATTTAGTTTTAAAATAAATTGTCAGCTCCTGGGATTATACAGCATTTAGTAAAAATTTGAAGTTTGAAAAGAACTTTCATTATGCCCATAGTCCTCCTGTTATTGTTTTGAGACAATTGTATTTTTTTTTACTTTATGCTTTTTTAAACTACATTTTTATACTGATGATATATAAATGAGCTTTTTAACTATGTACTGTATATGCATCCTCTGTTTTACAAATAAACATTTAATGCGTGACAAAGGATTTGCAGAGCACAATAGGTTAGCAAAGTAGACAGCAACTTATAAGGTATAAAAAACTGCTGTTTTTGTGAACTTTCATGAAAGAAGCACACAGAGTGCCTTAAACTCCACTTGCTGGTTCAAAACCAGAAAGCTAAATATTAATATTGTATGCATATTTTTGTCTTGACTACAATAAAGTAAGAAATTATGAACATGTGCATTCCTTTTAAACAGAAAACTGTTATGAACAAAACCACTGTAAAATACATTTAACCGCTTGCCGACCAGCCGTCGTCATTATACTGCAGCAGGTCGGCTCGTTTCCACGAATTGCCATAGCTGAAAGTCGGTCTCTTTAACAGCTATAGCAGGCGTGGCGGCGTGCGCGCACCCGTTGCTTGGCGGGGGAGCAGAATGCGCGTGGCCGGCGGCCGCAATGTCCACCAGCCACCCGCGATCGCTCCACAGAGAGCCAAAATCAGGATCTGTAAACAAACAGATGCCCATTCTGATAGGGAAGTACAAAGTGATCGTCTGTTCCTAGTGATTAGGAACAGCGATCTCTCTGTACTCCCAGTCAGTCCGCCCCCCCCCAGTTAGAAGCACCTCCCAGAGAACACATTTAACCCCTTGATCGCCCCCTAGTGTTAACCCCTTCCCTGCTAGTGTCATTTATACAGTAATCAGTGCATTTTTATAGCACTGATCACTGTATTAATGTCACTGGTCCCAAAAAAGTGTCAAAAATGTCCGATCTGTCTGTCGCAATGTCGCAGTCCCACTAAAAATCGCTGATCACCACCATTACTAGTAAAAAAATAAACATAATAAAAATGCCATAAATCTATTCAGTATTTTGTAGACGCTATAACTTTTGGGCAAACCAATCAATATAGGCTTTGTCATGGATATGCAGTAGTGTTTGTCTGTCAGCTTACCTTCCTTCCCATGTGTTCATCTTAGAGGCCAGAACCCTTTCACCTGGCTTCCTTTATAATCTCCTCCCAGCCTGACTCCACCCCAGGCCCTATCACAGAACACTATATTAACCTGTGCACTGCAAGCCTGCTTTGCTGATCAGCGTGTTTGTTAGGCATTGTGTGTTTGGGTTCCTGCCTGCCGTGTGCTTCGTCTGTCTCTCTGTTACATATTTGGCTTGTCCCCGACTATCGCTGTCTGCTCGTGACCCTTGACCTTCGGCTCGTTCTCTCGTTATCCTTGTCTGCTTGTGGCCCCTGACCTTCAGCTTGTTATTCGGTTCTCTCATATCTTGTGCTGCTGCTTCCCCTCTTTTCCCCTTATCCTACGGGGCGTGAGCTAGGAAACTCCAGGGGCCGCGACCTGGTCCCAGCCTGCAGCATAACATCCTCACCACTAGAGGCCCTGGAGAAGACCTGCTGGGTCTTAGACTCCGCGCCCTGGGGAATCTTGGCTCTAGCTTCCGTTAGGATCCCGGTTGTGCGCCTCTGGTCCCGCTTTCCACAACCACCCAGTTTCCTATCCGCAGCAGTCAGCCATAGGGTTCACTACCTTGCGGTGCACTCCTGTCCCCCTACGGTGTGCATCTGTCACCTGGCCACAGGTGACCTTGACAGTTTGATCAGCCATGGACCCGGCTGACATCCCAATCCCCGCGGATGATCCATTGCGGGGCATAGTCCACGGACTTGAAACCCAGGAATCGAATCAGACTCAGGTGATGCAATTCCTCCAGGATCTGGCTTCTCGATTCGAGCAGCTTCAGGCCTCCTTGGGAACCCCGAATCCGCAACCTCAAGTACAACCAGCGGTGGTACCTATCGCACCAGTCGCAGCCACACACTCACTAACACTGCCAGCTCCGTTCCGTTTCTCTGGGGACTCCAAGGCCTGCAGAGGGTTCCTTAGCCAATGCACGATTCATTTTGAGCTTCAGCCTCAAAACTTTCTGTCTGATAGGGCAAAGGTAGCCTATATCATTTCCCTCCTCTCCGGTGAAGCTTTAGCCTGGGCAGCCCCTCTGTGGGAACTGAATGATCCAGTGGTTTCTAGCCTGTCTGGCTTCTTGAAACTTTTTCGGAATATCTTTGAAGAACCGGCTCGTGTCTCTTCAGCGGCCAGCGCCCTTCTACATCTCCGCCAAGAGTCTGCTTCAGTGGGAAAGTACGCCCTTAATTTCCGCATACTGTCGGCTGAGTTGAGCTGGAACAATGAGGCCTTAGTCGCAACCTTTTTGCATGGCCTTTCTGATAGAGTATAGGATGAATTAGCAGGAAGAACCATCCCCACTGATCTGGACGGAGTTATCTCCTTGTGTAACCAGATCGATATTCGCTTTCAGGAAAGGACCCTAGAAAAGCGGCGCCAGCACTCCTTGGTCCTTAGTCAGCCTGAGCTCCCCTCTCCTCAACCCGTGGAGCATCTCCTGCCAGCTGAGGAACCCATGCAGCTGGGCAGGACCAGGCTATCCCCAGAGGAACGTGCTAGGCGCAGAACTCTAGGCCTGTGTCTCTACTGTGGGGGCAAAGGTCATTTTCGTGACACTTGCTCTCTTTGTCCAGAAAAACGTTTGGGTCCACTTCATCTGGAAAGTGGAGTATTGGACCCAGAAATATCACCTTCCCCTTCTCGTCTTCTGCTTTCTGTGTTCCTTCATGTTGGTGCTTCTTCTCATTCGGTCTCAGCATATCTGGATTCCGGAGCCGCTGGTAATTTCATGGACTGGGAAATCGCGTCGTCCATGAGACTTAATCTTTTGCCCCTCACCACGCCATTGGAGGTATTGGCGATTGATGGTACTGTTCTCCCAGGGGGACCTATCCGCTTCCAGACCCTCCCTGTTAAGATGTCGGTAGGGACACTCCACCAGGAGTGGATATCCTTCCTTATCTTACCCAAGGCCTCAACGCCTATAATTTTGGGTCTCCCATGGTTACAGCTCCATTCTCCTCATGTGGACTGGACTACTGGACAGATCCTGGCTTGGGGTTCCTCCTGTTCCTCGTCCTGCCTACCCAAGGTTGCACCCTGTGAACCTGAGCCGGTCATTCATTCCAGGTCGCATAACCATTTACATTTCTCTGTCCCTAATCGCCCTTGGACGCACAGCCAGGCTAGCTTGTCTACAAGTCCTGCAGTCGCTACGTCTTGCGATGCGATTCAGGTAGTCGCTACACCTGACTCTGCTATTCACTTGGCCTCTGTACTAGTTATGCCAGTCCAGCCCATGCCCAGTGAGCTGCCTACTTTTTCTTGTTCAGGACATTCTGCTTGTCTTTCAGCTATTCAGCTTGACTCCTGTGACATGTCACCCTCTAACCAACCTGACTTCAGGGTTCCACTGACATCTGCCCAGTTTGATGGTCCTGTGCTAGATGACCAGTTCATCTTTAAGGGTCTAGGGGACCCTCATCAGATTTCTGTTGATCCTCTCATGCCCTTGCTTATTCCTAGAGAGCCTTTGGTCCTCAATAGATCTTCTTGTCATCTCCCTACCTTGGTTCTGGTCTCTGAGGATAATCTAAAGTACGAGGTTAGACAAGTTCTGGATTCTCGGCTCTGCAGAGGTATTCTTCAGTACCTTGTGCATTGGAGAGGTTTTGGTCCTGAGGAGGCGTCTTGGATCGCTGCATCTGATGTTGTTGCACCTCATCTGTTGAGGAGGTTTCATCTGAGATTTCCCTTTAAGCCTGGGTCCAGGCGGGGGAGGGCCCATAAGAGGGAGGGTACTGTCATGGATATGCAGTAGTGTTTGTCTGTCAGCTTACCTTCCTTCCCATGTGTTCATCTTAGAGGCCAGAACCCTTTCACCTGGCTTCCTTTATAATCTCCTCCCAGCCTGACTCCACCCCAGGCCCTATCACAGAACACTATATTAACCTGTGCACTGCAAGCCTGCTTTGCTGATCAGCGTGTTTGTTAGGCATTGTGTGTTTGGGTTCCTGCCTGCCGTGTGCTTCGTCTGTCTATCTGTTACATATTTGGCTTGTCCCCGACTATCGCTGTCTGCTCGTGACCCTTGACCTTCGGCTCGTTCTCTCGTTATCCTTGTCTGCTTGTGGCCCCTGACCTTCAGCTTGTTATTCGGTTCTCTCATATCTTGTGCTGCTGCTTCCCCTCTTTTCCCCTTATCCTACGGGGCGTGAGCTAGGAAACTCCAGGGGCCGCGACCTGGTCCCAGCCTGCAGCATAACATCCTCACCACTAGAGGCCCTGGAGAAGACCTGCTGGGTCTTAGACTCCGCGCCCTGGGGAATCTTGGCTCTAGCTTCCGTTAGGATCCCGGTTGTGCGCCTCTGGTCCCGCTTTCCACAACCACCCAGTTTCCTATCCGCAGCAGTCAGCCATAGGGTTCACTACCTTGCGGTGCACTCCTGTCCCCCTACGGTGTGCATCTGTCACCTGGCCACAGGTGACCTTGACAGGCTTATTGCGTTTTTTTTTTTAACCAAAAATATGTAGAAAAAAACATATTGGCCTAAACTGATGAAGACATTTTTTTTTTACATTTTTGGGGATATTTATTAAAGCAAAAAGTAAAAAATATATTTATTTCTGAAAAAAAGTGAGTGTATACACCCGCCTGCATGCCTAACACTCATCCTATATTTCCTTTCCACACACAACATATATAATGGCAGTTTAAATGGGGACTATCGATAAACACTACCTTTGGTTCAAAGGGAATGTTGGGGATTTTACAAAGCATGCAAATGTGCTTTTAAATGCTGAAAATTTTGACTATAAAGGTGGATCTACAATTATGTACTAGTTATCGTATAGAGAAAGGGCCTTTTAGACAGAACCCATTGGGAGGCACCAGTCAGATACATAATAAATAAAAACATAAAGAAGCAAAAATTGGCATTTTGGACGGTGGTTCCCATGGGTATATTACAACATATCACACAGTTCCATATGTATTTAGAAAGTAAAAAAAGATTTTTATTAATGCATACAAAATATCTTATCAAAAAAGATAGGGGCAACTCAAGGCCCATTTTTATAAAAACACACATACATATCAGAAGATCATCAGACATGAGAATATCATGTATCAAATAAAATTTCAAAACATGTTTCGCTGCACAGGCCACTATCTGTGTTTGAATCAAAGTATCCAGTATATATGTATAAACAAAACAAAACAAAAATGAATAACTATACAGTTCATCATGTAAAAAAATCTACATATACACATGTGCATCAGTACCCTGTTCCTTGATGGAGGAAAAAAAGAAAAAAAGGGGAGAATATATAAATATATATACCTCAAAGAAGTATGTGTATCGGATGTGTTCAAGCTAAGGGGAGACTGCAATCAACGCTTCACCAGGCTGATATCCAAAAGACAGTAATATTTATTTATCTTTTTCCAGTATTTCTGTTTAACTGGGAAATCTCTTTAGTGATCTCAGACATACATTTGACTTACTTTATGTATTTTAGGCTGCGGTTGTTTTGCTTGAACTTTCTGGAAGACTGAAAGGTTGTAATGTATAACATTAATCATATATTAATACTTTATTTGAAGTGCTCTCCTGGGAGTTTATTTTCAATGGACTATTCAAATTGATTACACTTCCTTTGTGCATAGATAGGGATTGATTGCACGTTATTGATTAAATAGTAGATAGCTTTGTCTGAGTGTATTTTCCTGTCTTTTAGCAGGTAAAACAGATGCTGTGTATTTGCTTGTTTGCTTGAAATCCAGCTTTAACCACTTGCCGACCGCCGCAACGCCAATTTACGCCGACAAAAATGGCACGGGTGCGCAAAAGGGCGTACCAATACGTCCTTTCGTAATTCCCGCCTATCCGGCGCGCAAACTCGATGTTCGCTGGCGGCCCGCGATTGCAAGGAGGAGAGGCAAAATGGGGGGATGCCTATGTAAACAATGCATTTCCCTGTTCTACCTAGCAACATGACAGGGACATGCTTCCAGTGATCGGGAGCAGTGATCTCTGTCATGTTCTAGTGAGCCCATCCCCCCACAGTTAGAACACACTGAGGGAACACACTTAGCCCCTTGATCGCCCCCTAGTGTAAACAGTGGCTATTTTTAGCTCTAATTGCTGTATATATGTCAATGGTCCCAGAATAGTGTCAAAAGTCTGATCTGTCCGCCGCAGTGTCGCAGTCATGATAAAAATCGCCGCCATTACTGATAAAAAAAAATAACGATAAAAATGACATAAATCTATCCCCTATTTTGTAGACGCTATATCTTTTGTGCAAACCAATATACACTTGATGCGATTTTTTTTACCAAAAATATGTAGAATACAAATCGGCCTAAACTGTGGAAGACATTCATTTTTTTGTATATTTTTTGGGGATATTTATTACAGCAAATAGTAAAAAATATTTTTTTCAATATTGTCACTCTTTTTTTTTTCAAAGCACAAAAAATTTCAACCGCAAATAGTACCCCTACTCATTCACCAAAAAAAGTGCAAAATGTGAGTAAAGACACAACACAAGCTTTTGACAAGTCCTTGTGTCCCCCAATGTAGATCGATTGTCAAACACGACACCCGCCGCACCCCCGGACTCAAAAAAATAAAAAAAAGCCTCCAGTCTTGTTGAAGGCTCCCGCCATCTGCCTGCTCTTCTCGCGGACATTTCTTAAATAACTAAGGGGTGGAGTCACCCAATTATGGCATCCAGTGACCCCGCCCCCTGTGACATCAATGACCCACCATGCCTCAGTCGATGATGTCACAAGAAGGTGGGGCCACCTATTAACATATGGACAAGGTGCTTTGGGGTGAGGGGGAACAGAGCCCCTCTGCCCCAAAGCACCCCACCATGTTAAGGGCATATGGCCTGGTATGGTTCAGGAGGGGGGGCGCTCACTCGTCCACCCATTTCCTGGCCTGCCGGGCTGCATGCTTGAATAAGGCTCTAGTGTCGATTTTGGGGGTCCCATGCCGTTTATTTTTTTCATTTTGCTGTTGTGTTCCCTTAAAATCCATACCAGACCCGAAGAGCTGATACTTCTTATGAATAGCAATCTTAAAATGTTTGAGTGTCTTTTATTAATCAAAGTAGCTCTAATCCAAACCTCCAAACTCATTTCATTAATTGTACTCCAACTACTGACTCCAATTAGCTTACGTTGAAGTAACCAGTCTATTGATTCATGTTTTCTTTCAGCACTGTGAATGCTTAATGGGTGTCAATAAAGACACAAGAAATTAGAATTGTTTGTGTGTTATCAGCTTATGTTTGTTTTTATTGTGACTTAGATGAGGATCAGATCACATTTTCTGGCAAATTACTGCATAAAACCTGTTATTTGCAAGGGGTTCACAACACGTTTTCTTACCACTGCTTTGGATTTTTTTTATAGATTTAAATTTGCATCAGGCAAATGGGCAATGGGTTATAAGGCTATTTTGGCAATTAATTGGGGGCATTGGTAAAAAAAAATTCTACCTGGCAAGGGCATGTAGGGGACACAGAAATACCACCACCTACATTCCACAAACACTGTCCAGAATACCTATTAGTTTTCTTGCCACTGAATATTATACATATATTGTCTGGATTTCACATGAACATCTGATATTAAATCACTAGCGTAACTGTTAAGTAAGAATTACAGTCTGCACAGTAAAGTATGAGAATTTCTCAAAAATTCAGTCTGGAAAGTGCAATAGGAGAATTTCTCAGTTTGGATATTTTAATGAATATCTTGCAATTTCAGCAAGGTTCTAAAATCCATTAACATATGGAGAGCAATGCTTTTTAAGCTTCCTTGGCTTAGACGTAGTATAAGATTTATTTTTTTAGAATTGCCAAAACATGTAAAAGTTTAAAAAAGATGGTTTCCTATTATGTGGAGACGATATATGTTGCTCAATGTTCATTGTTCATCCTTATATTACAGTATACCTCTTTGAAACTTCTGTTTCTCATTTCTCCTTGTGTAATTCTTCCTTTACGCAACTTAATTTGAATTGCTTTCTATATTGGTATTACTTTACTTCGATATCGCTGTGATATTTGTATATTTCAGTGTAAAAATGTTTAACAACTGATCGATCTTTTGTACTGTTATACCTACTTTTTTCAATAAGAAACAGATTAAAAAAGATAAACATTAATGCATTGGCCAGTCTGAAACCTAAGAATGTAGATAATGAGAGTAGTTTGAGCAAATTATTTTCACAAGTCCGCTCATCTTTAAAAGGGAGCCATTTGCCTGAAACCTGTTTGTCAGTAAAGCCATGCAATAAAAACAGCTTTAAGCTCAATGCATCATTGCTAATAAGCCATGCCAATTGACAAATTCAAGAAAAGTGCAGCATTGTATATGTTATTTTGCATTGCTACAGTATATTGCATTTTTTAAAACAATAGTCATTTATATACAGTATCATCATCTTCACCATCTTCATACTCATATAACTAAGATTGTATTCCTTGCAGAAGAATAGTGGATGTAGCTGTGAGAATTACATACAGTCAAGCCTCATACACACGACCGAGTTTCTCGTCGTAAAAAACCCGTTGTTTTTCTCGACGAGATTCTTGTTAAGCTTGACGAGATTCTTGTCAAGCTTTCCTTGCATACACACTGTCAATTCCAAATCTCGTTGTTGTTCTACACGGTCACGTCCAGCACGTACAACGGCAGTATAGAGGGGAAGATCAATTTCAATGGCGCCACCCCTTGGGCTGCTTTTGCTGATCTCGTGTTAACGCTTGTGAAGTAAAAGTTTGGGAAGAGACGATTAGCGCTTTTCAGTCTTAGTGCTTTCAGTTCGTTTTCTGCGGTTCAGTTTGTGCTTGTGGGTTTGTATCTTGTCTTTCAGGGCGTGTAGGCAGGTCGTATCTGTTTTACAGTGCGTTCTTGCCCGTTCGTTTCTGATTTTCAGTTTGTTCTTCATAGGCCTTGCTGTTCTTAAGTGCGTTCTGTTTAGTACGTTCTGATCAGACGACCGTCTCCTAGCCCTGTCGCGGGTACGTTCTCATCGTCGAGTTCGTGCTGTGCGGTCGCTTGGTGTTGGTCTGCTTGTCTTGGACCAAGACGAGTCCATGAACGGGGTGAGGAGGAGTTCATGGACCAAGAATTGGTTGCTCCAGCGGGACCAATTCTGTCATATGCCTCTGCTGCGGGAGATCGTGGAGAATAATCCTGAGGACTACAGGAATTTTCTGCGGATGTCTGACTCCGTTTTTCAGCATCTGTTGGCTTTGGTGTCCTCCTATATTACCAGGCAGGACACCGTTATGCGGGAAGCCATCAGTGCTGAGCAGAGGCTCATCGCCACGTTGCTTTACCTGGCGACAGGGAGAAGTCTGTAGGACTTGAAGTTCCCGACAGGCATCTCCCCCCAGGCTCTGGGCGTCATAATCCCAGACACCTGTTCTGCCATTATCCAAGTCCTGCAGGAGGACTATATTATTGTAAGTTTTCTCCTTTAACATCAGATTCTATGTATTTCATGTATGCTAATGTATGTATTTCTTTCATCATTCCCTAATTACCATGATTGTAATATGCTGAGAGTGTCCCCTTTGTCCTCATGCATGCTGTAAGCTTGTAATGCCCCTTTTTTTCTCCTCCATGCATATTTCCCTTCACTAACCTCTCCAGCAGTGGCGGCTGGTGCCCAAAAAATTTAAAATGAAAAAACATCAATTTCTGCCACTGTGCCCATTAAACGCCACCAGTTGTCCCCTCAAATGCAGCCAGTTTATCCCCTCAAATGCAGCTAGTTTGTCCACAAATATAGGCAGTTCCCCCCCAGCCCTGCACTTACCTTCCTCTGGTCAGTGCCGTCCTTCTTCTCTCCTCGATGTCTTCTCCCACCCTCGATGTTGCATCAGCCAAACAGGTTACCGGTAAACAGACCCGGTGAACATGATTGGCAGAGGAGCCTGTCAGTGTTTAACCAATGAACGCACCCCCCCCCTGCGTCCCCTGGTTAACTTTTTGGAAGAAAATTACAGCCCTCAGGCTGTAATCAACAAGCCTATCACAGCCGCTGGCTCTGATAGGCACTTCCAAAAACCAACCAGCAGCTGTTATTCAGATGGCCGCCGCTCAACAGGGGGCCATCCACCTGAATAGTGGGCGGCATCGACAATACATAGGTTCATGCAAGGCATGAACTTATGTATTGTTCTGAGTGATGGGCGCAGGAGAGAGAGGGGGCAGCGCTCCTGCGTCCACTATGGACGCACCGCCACTGCAATGCTATCCTGGGCCCAAACACACCTAGCCGAGTCACTTCCCAATGTATTTTTTCAGCTCCATTGTAGTGCTTTACCCTCCCCCCCTAATCACCCCCTAAAATTTATCAAAATGTTAATTGTCCTTATTTTTGAGCATTCCCAAACTCATCTAGCCCCCCAAATATTTTTACAATGGACCATCAGAGGGGGTGATGAATATGATACTTGAGCCTTCTATTTGAGTATTTTAAAACACATTAAACGGAAACTTAGAATGATGTTGGGCTAGAATGTATTTTAGTATAATCTGCTTGCAATGTTAGGTGCAAAAGTACTAATATTTTTTTATCTTGTTTTACTCCACAGCTTCCTTCCACGCCACAGGAATGGCAGACTGTGGCATCTGAGTTTTCCACACGGCGGGACTTCCCCAACTGCGGTGGAGCCATTGACGGGAAGCAAGTCCGCATCGTGCCGCCACCCTGTTCTGGGTCCCACTTCTACAATTACAAGGGGATTCATAGCATTGTGCTGATGGCGGTGGTGTCAGAACGGTATGAATTCCTCTATGTGGATGTGGGGAAGAATGGCCGGATGTCCGATGGGTAGTGATGAGCCGAACACCCCCGGGTTCGGTTCGCACCAGAACCCGCGAACGGACCGAAAGTTCGTACGAACATTAGAACCCTATTAAATACAATGGATGCGAACGTTCGAATTCTAAAGTGCTAATTATAACAACTATTATGCATGTTATTGTCCTAAAAAGGGTTTGGGAACCCGGGTTCTGCACCAGGGGACATGTATCAATGCAAAAAGAAGTTTTAAAAACGGTCGTTTTTCGGGAGCAGTCATTTTAATGATGCATAAAGTGAAAAAAAAAAAAGTCAAATATTCCTTTAAATATCGTACCTGGGGGGTGTCTAAAGTATGCCTGTGAAGTGCCACGTGTTTCCCGTGTTTAGAACTGTCCCTGCACAAAATGACACTTCTAAAGGAAAAAAAAAAGCCATTTAAAACTGCTTGCGGCTTTAATGTAATGTCTGGTCCCGGTAATATGGATGAAAATCTTTAAGAAAAATGGCATAGCTACCCCATGACCCCCCCCCCCCCCACCCCAGCCCATTACCAGCCCCTTTGGGTCTTGTATGGATATTAAGGGGAACCCCGCACATAAAATAAAAAAGGCCCTATATACTCTGAACAGCCGTATACAGGCGGTGCATACAAGACAGGGACTGTAGGTTTGTTCTTATGTAGAATCTGTTTGTAATTTTGAACAGGTACATTGTTGAAGTGTAGCTCCAGACCAAAAATCTATTTTTAAACTTTTTGGAAAACATAGGTAAGGGTTATCACCCCTGTAACATTTGTTTTGCTGTCTGTGCCCCTGTTCAGAACATTTCACCTCACTTTCCGTCCCAATGACAACTGTTTTTGAAATGTGGTGTTTTTCTTGAAACAAGGATTGCTGATAAAGCATCAGTACAGAGGAGACACCTTTCTCCCATATTTATTCTTACAGGAGAGAATTTTCCTTCCTAGTGGTAGATTTCCTCTCACTTCCTGTTGTCTTCTTGCGTTTGCAAGTAGGAGTCGTTTGTAAGTTGGATGTTTGAAAGTAGGGACCTGCCGTATATACTCTGCAGAAATAGGCCCCTTAGTTGTTGGTGTTGGCACAACACTGTAAGCACTCACAGTTACTCTTGGTTGGTGCTGGAACGCCCTGCTGTCAACTATTATATCAGGAATTTTAATTACATATAATTGTTGAACAGTGGTAGTAAAAATTGGGCCTTTGATGGTGGTGCTGGTGCCACAACACTGTAAGCCCTGACAGTTACTCTTGGTGGGTGCAGCAATGGGCCCTGCTGTGAATTATTAGATCAAGAATTGTAATTGCATGCCCCTGTTGAACAGGGGCTGAAAAATTGGGCCTTTCGTGGTGGTGGTGGTGGTGTTGCCACAACACTGTAAGCCCTCAGAGTTACTCTTGGTGGGTGCAGGAATGGGCCCTGCTGTGAATTATTAGATCAAGAATTGTAATTACATGCCCCTTTTGAACAGGGGCTGAAAAATTGGGCCTTTCGTGGTGGTGGTGGTGGTGGCGTTGCCACAACACTGTAAGCCCTCAGAGTTACTCTTGGTGGGTGCAGCAATGGGCCCTGCTGTGAATTATTAGATCAAGAATTGTAATTACATGCCCCTTTTGAACAGGGGCTGAAAAATTGGGCCTTTCGTGGTGGTGGTGGTGGCGGTGTTGCCACAACACTGTAAGCCCTCAGAGTTACTCTTGGTGGGTTCAGGAATGGGCCCTGCTGTGAATTATTAGATCAAGAATTGTAATTACATGCCCCTTTTGAACAGGGGCTGAAAAATTGGGCCTTTCGTGGTGGTGGTGGTGGTGGCGTTGCCACAACACTGTAAGCCCTCAGAGTTACTCTTGGTGGGTGCAGCAATGGGCCCTGCTGTGAATTATTAGATCAAGAATTGTAATTACATGCCCCTTTTGAACAGGGGCTGAAAAATTGGGCCTTTCGTGGTGGTGGTGGTGGTGGCGTTGCCACAACACTGTAAGCCCTCAGAGTTACTCTTGGTGGGTGCAGGAATGGGCCCTGCTGTGAATTATTAGATCAAGAATTGTAATTACATGCCCCTTTTGAACAGGGGCTGAAAAATTGGGCCTTTCGTGGTGGTGGTGGTGGTGGTGGTGTTGCCACAACACTGTAAGCCCTGAGAGTTACTCTTGGTGGGTGCAGGAATGGGCCCTGCTGTGAATTATTAGATCAAGAATTGTAATTACATGCCCCTTTTGAACAGGGGCTGAAAAATTGGGCCTTTCGTGGTGGTGGTGGTGGTGGCGTTGCCACAACACTGTAAGCCCTCAGAGTTACTCTTGGTGGGTGCAGCAATGGGCCCTGCTGTGAATTATTACATCAAGAATTGTAATTGCATGCCCCTGTTGAACAGGGGCTGAAAAATTGGGCCTTAGGCACTGGTGGCACAACACTACAACCCCTCACAGATACTGTACTTGGAGCACAGCAATGAGCCCTGTTGCAAAGTATTGCTTCAAAAATTGTAATGACACGCCCCTGTTAAACAGGGGCTGAAAAATTGGGCCTTAGGCACTGGTGGCACAACACTACAACCCCTCACAGATACTGTACTTGGAGCACAGCAATGAGCCCTGTTGCAAAGTATTGCTTCAAAAATTGTAATGACACGCCCCTGTTAAACAGGGGCTGAAAAATTGGGCCTTAGGCACTGCTGGCACAACACTACAACCCCTCACAGATACTGTACTTGGAGCACAGCAATGAGCCCTGTTGCAAAGTATTGCTTCAAAAATTGTAATGACACACCCCTGTTAAACAGGGGCTGAAAAATTGGGCCTTAGGCACTGGTGCCACAACACTCCAACCCCTCACAGATACTGTACTTGAAGCACAGCAATGAGCCCTATGGCAAATTATTGCTAAAAAAATTGTAATTACACGCCCCTGTAAAACAGGGGCTGAAAAATTGGGCCTTAGCCACTGGTGGCGGCACCCATAAACAAAAATGATCTTCCAAGCTATCATCATCAATCGTATCATTGAGGACTCGGAGGAGGAGGATAGCCAGTCAACATAACAGCACAGGCACTCAGCATCAGCATCAGTCTTGAAGGGATGTGACATGTTAAAATCAATTAGTCTGTTATATCAGCATCAGGTGTGTGGTAGCTGGTGGTGATCCAAGACTGGTTCATCTTGATGAAAGTCAGTCGATCAACCGAGTCGGTGGACAGGCGCACCCTGTGATCCGTGACAAATCCTCCAGCAGCACTGAATGTGCGTTCCGAAAGAACGCTGGATGCAGGACAGGCCAGTAGCTCAATTGCATACTGTGCAAGCTCTGGCCAGTGATCCATCCTCAAGACCCAGTAAGCCAGAGGATTTTCGGTGGGGAAGGTGTCCAAGTCTGACCTTGCCCCTAGATATTCCTGCACCATGTTTATCAGACGCTGGCGATGGTTGCTGGAACCGATCATACTTTGGGGCTGCGGACTAAAGAATTGTCTGAACGCATCGGTCAGACGGCCACCTTCCCCACCGCTCCTTCTTTAACTGGCCGAAGCCTCAGCAACTCGTTGTCCAGGACCAGGAGTTTGTAACCTCCCAGTCTCTGGGAACGCGTTGCACAGACCTTTCTGCAAGGCCTCCCGGAGTTGTCTCATCCTCTGCTCCCTCTGCGATGGTAACATAAGGTCCGCAACCTTACCCTTGTACCGTGGATCAAGGAGAGTGGCCAGCCAGTAATGGTCCCTCTCCTTGATCCGAAGAATACGAGGATCCTTCCGCAGACTTTGCAGGATCAGAGAGGCCATGCAGCGTAGGTTTGCTGAGGCATTCGCTCCGGAGTCCTCTGGTTCACTAAGGACGACATGATCCGCAGTCACCTCCTCCCAGCCACGTACAAGTCCACTGGTTTCTTGGGACTGTAAATCATCCCTAAAAGACTGCTGCTGATGATGCTGAGTGCCAGCCTCCACCTCCATGCTGACACAATCCTCCTCCTCCTCCTCCTCCTCTTCCTGTGCGATGGGTGGGACAGAAGTAACACTGTCTGGGTAAAGGGGGCCTTGAGAGGCAAGGAAGTCCTCCTCTTCCCGCCTCTGTTCTGCCTCAAGTGCCCTGTCCATTATTCCACGCAGCGTGTGCTCCAACAGGTGGACAAGAGGTACAGTGTCACTGATGCATGCACTGTCACTGCTCACCATCCTCGTGGCCTCCTCAAATGGTGCCAGGACAGTGCATGCATCCCTGATCATGCCCCACTGGCGTGGAGGAAAAAAAACCAAGCTCCCCTGACCCTGTCCTGGTGCCGTAGTCGCACAGGTACTCATTGATGGCCCTCTGCTGCGTGTGCAGCCGCTGCAGCATGGCCAACGTTGAGTTCCACCTGGTGGGCATGCCACATATAAGGCGGTTCTTGGGCAGGTTCAACTCCTTTTGCAGCTCAGCCAGGCGAGCACTGGCATTATAAGATCTGCGGAAATGCACACAGACTTTCCTGGCCTGCCTCAGGACATCCTGTAAGCCCGGGTACCTGCCCAAGAACCGCTGCACCACCAGGTTAAGGACGTGAGCCACACAGGGCACATGGGTCAGTTGTCCCTGTCGAAGGGCGGAGAGGAGGTTGGTGCCATTGTCGCAAACCACCATTCCTGGCTTAAGCTGGCGTGGCGTCAACCACCTCTCGGCCTGGCCCTGCAGAGCAGACAGGACCTCTGCCCCAGTGTGGCTTCTGTCCCCCAAACACACCAGCGCAAGCACGGCATGGCATCTTTTTGCCTGCGTACTTGCGTAGCCCCGTGAACGGCTACGGAGCACCGCTGGTTCATAGGACAAACCACAGGAAGAGGCCATGGAGGAAGAAGAAGAGGAGGGGGTGGAGGAGAGAGGTGTGTCACAACCAGTAGTAGCATTTTGGAGGCGTGGCGGTGGAACAACCTCCAACACTACTGCACCTTGTCCTGCATCCTTCCCAGCTGCCAAAAGAGTGACCCAATGGGCCGTGAAAGAAAGGTAACGTCCCTGTCCATGCCTGCTGGACCATGAGTCAGCGGTAATATGCACCTTACCGCTGACCGCCCTGTCCAGCGAGGCCAAGACATTGCCTTCCACATGCCGGTAGAGAGCCGGAATAGCCTTCCGTGAGAAAAAGTGGCGTTTGGGAACCTGCCACTGAGGAACCGCACATTGCACAAACTCACGGAAGGGGGCCGAGTCTACCAACTGAAAAGGCAGCAGTTGAAGCGCTAGCAATTTAGCTAAGATAGCATTCAACCGCTGGGCATGTGGATGGCTGGGAGTGAACTTCTTTCGACGGTCCAGCAGCTGGGGCAGGGAAATTTGCCTGCTAGAATCGGACGTCGGTGTACTGCTAGCAGAGTGGCCGCAAGTACTTGGCTGTGACACACCTAATTCTACACCTTCATTCCTCTCAGTGCATGTTTCAGAGAGGACTGAAGTTATAGTGGGGTTGGAGATCCCAGCTGATGCGGTGCAAGGAGAGGTCCGCTTTGTTCTTTGGTGTGGGTCTTTGAGGTAGGCTTGCCAACGAGCTGCATGGCAGGTCAACATATGTCTGGTCAGGCATGTGGTACCCAAGCGGCTGATGTTTTGACCACGCGATATACGCTTGAGACATATGTTGCAAACAGCAGCTGTGCGATCTGATGCACTAGCCTCAAAAAAGGCCCACACCAAGGAACTTTTTGAATGACGGGCAGAGGCAGCGCCCTGCACAGGCGGAGCTCTGCGGTGTGATTCCGTCGGTGTACTGCCCTTACGCTGGCCACCAAAGGGCATCCTGCCTCGTTGGAGATGTGCCTCCTCCTCATCCTCCTCCTCCTCCTCTCTCCTATTAGGCACCCACGTGGAGTCAGTGACCTCATCATCCCCTCCCTCCTCATCACTGGAGCCAATCTGGCAGTATGCTGCAGCTGCTGGAACATGACTGCCAGATTGGTGTCCTTCTTGAGCATCCCCTCTGTCTGCTCTCACCCTACTGCCTTCCTGTAGCTGGGTTTCATCATCAGACCCTTCGAAACGCTGGGCATCCTCCTGGAGCATGTACCCAACACTGTGCTCAAACAGTTCGGGGGACTCCTCAGGAGGAGGACATGGTGGGTCTAGGGAAGGAGTGACTGATGATGAGTCTGACATTGATACCAGGGAAGAGGACGCTTTGGCAGCTGCTTTGCCAGTACCCTGAGCCTGGGTGAGAGAGGATGAGGAGGAGGAGGAGGGCTTGGTCATCCACTCTACCAAGTCTTCGGCATGATGTGGCTCAACATGTCCAGCTGCCGAAAAGAAGGACAAGCGTGTCCCATGGCCATGTGCTGATGACAATGCACCGCGTCCACGACCAGCACTGTTGCCCCCAGACACAGAGCCTGCTTGCCCTCTTTTATTGCCTCCTGACTGTCTGCCTCTCCTTGTTTGCCTTCCAGACATTCTAATAGATGGCCTGCAGGGAGATGGGAAAAAAGCAATAAGGGCTACCTTCAGGTGTCCTTCTCTGTCCCTTTACTTAAGGATTTCTAAATATGGTTCAGGATGATTGCTTTTGCACAGAATAGCACAACGACAATTTCCCTGACTGTCCAAAAAACAAGGATTTCAAAGATGGTTGATGAGGAATGCTTTAGCACACTATAGCACAAGGAGAATTCCCCTCACTTTCCTTCTTTGTCCCTAGAAACAAGGACTCGCACAGTGAAAGAAACTGACACTCTCCCTACCTAGAGTTTTCTGTCCCTAGAAAAAATGTTTTTTTAAAGCACACTATAGCACAAGGAGAATTCACTCACTGTCCTTCCCTGTCCCTAGAAACAAGGACTCGCACAGTGAAAGAAACTGACACTCTCCCTACCTAGAGTTTTCTGTCCCTAGAAAAAATGTTTTTTAAAAGCACACTATAGCACAAGGAGAATTCCCCTCACTTTCCTTCTTTGTCCCTAGAAACAAGGACTCGCACAGTGAAAGAAACTGACACTCTCCCTACCTAGAGTTTTCTGTCCCTAGAAAAAATGTTTTTTTAAAGCACACTATAGCACAAGGAGAATTCACTCACTGTCCTTCCCTGTCCCTAGAAACAAGGACTCGCACAGTGAAAGAAACTGACACTCTCCCTACCTAGAGTTTTCTGTCCCTAGAAAAAATGTTTTTTAAAAGCACACTATAGCACAAGGAGAATTCCCCTCACTTTCCTTCTTTGTCCCTAGAAACAAGGACTCGCACAGTGAAAGAAACTGACACTCTCCCTACATAGAGTTTTCTGTCCCTAGAAAAAATGTTTTTTTAAAGCACACTATAGCACAAGGAGAATTCACTCACTGTCCTTCCCTGTCCCTAGAAACAAGGACTCGCACAGTGAAAGAAACTGACACTCTCCCTACCTAGAGTTTTCTGTCCCTAGAAAAAATGTTTTTTAAAAGCACACTATAGCACAAGGAGAATTCCCCTCACTTTCCTTCTTTGTCCCTAGAAACAAGGACTCGCACAGTGAAAGAAACTGACACTCTCCCTACCTAGAGTTTTCTGTCCCTAGAAAAAATGTTTTTTTAAAGCACACTATAGCACAAGGAGAATTCACTCACTGTCCTTCCCTGTCCCTAGAAACAAGGACTCGCACAGTGAAAGAAACTGACACTCTCCCTACCTAGAGTTTTCTGTCCCTAGAAAAAATGTTTTTTAAAAGCACACTATAGCACAAGGAGAATTCCCCTCACTTTCCTTCTTTGTCCCTAGAAACAAGGACTCGCACAGTGAAAGCAACTGACACTCTCCCTACCTAGAGTTTTCTGTCCCTAGAAAAAATGTTTTTTAAAAGCACACTATAGCACAAGGAGAATTCCCCTCACTTTCCTTCTTTGTCCCTAGAAACAAGGACTCGCACAGTGAAAGAAACTGACACTCTCCCTACCTAGAGTTTTCTGTCCCTAGAAAAAATGTTTTTTTAAAGCACACTATAGCACAAGGAGAATTCACTCACTGTCCTTCCCTGTCCCTAGAAACAAGGACTCGCACAGTGAAAGAAACTGACACTCTCCCTACCTAGAGTTTTCTGTCCCTAGAAAAAATGTTTTTTAAAAGCACACTATAGCACAAGGAGAATTCCCCTCACTTTCCTTCTTTGTCCCTAGAAACAAGGACTCGCACAGTGAAAGAAACTGACACTCTCCCTACCTAGAGTTTTCTGTCCCTAGAAAAAATGTTTTTTTAAAGCACACTATAGCACAAGGAGAATTCACTCACTGTCCTTCCCTGTCCCTAGAAACAAGGACTCGCACAGTGAAAGAAACTGACACTCTCCCTACCTAGAGTTTTCTGTCCCTAGAAATTTTTTTTTTTAAAAGCACACTATAGCACAAGGAGAATTCCCTTCACTTTCCTTCTTTGTCCCTAGAAACAAGGACTCGCACAGTGAAAGAAACCGACACTCTCCCTACCTAGAGTTTTCTGTCCCTAGAAAAAATGTTTTTTTAAAGCACACTATAGCACAAGGAGAATTCACTCACTGTCCTTCCCTGTCCCTAGAAACAAGGACTCACACAGTGAAAGAAACTGACACTCTCCCTACCTAGAGTTTTCTGTCCCTATAAAAAATGTTTTTTAAAAGCACGCTATAGCACAAGGAGAATTCCCCTCACTTTCCTTCTTTGTCCCTAGAAACAAGGACTCACACAGTAAAACACACTGACACTCTCCCTACCTATCCTTCTCTTTCCCTAAACTAAAGGAATCCAGGTTAAGCAAGAAAGAAATAAATGTCACTGTCCCTGCCTATGCTGCTCTTTCCCTGCTCCGGAACACACTACACTAGGCCGCCGTGCTGGCGGCCTTTTATAGTGTGGGGCGTGTACTAAACACCCTCAGCAATAATTGGCCACAGGCATCCTGCCTGTGGCCAATCATTGCTCTCCTCGCTGCCGGCGCTGTGATTGGCCAAGCATGCGGGGTCACAGTGCATGCTTGGCCAATCACAGCGCCTGGATGACACTGCGATGGCGTAGTGCATTGTGGGCCGTTCGCGTCACTCGAATTTGGCGCGAACGGCCCAAATCGTTCGATCTTCGTCGAACGATCGAACAGCCGATGTTCGAGTCGAACGTATGTTCGACTCGAACACGAAGCTCATCCCTACCGATGGGGGATCCTTCAGCCAGATGGAGTTTGCCCTCCATCTCCAGAGTGATGACCTTGCATTGCCACCAGATGCAGGGAATGTTGAAGGACTCCCCTTTGTGTTTTTGGCTGATGAAGCCTTCGGACTGGGACCGCATCTCATGAGGCCATTTCCCCAGAGGATCCTGACCCCGGAGAAGAGGGTGTTCAACTACCGGCTGGCCAGGGCCCGAAGAGTCGTGGAGAATGCGTTCGGGATAATGACCAGCCGGTTCCACCTTTTCATGACACCAATTCACTTGGCGGAGTACAAAATGAACTACGTTGTTTTATGTTGCTGTGTGCTACATAATTTTCTGATAAGGAAATTCACAAATTATATTGCCTCAATTGTGCCTGAGGCAGGACTTCTAACTGGCAATACCCTGCCGGGCCTAGAATCTGGCCGTCCTGGCTTGCCCCCCCAAAATGCCCGTGAGGTTCGCCAGAAATATCTTGAATATTTCACGGGTAGGGGGCAATTCCTATGCCAGGCCATGTCTGAATCATTTTTGAGAAAGAACAAAATAAATATCTGGTTTAATCTGTTTTTTTTTTTTTTTTTTGCTGTCTCCTAGCTTGTCTTAGTGCATTTGTAGTGCCAAGTGTATTTTCCTTTAGTAAATACCAACCATTTCACTAGTAACACCAAAAATATACACAAATAAGGTTAGAGCGTATTTGATAAAGAACACTTTGTTGTTTTTTAAACATTTTACTCTGTGCACATTCACACACATGGTAAATATAACACTATTTTTTTTTTTTTTTTTTTAGGCCCAGAAACAGGCCTTTTTTTTTGTAGGAAAATACAAAACCATCATTAGCATCCAACAAACTACAACATTGTATACCTCTTGCCAATATCAGACATTCAATTTAACAAAAAATTTCTCTATCTGCCCGTCATAATATGGGGTATTGGCACCCCTGACCAAGCCAAAATTTGAAGATGCACACAATTTAGAGTCTTTTTAAAAAGGGATTTTTGACTCCTGATCCCTATTGTCAACATGTGCTATCTGCCATCAGGGGTTATCAATGGACGTGTTTTGGGGGTGCAACCCCTTCTTCATTTCACCTACTTGAGATGCGAGGAAGGGGTTGCACCCCCAAAACCCGTACATGGATATCCCCTGATGGCAGATGGCACATGTTGACACACTGTGTGCATCTTCAAATTTTGGCTTGATTGATTGTCTAAAAGCAAAAAATTGTGCGAAGAACAATCGCAAAAAACAAATGGGGTGTTTTGTGCCTTATTCAATTCACCCCAAAACATCTAGGATGTCCTTAAAGGTTTGATCCATCACATTCATTCTTTGCTTAATTCTGTCCAGTTCTGTACTACATTCCATCACTTGCTGGATGATTCGTAGGGCCCTGTCAGCAGAGAAACGCGTACTTTCTTTCACCACAACATTTTCACCCCCTATAAAAAAATACAAAAGGTATTATAACTCTGCAGGCCTACATCTCTTACCTGAAGCTGTGGTGACAGATACTGACCTGTTGTGGTGACCAGTTCCACCACGTCATACACTTCTCCTTCCTCCACCTCTTCAACTTCCTCAACATCCTCAGGTTGGGGTTCTTGGTGAGGTTGGGGTTGTTTAGAAGGTGTGGGGTTCCTGTGCTCTCTGGAGTGGTGTCCTCCCAGTCTTCTCTCCCCTATGAGAATCAAACAAAAGGTATACTTAGCACACAGATATTTTAGGTAAAAAAAATGAACATGATACATTACTTGGAAGTGGAGTACAAGTGTCTGTTTGGGACGAGTTTCAAGCTGAAGACATTATTTCAAAATAAACAAATCTTGACTATTAACCTTTGGCTGACAATTTTTACACATGGAGGCACCCCAAAAATACACTGATGCACCTGTGTGGGGCACCCTAAAAAGGTGGTTCTGGTGGCCCACACTATAGTGCTCCAGAGTCCAGATGTGGAAACAGCTGCTGAGTGTCCTCTCCTTTACACTGATTAAAGTTTGCATTTCATTCTCTTTCCAAACACATCATCTAGCCAACACTGTTATAACATTTATGGAATAAAAACAGGCATCTCTCTAAATTATTGGAACCCTGTATCTTCGCAAAACCTCGTATATAGTGGGCGAACGATGTGTCTGTAACGAACGATTACTGGGCCAAACCAAATATTTAACGATGACATTTTGTAAGGTACAATAGTAAAATGCAACAACATGGAGCAACATGCAAGTTCTGAAATACAATAATAAGAACACAGGAAAAGTACTTACTTTTTTCTAGCATTCTCTTAATGCTCCTTAATGGCTCCGGCTCCCTCAGTTTGAGGTCAGACCACCTCTTTCTGAGCTGCTCCTTTGATCGTTTCACCCCGAAATTCTTCTTCAGACTTTTCACTACTTTCTTCATTATTTTGGACTTCCTTAGATTAGGGTGGGTATACGGCCCATGCTTTGTGTCATAATCCCACTTTAGCAATATGTCCACCATCTCCTCCATCTCCGCGTAAGACATATTAGATGCCTTGAATCTCCTCCTTGATCGTGACGTTTCACGGTCTGGGCTGGTCTCCTCATTATTTGAAGAATTAGCAGATACCTGCTGTGACTCCGCCATATCTGTCTGTGCGCCAAAAGAGAAGGGGCGGGGAAAAGTTGACACTGTGAACTTCATGGGCGGGCGACGAGTGCGGAGCGACGTGTGTGGAGTTTCACGCATGCGTGGTGTATATAAAGCAAACACACATGTGACGATACTACGTTCGGTGTGCGGAGAGAGGAGGAAAAGTGACGGACGTGAGAACGAAGGTATGTGATTTTTATACTTTGTGAAATTGGTGGCCTATACTGCCCAGAGATTGTTGGAGGATATATATGGGGAATCAGATTTACAGGAGGTTAGACTGTGTGACTGACATTACTTTTTTTGTCCTGTGTTTTGGCTTGCAGAACCAAAATGAATGCTTTCATCAGCGATAGGGAATTCCTGAGTGAATTTATAGACCGTGTAAGGGAGCTGCCCACTCTGTGGGAGACCAAAAACCCCATTCACCGGAAAAAAGGTGCGAGGAAAGCAGCGCTGGAGAGCCTGCTCCCATTTGTGCATACCAGGGTACCCACAGCAACCACACAACAGTAAAATTGGGAGCTTGAGAGGCACATACAGGACTGAGTGCTTTAGGGTCCTGGCTTCTCAGAGGTCAGGAGCAGCAGCAGCTGATGTATATGTCCTGACTTTGTGGTACTACAGCAGAATGTCCTTTCTGAATGACCACCTTGAGGCAAGGCCATCACTGTCCAGTCTTCCCCCCAGACTTCCCTGCAGCCAACCTGAGCCTTCTCTGGAGCAAGAGGAGGCAGCCATCCTGGAAGAACCTGATTTGGACATCTGGAGCCAGGTATAGTATTTTATTGTGAGAAAATTAATGCATGAAAAATAAGATAATATGTAAATACCCCCAAAAATTGGGACCAAAAAGTGATTGAAATATCAATAGACAGAAGAACAATGAAAACCGATGGGGTCATAATAATAGTCTTTTCTATTGATTTACATTCAATTTGCAACAGTCATGAGCTATAATTTGTGTGTAAATGATGAAACAAAAACTAAAACTATGTCCCTTTTTCATACACAGGATGACATCAGCCAGGAGGAGGGTCTGGAAAGTGTCAGGCAGCAGGAGGCAGGGCCCACTGTGAGCCAGGAGGTGGCAGGGCCCACTGTGAGCCAGGAGGTGGCAGGGCCCACTGTGAGCCAGGAGGTGGCAGGGCCCAGTGGCACACAGGAGGTGGCAGGGCCCAGTGGCACACAGGAGGTGGCTGGGCCAAGTAGCAGGACCAGATCTCAGGTGCCTCCCATCCGCCTTCCTAAAAGATCCAGGAGGGACAGGAGCACGAACGAGGCAGCAATGGCCCTGATTAGAGAGGCACATGCCACCCTCCACGAGCCCACATCCCCTGAAGAGGCCATTGCCGGCCTAGTTGGGGCCAAATTCCAGGTGATGAGCATGGAACAACGCCTCCTATGCGAGCCCCTGCTGATCACCTTGCTGAACAAGGGGGTGATGGAGAGAATTACCCCCAATACGGCCATATGTGAGGTCGCCCAGCTTTCCCAACCTCAACCTCCTCCTCCTCCACCACCTTCTTCTTCTCCTCCACCTCCTTCTCCTCCTCCTGTCACGAGTACACCTCCAGTGGCACAGCCTCCAGCCACACGCAGAAGGAAGGCTGCAGGGAAGGCTTCAGGGAAGGCTGCAGGGAAGGCTGCCAAGAAGATGAGAAAGTGATGGCCTTGCTTCATTGTGGTCGGACAGAAGGCAGCCTGTTGTAGTACCACAGACTTGGGACATATATATCACCTGTTGCTGTTCCTGACCTCTGGGAGGCCAGCATCAGATTGTGCTCACAACTGTTGTGCTTCTCAAGCTCTCAATTTTAGTGTCCACACAGGGTTGATGTGTGCTCTGGGGTCCCATGGATGCACAAATGGCAGCAGGTTCTCCAGCGCTGCCTTCTATTTATTTTGTTATATACATGAAAAAATGTTTTTAGCTTTGGAGTAGGCAGATACATTTTAACAAACAAAATAAAAGGGACAGATAACACAAAAAAATCTCCTTGAAGGTCTAAAAATAAATAAATAAGGGGTAAACTTGACACAACAAAAAATATAAATAAAATCATGGAGATCACTATAAAATAAAGAAGCATTTAAAATGAAGATCTGTATTCAAAATTTTAAAAATATAATTATTAAAGGAGATCTTGCTCGATATAATACAGCTAAATATTCATGAGATCAGCATGAAAAAGGTTTAAAATAGTTAGTCGGAACTCTGTGTGAATATCAGCAGCAAAACAAGTTCTTTAGTTTTCATTATTGTACCATTCTAAAGAAGATTTAAATGTGCAACATTTAAACGATGCAATAATTTACATCGGGACGAATGTGCTATCTCCATTACGAAGGCTTGTTTTACTAGAAGAAGCGCTCCCGTCTCATACTTGATTCTGAGCATGCGCGCTTTTTGAAGACTCGGAAAAGCATACACACAAACGGTTTTCTCGTCGCAAAACAGGCCGACGAGAAACACGACAAGAAAATCGAGAATCCTGACGAGAAAAAAGATAGCAGGTTCTCTATTTTTCATACACACGAACGTTTTTCTCGACAAGAAAGCTCTCTCTGCAGTTTTCTTGCCGTTTTTGGACGAGAAACTCGGTCGTGTGTACGAGGCTTCAGTAGTTTACAGCGCAAGTTTAGAAACAAAGACGTTTATCAAACTTGTCCATTGCTTTTTCAAACTTGTTGGGTCTCTACAGTGAAGACGATAGAGCTAAATTGTGGATTTTTATAAAACACTCATAAATATGAGAATATCCAAGAATCAAAATAGAAATGCTGTACATCATTGTATTTTATCAAAGGTCTTTTATTTATTCCCATTGGTCCACCTTCCTATAGGCAAGCAAATATTATCAGCTTAGTACAATTATAAAAAAAGTTCAAAAAGTAAAATGTAAACCGTGTCATAATTTATAAATGTATAATATTGTTCAGGGTTATATACACGTTATTATTGTATTTCTAGAAAGAGTTGTCTATTCAGAATGTTCACAGACCTATAATAAACAGAATGTCTGGAAATCAATTTTAGATTCTTTTACTTTTTTGTCTGGTTTTCGACATACATCAGCACTTTCTGACATCCTCTAACTCAATAACAACAGGCTTCTGTTGCTTTATACCTACAACAACCCTAATAAATAATTCATGAAAAATTTCTCAATAAAAGGCATTATAATGAAATGTTCTTCCCTATAGCAATACAGTAGAATTTAGTGAGAAGGTAAGTCAAAATATTGTCACACATGCATTCAAAAACAGTCATGTTGGTGCAGAATGCTTTATATTCAGAGAATACATTTATGTATTTCAGGGCTGCACCAGATTTTGCACTCTCCAGTTTTAATAAAAACACCCCCATGTGTTGTTGCATTAAAATTACAACACAACATTAACCTTTTGTTGCTAACAGACATATTTATGTACCTTTTATAATGTAATAAGTTAGTGTTAACCTTATTATTTTGTAGTTGATACTTTTCAGAGATTGCGACAGGTATACAGTATGTGTAACACCGTTGGCAGAATATATTGGATGATGTATCGTCTACTGTAATTTATAGGAATATATACAGTAGATTGCTAATAACATGTTTACATAGATCATATTTTTTACTTAGACTTATAAACACTGGAAGACACCAACTAATAAAAAAAGGGAAAGAAATTGAGCTTGGAGATTACACAGCCACTAACGCATCAATTGACATATATTGACCCAAAATGAACATAAAGAAACAATGCAACACTATATGTGATATAAAGACACACATCTTAAATAAATACACTAATATAAAGTCACTAAATAAAAGTGAAAAGGAAGTAGATAAATGCAAAAATGTTCAAGGTATGTTACTGTAACACCACTGTGATAAATGAGAAAACATACAAAAGTCCAACGTGTATTGACACCGCAGTAATAGTCCAAAATATAAATACAAAAAACATCTAGTAGATCTTGATGTGTATAAGAGTATCAATCCTTGACCCAAAAATCACTCAGTGATCCACCACCTTTTGAAATTCGGGCAAATGGACTCTTATGCCATGAGTATAGCTTGGACAAACACTAACTAATGGACACAGACTGTAATGGTTGAATACATAATTGGCTGACAGCTAGGAAGAATGTGACAAAGGGTCGTATACAGTGACCAAACGTACTGACTAACTTTGACAACCAGAAACACTGATGGTCAAATTGTGTTGGGGATAAACATACAATAATTTCTGGGCCCACTATTCAATGCAAAAAACAATTTCTCCACAGAAAACCCCATTCCATATGTATGTGGAATGTGATCTCTAACTAATAAAAAAATGAAGCAGGTTTTCCTGCCTTATTAAACATGAAGTCAATTGAGTTTATGGGGTTGATATACTAAAGCTTGAGAGTGCAGAATCTTGTACAGCTAGCTGTATATGGTAGCCAATCAGCTTCTAACGTTAGCTTTTTCTACTAATCTTTTAAAAAAAAAAAAAAAAACGGAAGCTGATTGGCTTCTATACAAAACTGCCTCAGATTTTGCACTCTTCCATTTAGGTAAATCAACCCCTATGTGTCAGATGACATGCAAATAAAATTGCCAGTAATTGTATCTCAAGACTATGTCTTGATTGCACAAAAATAACAACATAAATAGCACAAAAAAATACAATAAACAAATTAATAATGAAATAAATACATTCTTCAGATTTTATTACAGCTATTATATTCCTAGCTATCTCTATGTACAGTAAAATAAAGCTACTGGCTTTATTTGAAATTGTATCGGTATCTGATAGGACTGATAATAATGATGACTTCAACAGTCTGGGATTATTGTGATATATTAAGCAATCCAGTGGGGATCTGTAATTGCAAAACGTTAAGAATTACAAAAGAGAGAAAACAAGCAGCGTCAACCTATGTGTAGTAGTGTTATCAAACGTTTTTTTTTAATTTTAGTAGAAATGCACTCACTCTGAGTAGAATAAAAGCAGGCACATCATGATAATGTCCAATGGACAGCAGGATGGACAGCAGGGCTCCAAGAGGCGATCTTCTAGCGCTGTAAGTTCTTGTGTGGCGGCACCGGTGGCTTCCAGTGTCCCAGGCTAGAGCAAACAAGGCGCAGGGGGAAATCGTCAGTCCAAGAGTCTGGTTGCGGTCAGATGATGCTAGGATTACTAGCATCATCCGACCGCAACCAGGGACTCTTGGACTGTCGATTTCCCCCTGCGCCTTGTTTGCTCTAGCCTGGGACACTGGAAGCCACCGGCGCCGCTAGACAAGAACTTACAGCGCTAGAAGATCGCCTCTTGGAGCCCTGCTGTCCATCCTGCTGTCCATTGGACATTATCATGATGTGCCTGCTTTTATTCTACTCAGAGTGAGTGCATTTCTACTAAAATAAAAAAAACGTGTGATAACACTACTGCACTTAGGTTGGCGCTGCTTGCTTTCTCTCTTTTGTATTTCTCCTAAAGGTTTTTCTACCCTTTAGCGTGCTGCCTCCTGTTTTGTGTCAGTTACATTTCCCTATGGTAATATACCCAGGCTACAGACTCTCCCCTTTTTCAAGGAACTGAATTCTCACCAGGAGTCACTTTTCAATCAACTGTTCACTGACTCTCTGCTGCTAGTTTTAATTGTGTCTCATCCCTGGACACAGTTAACCCCTTCCCTCCCACCCTGTTAAGAACACAGCTTTGCCTACAGCTGACACTCATAGCGCAACAATCATTATCTTTTTAAAAAGTTAAGAATCCATGCTGTAGAATATAATATTCTGCATAAATGTTAACACCAAATAAAATACAATACAGCAGCATTCTCTTTCAGGTGCATGGACACAGACCCCAAGTACCATAGGCACGCCAGAACTTGTTTGACATTTAATTTATCCACATATCATTGTGCAGGCTTTCAAGCACATAGCCTTTCTTGGCATATTTGTGTGTAAACCCAAACATCTTTGTCTTAGCTAGCCTTTCACTTATGTTGAAAACATAAATCCATGCTCATATTTGTGGAATGAGTTGCATTTTCTACATATGTAATTACATGGAAATCAGAGAATGTAATAAAAGAGAAAATGGATAAAAAAAGGACATTGAACTGGTGACTTATTCCAGTAATCAATATTAATCTCACTGGACATATTTATAAAGAGATTGATGACCAAATTAGATTTTTGCTGGCTGTTGAATGATAGCCATAATACTTTAATGACTCAAAATTCCATTATATTAATGAAAAAGCCTATGTGCATCCATGCATGTTTTTTACTTGCTTACTCTTATGCCGTGTACACATGATCGGTTTTACCGATGAAAACAGTCCGATGGACTTTTCTCATTGGACAAACCGATCATGTATGGGGCCATCGGTCTTTTTTCCATTGGTGAGAAAAAATAGAACATGTTTTAAATTTATCCGATGGGAAAAAAAACGATAGCAAATTCCGATCATCTGTGTGGAACTCCATCGGACAAAAAACCCACGCATGCTCAGAATCAAGTCAACGCACGCTCAGAAGCATTGAACTTAATTTTCTCGGCTTTTAGGAGTGTTTTACGTCACGGCGTTTGGGACGGTCGGATTTTTGACTGATGGTGTGTAGGCAAGACTGATGGAAGTCAGCTTCATCGGATTTCCGATGGAAAAATCCATCGGATTAGAATCCATAGGAAATCTGATCGTGTGCACAGGGCTTTACAAAAGGCAATAAAAATAACAGCTATTACTTAAATATGTACTTTTAAAATAAAATGCATTTTATGTGTTAAGTATTTTGTATATGTATAAATGAAATGAAAAAATACATATAATCAAAACTAAACACACACTTTGTAATGTTTCTGAAAGAGTCTCTGAAAAAGTATCAACCTATTGTTTGTCCTGCAATGATGTATGACAATGGCCAAAGGGGATGCGTCATCAGACACACCTGGAAGTCTCGGATAGCAGGGGTTGCAGAAAATGTGGATTTGACTAGCTGCCTGTCATTGAGGTTAATATGCAATTCTTCTTTCACAAGATGCAGTGGGCACATTTTTTTTATCATAAAAGCTGGATGTATTTAAGAAAAGATCCACTTTAAACACAATTTTAAACGTAATTAATGCAACTACTCAATTTATAGTCAGTTATTTCAAAGGACATTTTTTTCCATAAACTTTTTATTGAAATATTTGTAACAAGTTAAAGGTACAGTTGCTGGTCCTTCAAAAATATAGGAAAAAAGGTATCGCTCAGACAGCTAACATAGGCATATACAAATTACAAAATACAATGGTTGGTCTTTCGGTAGACCTGCGACAGTGTAGTAGTACACAGTTCAAGGACCATCAAGTTATACTTTATATTTTGGTAGCTAATTTGCTACCAAATTTGGAATTTGCAAACCATTTTTTCCTTTGGCAAAGGAGAAATACAATTACATTTTTTTAATGGGCGATAGAGTCCGTCTGCTCTCTCCCTTTTGAATTGCCTCCTACAGAAAATAGCTTGATTCTGTGCAGCTGATCTGTATAATTTATAAATGATACATTTAAAAATAACTGTAAAAGTAAAAAAAAATCCTGAAATATGACTTCTCTAATCCTATTTAAAAAGATGATATTCTGTGCATGAAATAGTTACAATTGTTAACCTGTCTCTAAAAATAAACGACTGTGTAATTTTATTGTTAGGGCTGTATTAGCAATATTCTAGCAATACATAGATAATGAGTGCAGCACATCAGTACCATTATGGTATTGTCAGGGACCTGCTGGAGGGCTCTTTTAAAGGCATAAAGGCGGCAAGTAGCGCTAATGCGCGCGCACCCGCACGAATGGATGCTGTTGCCTGGCCTGTGCAGGAGCGTGCGCGCTGCTGCTCTGTGTGCACCTAACCCGGCTTGTCTCACCCTGCTCCAGCTTCCTGCTGTTTCTGTACCTGCCAGCTCCCGGTTTGCTGACCTGCAACCATCTCCTCTGCTGCCTACATTTCCAGCCATCCCTGGAGGATCATCACCTTGCCACTGTGCCAACTAGGCTTGTGCAATTCGTTTCGTAACGAATTGAAATTCGTCCGAATTTTGCAACTTTCGGACATTCGGAAGCATTCGAATTTCCGAACAAAGCAATTACGAATAAGACCGAATCCGAAATAAATTATACCGCAAATAGCGAATGCCCGAATGTCTTCGGCATAATTCGTTATGAAAAAGTTACGAATATACGAATCCATACGAAGCACAATAACACTCACTCTGCTCTGCTCTCTGCTTCTCCCACACCGTGCTGAACTCCCTCTCAAAATGGTGTACAGGGGCGGAGGTTATAGCCGCATGTAAAAAACGAAAGTAAAATACGAGATTTCGAATCCATTCGAAGCACAATAACACTCTGCTCTGCTCTCTGCTTCTCCCTCACCGTGCTGAACCCTCTGAAAATGGTGTACAGGGGCGGAGCCTATAGCCGCATGTTAAAAACGAAAGTAAAATACGAGATTTCGAATCGTTACAAATAACCGCAATGTATTTAGAAAAGTACAAATCCATTCGAAGCACATTAGGCATAATAGGCAGCGTCGTTGTGAGAGAGACACGGAAAATTACGAATCAACGAACCCAAAAAAAGTTACGAAAGTAGGAGTTGTGTCCAGAATCAACGAAAAACAACGTACTCTACCGAAAGTACGAACCCAAAAAAAGTTACGAAAGTAGGAGTTGTGTCCAGAATCAACGAAAAACAACGTACTCTACCGAAAGTACGAATTATAAAGCAACAAAAAATTCAACGAAAAATGTCGCTTGCAAAAATACGAATGAGTCCGAACACGAAAAATCCCGTCTAGCAAAATTACGAATGATTACGAATCAACAGGACCGGAAAGAAACGAACCGAAACGGAACGAATTTTTCCGTTGTGCACAAGTCTAGTGCCAACCACTACATCTACCTCAGGCACTGGAAAAGAAAACTAACCTAATACTAACCAAATAAATTAAACTAATGTAAACCAACCAGATGCAGTAGCGTGTTGACAACCAATGTGTAACATAAATAATATGTACATAAACTAAATTAATCACACCTGTACACCTGAAAGGTGTGTAACCATTCCAACAGTGGACAATTAATAATGTATGCCAAAATGTGTATCACTCTGTGCATATAATAACAAAGAAAAAATATGTAACAGTAAAATGAAGGTGTATAGCACAAAACTCAAAATAGTGAAAATCTCCTGTAAATAATATCAAAAAATCCAATGTGTAGCAAGTCCCATCACCCGTAGAGTGCTTGAAAGAAGAAACTCTGGTGAAAATCCACCCAGTGCTCACTAGCAGCTTACCTCCCTGCTGGGAAGAGACAGCATGTATTGGGGCTTCTAATGTGAACAGCGATGCAGCAATCTTGCATGGAAGTATGATCTCACTCACATAGATGCATGGAAATACACAAGCAAAAAATAAATATATAGCGTAACTCTGTGGGTTCAGCAAACAAGTGACCAAAGGATGTATTCTCACACTCACATCAAACTAGTGAGCGTGGACATCAATCCTACGAACGCCGAGCTTGTATATATGCAGGCTATGATGATTCCAATCATGTGGTCCTCAAGCTTGCAGCAACCTCCCTGCTGGGAAGAGACAGCGTGTGCGGGGGCTTCTAATGTGGACAGCGATGCAGCAATCTTGCATGGAAGTATGATCTCACTCACATGGATGCATAGAAATACACAAACAAAAAATAAATTTATAGCGTAACTCTGTGGGTACAGCAAACAAGTGAGCAATGGATGTATCCTCACACTCACATCAAACTAGTGAGCGTGGACATCAATCCTACGAATGCCGAGCTCGTATATAGGCAGGCTGTGATGATTCCAATCATGTGGTCCTCAAGCTTGCAGCAACCTCAGAGTGCCAGTGGAACATGTATGAGAAACATACAAGGTGCACATAGTGTAGGTTTGTGACCACTGGGGCATTTATTATAAAACTTGTAAAACACTCACATTTCATAGATAAGGGAAATAACAATCTCATACGAACGCCGAGCTTGTCTCCTCTCCTGCAGCTGTCGGTGTATCTGTGCTGATCCTAACGTACGTATCGTCATGTCACATGACTTCTTCAGAAGTGTCACTTGTTTGCTGTACCCACAGAGTTACGCTATATATTTCTTTTTTGCTTGTGTATTTCCATGCATCTATGTGAGTGAGATCATACTTCCATGCAAGATTGCTGCATCGCTGTTCACATTAGAAGCCCCAGTACATCCTGTCTCTTCCCAGCAGGGAGGTAAGCTGCTAGTGAGCACTGGGTGGATTTGCACCGGAGTTTCTTCTTTCAAGCACTCTGTGGGTGATGGGACTTGCTACACATTGGATTTTTTGATAATATTTACAGGAAGTTTTTGGAGGATTTCTTTGTTCACAGTTCTGTGCTATACACTTTTACCATATACCGCCACCATTATTTTCAGGAATTTTTTGGAGATTTTCACTATTTTGAGTTTTGTGCTATACACCTTCATTTTACTGTTACATATTTTTTCTTTGTTATTATATGCACAGAGTGATACACGTTTTGGCATACATTATTAATTGTCCACTGTTGGTTACACACCTTTCAAGTGTACAGGTGTGATTTATTTAGTTTATGTACATATTATTTATGTTACACATTGGTTGTCAACACGCTACTGCATCTGGTTGGTTTACATTAGATTAATTTTTTTGGTTAGTATTAGGTAGTTTTATTTTCCAGATCCTTCCCTTCACTACCTTCACTAGTTATAATCACAGCGCAGCCACCATCACCCTTGTTTCATTTATTCACTTTTGTCTGTTTGGATCAGACTCCCTGGTGACTGCTGCAGTGTCCCTAGCCCTTTCTCTTCCCTCAATTTCTATTCCCCTTCACTAGTTAAATACCCAGCTAGCATGGGGGTTTCTTCTTTTTATACCTCAGGCACTGCTACCTCGCTGTGCTCCCGAGTTCACTGTCCTCACTCCAGTGACTCCTGAGCCAGGGCTGTAAGAGAGGTCTCCTCCTACAAGTCAGGCTCTATGATCAGGTATATTCTGTACTTAACAAGTATAGTGTCTGTGAAAATCAAGTCTTATGGGTCCTTCTGGCTGAAATATGACTTCTTTCTGCTTCTGAAGTTTTCTTGTATTACAAAAGATGTGATTATTTTTATCAAATCTGTTACGTTTTTAAATAATGCTTGAGGAAAAAAATATTTAATAGTTCATAGTAATAGTTCTTCCCATAAATGCCTACACCCTCCAAAGCTGTCTCCTGTTGAAAGGGATGAGATTCTCTGCCTCGTATGAGTAAAAATTTTATAAAGGGACTCTGAAAGAATAAAGTTTCACATAATATTCCTGGTTGGAAAATGTCCACTTTCAGTCTCCAAAACTGCCTCACACCATAAAGAGTGTGATACAGTTCAGAAAATATTTACATTTGTTTTATAAAAACTTTTGTTTACAATCTTTATTTATAAATGTTTAATTTTACACAAAACAATACAGATATTACAACATCTAACATAACCCATTACCCACCCATTCCATATTATAATATATATATAAATCTGGTCTCATCTGATTACATAAATATAATTAAAAAATAAATAAAAATCCTCTTGTATTTAGCACACCTATACCAGAACTTTCCTGCACTCGTATTTCCCTATTACCAAACATAACCTCTACACACAACATAAGACAACCACGGAAAGAATAAAAAAAAGGGAAAGACAGGGGAGGGAGGGAAAGGAGGAGGAGGCTCTAAACTCTACCCATTGCTGCCATGCCCTTAAAGTTTGTTCTTTAAGGCCCGCTTCTACTTCTATCATCAACCCCAGAGTATGCATCTCACCCATTTCGCATATCCATTCTCCAATTGAGAGCATACCTGTTTTCTTCCAGTTCCGGGCTATAACTGTGCGCGCTGCTACCAGCATGTGTCTTAAAATGCCCCTTTTTATAGTCTTTATAGACCCTGGAATCATGGACAGAAGGGAAGCTAATACATCTGGTTGAATATTGATCCCCATGATTTTATGATGTATACTGTGTATATCTTAGTCCAGAATATCAGTGCTTCGGGGCAGTAGTACCATATATGAGACATTGTACCTTTTGCACTATGACAGCATGTCTCATCATTTTCACTATTGATTGTATGCATATCTACTGGGCATCTATACCATCTTGTTAAAATTCTATAATTTCTTTCCTGATATCTACTGGATATTGATAGCTTATGTGCTATTAGGAAAGCTCTTTCCCAGTCTGATCTGGGAATGTTCCTTCCCAGTTCTTCCTCCCATCTATTTATATATGTTAGTTCTTCTTCTAACCGCGTTGAGGTGGATCCGGAACCCTCTAACCTTCGGATATTTTTTGGGAGGAGGTATTGGTATATTACAGATAATACATGCGTTGTCTTTCTTCTTGTATTAGTAGCTGCTTGAAATCATTGCCCGGTCTATCTAATATCCCATTTTTTATTAGTGATTGAGTGTATGTTCCAAGTTGTTGGTATTGTATCCATATATTTCTGTACTCCAAACCAAGGGAGTCTATCGGAGGGATTTTACCTTCAATAAGGATCTGGACCCCTCTAGTATCTTAATTTCTATACCATTTTAAAAAGGTCAGGGCATTCAATGCTGGTGGGAACTCATGGTTTCCGAACAGAGGTGTCATTGGCCTGATCTGTGTGGACCACTTCTCATTTTTTAACATTGCATCCCATGTCTTTAACGTAAAGGATACCAACATCGGAATTTCTCTCATGGAGGGTCATGAATTACGATTTATCCATGGTAGTGATTTAAGTTTTATTTCAGTGATATCCTCCTCTAATTTCACCCATTGTTTGGTTTTTGCATTATGAAACCAGTCCACTATTCTCCCCATGAATACTGCCCGTAGATATAGTGAGAAGTCTGGGAGTGCTAGACCTCCGTTTTTTTGGCCCTAACCAGTATATTTCTTCTGATTCAAGGTGTTTTATGAGCCCATATAAATGCCCCTATTGCTCTTCTGAGTTGATGTATTACTGTATATACTCGAGTATAAGCCGAGTTTTTCAGCACATTTTTTTGTGCTGAAAATGCCCCCTCGGCTTATACTCGAGTCTGTGTCCGACTTCATCTTTGTGCGCCTGATCCCGCACCTGAGCACACATGTAGCCCCACTCTTCATCTACAAGTGTGCAAAGCTTGTTGTCCAGGGGACCTACGGCCGGGGAGCACCAATTTTTCAAAGCCGGGCACCCCTTCCATAGACTCCCATGTTAAAAACGTCAGTCTGGTCACACAGCGCAGGAGATCAGGTAGGGAGATTGGGCACAGTGAGGCATGGGCACAGTGACAGTGAGGCATGGACTCAGTGAGGCACGGTCACAGTGAGGCATGGTCACAATGAGTCATGGACACAGTGAGGCATGGGCACAGTGACAGTGAGGAATGGTCACAGTGAGGCACGGTCACAGTGAAGCATGGTCACAGTGAGGCATGGTCACAGAGAGGCATGGTCACAGAGAGGCAGGGACACAGTGAGGCAGGGACACAGTGAGGCAGGGACACAGTGAGGCAGGGACACAGTGAGGCAGGGACACAGTGAGGCACAGTGAGGCATGCACATGGACACAGTGAGGCATGCACATGGACACAGTGAGGCAAAGTGAGGCACAGTGAGGCATGCAGATGGACACCCTAGGCTTATACTCGAGTCAATACGTTTTCCCAGTTTTTTGTGGTAAAATTAGGTGCCTCGGCTTATATTCGGGTTGGCTTATACTCGAGTATATATGGTAAATTCATTGGAAAATATATTGGAATTGTTTGAAATATATATAAAAGTTTTGGAAGTATATCCATTTTTATAATGTTACTCCTTCCAATCCAGGAGAAAACCGTTCTGTCATATCTTTGAAGTGTCTTAATTATTTTTTGTATTGTTGGTAGATAATTCAGTTCTTGAAGTTTCGTTAAGTCCTTGGTAATATACGTTCCCAAGTATTTAACAACTACCGTCTGCCATTTAAAAGAAAAGTTTTTTTTTTAAGTTATCAATATCTTTACTTAGGAGTGTAATGTTCAAAGCTTCTTTCTTATCATAGTTTACTTTAAAGTTGCTCATCTTACCGAAACGGTTACACTCCTGGATTAAATTTAGTATGGATATTAATGGATTCATTATATATAGCAGAAGATCATCTGCATATACAGACATTTTGTATTCTATTCCTTTAACTTTTATCCCCTGTATATCTGGATTTTTTTGTATAGCTGTAGTCAAGTGCTCCATCACCAGTACGTATAATAGTGGGGATAGGGGACATCCCTGTCGTGTTCCGTTCGATATTTTCACCGATTCCGATTTCATGTTCGAGCTGTTGGAAGGCCATTATTTTCCCCTTTAGCAATGGGCCTATTCCCCACTGATCTAAGGTTTCTTCCATAAAACTCCATCCCACCCTGTCAAATGCTTTTTCAGCATCCACCGCTAGTAGACAGGCTGGGATGGAGTTCCGCTGGGCAAATTCCACTAATGTCAAAGTCTTCAATGTATTGCCTCTTGCCTCTCTCCCCCTTACGAACCCTGCTTGTTCCAGGTGAACATATGTTATTAAAATTGGAGTGATTCTATTAGCTATGATCTTGGAATATAATCGAAGATCTATGTTGGTTAACGATATTGGGCGATAGCTCCCACATAGCATATGATCTTTTTTCTGGCTTTGGGATAATTGATATATATGCTTCCATCCCTTTTGGAGCAAAGGTTCGAGAGGCTGAGACTGCATTGAAGGTTCTGATCATAATCGGGATCAACTGCTCTTTGAATGTTCTATAAAAGCGTGGTGTAAGACCATCCGGTCTGGGACTTTTGCCCAGTACCAGTAAGTCAATTGCTTTTTGCAGCTCTGTTATTGAGATTTTTTTTCTAATTCCTCTCTTTCGGTCAGAGATATTGATGGAATGGCTGTATCCTGTATATATTGCCTTATTTCCTGTCGGAAAATTTTGGGGTCTTTTCCTATCTGTTGTTTAGGTATATTATAGAGTTTAGAGTAGAATGAATGAAAGGATTTAGAGATTTCTTTGGGATCATGTGTTATGTCTCCTGTTGCTGTTTTAATTTTTATTATAGGGGTCGTAGCTGTCCTTTGAGTCAGTGCTCTAGCTAGGAGTCGACCTGGCTTATTGCCGTATTGATAGAACAGTGTACGACTCTTATCTCTAAGGCGTAAGGTTTGTTCGTTTAGTAGCCTTTGTAATTCTCTTCATTTATCTGCTAATTCTATTCAATTCCTTGGAATCGGATTTTGCTTATGCCTCTTTTCAAGGTTAGGGATTTTTTTTGCAGAGAGGATTTATTACTTTTTTTCTTTTTTCAGTCTAGCACCATGCTTTATAAAAAGACCCCTCAAGACACATTTCAGTGCCTCCCATTGAGTCTGTTCTGAGGTAGTATCTCTTATATGATCTAATGCAAAGTAATTAATTGTTCATTTAATTTCCGCTATACAGTCCTCATCTTTTAACAAATTGTCATTTAATCTCCATGACCATCTAGATATAGCCTCCTTTGGTATGGCCATCTCCATGAATATTGGAGCATGGTCCGACCAAATAAAGCTCCCTATTTCCGCTGAAGATATCGCTGCCATTCCAATTTGATTTATTAGAAAGAAATCTAGTCTGTGGTAAGTACCGTGTACTTTCGAATAGAATGAATAATCCATTTCTAGTGGATGAAGTACCCTCCATATATCTATTAAATGGAGTGAATCTAATATAGTTCTACCGGTAAATCTATTTATTTGGTTGGTTGCCTGGGGTATTCGAGAGGCAGTGGTATCCATGTCCCGATTGAGTACAAAATTGAAATCCCCTCCTACTAGAGTTACCCCTTCTGCTTTTGGAATCAACACAGTTTCATTCAATTTTTATGGCTAAAATATGCTGACTCCCTGCCTCCTAAATTGTCTCCCAGGAAAAAGATAAGATTAGTTAAGCCAATTCATACAAATTACATGTGGTGTCTTAAAAAATGCAATACTTTCATTTTGAAACAGGGCTAATTCCTGTCTTCAAATTATTTTTAGCTAACCTATACAATTTTCATATAGTGTCTTATTTACATTGTATATTTATGGCTGAAATAAGCTGACTCTCTGTCTGTAAATGTATTGCAGCCTGCCTATGCTTAATATCTGTGGTGCAAATCTCTAACCTTTTCCCATCTTCAGTCTCTGAAAAAAGACACATATTTTTTACTTTTAGATGCAATGTCCTTGCTCTCTCCCTCAGAAGTTGTGGCCTTTTTTCAAATGCTTAAGAGGTGATATGCAAATTTGATACATTTTTATACTTTAATGCACAAAAAATAAACAATTGTTTTTAATTCCCAGATGCAATATGCCCACTTAATCACTCAGAAATTGCAGCCTGGCCATATAGGCTTAATATCTGTGGTGCAAATCTGTAAACTTTTTCCATCTTCAGACTCTGAATGACACTATATTTAAGTCTACAATCTGCTTGTTCTCTCTCTCTGCAATTGTGGCCTATTTAATAGAGGCCTCAAATGTGTGCTAAAAATCTGTACATTTGTTTTCTTTCTTTCTAAATATGAAACAAATAGACATTGATGTTTTTTTTTTTTTATTTCCAGATGCAATATGTCTGTTAAATCCCTAATTGCAGTCCTAAAAGGCTTAATAAATGTGGGGCAAAACTGTGAAATTTTGGAATTTTCAGTTTCTTAATTTAAGACACTAATTTAGATGCAATTGTCTGCTCATTCATTCGAAAATTGCAGCTTGCCAATACAGGCTTTATATCTGCTGTGCTAAACTGCAAAATATTTGACTTTTCAGTCTCTGAATAGAGACATTATTTTTTTATTCCTATATATTTATATATTTTTTTATTCCTATATATTTATTCCTAGATATTTGCCCATTCAATTGGTCAGAATCCAGTCCATATAGGCTTAGTATCTATGGTACAGATCTGTAACAACTTTACAACTTTAGTCACGTAAAAAAACATATATGTTTTTTATTTCCAGATGCAATGTGCTTGCTCTCTCCCTCTGAAATTGTGGCATATCCAAGAAAGGCTAAAATGTGTTCTACAAATCCATACAATGTTCTGTTGTTAGTTTTAGGAAACAGATAATGATTTGTTTTTGGACATGAAAATCTGCCTTCTCTTTCCCTCTAAAATAGCAGACTATGGAAAAGGCTTCAAAATATTTTCTCCAAATATGGACTATTTTTCAGTCTTTACACTCCAAAAATGTACACTGTTATGTGTGAAACCTGTATGCTTTATCTAAATTATAGCTAAAAAAGAGTATATACTGTCCAAAAATCAGTTCTGTTTTAATTGCTTCTGGCTTTAATGAGGAACTTCACTCTCTCAATCATATTTGACTATTTTTAATCCTTTCTCCATTAGCATTATCAAATAGATAGAGAAATATAACATATTTACATGTTTTAAACTTTTTTTACATTTTTTAGTTACTTCCTGGTTTCCAGGAATAGCCAAATGATGTAAATAATCCCAGGAGTCTTCAAAATAGGAGGAGGGGTTTTCTCAGCTAAGCACACCCTCCTGCCTGCATACCTGAGGTAAGGGCAGATAGATTCTAGGAAAATAAATGCTACATTAATCATCTGCCCTTACTCAAGATGTCCACGGCCAGAAATGCTAGGGGTGGTTTTCAAAGTGATTTTTCAACAAAATAAAGCATACAGTCATGGATGGGGGAGTTTGTTTCAAATATTAAACAATAATTAAATAGTGGTGGTCTGGGGTGCTTAGATGCAGTGTGGTTCCACTTTATTTAGACTTATATAAAGTCTCCCTGTTTCCTTTTATGACCTAATAAAAAGACTTGGTGTGCAGCATGTCCTTGCAATATTTCTGGTTCTTGGCTGTGGCATAATATACTGAATCTTCTTCACAATAACATATACCTCATCTCTTCCTTTAACCCACTGGCCAAGTATTAATGTCTGCACAATGTTCAGTGACTCTATACATTATTTAGGGCTGCTGTCTTTATTTTCTTATTTTAGGTGCAAAAATGTAATAATCTCTCCCTCTTTGATTGCTGCCCCAGGCCCAAATTTCTACTATTTTTGTACATAAGGTTTCCTATTACAAAAATATAGTCACTTTAATTATTTTACTTCATCTGTTGATTTTCCTGGACATATCTCAGTTTAACCCAACTAACTATGTAGCTATGTAAACCATTTATGGACCAGCAAAAACACTTCAGCAACAATAAAGAGAGGTTTATCAGCTTATTACAATCAGCGCATTTAAAACATTTCAGGTAAAACTTATTTCTATACCTGACTACAAGCCTGACTACACTAAAGTAAATTAAATCAAGTAGCTTAATTCATGTGTCAGTTCATCATCTAGCCTGGAGTTGTGAACATATGGGACAGAATTTCTGCTATTTTCATACATGAGGTTCCCTTTTACAAAACATAGTAACTTTATTATTTTACTTCAGCTGTTGATGATTTTCTTCAATATTAAAATGTGTTAGACTATCAGTTCTGGCTTCCATCAAAATTCCATAATAATAGGCTGTATTATTAATGTTCTGGGCCCACTTACCTGTCTCATTTATTTCAGGGTTTGTTATTTTTCCACCATAGAACAAAAAAAGGGAGACAGTCACTTTTAAAGATGAATTAAAAATAATTTATATGCAGAGTGTCTAGAGGAAGGGAGGAATGGTGACAGTAGCAAAGAAAGTTTTCTTGCCATAACACAGAACTTTTGTCTTCTACATATCTATAATCTCTAGCTCTCTAGCTTCATTATCTTACAAGCTATGCTGGCTAAAATACTCACAGGACTTGGATTTATAGAGATCTAATTTTTTGAAGTATCTTGACCCTGGTTTTACAAGGCAGTAGTGTCAAGAAGGCTCATGTGTTGCCTTCTCACTCTGCCAGACACTCACTAACTTACTTGTAGGAGACAAATGCTTCTTTTTAGCCTCTTCCTCTCTTCCAGCAGTCAATATTTTTAGGGTTGCTTCTTTCAGGAGAGGAGATTCCTGCAACATCCAACCCCTAGGCCCTAAGCCCTGAGACAGACAGCTCACAGCAGCATTCCATAAGGGTCCAAGCTCTAAAGACTGAACGAGTTGCCAGGGAGTGGCCCAAACATTTAACACTTTCCCAGCATACATAATCAGGTAACTGAGTCAGAGTGAATGAATTGTAACACAGAGTCTGTGCTTGGGAAACACAGGGAGAAACATAAAATCTGACTAAAGCACACTATTTTCTACAGATTACACAAAAGTACCAAAGAGAATTTGGAAAAAATCCCTACATCAGCTCTAGACAGGCACATACACAGTTGTAATTCCTACAGTATATTGTACCTGTTTTACTTGCCTAGGGATTTGTAATTCCATTTGTTACTCCCTGCCACACTAAATAACCTGAAGAGTGAAATCACTATTCACTTTCAGCTTTGCAGTTTTCACCTGCCTGATTGTTAGATGAATCAGCAGCCATATATGGCCATATTGAATCAGTAATGTCACAAGCATCCCAGCCCTTTTGTTATGTGCAGCTGCAAGGTGAGGAAGCTTCCACCCACTGCTCATTAGGCCAGTAGAAATGTGATCATGTGACAGCTTTCCACAGGTTTGAGTAAATTGGGTTCAGACTGAGATTGAATCTAAACCCAGTGCATCCCTAGTCAGAATCAAAGTGTTTTGTACCTGTTGAATGGGATCACTGTGCCAGCTTGGCAAAAAACAGAAGAAATGTGTCTTTCTTGGTATTTTTTGGAGAACAAGAACAATGATTTGTGTGATATAAAGCGTTATATATAAAGCGATAAGGACATGGATGAGTGAGTTTGGGGTGGAGAAACTTGACTGGCCTGCACAGAGTCCTGAGCTCAACCCGATAGTACAGTACCTGACCGCGAGATTGTGTATAACTGCGGCTCGGCATTGGCGATATTGACCCTCCGCGACCCCCGTCGCGGGAGCCAGCGCTGAGTTCTGTCGCTCCTCCCGCTCCCTGGCCCCAATACATTCCTATGGATACGCTGCATTTCGTGGGGGCGGTGAGCGCAAAAAGCACAGCCTTGCAGCGCCGATTTCCAGCGTGATCCGATCGCGCTGGAAATACAATCTCGCGGGCAGGTACTGTACAGCGGGATGAATTAGAGCAGAGACTTTGAGCCAGGCCTTCTCGTCCAACATACATCAGTGCCTGAACTCACAAATGCGCTTCTGAAAAAATGGTCAAAAATGGTCAAACATTGCCATAGACACACTCCTAAACCTTGTGAACAGCCTTCCCAGAAGAGTTGAAGCTGTTATAGATGCAAAGGGTGGGCCAACTCAATATTGAACCCTACAGACGAAGAATGGGATGCCATTAAGTTCATGTGCATGGAAAGGCAGGTTTCCCAATACTTTTGACAATATAGTGTATATTATTTCAAGTGTGAACACAGAAGGATATGAACAAACTTTTTATGCTTCATTTATCATTGACAGAACCAATAACAGCTACTGATATTTGTCCATTTGCTAACACGTTCAAGCAGTTGCGTGACAGTATGAATCAATATTCACAATATTTACAAGAAATGTAAGTGCAAAAGTTGGAGGTGAGTGATCTCTCTTCAGGAGAAGAAACTCCCCAAATGTTCTCAGCATTACCTTTATTAGCAGGTGGTGTGCCCAGCTGCAATATCACCTTCATGGCAAGAGCATATACAATGGAGACACCCACATTCTTTTCAGTAGTTTCTCTTTTAATAATCCCAGATGAATTATGCTAAGTTCTTGGTCACAGACCAGGTATAATTTCAATATTTAGACATATTTGTTATTATTCAAATAAGCCACTCAAAGAACATTCAAAAAACATCTCAAAAGTCTTTAAGAATTGCTACGATGACAGTAATTGGTCCTGGTGACATTTCAAAGTACGGTAACTGTTATCATATAATCATGATTAGTATTTTGTTAGGGTAATTACAGGCTGTACTCTTCATTGTCTTAAAATAATGAATGCTTAGTTTTCGGTTATATGCTGTTTAATTTTAATGTATCCTAATATAGTCTATGATACATAATGTATAAACAGTGTGATGCCTTGATAAATAATAAAGCCAAGAGCTGTTTAATATACAGCAGATACTGGCTTGCACATCATGCAGTGTATGCCTACATAATTGCTTCACAACGTCACTAATACATAATGATACCATCTATCTCTTACATGAGTTGTCCCTATGTGCACACTTATATTTGGACACATCCTGGGATGAGCATGATAACCCTGCATAAGCATATGAACATGTTTGTTTGATTTTTATCTGTCAACCTAACAAAAACGTTCTGTTAAACTATACCAGGGATATGCAATTAGCGGACCTCCAGCTGTTGCCAAACTACAAGTCCCATCATGCCTCTGCCTCTGGTTGTCATGCTTGATGCTGTTAGAGTCTCGCTATGCCTCATGGGACTTGTAGTTTGGCAACAGCTGGAGGTCCGCTAATTGCATATCCCTGAACTATACCATGCATATGTAAATTAACATAACATATAAGTTAAGTGTTTAGACAACTAGGACATTATAATATGCAGAAGAAAAAAAACATTGCAATAAAAAATGGACACCCAGGGTAAGTACAATTGTGCTCATAAGTTTACATAGCCTGGCAGAATTTATGATTTCTTGGCCATTTTTGAGAGAATATGAATGATAACACAGAAACTCTTCTTTCACTCATGGTTAGTGTTTGGCTGAAGCCATTTATTATCAATCAACTGTGTTTACTCTTTTTAAATTATAACGACAACAGAAACTACCCAAATGACCCTGATCAAAAGTTTACATACCTCAGTTCTTAATACCATGTATTGCTCCCTTTAACATCAATGACAGCTTGAAGTCTTTTGTGGTATTTGTGGATGAGGCACTTTATCTTCTCTTACTCGCGTTCTGTCTATTACAAGCGTGGGGTCAGGAGGAGGCGGGGCTGTGTGAGTGTAAACAGAGCGGAGACAATGTCAGCTGTTACAGCGTGTTTTACTGATCTGCGATCCCGTGGCTTTCCTCTTCCTATATGCTCTCTTCCACATCGCGCTGGGAGAACGTCTCCCGATCAACCCCGCCCACTGGCGGTGCTTGCCTCCCCTCTCCCAGGCAGCCCAGCTCCTCGCCAGACCTCATTTTCCACTCGTAAAATGCGAGTAGGCGAGTGGAAAATTTGAGGGCTGTCATAGATCACTGTTATCTATTCTGTTTCTAACTTCCATCCATACCTTGTTGACAAATTCTTTAAAGTTCTAAATATGGTCCCTGGGGAAAGACAATCTTTCCAGGGTTGCAGACTATTTAACAGCTTCCCATCCACCACCTGGGTGAACCTACCAAGGGATTGGCTAAGGCCTGATCAATATTCAGGCTGGCTATTTGAATTCTCACCCTCAGCTCCAGAAACCTCTTCTGGAGGCAAAGGGAAGCAATCAAACTCCCAGCCTGTGAAACCCTGAACAGACCAGGCCAAACAATCTCTGCTCCTCTGATTACAGAAGGAAACAAAAACTAAATTTACCTAGCATCCTATGCTAGGAGGGTGCTACATAAGCAGAGCGGAGACAATCTCAGCTGTTACAGCATGTTTTACTGCTCTGCGATCCCACGGCTTTACTTTTCCTATATGCTCTCTTCCACAGGGGCGATCGCGCTGGGAGAACATCTCCCGTGGCTCTAATCTTACTCCAGACATGTCCTGGCCACCCTCTCACTTCCTCCACACTGGCGAGGCTGCAATTTGGGGCACAGTGAGGCTGAATTTTGGGGCACAGTGAGGCTGCAACTTGGGGCACAGTGAGGCTGGATTTTGGGGCACAGTGTGGCTGGATTTTGGGGCACAGTGAGGCTGCAACTTGGGGCACAGTGAGGCTGGATTTTGGGGCACAGTGAGGCTGGATTTTGGGGCACAGTGAGGCTGAAACTTGGGGCACAATGAAGCTGCAATTTGGGGCTCAATGAGGCTGCAATTTGGGGCTCAATGATGCTGCAATTTGGGACACAATGACATTGCGGCTGCATTTTGGGGCACAGTGAGGCTGCAATTTGGAGCACAGTGAGGCTGCAATGGGGGCACAATTAGACTGCAATTTGGGGCACAGTAAGGCTGCAATGTTGGGCACAGTGAGGCTGAAATGGTGGGCACAGGTCACGCTGCAATGATGGGAACAGGTCACGCTGCTATGATGGGCACAGGTCACGCTGCATTGATGGGCACATGTGAGCTTGCATTGAGGGGAACTGATAACGTTGTTGTTAATATTTATTTTTGTAATGTAATTCTGCATAAAACATTTAAGTGTAATTTCTTGAGATAATTTATGAGGGCGTGATTAGAGGCGGGGCCGGGTAGGGGTTGGGTGGGGCAACTGGTGGTGAGTAACCCTTGAGGCCTGGCTAGTAGCTCAGGACTTGAAATTTTGAGCCCTGATCTATGATATGACATCCCTTTTCACTTGAATACTAACTTATGGGGCTGTTGTGACGTTAAGGAAACATCTGAAACAAAGTATAACTTTTTTACAGTCAAGCAGAACTAAAGCAAGACTAAGTACGTTCCCTACTGGACCTTTGTCTCCACAACCTCTAGTTCAAGTACAAGAATTAGGGATTAGCCGAACCGCCCTGGATTCGGTTTGAGCAGGGTTTGGCAATATTCAAAGAAGTTTGGATGCTGAATCCAAATCCTATTGAAATCAATGTGAGCTGAATCTATCAATTTAAAAAATGCCCGTTTCTGGGCTAATAGGCAAGGTACTTTACATGCTTAAAGCTGGCAAGTCACTTTAAATGCTTAAAGTGAAACATTAAAAATGCCCAATTCCCTTAAAAAAAACAACCTAATCCTGCCTGTAAATGGCACATTTCTGTGGTGTACAGAAAGTTCTGCAGCAACACTATTCCTTCACAATAAAAAAAAGATGTCACCTAAAAATAAAGATACTAAATTCCCTCATTTTAAATCCATCTTTAGTCATGATGCCTGCCACCTGTCAACTTGCTGAAATAAAAAACTGATGATGCAACACATAACCGAATGACACCTCCCCAAACTGTCATTAACTATATAAGGGACAGGGAGGATATAGTAGTGACATCACTGCCAAAAGATGGCCATGGCAGTGATGCAACCCCTGCGATCTTCCTCCATTTACTTACGTGGATATTTGGGGGGGTTCCCCCTTAATATCCATACCAGACCTGAAGGGCCTGGTAATTGAATTTGGGGGGACCCCCCACGCATTTTTTTTTTATGACAATAACTTGCATATAAGCCTTTAAAATTATCACTTTTGATATTTCATGTTTGTGTCCCATAGACTTTAACGGTGTTCGCGTGTTCGAACACATTTTTTGCCTGTTCGCATGTTCTGGTGCGAACCGAACCTGGGGGGTGTTCGGCTCATCCCTAATGCTTAGGTTTGTTATCCTGCTGGAAGATGAACCTCCGCCCCAGTCTCAAGTCTTTTGCAGACTTTTATGCCCTGTACACACGATCGGATTTCCGATGGAATAAAATCCGATGGAATTTTTCGTCTGAATTCCGATGAAGCTGACTTCCATCAATATTGCATACACACCATCAGACAAAATTCCGACCGTCCAAAACGCGGTGACATAAAACACTCCGACGAGCCGAGAAAAATTAAGTTCAATGCTTCTGAGCATGCGTCGACTTGATTCTGAGCATGCATGGATTTTTTCTCCGTTGGAGTTCCACACAGACGATCTGAATTTCCTATCGTTTTTTTTTTCATCGGAAAAATTTAAAACATGTTCTATTTTTTTACACCGATGGAAAAAAGTCCGATGGGGCCCACACACGATCGTTTTTTCTTTTTTCATCGGAAAAAACGATTATGTGTACAGGGCATTACAGGTTTTCTTCAAAGATTGCCCTGTATTTGGCTCCATCCATCTTCCCATCAACTCTGATCAGCTTCCCTGTTCCTGCTGAAGAAAAGCATCCTCACATGATGCTGCCACCACCATGTTTCACGGTGGGGATGGTGTGTTCAGGGTGATGTGCAGTGTTATTTTTCTGCCACACATAGCATTTTGCTTTTAGGTTAAATATTGTATTATTATTTTATTTATCCATTATTTATCCATTTTGGTCTCATCTGAACAAAAAACCTTCTTCCAAATGTTTGCTGTGTCCTCCACATGGCTTCTCGCAAACTGCAAATGGGACTTCTTATGGCTTTCTTTCAACAATGGCTTTCTTCTTGCCACCCTTCTATAAAGGCCAGATTTGTGGAGTGCACGAATAAAAGTTTTCCTGTGGACAAATTCTCCCACCTGAGCTGTGGATCTCTGCAGCTCCTCCAGAATTACCATGGGCCTCCTGGCTGCTTCTCTGATTAATGCTCTCCTTGCTTGACCTGTCAGTTTACAGCCATGTCTTGGTAGCTGTGCCATACTCTTTTCATTTTTGGATGATGGATTGAACAGTGCTATGTGAGATGTTAAACTCTCGGGATATTTTTTATAATCTAACCCTGCTTTAACCACTTTAACCACAGGCACTGAATACTGCAGAATAAAGGTAGAAAGAGAGATTTCTGCGTTTTGGGACATAACACTAAACTTATCTTACATGAAGGATTGCAGGGAGTGTATAAGCATTAGACTTTCCTTCCACATTCACCTTGGCACCCCCTATCTAGCCCAGAGTGCAGAGGGAGATCACTACAAGGGAAACGCTTCCTTATTCCCCGAGTTCAGCTTTGAATGCCCCTGTGGATCAAACAGCACAGTGAGTATTAGAGGCAGCATCAGGATTTCGGAGTCGTGACATCTTTGGGATCAACACTCGTACCCCGCAGAGGGTGATATCTGCAGGCTCATTCGACCTTGCCACAGTGGAGGTCCACCTTTTATGGTAAGGTACCCACCTCAAATCCATACTCACTGCGGTGGATGTAGCTTCCTTTGACACTTGTGGACTTTCTTGGGCACTACTCTTTTTCAACATTCTTTAGAGTTTCCTGTTTCTTCCCTTTAAAGCAATCGTTTGCGCATTGGAACTATTTCTTTTTGGTGTTTGGAATCTTTTTGAACTTATGGACTTCCTATCATTTTATTTTCACATGTAGTATATTATCAATTATTACTGCATCATTGATAGTATTAGTATTTAATACGCTAGTTTGATTCCTCACATTAGTTTATATACATTGTGTACGAGTATTTGGATGTTTTTCTTCACAGGTGTTCACTATATCTAAGATGGGATTTATCCTAACTCATATATTAGGTTATTCTTTTACACATTCCACATTTTCATTATTTTTCATATGAATTCTCACCTGAGTTCTAATTTTCATTTTTTTTTTGAGCGCGACATACTTCTCTTAATTTAACAACTTCCCGACCGGCCTACAACAATGATGGCTGGGAAATGGTTTAGTTATCCTGACTGGGTGTCATATGACGTCCAGCAAGATAACAAGCCAGGGCATGCCCACGGGGGAGCGCATCGCGTGGCGATTGGTGGTGTGGTGTGTCAGTCTGACACACAGCATCTCTAAACTTGGTAAAGAGCCTCTGACATAGGCTCTTTACCACGTGATCAGCTGTGTCCAATCACAGCTGATCACAGTGTAAATAGGAAGAGTTGTTTATCGGCTTTTCCTCCACTCGCACTGACAGACACGAGTAGAGGAGAGCCGACTGGCTGCTCTCCTGACAGGGGGGGTCTGGCTGATTTATTATCAGTGCAACCCCCCAAGGATGCCCACCCAGGACCACTAGGGATGCCCAGCCAGGACCAACAGGGATGCCCACCCAGGACCACCAGGTATGCCAATCAATGCCCAATAGGGATGGCACTCAGTGCCCATCAGTGATGCCTGCCAGTGCCTCCTGATCAATGCTGCCTAATAGTGCCATCTATCAGTGCCACCTATCAGCGCCCATCCATGTCCACCAGTGCCACCTATTAGTGCCCATCAGTGCACACCAGTGCCACCTATAAGTGCCCATCAGTGCCACCTATCAGTTCCCATCTGTGCCGCCTATGAATGTCCATCAGTGCCACCTATCAGTGCCCATCAGTGCCGCCAATGAGTGTCCATCAGTGCCGCCTACCAGTGCCCATCAGTGCTGCATATAAGTGCCTCATTATCAGTGCCCATCAGTGCCACTCATCAGTGCTGCCTCATCAGTGCCAATCAGTACTGCCTCATCAGGGCCCATCAGTGAAGTAGTAAACATACCTATTTACACAGTTTTGTAACAGAAACAAATTTTCGGTCTTTTATTATTTGTAGCGCAAAAAATAAAAACCCCAGTGGTGATCAAATACCATCAAAAGAAAGCTCTATTTGTGGGAAAAAATATATAAATCATTTGTTAGGGTTCAGTGTTGCATGACCATGCAATTGTCATTCAAAATGCAACAGCGCTGAAAGCTAAAAATTGGTCTGGGCAGGAAGGGGGGAAAGTGCCTAGTATTGAAGTGGTTAAACTTCTCCACAACATTATCCCTGTCCTGTCTGGTGTGTTCCTTGGCCTTCATGATGCTATTTGTTTACTAAGGTTCTCTGACAAACCTCTGAGGGCTTCACAGAACAGCTGTATTTATACTGAGATTAAATTACACACAGGTGGACTCTATTTACAAATAAGGTGATTTCTGAAGGCAATTAGTTCCACCAGATTTCAGTTAGGGGTATCAGAGTAAATGGGGCTGAATTCAAATCCATGCCACACTTTTCAGATATTTATTTGTAAAAAAAAATGATTTATTATTTTCCTTCCACTTCATAATTATGTGCCACCTTGTGTGGTCTATCACAAGAAATCCCAGTAAAATACATTTACGTTTTTGATTTTAATATGACAAAATATAGAAAATTTCAAGGGGTATGAATACCTTTTAAAGACACTATAGCAATGTGATCAATACCCAAGTAGAAGGAATCTAGATAGAAAAAATATATGTATATAAATACACAACTCACACTATGCTGATCCCATCAGATCTAAGAACAATTCCCAGTACAAGAGAATAAAACATACTTATGAAAAAAAGCAGTATGCTTGGCAACCGGCCAAAAGAAAAGGATGACACTTTTCTTCCCAATCAAAAGCAACCAGTCACTGATCTAAAAATAAATAAAACCATAAATAATTAAAAGCTACTTGAGTATTGAAACAAACAATACCAAATGTAGTTGTAAGACACTAATGTGGGCCACAGCAATGGGCAATTTTCATGTGGCCATTGAATTTGAGTGATCAGACATGTTGGATTTTTTTTTACAATTTTAACAAATTTCTAATCAATAATTGAAGAATCGTGCAAGAAATATAATCCAGAAAGAAATGAGCTTGAACTGTGACCTGAAAAGAAAACCACAGGCCACAAAATTTATTTTCTGTAGCAACATGACGTGAGATTGAAGGTTTGGTTGGTCAAATTTCAAAATCAATGGTGGCACCATCGGATTACAAAACACATGAAATTTCTGATTTTCAAAAGAATATTTGTTCGGTATTCAAACCATGTATGGCCTGCATAAGAGATGAAGATAGGAACAGCCAGGAGCATACTGTTTCGGTAAGAGGGTTTCTCCAATGGGTAAAACGAAACAGGGAAATTGTAGACACTGGCCACATTCAAAGGTGCCCCCTGGCTACATGACATGCATCCTGATGGCATACAGAATGACTTGAAGTGATATTCTGTGGGGAATGGCAGAGATTTATTCCTGGGGGTGTCACTCCTGGGGGGGTTCTGTGCTGCCGTGATCACTAGGTATGCATAACTGCGATCCCTCTTTGGTAATTTATTTATTTTATGTCTCTGACTGTCCTTGTCTTACAACTACATTTAATATTGTTTGTTCCAATACTCAAGTAGCTTTAGAGAGATTTTGATTATGCTATGTGGGCAGTGATCCTTCAGAAAAACTTTCTTTTATATACTTCTACATATAAATCCTTAATATTCTTACTTATTTACTTTTATTCTTCTATGGCTATGCAAATTTGTCACTTAGTAGTCCCTTATATGCATGCTCTCACTCACTCGCCCCGAAATGACTATGCAACACAAGTGTCAAGCAATGCTTCTTTTACATGTTGTATAAAATCAGATGTGGATGTATGTTAAAAAAATGTGTACTATTGCCATTATATGTTGTTTTATAAATGATTTTTTACCCATCTAGAATATTTTGACTGTTGCCTCTTTCCTCCTGAGAAAGCAGTAGTAGCCGTGAAATATGGTTAGGAATTATTGAACATCTAGACTCCCTCACAAATCACTGCTACAACACCTTAGGCTGTGATTGTTGTAAATAGTAAAATCTTTTCTGTTATGTTTTTTTCTTTTTCTATGCTTATGAAATAGACATTGAATGTTTTTTTTACAATATTGTGAAGTCTTTGGGGTACCAATGAAGTCCAGTAGTCTGCCGTAAATTCTTTTTATTTTCCTGACACATACTGTAGGATGAAGTTATGTAGGGTTTTAAAACTCCAAACCTGTTCCTGGATTATCAACATCTGCCATGACACATTCCATAGTGATTGGATCAGGATATCTGTGCTACCTGTGTGAATATAAATGTTGGGATGTGTTTCTGACACTCATCAGATGAAGCTGAATGCTTTTAAATGTCCTCAGGATTACAGAACAAGTTAAATTGCATATGACTAACTACTATTAACTACAATATATCATAGCTTAACAGACAACAAACAGCCCCATGTTTCTGTTCCTCCTCTTTCGTTAGATTTTAAACCCTCAAAATAATATAAGTAAAGAAAAAAAGATGGTTAAAAACATTTTTTAAGACAACACACAGTAAATGGCTACTGTAAGTAGGTAATTTATATACTTTGAAAAAGTTAATTTTTCCTTTAATTCAAGCAATACCGCTTCAAATGCAACCAATTGCATACGTGACACAAAAAAAAAAAGTTCTGCAATTTCATGTAAACAAAAAATGTAATAAACCATTGACTGAAAATTTTAGGTGGTCATTTAATGAATGTCAAGCCTCGTACACATGACCGAGTTTCTCGGCAAGAACCAGCAAGAAACTTGCTGGCAGAGCTTTCTTGCCGAGTAAATCGGTCGTGTGTACACGGCTATCATGTTTCTCGTCAAGAAAACCGACAAGAATCTCGACGAGGAAAATAGAGAACCTGCTCTCTTTTTTCTCGTCAAGATTCTTGTCAGCAGGTTTCTCGACGAGAAAAGTGTGTGTGTGTACACTTACCTGTCCTCCGGGAAGCCCACGCATGCTCGAAATGACTTTGACGCATGCGCGGTAGCTTCCTAGGCATAGGTAGGGTGTAGCAAGATGGCGGCGACGGCATCAAATGTGACGAGCGCACGCTCATCGTAGTCGATAACGTCACCACGTTTGCTCCATTTAAAGAACCGCGGGGTCTTTGAATCGAGCGTGTGTACACTCGGCCGGGACAAGTTTCTTGTCCAAGAATCTCGTCAAGAAAAACGACGTGTTTTTTCTTGACGAGATTCTCGGCCGTGTGTACGAGGCTTAAGACTTTGTTCTGGCTGATGTGAACAATCTGTCTTCTGATCATGATTTGCCTTTAGTCCAATTCATAAAAAACATATTGATTTTGTTATGTGTAATTTATTTCATTGGCATGTTTTAAGCCAGAGGATTTAGATCTGCTTCTCTGATTTTTCTGCATGTCATAAATATTAGATTTAACCATGAACAAAATTATTTTTATTAACCAGCAAATCTCAGCAATGAGAGGGTTAGTCTGCCTGTATGTCTGTATTATGATGGAGTCAGCTTAAAATGCAGAAGGGGAGTTTCAGCTGTGGGATTTGAATAGATTAATTTGCCCATGCAGCAACTAAGCAGCTGTTGTTCAGTAGAATTTCAAAGATTTGCGTTCAGAATTGATTCAGTGATTCAGAGCCTCGCTTAAGCTACAATATGATGTTCTGTGCAGCTTGTTGCACACTGCTTATTCAGTAAACACTACAAGACAATTTGTCAAAGAGTGGCATTTCAGAATTTCCATTGCGTATGGTGATGGATTCAGAGATTACAGGGAATTAATTTATTAAATATTTAATTAATAAAAGGGCATCCCATTTGTTATGCAATGTATGTTAACATCATCGTGAGGGTTGTGAAGTACACATGGCATGCCAAGCATGATTTATGCATATAGAATCACTGAAACCTCTCTGCTTGGTTGATTTTCAAATAACCTTTAGGAGTACGAGCTAAGAAAAAAAAATGGCCTTGCCTCTGCCATTCTCAATGCATTATTTATCGACTTGCGTATGGTTTGCTTTCCCAGTTGTAGGAATTTAAAGACAAATGACTAGTGAGTGATGGATGGCGAAGACAATCGGGTTAGTCATGTAGAGAAGCCACAGATCCAGACAGCAGAAGCCACACTTTATAAACGGATTAAGACTTAATGCAAGTATGAAGAGTAACTAAAGCAGAAGCGGATTAAAACAATGAAAGAAAAGGATTTCATGACAAGATGACAACTTTTTCATTTTACTTTTTCTTCCCAATGAAAAATGACAACAGCACTTTGACTAACGCACAATGTTTCCTTGGAATTAATGCTTTTAGGAGCAGCAGTACCTGGTGTTGTGGTTTCTCCACCTTTTTTGCAGGTGCAGAGATGCAGTTAGAACTTGCAAAACAAACAAAAAACACGAACATTGGCTTAAATGACAGTAGATGGCACAAGATGGCAAATTGTGGCATTGTATTAGACACAGCGGGTTATTTACTAAAGGCAAATCCACTTTGCACTACAAGTGCACTTGAAAGTGCACTTGAAAGTTCAGTCGCTGTAAATCTAAGAGGTAGATCTGAAATGAGGGGAAGCTCTGCTGATTTTATCCAATCATGTGCAAACTAAAATGCTGTTTTTTATTTTCCTTGCATGTCCCCCTCGGATCTACAGCGACTGCACTTCCAAGTGCACTTTATTGCACTTTCAAGTGCACTTACAGTGCACTTGTAGTGCAAAATGGATTTGCCTTTTGTAAATAACCCCCCAAGTCTAACATAAAGGGGTTTATTTACTAAAGGCAAATCCACTTTGCACTACAAGTGCACTGCAAGTGCACTTGGAAGTGCAGTTGCATTAGATCTGAGGGGAAGATTTGAAACGAGGGGAAGCTCTGCTGATTTTATCATCCAATCGGGTACAAGCAAAAATGCTGTTTTTTATTTCAATGGCATGCCCCCCTCAGATCTACAGTGACTACACTTCCAAGTGCACTTACAGTGCACTTGTAGTGCAAAGTGGATTTGCCTTTAGTAAATAAACCCCAAAGTGTTGATGCTGAATATAATTCTTTATTTCATTTAATGTGTCTTATAACACTATATTCTTCATTAAATTATGTTGTTTTTTAAGAGTTTGCTTTTATGGAGTGTATAGTAGATGTTAAATTAATATTATGACCAAATTTTGTCATTTAGGTCAGCTGGTCGATTTGGTGTCATTCAGCTGCCTGCATATGAGGCTGTTTTTTTTTTGTTTTTTTTTTAAGTTCCTCTCTGCAAGTGCAGTTGCTCCAGAGCTTAGTAAATAAGGTAAAGCTTCACGTTACAAAGAATACCAATCAGGTACAAGGAAAATGAAAAAGAAAATAATAATTTTTGCTTGCATACGATTGGATGATGGAAATAAGCAGAGCTTTGCCACGTTTACTAAGCACTGGAGCAACTGCACATGCAGAGTGCACAGTACGATGGCCTTTAGTAAATCAACCCAAGTGTGTGTGTTTTTATTTACTTTATAATTTTTGTTTTTGTAAATAAATAACAAGGGGCACTGTGCACCCCTTACTCATTAACATAGTGTGAGCTAATTACCCACTTACCGTATATACTCGAGTATAAGCCGAGTTTTTCAGCACATTTTTTTTGTGCTGAAAATGCCCCCCTCGGCTTATACTCGAGTCACTTTTTGCGCCTGATCTCCCGAAATTTGGGGACCCGGTACCGGCCGACCGTAAGTCCCCTGTATCCCAAACTTGGCACACATGTAGCCCCACTCTCCCTCTACAAGTGTACAAAGTTTGTTGTCCGGGGGACCTACGGCCGGGGAGCACCGATTTTTCAAAGCCGGGCACCCCTTCCTCAGACTCCCATGTTAAACGTTAATTTCTCTGGTGATTTTGGGGACCCGGTACCGGCCGGTCCTAGGTCATCTGGACCCGAAACATTGCACACATGTAGCCCCTTTTCTTCTCTACAAGTGTGCAAAGTTTGTTGTCTAGGGGACCTACGGCCGGGGAGCACCGATTTTTCAAAGCTGGGCACACCTTCCATAGACTCCCATGTTAAACGTCAGTCTAGTCATGGACACAGTGAGACATGCAGATGGACACCCTAGGCTTATACTCGAGTCAATAAGTTTTCCCATTTTTTTGTGGTAAAATTAGGTGCCTCGGCTTATATTCGGGTCGGCTTATTCTCGAGTATATACGGTATCTTAATCACTTGCCACCCGGGGCTATTTTGACATTTCTCTCACACACTCGTTGTTAAAATCAGCATGATTTTGCTAGAAAAATACTTAGACCTCCCCAAACATTATGTATTTTCTGAAAGCAAAGGCCATAGAGAATACAATGGTGGCTGTTGCAATTTTTTATGTCACATGATCATTTATAAAATGCTAATTTTGAGGAAAAAATACTGTTAAATTAATTTTAGTGCACACAAACACAATATAATAACCAATCTAGTTTTGGTAAACTATAAAATATGATGTTGTATCGAGTAAATAGATTCCAAACGTGTCAACATTTAAAATTGTGCCCGCCTGTGAAATAGGGACAAACTACAATACCTAAAATTATCCATAGAAGATACTTCTAAAGCCTTTACAGGTTACCAGTTTAGAGTTAAATGTGAGCTCTAGTGCTAGAATTATTCCTCTCTCTCTGAAATTCATGGTGATAGCTCACATGTGTGGTGCAATCACCATTTACATATTTGTGCGGGACCTACATGTGCTCTTGACTTGTGTGTGAATATGGGGGATGGGGATGCTTTAATTCTTTTATTTATTTATATTTTTTTAAATCACTGAACCTGGGAATGGGGGGTCCTGGATGAGACCCCTCTGCCTGATGCATTTCGAAGGACCGGCCTTCTTCTTCAGAGGCTCTGAGCAACTGATGAGAGATAGCCACACATGTGGCCTGACAAGTGTGTTTTTAACTTATGTTTGTGACTAGACATCTTTATGATTTTATTCATATCTTTTAATAAACCTGTTGGACAATGCACTTTTTTCTTTCTCTATTCTCACTTAAAGACTTGCTCCCTGATGAATGTTTTTTTTTTTTGCATTGGTACATGTCCCCCATGGCAGTCCACTACTAATAAAATATGCAGCTACCTTATACTTTGGTGGAGTTCAGGCTTTGCATATTTTTTCAAGTGTTAGTATAGTCCCTTTGGAACTTTTAAAATTTTTATTTTATTTTTAAATGGCAAAAAGATATGTATTGCATATAAAATTACCCTTATGCCGTGTACACACGACCGTTTTTCTCGTCGAGAAAAATGACATTTTTTCTTTTTGACGAGAAAAACGATCGTCTGTGGGCATTTTGTCATTTTTCCAGACGGGAAAAACGGAATTAAAAACGACGAGAAAAATGAGAACATGCTCTAATTTTTCTCGTTGTTTTCTCTACATTTTTTCCCGCGGCAGTTTTCCCATAGGGAAACACTGCCGCGGAGCCCACAGACGGTCGTTTTTCTCGACAAGAGAAAAAATGACGTGAAAAACGTCCGTGTGTGGGGAACAAGCTGTTCCCTCGTTTTTAATGTCATTATTCACGGCGGTTTTTTAACCGCCGTGAATAATGATCGTGTGTACGTGGCATTATGCAGAGGAAATTGGAGATAAATTACAACTAGAAGATATAAAGAGAGAAATGTAGCTAAGTGTAGCAGCTTTGGATAAATATAAAGGAGAGAAATTTGAGAAACGCAATGCGCACCTGACAAAAGAAGTAGAAAAACATTAGAACAAAGCAAAAGAGTACTGAAGAAACATTTTGGATTTTTCAAAAGGGATAACTGTTAACTTTCAATCTTTGAATCTTTCTTTAGCCGGTATAGTTCATATATAGATTATAGATATCAAATTTAGGGGTAAAGAGGTGCTATTTTGACTTGACAGATAAGGTAACTACAACAGATACAGAAGGTGTAGCCAAGTTATTCGGTCAACTTAGAAAAGTCCAGTGGTAAGAATAAACCACTTGCCAACTGCCCTATAACAGTTTTACTGCTACAGGGTGGTGGCTGTGCGCAGGATCACATATATATATACGTGATCCTACACTTCCAGATTGCAGACACAAATTTGTGCAGCCAGCAGCTTGCTCCCACTGTGATTATGCACAGAGTAAATCAAAGGATACAGCGCACTCAGAGATCATTTATTACACAGATAGAATGGCAGTCTGCCTATGTAAACAAGGCAGATTGCTGTTCTGTCAGTACAGAAGGCATGGATTCTGTGTACATGGATCAATGCCTTCCCTTAGTAAAAGCATCTGCCGCACATCGCACAAACAAAGGCTAGGCACACAGTTAACCCTTTGATCGCCTCTGATGTTAACCCCTTCCCAGCCAGTGTCATTAGCATAGTGACAGTGCATATTTTTAGCACTGATCACTGTATTAGTGTCACTGGTTCCCGCAAAGTGTCAAAAGTGTCAGCTAGTGTCCAAGTTGTCCGCCACAATATCCCACTCCCGCTATAAGTCGCTGATCACTGCCATTACTAGTAAAAAAAAAGAAATACATACAAATTCTATAAATATATCCCATAGTTTGTAGATGCTATAACTTTGCGCAAACCAGTCAATATACGCTTATTGGGATTTTTTACCAAAAATATGTAGCAGAATAGTTATTGGCCTAAATTGATGAATACATTTGTTTGTTTTTTTTGTTTTTTTTATTGGGTATGTTTTATAGCAGAAACTAAAAAATATTGTTGTTTTTTTTTTTTAAATTGTCGGTCTTTCTTTGTTTATAGCGCAAAAAATAAAAACGCAGAGTTGACCAATTACCCCTAAAAGAAAGCTCTATTTGTGGGAAAATAGGACATACATTTTATTTGGGTACATTGTTGCGCGACCACGCAATTGTCAGTTAAAGTAACGCAGTGTCGCATTGCAAAAAATGGCCTGGTCATGAAGGGGGGTAAATCTTCCAGAGTTGAAGATGTTAAATACCTTGTTTAGAAACAGACAGGGAAAACAAATAACCAGGAAGAGAAAGAAGAACAAATACAGAAGTTAGGAGAACTGGGAAAATCAGTCAGATGAAGATCAGATAAATAATAAAATAATGGGAGGAGAATTATCCCTTATTAGAGATCTAAAAATTTGATAATAATGAGATCAAGAGAGTAATTTTGAAGTCATTAATCTGACAGAATACATCCCAAATATGGATCATATTTCAGCACTATCTACAGGTCTTTTTAATTTTTGCCATACTGACAAAGGACATGAATTTCACTTCTATAAACATCTATATCTTTAGGAAATGATTCAGCAAACAACAGAACCAGGAACAGGGTGAGTTATGCTCTGTACACACGATAGGAATTTCCTATGGGATAAAATCTGATGGAATTTTCTGTCAGAATTCCGTTCAAGCTGTCTTCCATCAGTCTTGCATACACACTGTCAGACTAAATTCCGACCGTCCAAAGCGCGGTGACGTAAAACACTACGATGAGCCGAGAAAAATGAAGTTCAATGCTTCCGAGCATGCGTCGACTTGATTCTGAGCATGCGTGGGTTTTTACTCCGACGGAGTTCCACAGAGACGAACAGAATTTCCCATAGGATTTTTTCCCATCAGAAAAATTTAAAACATGTTCTATTTCTAAAATCCTACGGAAAAAAGTCTGATGGGCCCACACACGATAGGAATTTCTGATGAAAAAATTCCATCAGACTTTTTTCATCAGAAATTCCTATCGTGTGTACAAGGCATTAGAGGAGTATGCCACTGATGAGGTACCTTTATAGGAATTGCTCCAAAAGGACGGCGGTTGAGTACCATATTTATAAAATCCACAGGTTTAGGTCCAAATTCAACAAAAACACCCCCAGTAATGTTGGATAAGCATCTGTCCTCATTTTTAGATTTAGTACATGCAGATTAGATACAGATTTATTGGTCCTCATCCTTGAGGGACATCTTGTCCTCAGGAGGTAGAAAAACATTAGCTGCGCTAAAAGAACTTGAAGGAATAGTTACCAAACCAAAAGATAAAGTGTTGTCCTCTGGAAAGTAGGTAGTAAGCCTAACACCAACTATTCTTAACAATGTTTCCTCCCCCTCCTCTTACTTATCCTGCATACCAGTGTAAAAAATAGCTAAGTACTTACCTTTTTTTTAATCTGGTCCGATCATGTTATTCCTTTGTAAGGAAGCACTTGACAATGGCTGTGAATTCTGGGAGCTATGACATCACTCATGGGCCCCTATCGTCCAGCTTCTTCTTCCTCTCCCCTGGTATTGACAGGAACCCAAAACTGCAGGATCACATGACTGGATATGTCATTCTCCTGTGTCACAGTGTAGCTGTGAGTGAGTAAGGCATCCATGCTTTTTTTGGTTTTCTGGTAACATGGGGGAGATTTACTGGGGCAAGATTTACTGGTGGGGGGGGGTGTACTAAATCTTGAGCACTCAGAATTTGATGCAGATGTGCAATGTAGCCAATCAGCTTCTAAATTCAGTTTGTTTAATTAGGATTTGACAATAAAACTTGGAAGCTGGTTTCTGTGCAGAGCTGCACCAGATTTAGCATTTTCCAGTTTTAGTAAATCTTTCCCCATGCCTTGTTTGACGGCAGACTGTAAAACCATTTTGGATATGCCACAATAATTTTCCCTTATGGAGCATTTACTTGTGGTTTTCAATGTGATTAGTAGCACTTTGTGGATTATACAGTAATTCACAGTTTACCACGGCAGAATATCAGGAGTTGAGTCAAAACTCAGTTACAGGAGTGTAAAATAAGTAGCCATATGTCATGAAGCATTGCTTTCTTTACCATGCCTTACTTGATGACAGGCTATAGCACTATTTGAGATATTATACCACAGGAATTTCCCCATATAGAGCATTCTCTTCCATGTGGTTTGCCTAGAGTTATATGAGGTAGCCCCAAAACATCAGCCAGTCGAGTTGGTAAAAGCAAGCAGTCCTTTTATTGGTATTTCCAGAACAAATAAACTCAAGGAGCTTTCTTCAGCCAAAAGAAAAAAAAAGTTATGGTATAAAAAGAAGCACACCAAAGGGTTCCTCTATGTATCACACTGCAATACAGAATGTCGGCAACAGGCATCTCAATTGCCAGAGGGTTCACCTTGCTTACAACCTGTGAAACACTGTGCTCTGCTTCATTGGCACAGTGCTCATCTCTTCCTGCTGCCTTCAAGACTCTATTTGCTGTAGCTTAACCTCTTGTGGACCAGAGTCTTGTAGTCAGGGTTCTTCCCTCCCAAAACTCTTTGAACCTCCAAAGTTCTGGGTCCCTAATAAACACTTATTCAGAGAGTACTGACAATCAGTCAAGCAATGGATCAACATGCTAGTTGCCGAGTTCCCTGTGCTTCCTGGTGCTTCTAGGCTGTCTCTGTGTGCCCCTGTGATCCTCAGAGTTTCTGCTTCCAAACATTCCCTGTGATGATTTGTGTGTCTCCAAAGTTCCAGGACCCTAGCATCCTCTGTGTTCCATGTGTACCTCCCTGACTTCTTGCGTATCATGTGACCCCTGTACCATGTGTTCCCATGTGTCCAACACCCCTGTGCTTTTAGTGATTCTCCTGTGTTCCCATGGTCCCAGAACCCCAGTGGTCCCTGGGACTCTCATGTGTGTTCCAGTAATTCCAGCAACCCTGTTCTCCCATAGATTCTATCCTTAAGTAACCATGCTTCTTGTTCTGTATTAACCCTTGCAGGGTGATCTGGTGAAGACCAGAGCATCCTGTAAGCATACTGTGTAAGTGTAGGCATGTAAATCCATGTTTCTCCAGTGTCCTTAGAGTTTCCTGTCTTCTCTGTATATGGTGTCTCCTGCGTCATGTCAGCCTCTGTGTTCACCCTGTATCGCCACTGCATTCTGCCACTCTGCAACCCAGTGTCCCTTTGCTGGAGACCCTTTTCGATTTCTGCTCTGAGGCTTGAGCTGCCATGCAGCCCAGTTCATTCCCTGAATTCCTAGTTAGCCTGTTTCTAGTGGACATAGACTCCCATCCAGAACATTATGCTTGTATCTTACTGGGCCTTCATTCACCTTTGGTGACTTTGACTCTTTATCTTGAAAGAAACATCATATGCTGCTCTTGAGGCTATGTGGAGTGTTTTGATTGGATAATTTGACAAGTATTGTCTGACCTAAGCATCTTAATGCAATTTCTTTTAAGCCATCACCATCATTAAACCTATCAACGAGCTATCATCCACAATGGCTGCTTTATATTTATGTATATTTGGGTGTTATTGCCAAATTTATATTGATCCATCAATGATAGCCAGATTGTTAGTATGTCTACATATATTAGCCCTTATTTGGACTGTTTTATTAGTGTTGACACCCTTTTTCTTTATTTTTGTCGTATTATTATTATATTTTTTGAAGGAGTGCATCCACCTGCATAATAAGGCCTTGTTTACATGGGGTGATTACATCTGTGTCCCGCAGAGGGCCATGCTTTAACAGCATGGGAATGCACAGGTTTTCTGCACATCCCCATGCAGGCAGTCCCATTCCTATGTATTGAGACAGAGTGGTTGCATGGACTGTGTCTCAATATCACTTCATGTGGTTGCTGGTGCATGTCCCCAAACTCACCCTGGTTGTGTTTGGGACCATACGCCTGCACCTACATGGGATGTCCCATTGGCAGCAGCAGCTTTGCCCCTGCATCTGCTGCATCCTAGTAGACAGCTATGGGACTGCTGACACAGGGACACATGCAACACTTGTGCATCCACCCTGCCATGACCCTGCCCTGCCAGGACATTCTGCCTGGGGGTTGGTCAGACTCCCTTAAGCAAGCAGATCAGGTCTTCCTGGCCTCCACCCACTAACTTCTAGAATTGTCTCCAAACTTCCAGATCCACGGGGAGGTACCAGAGACCTGCCTCTGTAGAGCCATCCAGCCTGACCTGCAGTAACCCTGACCCAATTTTAATAATATAATTAATATAAATCTTCCTGCGCTCGCACTAGTTGCATACTGGAGGGTGCTACAAAAACAAATGCTACACTGTAAAGGAAGAACATATATACTTAGCATTTCAGTGGCCTTGACTTCAAATGTAGCCACTTTGCTGCTCTACAGCCATTCAAGTATTTTACCCTTCTGTATGTGCTGAAAATTTTCCGCTCACCGCATGCTATAGTTCCTACTGCTGGCTCTTATTTCCTGAAGAATACAAGCTGGCATAAGGTACCACAATATGGGGAGCAGGTATTTACACACATGAAACTATCAAATACCTGCAGTGGCTGGGAAGCAGTAAAGTGGCTGAGTTTAAAGACTTGGACCACTGGAAGGGCTGATCTGCATGCAAGCAATTAGCATTTTAAGAAGAAAATCAACAATAGCAGTTTGTATTTCCCCTAAGATAATCTTTTGTCACTGTATTTATTGGCCAGACAGTCCAGGCAGCAGGCTTCATCTAAAAAGGAAGTTGAGGGCACTCTAAAAACAGACTCTCATTAAAGAGTTATTTCATCTAAGATATAGTTTTAGTTCATACATTTACCTCCATATGGCAGCCATTCCAAGGTAGTCTTGCTCATTCTGTAGAAAATACTACAGAGAATGCAGCAGGAGATGTAAAACTTCCCTCCTGCAGTATCGGGAGTAATGCTGCAAAATTGGGGAAGCAGCACCAAGATCTAGGGAGGGTAGATATATAATGTGGACTCCCAGGGAGACAAAAGAATCAGGTGTTTGTTTAAACTAGCTTGCATCAAAATGGGAATATCAGCTCCCACATACTGAATAACTAATTACCATATTAATGTGTGTTACTGACAAATACTATTTCTTCTGTGTCAAGCTTCCATATACATAGCATAGAAATCTGGTTATTCTGTTATGAATACATTTAAGTTTTGTCCCTAACATTGGCCTATTACAGCCCATAGCAGAATGTGTTTTAAATGCATTCGGACAAGTCTAATAATGTAATGAATTCTCATATCTTTTAAACCATGGAAGCACTGGTACAGAACCCTTTACTAGAAAAACCAGAGTAATGATTTGCAGTCAAACTGACTGCTACAACTCAGGCATGCTGCTGAAAATCTAAAGGCAAAAAAGGATAAAATGCCTTAATACCATTTAAGGCATAAGCAGTTTAAAGTCACTGCCTGTACTTTATTAAAGCTGACTTTTCACTAAGCTTTCTATTCAGCGATAAACTGTTTTTTTTTTTTTGTTATAAAAATGAAATAGGTGAAACAATGAAGCACAATTATTTGCACAGGAAAAATAATAATGTGCATAGCCATGGAAAGTGGAAGAAATAACTTTAATAAAATGCTGAACTGTCTTTAAACCAAAATCTAAACATACATCCTCCTGGCTGTGTCTTAAATCACAGTCTGATTTATGAGTGTAGTGTACTGTTTAACCTATCAAAAAATGTAATTCTGTATAATAATGTTTTATGTAAAACACAAAAGAGAGCAGTGCCATCTAAGTGCAGCAATGTTAAAACATTTTTATTACAGGACAGACAATTTGGAACTCACAAGATCGTAGAGATCACAGCGCATGTAGGAAGGTATAAGAGGTTCATCCACTCCTGGGGGAAGTCGGTAGGCTCGCAGGTGGAGAGACAGCTGATGTTCCCGGCTGTGCTGGTGGCTCCCAGCGCTTCCTGGTTCTCAGAATCTGCTCAGGGGCGGCTAGACACGTCACTTCCGGATGGAGAGGGAGTGGGGAGGAGCATGCGTACTCCTTTATCAGGCAAAAATCTGACGATCAATCAAATTTTGCCTGATGAAGGAGCATACACAGACACATAGTTGTACATGTTTACTGAACATTTAAACACAGACCATTATGTGACCTGTGGAGATCGCTTATTCTAAATGACAGTGAATACTTTCAGAACTTACCTAAACATATTTAAAGGTCATAACAGAATATGTTAAAGTGGGAAAAAAATCAATCCATCAACATTGCCTATTTTTAATCCTTTTGCTGCTAGTATTAGTAAATAGATAAGAAAGTATATCATATTTACTTGTTTTAACTGTTTTTTAGTTACTTCCTGGTTTTCAGGTCTAGGCAAAATGATGTCATACATCCCAGGAGTCTTCAGGAGGAGAGAAGAGGGGAGGAGTTTTCTCAGCTAAGCACATCCAGTAAGTAAATGCTGCATGAATCAGCTGCCCTTATGTGGCTGCAGCTAGAAATGGTAGATGGGTTTTCTCTGCAAAATAAAGCATGAAGACATAGATGGATGGGCGAGTTTGCTTTGAATATTAAAAGTGAATTAAATAGGGTTTTCTATTTGTGGCGCTCAGGTGCAGTTTAGTTCCACTTTAATAATGCACACACTGGGGCAGAGTACCAGAAAGAAGTGAAACAGGGCCATGAATAACTGCATTACCTAATCCTATATTCCCTAGTACAGGCTAGGACTGGCCTACTGGAGGAATAGTGGATCCTTCAGTGAGCCATTTATCAAGAAAGTGCCCAGTCACCTGACTCTTTGTATAATGTTTAGTGGTATAGTACCTGGAAATTAGTACCAACCAGAGAAATCCCATCACCTCTTCTCCCACCTTTTGCAGTATGTGATGTATATTGTGATAAAATGTTTAGAGAAACAGTTGAAGAATGTGAATGTGATTTTTTCCAACTTTACTAGCATAAATTAAAAGCAAGCATGATTTTACTTTGTGAGAAAATTGCTTATTTTGTCTACTAAAACTGCCATGTCACTGGGCTTAAAAGTATGGATAAAATCAAGAGTACAGGGTCTCTTTAACTACATAACTAAGTATATATACAGTGTGATTATTATTATTATTTAGCTCCAGCTGAAGTACCTGGTGATTCTTACCTTGCATTGCAAATATACTATAATTTGTTTTCCAATTTTAAGTGATCAGGTGATTGAAAATGGCATGCTAGTGGATCTAAAAGCCTTTTATGTGACTCTACAGTGGTTTTAAATTATTTCTGCTGCAGTTTCATTTATTCAGTCACTTGAATCTGGAAAACATAGCGAATTGTGGGTAGCAGATAGTTATGGTTACAAGGTGATGAAAGGCTCCAAAATTGTGAATATAAGGCTAAATGTATGCTCAGCAATGGGTCGTTCTGATGCCTTACAAACTTTGTGGAAAAGAAAATATATCAGTTCTGCAAAAAGATGTCCAGCCTAGCTGGATATGAGAATGCAACATATTCAATGCATATGCAATATTTATTATTCATTTCATAATTACTGTGTGTGCTGGTCTGACCTGCTCAGTGTGAAATCTGATGGTTTTCTCTGAATTAATGTGTTTTAAACAGTTGCACTTACAGAGAATGTAAAGTGGTTTTAAGCATATCTTCTTTATTTATTGTGGTCATGTTAGGGCAATTATAAAAATGCTCTCTTTTCTTTTTTTTTAAAGCCAGGCAAACATTAACCCCTTGCTTACTGGGCACATAAACCCCCTTCCTGCCCAGGCGAAATTTCAGCTTTCGGCACTGTAGCGCTTTGAATGACAATTGCGCGGTCGTGCGACGTGGCTCCAAAACAAAATTGACGTCTTTTTTTCCCCACAAATAGAGATTTATTTTGGTGGTATTTGATCATCTCTGCGGTTTTTATTTTTTGCGCTATAAACAAAGAAAAGCGTAAATTTTGAAAAAAACACAATATTTTTTGATTTTTGCTATAATAAATATCCAAATTTTAAAAAACAAATGTTTTTTCCTCAGTTTAGGCCGATACGTATTCTTCTACATATTTTTGGTTAAAAAAAATCGCAATCGGCGTTTATTGATTGGTTTGCGCAAAAGTTATAGAGTTTACAAAATAGGGGGTAGTTTTATGGCATTTTTATAATTTTTTTTTTTTTACTAGTAATAGCGGCGATCAGCGATTTTTTTTGTGACTGCGACATTATGGCGGACACAGCGGACACTTTTGACACCATTTTGGGACTATTCACAATTATACAGCGAACAGTGCTATAAATATACACTGATTACTGTATAAATGTGACTGGCAGGGAAGGGGTTAACACTAGGGGGTGAGGAAGGGGTTAAATGTATGCCCTGGGAGTGATTACTACTGTGGAGGGAGGGGAGTGACTGGGGGAGGTGACCGATCTGTGTCCCTATGTACAAGGGACACAGCATCGGTCTCCTCTCTCCCTGACAGGACATGGATCTCTGTGTTTACACACAGAGATCCACGTCCTGCCTCTGTAACAGCTGATCGTGGGTGCCTGGTGGACATCGCGGCTGCTAGGCACGCGCATCAGCATTGCAGTGACGCGCCGGGCAAGTGCGCGCACCACCGGCGGCGCTCGCACGCCCCCCAGTGGCCAAAGTAGCGGAGGCCGTATAAAGACGGGCTCCCGGCATTTAACAACCACCTTGCGGCCGTATGTAGTCGTACGGCGGGCGCGAGGTGGTTAAATATTGCATGTGACTATTATGTAGTATTTTATCCAGCCAGCTAATTGAATCATTGGCTCTTTTAATAGCTCTCTCAACTTACCAGGTATTGGAAAAAGCCTTTTCTTAATGAAGATCAATAGCTGAAGGTAAAGTTTGCACACAGAATTGGATCACTTAGGCCCCTTTCACACTGGGGCGGTTTGCAGGCGCTATTTTGCTAAAAATAGCACCTGCAAACCGAGCCTAAACAGCGGCCCCTGTGTCTCCAATGTGAAAGCCCTGAGGGCTTTAAAAAAAAGTCCTGCTAGCCGCATCTTTGGAGCGGTGAGAGGAGCGGTGTGTTTACCGCTCCTACACCGCTCCTTCCCATTGAAATAAATGGGATACCGCGGTAATACCGACCGCAAACCGCGGCTATGGTATTATCCTTTTTTCGTCCGCTAGCGGGGGTTAAAACCGCACCGCTAGCGGCCGAATACCTCTACAATCCCGCCGGTATAGCGCCGCTAAAAATAGCGGCGCTATACCGCCACCGCCCCAGTGTGAAACTGGCCTTAGAGACAACAGTGTCAGAGAAGGTGTGCAGTTTCTTTAGATAAACGTTAGTGCTTTGGAAATCCTTTGTCATATGTTACATTTTTTTGGGGGAAAACAAAGATTGTAAAAATACATAAGACAACAAAACATAAAAATAAAATTGACACCAAACAAATAAAGTTTCCTTTTAGCCTGGGCTCACATTGCTGTGGGTTAGAAATCATGCGAGTTCAGCTGAACTCGCACAATTTCAACCCGGCAATGCAGTCGGACTTCGGGGGGCGATTTGACAGACCTTTGTGCGGGTTCCTGCACAGAAGTCTACCTGAAGTCACCAAAAGTAGTGCAGAAACTACTTTTGGGAATTGGTGCGGTGCTGCAAAGTCGGCGTCACTGATTTGGACGATGCCATTACCGGCAATAGCTGCTGATTTGGCATGCCAAATTGGACCAATGTGAAGCTAGGCTTAAAAGTACAAATTTTTTATTAAATGTGAACAAAAATAACAGGTTTTAAAACAATATAAAAAGGTAACAATGTGCAGACTTTGAACACCTCGATTATCATGCTTTTTTTATGTTATTTTTAAATGTAAAATATAAAAAAATTCTAATAACTTTATTTTTAAGATGCAATTATTTGAATGTTTTATTTTTATTTTTTATTAAAACATTCCAGATTTTACCTCTGAAGCATATTTCCTGCATTTAAGTAAAAAAAATAAAACAACATTTGGTAGGTTGCCTGAATTGTTTTTGCATGAACATTTTGTACAATACTGAAATGACCAAGAAAGCAACAGATGTGGCCTATTTGTATATGAGTTTGTGTTTAACAAAAACAAACATGTTTAGCTTTAGAAACTTTTATATGCCATGTTTACATCAGATCATTCCAAAGTTGCCGTTAGTATATATTGAAGCCAACTAAAATATTATAATGCATACTTTTATACTGTACGTGTCATGTAAATAGTGGTCTAAATTACAAAGTAAATATGACTAATCTGATTTTGGCAAAGATGTTACAAAATGTTTTCCACTATTTTAGCTAGTATGCATCTTAATGCCTACACTTACCTAAAAAGCAATCACAAGAGACATTGCTTACATTCAATAAGATGTTCCCTTTGTGCTGCCGTGACCTTGTTTAGCTGAAATGTTATTCTTTCAATGACATCCCTCACCCCTGATGTTGCAATTTTCCAGTGTGGCGGGAGTAAACAGAACTAAGAGAGCTGTCACAGGCACTTATCAAGAGTGCCCAACTATGCCTTCACTTTCTACACAGACCCTCTAATCATAGATGGCATACTACATCTTTGTTTTTCATTCACAAATGCTTCTACGATGGAGGAGCTAGCTGGAAAGGGTGGGCATAGTCAACACCCTTGATGAGTGCCAGTGATAGCTCCCTTAGTTCTATTTACCTCGCTAAACAAGATTATGACAGTGGTGGAGGTGGAGACATTGGAAGGAGTTATATTTCTCCTAAATGATTACACAGCAGCACACCGGACACAGTGCTCTGAAAGTAAGTAACGACCCTTGTAATTTTTTGGGGGGGAGGATTTTAATCATCGACATCTCATTATTGCTCAAAACCAACATGAATTATCCTTGGTCTTATTGTAGGGTATTTAAACTCTTCCTGTCCCTCCCAGCAGCTCTTTTACTGGCCCTAATGCCAGGAGGCAGACTTCCTGACTGGCTTTAACAGTGGTCACATGATCAGAAGCCCATCCCGCTGGCTCCCGATTGTAACCAGAGACCTTGAGCTGTCTGTGACAGCTGGGTGACTGTGCTGATAGCACATAGTGAGCATGAAATCTTGGACACATATAAGCAACATGTGGGCATTAAAAAACACTATTTCTTATTGCCTTACATGGTCAGCAAGAGGACCAAACAAGATGATTTGTGGTTACATTAACCAAAGATACCTATGAACTAAACTTTTAACAGTAACCACTGTGAGAGATGTAGGTTGGAACAGTAACATATATGTTGCTCTATACATACTGTACATACAGTAACAGTCCCAGTGATACCCATTACATATACAAAACACAATGTTTTATTAGGCTTCATGTAAGATTTGATTTTTGTTATGCTTAATATTTAAAGTCAACCTTGAGAGACCTGTGGGCATAGTTTAAACTACACATTCAGCAGCATGGTAGTGACCCCTTACACAGTAGTAAAGTCACTTCCACAGCTAAGCTCAAATCTTCCTATAGACCAGACAACAGATACAAAGAGTATTGGTTAGAAACAGGGCAAGCATATTTCGAAGATACAGCATGGTAGTGACCCCTTGCACAGTAGTAAAGTCACTTCCACAGCTAAGCTCAAATCTTCCTATAGACCAGACAACAGATACAAAGAGTATTGGTTAGAAACAGGGCAAGCATATTTCGAAGATACAGCATGGTAGTGACCCCTTGCACAGTAGTAAAGTCACTTCCACAGCTAAGCTCAAATCTTCCTATAGACCAGACAACTGATACAAAGAGTATTGGTTAGAAACAGGGCAAGCATATTTCGAAGATACAATCCGGATCCTACTCCTGGAAGGCCCAAGTAATATATTGTATCTAGTATAATCCAAATGCCTTTGTTTCTGCCTTCACCTTGTCCAAGCATTTGGTTAAATAGCTTTTTCTAGAGGGGAGAAGGCACATTTTGCATCTGGAGGAGGTTATAGGAGTTGGTTATAGTAGTTGGTGGGTGTCAGGTACGGTATCTGGGTTATGAAACTTATGAATTTTAGAGGAGGTAATATGGTGGGTATGTTAGCTGCAATAGAAGTATTGGGGGGTGACAGTATTAAGACAGATTGTCGCCGTCGCCTCCCAGGAACAGAGGAAGGAGGGCTCAACCATCAACATCCACTGTGATGGCTCAGGAGACAGTAGCGTCAGTCATTCAAGTTTACATCATATACAAGAACAAGTGATTCCTATGGTGACCACTGGAGGCTAACTAATGCAACAGCGGCATCTAGTGGTCAGGGTGAGTTGACACAGGTTTTGAATAATATTATGCTTTCTATTGATAGACTTAATGAAAGCATTAACTCGCATAGTAATGAGAATGTTAATTACTCTAATGTATGGGTTAATGAATCCGGGAATAGTTGAGGTAAAGTTGCTAATACTAATAGTATTTCTTCTATTCCAGCGAGTAACATCAATAACATTAACACTTTCCCAGCGTCATTGAATATTAATAACTCCTAAGTCCCTGAATTATGTCTAAAGGAGATTTTGCCTTGTGAAATGTCACCACTTGGGTATCACCTATCCGGTCAGGTAAAAGAAAAAATTTGGAAAGGGCAGTTCATTGACATTCTGTCTTTACTGCCCTCAGCAAAAGAGTTTATTATCAAAGCTGGCAAAAAACCTGAGGATAGATTGGAAGAAGATAGGCGTAGACCTGTGGCTAGGTCTCTTCATAATTGGATACAGGCATTTAGCATTTATGCTAGTGTGTTGGGAGAAAAACACCCGGAATACTGTAGCGGCTTTTTCCAACACCGTGAACACGTGCTCGAAGCTTATAGAAGCTTTGGGGTTTAGGCTGGTTTCAGTATGACAAGTCTTTTAGACAAAAATTATCCATATATCCATCCTTAAAATGGGGTAATAAAGACATAGGTGTATGGCTAAACCTTATAGCGCCGCAAAATTACCATACCCTAGACAACAGCCTGCTGTTGCAGTGTCCCCTTATACAAGGGGTTACTGCTTTTCATACAATGAGAACCAGTGCAAATGGGGGGGATCATGCAAGTACAAGCATGAGTGCACAAATTGCTCAGGCCCCCACCCATTGCTCAAATGTTTTAAAAGGAATACCAACACAGATGGGCAAAGAGATAACCACGCAAAAAGTGCGCACTCCGGTGAACCTACAAAACATGCAACAATGGTTGGAAATTTATCCAGACCAGGAGACAGCCAAGTTTTTAATTAAAAGTTTTTCCAAGGGCTTTCCTTTGCCAGTTTTTAAAGGTATAGGTGGTCGGTTGGTTAACAATTTAAAATCTGTATTACAATTTCCACATATTTTTAAGGAAACGTTAGAAAAAGAAATGAAAGAAGGTAGAATAGCGGGACCATTTAATTTTCCTCCATTTAAAAATGTTAGAGTATCTCCTTTAGGTATCATCCCAAAAAAGGATCACAAATAATTTTGCTTAATACATCATTTATCCTTCCCAATAGGATCATCATTAAATGATGAAATAAGCGAAGAACTATCATCGGTCTCATACGGTACATTTGAAGATGCAATTTGCATCATCAGAGATTTTGGGAAGGCGGCGCTCCTCACGAAAGCAGATATTAAAGCAGCGTTTAGTTTTCTCCCGATTAGCCCAGCTTCCTATAATTCCCTTGGCATGGTCTTTGAGAACAAATTTTACTACGACATGTGCCTCCCAATGGGATGCTCAATTTAATGTGCATATTTAGAAAAATTTGCATCTTTCATACAATGGGTGGTTTTGTTCGAATCGGGTTACAAGGGTATAGTACACTATCTGGACGATTTCCTATTCATTGGCTCAGCCCAATCCCCAATTTGTCTATTTATGCTGGAATTGTTTTGTTTCATCACGGAAAAATTAGGTGTCCCTCGCAATAGAAAAAACAATATTGCCTTCCACATCCATTGAATTTTTAGGCATTAAAATAGACACAGAATGAATGGAATTCCAGCTGCCATTAAATAAAATTAACAATATAAAATCTTCCATTTCTTGGATGGTAAGAAGGAAAAAGATTTTACTGAATGAACTGCAATCGTTATTAGGCAAATTAGCATTTGCAACGAGAATTATGCCAGTGGGTAGGATATTCTCTAGAAGGCTATATATAGCTACGTCAGGTCTTAAATCTCAGTTTTCACACATTAGGCTAACATCAGATCTTAAGGAAGACCTTCTGGTATGGTTAAAAAAATTTGACTTATATAATGGCCATTCATTTTTTCAATCAGAGTTTGTATGTTCATCAGAGATGGAATTATACACGGATGCGGCTGCATTGCTTGGTTTTGCGGCTATTTGGGGCAATCCCTGGTGTTGCAGCAAATGGCCGGAAAGATGGATTCAAATAAAAGCCACCAAGAGCATAGTTCTACTGGAACTATTCCCGTTGGTGGTGGCATTGGAAATATGGGCAAAAAAATTTGCAGATAAGAGTATTATTTAATACTGATAATAAGGGAGTAATATACACAGTAAATTGCTTATCAACAAAATCCCCACTGGTAGTTAAATTACTTAGATATCTGGTATTTTTATGTTTACAGTTTAATACTTGGGTAACAGCAAGACATGTCCCAGGTAAGGATAATCATATGGCAGATGCATTATCTCGATTTCAGATACAAAAATTCCGGCAGTTTCTACCAAATGCGTACAAAGAAGGACAGGTTTGCCCCGAACATCTGTGGAGCCTGATCTAGGAATTCTGATTCAGTCAGTCAAGAATTTGGTGGCTAACAGTACTTGGGCAGAATACTTGGCGGCATGGCAGAGGTGGAATAAATTCCTTATGGAATTTGAGATGCAGGGTGAGGCCCCTTCAGAAACAAACATTCAAATGTTTTTATGTACACTGATGTAAGCAGAGCTTTCGTATAGCCAGATAGCTAAAATACTGTCTGGAGTGTCATTTTTCTTTAAATTACAAGGTTTTCCTTAGTGTACATCGTTCTTCTCCATAAAGCAAGTCATGATAGGTTACAAAAAGAAGAATTCTCTCCCAGATACTAGACGACCCATCTCCATATCATTACTGGAAGAAATTTGTAGGCTTACAAAAATTTTATGTTTCTCTGGTTTTGAGTCTATGTTATTTAACATCGCTTTTGTATTAGCATTTTTTGGAGCCATGAGGATATCGGAACTGTTACCCAGAAACAAAAAATCAGCATCTGGCCTGTTGGCCAATCACGTATTGGTTCACAGGGCAGGACTTAATATATTTATTGCACATTCCAAAACAGACAAATTGGGAAAGGGAGTATGGATAACTCTTTATAGTTGCGGAGTAAAATAAATTTGTCCACTGAAAACGGTAAATGAATACATAGCAATTAGACCATCTGGTGAAGGCCATTTTCTGGTTCATTTGGATGGGTCACCTCTTACGGGATATCAATTTAATATGGTTCTCAAAAAATGCGTGTTGAAGGGCTACAAGATTTCAATTAAACATCCCACTCTTTTCGGATCTGTGCAGCAACCGAAGCGGAAAAATTGGCCTAGACGCGACAATAATTAAAAGAATAGGTAGATGGAATTCTCAGCTTTAACATTTATGTAAGACCTGATCTCTCTCTTTAATTTATTTTATAGGTAAGAGAGGAACGATTTGGATACTGGGCCACTCTTATATTTTGGGCCAACAAAAGATCCAGTTCACGTTGTCCTCTGAAATTTCAAGTGTTATGGAAAGGAATTCATGGTTTGAAATGATTAAATTTATCGTTTTATCTTTCCAGATTGTTAGAAGTGTGGCCAGCCCCAGATATCCTAATAATACACTTGGGGGGCAATGATGTAGGTAGCGCAAAGACCTTAGACCTTATGTTTGGGATGAAACGTGACCTAAATACTTTCAAGTTATCTTCCCCGAATACAGCCATAATATTTTCTGAAATAATCCCAAGACTTATATTGCTTCAAAACGTCCAATTTAAAAATATTGAAAAAATCAGGCGTAGGGTAAACAGATACATGGAAAAATTCATGCCGCTTATCGGTGGTTTTTCATATAGACACAGGGATTTAGAAGGAGGTTATGAGGGCATATACAGGACAGACAGGACAGATGGGGTCCATCTGTCAGATATAGGTTTAGACATTTTCAATGTGGGATTGCAGAACAGTATAGAATTGGTCTTGGCGGTGGGGTAGGCCGGGCTTGATAATTCAAGCCCGGCTGGTGGGGACTTGTTTTTTGGATATTCGGTATTGCTCGAGTCCTGAAGACTGAGCTGTTTATATTTATTATTTACAAGTGAGAATTTTATGGATTAATAAAATGATTGATTGAATTTAATTTATTTACATTTTACACCAATAAAAGTGCCTCAGCCAATTTTACGCCAAGAAGGTTGTGAGTGTAGTTATTTATTAAGTATAGGGGTTATTTAAGGAGGGGATGGTGTACCCTACATTTCCATGCATTTGAATAAATTTTTTGCTTTCAAATTTTAATCTCTGGCTTTAGAGCAGAAAACTAAGCAGGGACATGCATTATTTGTATTATTTTTGCCTAGCCACTGAAGACAATTGTTCAAAATGGCAGCAGCTAGAGCAAATACTGACAAACATGTTATGTTATGTTATGTTCAGTTCATTCCTGAGTGTCTAAATGCTCGTTTGTTGGTAACAGTTTGTGTTTTATTAAAGGTCACTTTTCAATAGGATTCCATATTTATAGACAAAAAGTACTATACTGCTAGCCAAGGTATAGACATGTACCACCAATACACAAACATATTAAAGAGTGACACTTCCTTGAGGCTCAGTAAATAATTTGTATGAATACAAAACTGTGGCAGATCAGCAGAGTAGCTACAACATTCAAGCCTTGATTAGGTAATAGTTACCTATGCACCCTTAAGCCACACATATCAAACCACATCCACTGTTAGTTTATCCACATATAAACATATGTACATGACGAGACCAATATATAAAGTCCTTCAAAGGACTGCAATTGCACAAACTAGGTGATGCTTGTGATATGTGACCACCATTGCGGCTGTCTCTTTTAGATATTTTGAATAGTTTTTTTTTTTTTTTATGAATCTTGTCTCTCCTCCCCCTTCTAATGCTAATCTTACAGCATATAATTTAATCCCCACTTTGAGTTTTACTTGTGACAGTTGCATAATGCATGTGAAATAACTTATCCACAGCCCAGTGTCATTAAAAGTAACATTCCAATATGTAAGACAATATTTGTAGTTTTTTTTAGTCCACATGAGTCACTAACGACAGGGTTCAGCAAATGGTGACACACAGTATTGGCCTCACAGAGCTGTGTGTGACAGGCCTGACATTTAAAGCTGAACTTTCAGCAGACATTTTATGTCAATTTTGAAAGGTCATTTTTTACCTTTAGGCAATAGCTTACAGCTTTTCTATATGGTTATCCACCCATTGAGAAATCCCATCTTGAAACATTGTGAATAAGGGTCCAGTCTCATGTATTTTAATTTTGTACAATCTGTGGCAGCTATGCCTGCTATTTCCCCAACCATTGGAAGGGTAACAGCCCCTGTGTAATTCTTTGTTCAGTTCAATTACATTGCCACTTGTAGTAGTGGGAGTAGCCGGGCATCTTAGACTTCTGGTCTGACCCACCTACTAAGATAGAATTGTTTGACTGGCCAGGAGACTACTAGTCTGTCCTGTCCACATTGATCTACACTTTAATTGACAGGCCAGGAGACTGTCCATACCTACAATCCCACCTATATGCATGCCCACTGATTTGACTTATTTCTATTGTATGATTGTAATTGTAGTCTGAAATAAATACAAAGAAACAAAAAATTGGGAGTTTTGAGGTGCAAAAAATCAAATCAAATTATTACTACAAATATCATAATTTTATTTAGACAAGCATAGTTAAAAAGGACAGTAATTTTATAAAAAAACTGGGGCATGAAAGAATCATGTGGTCACAATAAAAAAGTTGGTTGCCTTTACATGTTTCACCACAATAGTGGCTTCTTATGGAGCTTTTGTAGGACCTTAATATAATGTCACCCAAAAGTCATCAAGGTTCCAAATTGCCCTCAGGGCCCACCAAGAGGTCCAATGTGGTGTCAGTGTGCCATATAAAGTGGGGGACAATTACCCTACGTTCACACCCTGTTTTGATAGAAAGTCAAGGAAATCACAGGTTGATAATTATATCACTCCCAAAGCGTATACTTCAAATACTTATGGTAAACTTCAAGGGAACTATGCCATACAAGCATTTCCTTCCTGGAAGATAACCGTATTCCTCCTTGATATCAATATGATACCATTTTACCCCGGGGACGATCAAAGGTTGATTAGTCTATGCTATCCCAAGGGAGTAACCCTTTTCATGTGGATAAAAAGATCCTACAGGTATTATACAGGGTAGTCTGAAATAGCGGGGATGAACACTAACAGGAAGTGAGCTCTTCCTTCACTATGGTTGAGCATAGCTGCTTTTTCCTGTAAACAGCAATGATGTCACAGGCTTTTAAAAAGAGAATTTAGCCAAAAGTGAGCCAAAATGTTTCTGCTTAATTTTGGAAATAATAAGAAGTACTAGGGAGATTTTAAAACCATTCTTGGGCCTAGAACTATGATTTTAGATGTTTATATGTATAAAGTTACTTGCAACAGTGTACCTGATCCCACTTTTGCCGCAGCAATAAGGGATTGGGGAAAATTGGTTGCAGCAATAGGATGGAAAGCATTAGTGTGGTAGTGGGATGAGGGACTACAAACACAAAATACAACGTGGCTCCCAAACAAAATTGACGTCCTTTTTTTCCCACAAATAGAGCTGTCTTTTAGTAGTATTTGATCACCTCTGCGGTTTTTATTTTTTGCGCTATAAACAAAAATAGAGCGACAATTTTGAGAAAAACCCAATATTTTTTGCTATAATAAATATCCCCAAAAAATATATAAAAAAACAATTTTTTTCCTCAGTTTAGGCCGATACATATTCTTCTACATATTTTTGGTAAAAAAATCGCAATAAGCGTTTATTGATTGGTTTGCGCAAAAGTTATAGTGTCTACAAAATAGGGGATAGTTTTATGGCATTTTTATTAATAATTTTATTTTACTAGTAATGGAGGCAATCAATTTTTATCGTGACTGTGACATTATGGCGGACATATCGGACACTTTGACGCCATTTTGGGACCATTGTCATTGATACAGCGATTAGTGCTATAAAAATGCACTGATTACTGTAAAAATTACACTGCCAGTGAAGGGGTTAACCAGTAGGGGGCACTGAAGGGGTTAAGTGTGTCCTAGGGATATGTTCTAACTGTGGGGGGATGGTCTACGTGTGACATGACACTGATCACCGCTCCCGATTACAGGGAGCTGTGATCAGTGTCCTGTCACTAGGAAGAATGGGGAAATGCTTGTTTACATCAGCATTTCCCCATTCTTCCTCTCCGTGAGACGATCGCGGGTATCCCCGCAGACATCGAGTCTGCAGGACCCGCGGTCGGACTCACAGAGCTTGCGGCGCATCTTAAAGTGGACGTACTTGTACACCCATTTGCCCAATCGTGCTATTGTGTCGATGTATATCGTCGTGCGCTGGTCGGCAAGTGGTTAAAAAATTCATTCGTCCGAAAAACCTGAATTAATTAAGGTCGAATCTGTCAATTGAAGGCTTATGGTGTCTGTTGAATGTTCTAAGAAGATTTGACGAAGCAGATAAACTGTACGACGCCGCGATCGTACATTTCCGGTCGAATGCTCCGCCCACAAGCTATAGTAGAATTCTAATGTTGTTTGACTAGTAATAATTATATTTATTAATTATTATTACTAGTCAACCAACATTAGAATTTTTCTATAGCCTATGGGCGGAGCATTTGACCATAAATGTCCGCTCGCGGCGATCATATGTTTTTCGTGTTTTTCGACGAATAGTCTCTATAATGTCGAATCTTTTCTCTCTATGCCAAATCTTTTCTCTCTATGTCAAATCTCTATGGCAAATCTTTTCTCTCTATGTTGAATAATGTTGGACTAATAGAGTTAGGTTAGGCACATTCAATCGCAGGTTCGATAGACACAGATCGCCATTGTCACCGTCATGTCGAATCTTCTATCTATATTTGTCGCAACAAAACGAAAATAAAGCATTTTTTATGTCGGATCTTTCAAATTTCGGATTCTGCACGTTCGTTATCGTTTGTTAAAACAAACGTGAAAATCCCTGAAATTCGAACAAAAATGCATTCGGACGAAAACGAATGCACATGTCTAGTAGGCATAGTAGTGAGAGTGGGAGTGAATGATTGGGGGTGTTGTGGCAGTGGCAGTGGTAAGAGTAGGGGAGGGGAATGTAAGGCACTGTGGTGAGATGGGGGCATGAGGCACAGTGGAGAGAGCAGGAAATGGAATGTTTGCAGGTGCAGTAGTAGGTTGACGGATAGAACACTGGGAGGGCAGTTTAAGAAAGGAGAATGATTTCCTGTGCACACATGCTCCCTCAAGTCTGCCATCAATATGGAAATGAAATCCGGTGCATACACAGCAGTGGCCAGTCTGTATTGCGACTACAGCATATGTACAGAATTGCATATACATATTGTGATGTCAGAAACTTTTAGTCGATGTCCTGCACAGGCACAGTAGTGGCAATACAGACCAGTCACTACTGTGAATGTGCAGAATTTTGCTCCCATATTTATGACATCAGTATTGTACAGAAACCAACTGCAAGCATGGTAGTGTTAAGATGAGATACAACATGGAGTTAAAATATTAACATGTAACAAGATGGAGTCACCAGGAAGTCTCAACATGACTTATAAATTAACTATAAGTAAACTGTGTTTTATCTCTTGTGTTCTGAGTTCTTTCTCCGTCCTTGTAGGAATGAAAGGATGTTTGTAAGGCCCATTATGGTAACCATTGTTACTGATGTGTGGGATTATGGTTAGAAGCAGGTGAATAGAAATGGGTGTAAGGCCTTGTGATGGTAACCATTGTTACTGATGTGTGGGTTTCTTTTATGTTCTTTTTATCTATGGCTTCTGCTGATATACAAAAATCAATTTGTATGCAAGCATCATTTCCTCAGTTATTGCCATTTATCATTTATGTGACATTTACAATGTTATCTCAGATAATCAGAATTTCCCCCTTTCCCATGGATATGTGCCCGAGATAGAGAATAGTGAGAATAAAGTAGACAGGATGTAATGGACAGGATCCGTAACACGTAATACGCAATATGGCATAAAAACGATGTGTTTAACCTTGTACCTTTGTCACTCTGCTTTTGATGCTTTGTGATCCAGTGTACACTACTATTGCTCAGTGAACCATACACAGACAGAAGATATACTGTACCTGTGTGGATGTCCTTCATTGCAAGGCTATATCTTAACAGTGGTGACCCATACACGTGGTCCTCTGTCCTCTGCACCACCTTCCAACTCCCCACAACAGGAAGGAAAATCGGCACGCCAACAAGCTTACAACCTTTTCTCCTTTACTTCTTTCCAGGGCTTTTTTTCAGCGGGAATGTGGGGGAACGCAGTTCTGGCACCTTCTGGACTGACTGTATTTAATGGCAAGGGGTGCTGGAGTGTGCTGCAGGGTATTGATGCTCACTGCTGGGGATCTATTTTTGCAGGGGGGGTCTATTGTTGCTAGGGAGGTCTATTGTTTCTGGTGGGGGACCTATTGTTGCTGGAGGGGGGTCTTATGTTGCTGGGGGGGTCAGTTGTTGCTGATAGAGATCTGCTTTTGGGGGAGGGGTCTATTGTTGATGGCAGCCAGAGAGTCTATTAATGCTGGCTGTGCGGAGATCTGTTGATGCTGCCGGGAGTCTATTGTTGATGGCGGGGAAATTTTGTTGTGGTGTGGTCCATTGTTGTTAGGGGGATCTATTGTTGATGGCTGCAGGGGATCTATTTTACTGCTTTTCTTGATATCATTATCAAATTCCATACAAAATACTTAGCACCACAAAATGATACTTGGTTCTATATTGTCTAAAAGGGACGGTACTGGGAGGTGGGTAGGGGGCGGAGAAAAGGGGTGACTTGGAAAGGGGGAGTTCCTGCACCTATTGTCTGAGAAAAAAAGCCATGCTTCTTTCACTGCTGAGTGAGTAGAGTTGTTTTGGTGAACATAGGGCACGAGAGGTAACACCTGTCTGATTTTCTTCTTGCTTCCAATGTATTGTCTATGTATGAATTATTGACATGGGGAAAATTTATATTTTATTAACCACTTGACAACTGGGCACTTAAATCCCCTTAATAACCAGACCAATTTTCAGCTTTCAGTGCTCTCACATTTTGAATGACAATTACTCAGTCATGCAACACTGTACCCATATGAAATTTTCATCCTTTTTTTTCACACAAATAGAGCTTTTTTTTGGTGGTATTTGATCACCTCTGTGTTTTTTATTTTTTGTGCTATAAATGAAAAAAGACCGAAAATTTAGTAAAAAAGTGAATTTTTCTTTTTTTTTCTGTTATAAAATGTAACAAATTAGTAAGCTTTCTTCATAAATTTTGGCCAAAATTTATACTGCTACATATCTTTGGTAAAAATAACCCAAATTGGTGTATATTATTTGGTCTTTGTGAAAGTTATAGAGTCCACAAGCTATTGTGCCAATCTCTCAAAATTAATCACACCTGAAGTACTGACGGCCTATCTCATTTCTTGAGACCCTAACATGCCAGAAACATACAAATACCCCCCAAATTACCCCTTTTTGGAAATAAGACAATCCAAGGTATTTAGAAAGAGGCATGGTGTGTTTTTTGAAGTTGTAATTTTTTCCCACAATTCTTTGCAAAATCAAGATTTTTTATTATTTTTTTCTTTTTTCACAAAATTGTCATATTAGCAGGTTATTCCTCACACACAGCATATGCCTACCACAAATTACACCCCAAAACACATTCTGCTATTACTCCGGAGTATTGCGATACCACATGTGTGAGACTTTTACACAGCGTGGCCACATAGAGAGACCCAACATGCAGGGAGCACCATCAGGCGTTCTGGAGCACCCAGGCCAATTTTGACATTTCTCTCCTACATATAAAAATCATCATTTATTTGCTAGAAAATTACATATAACCCCAAAATATTATATATGTTTTTTAGCAAAGACCCTAGAGAATACAATGGCGGTTGTTACAACTTTTTATCTTGCACGGTATTTGCGCAGCAATTTTTCAAACGCGTTTTTTTGGGGAAAAAAAACAATTTCGTGCTTTAAAAAAAAAAAAACAGTAAAGTTAGCCCAATGTTTTTACATAATTTGAAAGATGAAGTTACGCCGAGTAAATATATATCTAACATGTCACCCTTCAAAATTGCACACGCTCGTGGAATGGCGCAAAACTTTGCTACTTAAAAATCCCCATAGGCGACGCTTTAATTTTTTTTACTGGTTAAATGTTTTGAGTTACAAAGGAGGTCTAGGGCCAAATTTATTGCACTCACCCTAACGTTTGCAGCGATACCTCACATGTGTGGTTTGAACACCGTTTTCATATGTAGGCGGGACTTACGTATGCGTTCGCTTCTGCATGCGAGCACACGGGGACAGGGGCACTTTAAAAAAATATATATATATTGTTAATTTTACTTTATTTATTTTAGTTTGACACTTTTTTCCCAAAAATAATTTTTTTTATCACTTTTATTCCTATTACAAGGAATGTAAACATCCCTTGTAATAGGAATATGGTATGACAGGTCCTCTTTACAGTGAGATATGGGGTCAATAAGACCCCACATCTCACCACTAGGCTGGGAAGCCTGAAATAAAAATAAAAAAAAACGATCCTGGCTTTGATCATAGCGGTGAGTCGGTAGAAGCACCTGAGGGCAGCGGGAGGGGGGATGTCCCCTCTCACTGCCCGTAAGAACGATCAAGTGGCGGAACAGCCGCTATTATTGTTCTTATGGTGTAGGGAATCGTCGGATGAAAAAGCTGATATCTGAATGATGCCTGTAGCTGCAGGCATCATTCAGATATCCCCGCACAAAGTCAAGGACGTCATATGGCGGGCGGCGGGCGGGAAGTGGTTAAAACACATCTTTTTTTTAACACAAAGTTGTACATTTATAAAATATTTCTAACACACAGCATGTACATACCAAAAATGACACCCCAAAATAGATTCTCCTACTCCTCCTGAGTACGGCGATACCACATGTGTCAGACTTCCACAGCCTGGCCACATACAGAAGCCGAGTACAGCCGAGCATGGCCGAGCGTGGCCGAGTATGACTGGGTATCGCCGAGTATGGCTGGGTATGGCTGGGTATCTCTGAGTATGGCTGGGTATGGCTGGGTATTGCAGAGTATGGCTTGGTATCACCGAGTATGGCCGGGTATTGCAGAGTATGGCGGGGTATCACTGAGTATGGCTGGGCATGGCTGGGTATTTCAGAGTATAGTTGGGTATTGCAGAGTATGGCGGGGTATTGCAGAGTATGGCATGGTATTGCAGAGTATGGCTGGGTATTGCAGAGTATGGCTGGGTATTGCAGAGTATGGCAGAGTATGGCAGGGTATTGCAGAGTATTGCAGGGTATGGAAGGGTATTGCAGAGTATGGCAGGGTATTGCAGAGTATGGCAGGGTATGGCAGAGTATTGCAGAGTATTGCAGAGTATAGCAGGGTATTGCAGAGTATAGCAGGGTATTGCAGAATATGGCAGGGTATTGTAGAGTATGGCAGGGTATTGAAGAGTATTGCAGAGTATGGCAGGGATGGCTGAGCATGGATGGATGGAGCTGTGACTGCAATTGTCACAGAGCAGCGCTGTGGGCACTACACATCCAGCCCACAGCGCTGCTGCCATCCACTCTCTCCCCCTCTCCTCTCACACTGTACCGATCGGTACACATAGGGGAGCGTGGAACCGGCGTCATGACATGACGCCGGTTTGTTTACAAGTGATCGCTCCGTCATTTGACGGAGCGATCACGTGGTAAACGGCCGCTATCAGCGGCCATTTACCATGATCCGTGATACGTCAGGTCCTCTGGACCCGGCGATCACGGACACTCCTGTGTGCGCGCCCCAGGGGGCACGCAGGTGCGTGATTCTGGGAGGACGTCAATGTATGCCCTCCCAGAATTAGCGAGCCGCCCTGTAGCCGTCATTCAGCTATGGGCCGGTTGTCAAGTGGTTAATTGCCGTTGACTTTTAATTTGATTGATTGCAATTTGGATTTGAATTTGACAATATTGTTTTTTTTTGTATTTGCTTTTGATAATGTTGGTATGCTAGTTGTTTAACTACTTGCCACTGGTCATTTATACCCCCATCCTAACCAGGCCAAGTTTTTGCCTTCAGAACTCTCACACTTTGAATGACAATTACTCAGTAATGCAACACTGTACCCATGTGACATTTTTGTCCTTTTTTCACACAAATAGAGCTTTCTTTTGGTGGTATTTAATCACCACTGTGTTTTTTATTTTTTGCGCTTTAAATAAAAAAAGTCAAAAAAAATTGTAAAATTTTTTTTTTCTTAATTTCTGTTCTAAAATTTAGCAAATTAGTAATGTTTCTTCATACATTTTGACCAAAATGTATACTGCTACATTTCTTTGGTAAAAAATAACCCACATCAGTGTATATTATTTGGTCTTTGTGAAGGTTATAGAGTCTACAAGCTACAGTATGGTGCCAATCATTGAAAATTGATCTCACCTGATGTACTGATGACCTATCTCATTTCTTGAGACACTAACAAGCCAGGAAAGTACAAATACCCCCCGAATTACCCCTTTTTGGAAAGTAGACATTCCAAGATATTTAGTAAGAGGCATGGTGAGTTTTTTGAAGTTGTAATTTTTTTCCCCATAATTCTTTGTAAAATGAGGATTTTGTTTTTCAGGAAATTGTTACATTAACAGGTTATTTTTCTCACATAGCATATGCATACTTGCAACTTGCATACTTGCCAATACCCATTCTGCTCCCCTCCTGAGTATGGCAATACCACATGAGTGAGACTTTTTCATAGCCTAGCCACATACAGAGGCCCAACATGCAGGGAGCACCAACAGGTGTTCTAGGAGCATAAATTACACATCTAACTTCTTGACTACCTATTAACTTTTGAAGGCCCTGGAGCACCAGGACAGTGAAAACGCCCACAAAATGACCCCATTTTGAAAAGAAAACACCACAGCGTATAATCTATGAGGCATAGTGAGTCTTTTAAACATGTCTTTTTTTCCACAAGTTTTTGGAAAATGTGGAAAGAAATTGAAAACACATTTTGTGTATACATTTTTACAGCACTGATAGGTGCTAATGAGGATCCACTTATAGGGTGGCACTGATGAGCACTCACTGATGGGGATAGGAACTGATGTGCACTATTGGGCACTGATGGGAACTAATATGGCACTTTAGTGGCACTGATGAGCACTGTAGTGGAACTGATGAGCACTAATAGGGCACTATAGTGGCACTGATGATTACTGTAGTGGCACTCATGATCACTTAAGTGGTACTGATGAGCACTCACTGGTGGCTCTGTAGGGCACTGATGTGCACTGTAGGGCACTGATAGCACCGTAGGCCACTGATGAGCACTGATAAGCACTCACTGATGGCACTGATGTGCACTAATGTGCACTGATAAACACTTACTGATGGGCACTGTAGGGCACTGATGGCACAGTAGGGCACTGATGTGCACTGTAGGACACTTATGAGCACTGTAGTGGCATCATAGGGCACTGATGAGCACTGTAGTGGCACTGTAGTGGCACTGATGAGCAGTGTGGACCTTCAGCCCCAATGTCATCAACTGATTTTAAGGTCTTGAAGTTAAGCTCCAGGCAAATAACTAAATACAGAGATTGAATAAATATATTATATAAGAGCTGCCAAAGGATTTGTATTTCTGTACACAACGTCTTGTGATTTATACAGCTCTGCCGCATTGGGGCACATTCCTGTCTATCAGGGGAGAGGACCTGAGATTTCTCTGCTGAAGTTTTACGTTCATATATAGCCCCCCCCCCCCCCCAAACCCTTTGACTGGACAGTGAAAAGAGTTGCAGCACATTGATAAGTTCATTCCTTTGTCACTCCGGTTTCACTTCCTATCAACATTAATAAATAAATAATGTTCTCGCGCTAAAAGCAAGGTAGCAACATCCACTCTCAGAAGTGCAATAATGTCCTTATATAATACACAGTGAATAACGATCCAACCATGAGGATCAATAATGGATAAAGCAACACTGAAACAAATAAAATCAATATGTGCAAAGTAAGCAATAAGTGCAATCATGTGACAAGTGCAAATATACAATAAAGTGACAACCTGTGCAAAAAACTTGCTAAATATGTGCTAAATAGAAATGGATAAGAGTCCTGCTGGATAAATATTGGCTCTAAATAAAAAGTCCCATTATAAAATAAAGTCTTCGGACAGATAAGTGAGGTATGATGAAGGCTGTGGTAAATCTTATTCCAATAAAGATAGCAGTGACATAAGGAAATCACGGTGACAATAGGGTATCCCAGAGCTGTCTCTGGCCTGTTAATGTATATTTAATGTTAATGAGAGTTTTTCATACCAAATCACGTGAAGTTTAGATTTTAAAAATATTATATAATGCAAACAAAATCAACTTGAAATACATATTTTTATCTAGTGTCTGTAGTGTTTTTATAAAAAATATGATGTATGATGCTACTTTCCCATATGTTTTTCTTCACTAAATATAATATTATCTATGAATAGTGAGAATAGAATACTGGTATTTATGTTTTAAAGGGCAACTATAGCATATTTTCAATGAGCACATATTTTTATCAATTATTATTATGAGTTGATGTGTTTACCGCAACAAGAAATTCCAGGTAGATGTGAATCCAAGCAGCGATCCATGCTATATAAAAAAACTCACAGTTATACTAAAATCAGAAAGTTCATTCAGTTTATCTTAAACTGGGTTATCTGTAACCCCCTTCAGGGAGATTCCAAATAACTCATCAGTTTCCCCTGAGAATAAATATCCCCCAATGTATGTGCTGTGTATCTTTCTTTCTTTAAAACCCTTTCTTACTTTTGTTTCCTTTCAGGCATGCTCTCTCTTACTGAAACCTTGAATAGAGCTGTTCTGTGGGAGCAGGAGGGAGGTGGCTGAGTCACTTCTCTGACTCAATCACGTATGTTCATTGTTAGCTTGGGTTACTGAGCTCTGTAAACCACAGGCTTTTACTAGAGTGAAGCAAGTAAATACAGGAAAAAATAAAAAGGACCCAACAGCTCAGGATGATTGAACATAACACCACATTAAAAAGGGACTGGGGTAAACTGATACACAACAGCAATGCCTGGATAAAAAATGTAAGTACAGAACAGTGCTCTCTGTATTGTGTTCAAAATAATTATGTGTCTTTGATTCTGTTAAAGTAGTAGGTCTACACAAAATTTTAAGGACTTTAAAAGTTAGTTGACTGAATTATGGCAAGATGATATGCTCTGACAAGCAATTTTCCAGAATTACTATATAAATGTTCAAACAAAATTCTGTTTGTGTATGCCCAGCTTTACAGTGGGTCTGCAGGCTTATAGGTATAGGTAAAACAGAGCAGTAAAATACTGCCATGTGTAGCAATGGAAAGCGGGACACAGTAAATGCAACTGTAAATGTAAAACTAAATACGCACGTACAGTACTCTTATGATAATATGAATAAACAACCACATTGATAAATTATTTTTTATAATAATCACTTTCACATGTAAATTTAATTAGGAATTATCTTTTATTTCAAACCTACATTGGTTCAGCTTGTTTAGATTTTTCTGATATCTGTTAGCCGTGATCTTTTCCGAGTTGCTCTTGTTGTTTCCCCTCTGGATATCAGATATAGATACTTACATCAAGTCAATCTGGACCAATGTACAGTAAGTTTAGCTTTATGTACTGTTACCGATTTATTCAACATGTGCGGTGATACTAAAAGCCAGAGTTACGGACTCATACTGAGAGATTTAATGTGGCAACTAAGTTAGAATACTTTATAATCACTTTAAATATAATTCACAAGCAGTTTTCTATTACCATTATTATGTGCTTTAGCCTTTGACCAAAAAGAAACATATGCAGAACTTATAATAATATACATATATATATATATTTTTTTAAATATTTATTGTATTTTTTCATCTGCTTGAAGACATATTGTTTGATCCTGTAATCATAGCTTATATCCTGGAACTCACCAAAGCTTTGTGTGTTTCGTTGTCCTTCAAGGTCTAACAGACTTACATTACCTGCCATTAGGGAACTAAAATAACTTGTTTTCAAGAACGTTGCCATTTAGTGTAAAGAAATCTACTGTCACAGTCAGAACACTGTTAGTGGTCTATTTATAAAGCAGAGAATGTGAATTTCACAAATATTCACTGGTTGAGAGTAGGGATGAGCTTTATGTTCGAGTCGAACAGCGAACAATTTGGGGTGTTCGTGGGAAATTCGAAAAGCCGCGGAACACCCTTTAAAAAAGTCTATGGGAGAAATCTAAAGTGCTCATTTTAAAGGTTAATATGCAAGTTATTGTCATAAAAAGTGTTTGGGGACCCGGGTCCTGCCCCAGGGGACATGTATCAATGCAAAAAAAAGTTTTAAAAACCTACGTCATTGGCTATTCCCCGGCAAGTGGGGAAAGCTGGGGCTTACCCTATGATGTGACGGGTGACCCCGCCCCCTCGTACGTCATGGGGGTTTCATGTGGAGTGGAGACTGGAGGTGGAGGAGACTGCAGCAGCGCTGGACATTGGATCACCGCGAAACATAGAGAACAACGCTGGACAGACTGGATTACATCGCTGGAATGTATTTTTTATTTTTTTATTTTTAATAAAAGACTTTCCCAACTGTGTCTGTGTTTTTTTTAAATTTTTTACACATTCTTTGTGAAATGGAAGGGGTACAATGTACCCGTTACCAATTCACATAGGGGGGCTGGAATCTAGGGGTCCCCTTTGTTAAAGGGGTCTTCCAGATTCCAATAAGCCCCCGGCCCGCAGACCCCCACAACCACCGGGCAAGGGTTGTGGGGATGAGGCCCTTGTCCCCATCAACATGGGGACATCTTCCCCATGTTGAGGGCATGTGTCCTGGTACAGTTCAGGAGGGGGGGCGCTCTCTCGTCCCCCCTCTTTTCCTGCGGCCTGCCAGGTTGCGTGCTTGGATAAGGGTCTGGTATGGATTTTTGGGGGACCCCACGCCATTTTTTTAAATTTTGGTGCAGGGTTCCCCTTAAAATCCATACCAGACCTGAAGGGTCTGGTATGGATTTTTGGGGGGGACCCCACGCCATTTTTTTTTCAATTTTGGTGCGGGGTTCCCCTTAATATCCATACCAGACCTGAAGGGCCTGATATGGAATTTTGGGGGAACCCCCACGCATTTTTTTTTAAAATTTTGGTTCCCTGCGCAAAATGTAATTTTTGAAGGAAAAAAAGTCATTTAAAACTACTGCATCTAATAATGAATTGTCGGATCCGGCAATACAGATAAAAGTCATTGAAAAAAACAGCAGGGTTTCCCCTTAATATTCATACCAGACCCAAAGGGCCTGGTAATGTACTGGGGGGGACCCCTGCCGTTTTTTTCAATGACTTTTCTCTTTATTGCCTTGGACACAGGGATTCATTATAGCCGCGAGTGGTTTTAAATGTTTTTTTTCCTTCAGAAATGACATTTTGTGCAGGGACAATTCTAAACATGGGAAACATGCGCTGCTTTACAGGCATACTTTAGACCCCCCCCCCCCCCCAGGTATGAAATTTAAAGGAATATTCCACTTTTATTGTTTCACTTTAAGCGTTATTAAAATCACTGCTCCCGAAAAAACAGACGTTTTTAAAACTTTTTTTTGCATTGATACATGTCCCCTGGGGCAGGACCCGGGTCCCCAAACACTTTTTATGACAATAACTTGCATATTAACCTTTAAAATTAGCACTTTTGATTTTTCATGTTCGTGTCCCATAGACTTTAACGGTGTTTGCGTGTTCGAACAAATTTTTTGCCTGTTCACATGTTCTGATGCGAACCGAACCGGGGGGTTTTCGGCTCATCCCTAGTTGAGAGTCAATTGTTCTATTTAACACACATGCACCTCTTTCTCCACCAGAGAATATTTGACAAAGAACAATTCCAGGTATGGATATATTTACATCCCAATGTAACTATGCATATATCAATTCTGTGGGATCCCTCTAGGAGATGGAAATCACTGTAGTAGACATTGTTTCTCCAGTGATCTCCACTAGCTTCCTGGCCCTGTGCCGAGCAGCTCCCTTGCTGCTTTATAAACACAAGAGGTAGCCTATTCAACACGGGGCCATTCAGAGATCACTTTTCTCAATGAATGCAAAGTGTTCTCTGATTTGTGAGATGGAGCAGCAGGGCAATAATGTTAGTTTTTTATTGTGATTATTTTTACTGTGAAGACTTTATGTTTTTGGGCTGAGGCAGCAGCGCTGTGTTTTCTGCAAGATCTGCAGGACATTGAAGTTCACCTGCATCAACTCACTCCTCCACCCCCTCCCTATTGCTATAGAATGGAACAGTGGCAATATCTGACTAGACCTGTAGAAGGAGCAGTCAGCTCTGAGCGAGTAGCCTGCCTGAGTCATACACTAGGTCATCCTCTCTATCTGTTAGACATGTGCATTCGTTTTCGTCCGAATGCATTTTCATCCGAATTTCAGGTATTTTCGTTATCGTTTTAACAAACGAAAACGAAAATGCAGAATCCGAAAACCGAAAGATCCGACATAAACAAATGCTTAATTTTCGTTTTCGTTGCAACAACAGTTCGATATAGATAGGAGATTCGACATGAGGCTGACAATAGCGATCTGTGTCTATCGAACCTGTGGTCAAATGTGCCTAACCTTAACTCTATTAGTCCAAGATTATTCTACATAGAGAGAAATTATAGAGAGAAAAGATTTGACATTATAGAGAGAAAAGATTCGACATTATAGAGAGAAAAGATTCGACATTATAGAGAGAAAAGATTCGACATAGAGAGAAAAGATCACTGCTGGAATTGGGTGGGGGAAGTAAAATAAAAAAAATATGATGATGAATGTTATTGGCTGATTGTAACCAAAGAGGAGGAGCAGTAAAATAGCTAGAACTAACTTGACAATTCAACGTGAACAACGAAGATTCGACAAAGCATCGAAAAACATACAAACGTTGAATCTGTCATTGAAGGCTTATGGTGTCTGTTGAAAGTTCTAAGAAGATTTGACGGAGCAGATAAACTGTACGACGCTGCAATCGTACATTTCCGGTCAAATGCTCGGCCCATAGGCTATAGAAGAATTCTAACGTTGGTTGACTAGTAATAATAATTAATAAATATAATTATTACTAGTCATACAACATTATAATTCTACTATAGCTAGCTTGTAGGCGGAACATTCGACCGGAAATGTATGATTGCAGCGCTGTACAGTTTCGCTGCTCCGTCGAATCTTCTTTGAACATTCGACAGACACCATAAGCCTTCAATGACAGATTCGACCTTAATTAATTCAGATTTTTGGACTAATGCAATTTCTAATGAAAAACAAAATAAATAAAAACGAATTTCGGGAGTAACTAAATAAATTTATTTTTCTAACGAAAACGAAATTCCGAAACAAAATATTTCAGTGTGCACATGTCTAGTGATTGTGTACCGAATGCACTTCAGAATGGTGTGAGGCAATCCTGGGATACTATCCAGCGTCCTTGGCTCCTCTCACCAGATCTGACAGTCCCATCAGCCACAAGCAGTTCCTGTAGGACTGGATGGTCACAATGGTGTACAATATTGATGAGCCTGTATTCATTTTAGATCTTGTGAGTTTTTATAACCATTGATTTATTAAAATTGTTTCTTTTATGCTGCACTTAGATGGGGCTTTCTCTCCTTTTTCCTTTTATCCTGATCTTCTAGAGCTAGATTACTCTGTGAAAGGCTCATAGAGCCTGCTATACTGTTCCTTGGTCATAATTTCCATTATTTTTGAGGGCAATAATGGCACACTCTCCATCTCGTCCAATCAAAGAATGCTTTGCGTTAATTGGGAAAATGTAAAGCATTCTCTGAACAGCACCTGTGCCAAGCAGTTTGCATCCAATGTTCACAATGCAGCAGGACAGCCACTCAGCACAGGATCCAGAAGCTAGTGGAGATTACTGTAGTAGTGCTGTCTACTACAGTGATTTCCAGGTTCTAGAGGGATCGAACAGAATAGTTATGTTGGTCCAAGTTAGACCAATGTAACAATGTAAAAATGCCATACCTGGCATTTGTCTTTAACCACTTAAGCCCCGGACCATTTCGGGCCATTAGGACCAGGCCTGTTTTTGGGATTCGGCACTGCGCTGCTTTAACTGTAAATTGTGCGGACATGCAATGTTGTACCCAAATGAAATTTGCGTCCTTTTCTTCCCACAAATAGAGCTTTCTTTTAATGGTATTTGATTGCCTCTGCGATTTTTATTTTTTGCGATATAAACAGAAAAAGACCGAAAATTTTGAAAAAAAATGATATTTTCTACTTTTTGTTATAAGAAAAATCGAATAAACTCAATTTTAGTCATACATTTAGGCCAAAATGTATTCAGCCACATGTCTTTAGTAAAAAAAATGTCAATAAGCGTATATTTATTGGTTTGCGCAAAAGTTATAGCGTTTACAAACTAGGGTACATTTTCTGAAATTTACACAGCTTTAAATTTATGACTGCCTATCTCATTTCTTGAGGTGCTAAAATGGCAGGGCAGTACAAAACCCCCCCAAATGACCCCATTTTGGAAAGTAGACACCCCAAGGAAATTGCTGAGAGGCATGTTGAGCCCATTGAATATTTTTTTTTTTTGTCCCAAGTGATTGAATAATGACAAAAAAAAAAAAAAATTACAAAAAGTTGTCACTAAATGATATATTGCTCACACATGCCATGGTTATATGTGGAATTGCACCCCAAAATACATTCTGCTGCTTCTCCTGAGTACGGGGATACCACATGTGTGGGACTTTTTAGGAGCCTAGCCACGTACGGGACCCCGGAAACCAAGCACCGCCTTCAGGATTTCTAAGGGCGCAAATTTTTGATTTCACTCCTCACTACCTATCACAGTTTCGAAGGCCATAAAATGCCAAAATAGCACAAAACCCCCCCAAATTACCCCATTTTGGAAAGTAGACACCCCAAGCTATTTACTGAGAGGCATGTTCAGTCCATGGAATATTTTATATTTTGCCACAGGTTGCGGGAATATGACAAACTTTTTTTTTTTGCACAAAGTTGTCACTAAATGATATATTGCTCACACATGCCATGGGCATATGTGAAATTACACCCCAAAATACATTCTGCTGCTTCTCCTGAGTACGGGGATACCACATGTGTGGGACTTTTTGGGAGCCTAGCCGCGTACGGGACCCCAAAAACCAAGCACCGCCTTCAAGGTTTCTAAGGGCATAAATTTTTGATTTCACTCCTCACTACCTATCACAGTTTTGAAGGCCATAAAATGCCAAGATGGCACAAACCCCCCCAAATGACCCCATTTTGGAAAGTAGACACCCCAAGCTATTTGCTGAGAGGCATGTTGACCCCATTGAATATTTTTTTTTTTTGTCCCAAATGATTGAATAATGACAAAAAGAAAAAAAAAATGTACAAAACGTTGTCACTAAATGATATATTGCTCACACATGCCATGGTTATATGTGGAATTGCACCCCAAAATACATTCTGCTGCTTTTCCTGAGTACGGGGATACCACATGTGTGGGACTTTTTGGGAGCCTAGCCGCGTACAGGGCCCCAAAAACCAAGCACCGCCTTCAGGATTTCTAAGGGCGTAAATTTTTGATTTCACTCCTCACTACCTATCACAGTTTCGAAGGCCATAAAATGCCAAAAATAGGATTTTTATAACAGCTTACCTGTAAAATCCTTTTCTTGGAGTACACCACGGGACACAGAGCTAGTCATTACATAATGGGTTAAGGGTCACCAGCGGTGATTGGACACTGGCACAACCAATGGAAGACAGTTCCCCTCCATATAACCCCTCCCATCAGGGAAGTACCTCAGTTTTGTAGCAAAGCAGTAAGGTTCCCATAAGAAGGGTGGGACCTCTGTGTCCCGTGGTGTACTCCAAGAAAAGGATTTTACAGGTAAGCTGTTATAAAAATCCTATTTTCTTTATCGTACACCACGGGACACAGAGCTAGTCATTACATAATGGGACGTCCCAGAGCAATGCTCATATGAAGGGGGGGAGACACAGATCAAAACAGGCCGCTTGCGGACCAGAAGCCCTATACTGCTGCCTGCAGCACACTTCGCCCAAAGGCGGAATCCTCATGTCCTTTCACATCTATTTGATAGAATTTGGAAAATGTATGGACTGAGGACCAAGTTGCAGCCTTACAGATCTGAGCCATCGAAGCCTGGTGGTGCACTGCCCATGAAGCACTTATCGCCCTGGTAGAGTGCGCCTTAACAGGAAAAGGAGGAGTCCTGTTCTTTAAACCATAAGCTTGAATAATTACTTGTCTAATCCACCTGGAAATGGTGGATCTTGATACCGCTTGGCCCTTCTTGGGCCCATCTGGTAAAATAAACAAAACATCTGTTTTACGTATCTTAGCGGTTGCTTGCAGATACACCTTTACCGCTCTCCCTAGATCTAGAGAGTGTAATAATTTTCCCCCGCCGTCCGCGGGTTTGGAAAAAAGGAAGGCAGAACAATGTCTTGATTCAAGTGAAAAGCCGACACCACCTTAGGTAGAAAAGCCGGATGGGGTCGTAGTACGATTTTGTCCTTGTGACAAATTAGACAAGGCTCTTTACAAGAAAGAGCTGCTAGCTCTGATACTCTCCTAGCAGAAGCTATAGCAATCAGAAAAGCCAACTTCCTACTTAATATAATTAAAGGAATATGGCGAATAGGTTCAAAAGGTTGCTTTTGCAACACTGACAATACCAAATTCAAATCCCATGGACACAAGGGAGTCCTAACTGGAGGATTTATCCTCAGTACCCCCTTAATGAATGTCCGAACTAGGGAGTGAGACGCCAATGGTCTCCTGAAAGAAGACCGATAGAGCCGATATTTGCCCTTTGATGGTGCTAAGGGCTAAATTCATATCCACTCCTAACTGGCAAAAAGCAAGAATCCTGCTTATTTCATATTTCTGAGGATTCCAACTTCTGGATTCACACCAGGAAACGTATGCTCTCCAGACTCTCTGATAGATGAGTCTGGAGGCTGGCTTTCTAGCATTAATGAGCGTAGAAAGAGCCGGACCAGAGACCCCTCTCTTTTTAAAAATGTGGGTCTCAGCAGCCAGGCCGTCAACTTTAGCCTTTGTAAGGAAGGGTGGAATACTGGACCCTGTGACAGCAGGTCGTGTCGGAGTGGAAACTTCCAGGGCCTTCCTATCGCCGTTTTTACAATCTCGGCATACCAAGGCCTCCTGGGCCAGTTTGGGGCCACTAGGATTACTGGTATTCCCTCCTCCTTGATCCTGCGAAGCAGTCTTTGTAGAAGAGGGATCGGAGGGAATGCCTAGATCAGTGAGAACTGATTCCATAGAGTTATTAGAGCGTCTGTATTATTAGAGCGTCTGTCCCGTAGGCTAGAGGATCCCTCGTTCTGGACACAAAGTTGTCCAATTTCTTGTTGAACCTGGCAGCTAGCAGGTCTACATCTGGGTTTCCCCATCTCAGACATATGGCCTGAAAGATCTCGGGGTGAAGAGACCACTCCCTGGTAGCAGCTGCTGACGACTCAGGTAGTCTACTTGCCAATTTTCCATCCCTGGAATGAAGATTGCAGAAAGGCAAGGTACATGCTCTTCTGCCCATGCCAGGATCCGGTTCACCTCTCTTTGGGCTGCCCGACTGCGGGTGCCTCCTTGGTGATTGATGTAAGCTACTGCAGTAGCATTGTCGGATTGAACCCGAACTGGGTAGCCCTGTAACCTGTATGTCCAGGTTTTGAGGGCTAGATATACCGCCCGGATCTCTAGCACATTGATGGGCAGGATCCCCTGAGTCTTGGCCCAGGTTCCCTGGGTAGAAGCCTCCTCGAATACTGCACCCCAGTCCGATAGGCTGGTATTCCTAGATACCACCTTCCAGGCCACTGGGAGGAAGGACTTTCCCTTCCGTAAATTCCTGGCTTCTAGCCACCAATCGAAGTTGTGGCGTACTTGTGAGGACAGGCGCATGGGTATATCCAGAGCTTGGCTCTTCCTGTTCCAGGAAGCTAAAATATTGCCTTGAAGTAGTCTCGAATGAAACTGGGCGTAAGGAACCGCCTCGAAGGAGGCTACCATCTTTCCCAATAGTCTCATGCAAAGGCGAATAGACGGCCTCTTGTTTGCTTTGACCTTGTGGATCAGGTCTTTCAGAGACTGTATCTTCGGTTCTGGCAGGTATACCTCGTTTTGGGCTGTATCTATGATCATGCCCAGGTACCCTATCCTTCTTTGGGCCTGGAGAGAGGATTTTTGTAAATTTATAATCCATCCTAAATGCTCCAGGTATCCTACTGTAGTGTGTACAGCGTGACCCAATCCGTCCTTTGACTGATCTATTACTAGTAGATCGTCCAGATAGGCTGTTACCGCAATGCCCCGTGTTCTTAGGTTACTAACAGAGGAGCTAGCACCTTTGTGAATACTATGGGCGCGGTGGCTACACCAAACGGCAGAGCCACAAATTGAAAGTGGCGATCTTCTACCGCAAACCTTAGGAATCTTTGGTGAGCGGGGAGGATGGGTATGTGTAAATGTGCGTCCTTGATATCTATGGACGCCATGAATTTTCCGCCCTTTAAAGTGGCGGCCACGGATCGGATCGTTTCCATTCGAAAAATGGCGATCGTTCAGGAACCGATTTAGGGATTTTAGATCCAGGATGGGTCTGACATCTCCATTTGGCTTTGGAATCACAAAGAGGTTTGAGTAAAAACCTGAACCTCGCTCTTTTTGGGGTACGTCTGTAACTACCCCTTGAGCCCTTAAGTGATTCAAACCTTTGAAGAAGGATTCTCTTTTTTGTGGATCCTTGGAGAGTCTTGAACCTCGGAATTGAGAAGATGGGATCTCTCGAAATTCCAGTTTGTACCCTGAGGATATTGTGGATACTACCCAATTGTCCTGGATTTCTGACCACCAAGTTGCTCAGAACTGACAAAGCCTTCCTCCCACTCGGCCGAGCGGGGGCGCCCCTTCACTGAGAGGCTTTGGGGGCTTGCTTATTAGCTCTTGCACCCCACGGCTTTTTGTTCTTCTGAGCTTGCCCCTTGGCTTTTGTGGGCGGCTAAAACAGGCCGCCGCCACTGGTTGGAGTCAGATTTCCCGGGAGCTGGGGAGAGAGCGTTTAAAACAAGATCTCTTGTTTTTCTTTCTCTCAGGTAAAAGTCATTTTACCACTTGATCTTCTGTATATATTTTTCTAAATCTTCCCCAAATAGGCGTTCGCCATGGAACGGGAACTTGCCAACAGCTTTTTGCATGGGGTCTCCGCTGACCAATGCTTAAGCCAAAGTACTCTGCGCATCTGTACCAGCTGGAGTGTAAGGCGTGATGCCTGTATGATAGAATCTCTCATGGCATCCACTGTGAAGCATAAGGCTTTTAGGCAAATTTTTCCCAATTTCTAGCCTGCTCTGAAGACAGTTCCTTCAGCCCCTGCTTTACCTGTTGGCTGATGACCTGACCCATACCGACTGCTGCTACTGCAGGTTGGGTAATTGAGCCGGCCAAAAGGAAGGAGGATTTCAACTTCCTCTCAGAAGGATCTTTTAAACCCTTGTACATTATCCACCGGACATGTCAGGTTTTTATTTACACAAGAAATAGCCGCAACTACCGCAGGCAGGCTCCATTTCTTAAAAAAAAATTTTTTCCCCCATAGGATAAAGAATGTTAAACCTTTTTGGAGGTGAGAAACGCTTATCTGGATGTTGCCAGTTTGCGTATATTAGATCCTGTAGTAACGGATGAACCGGGAAGGAGCATGCACCTTGCAGGGATCTTAATGACCCTAGGGAGGAGACAGGTAATTCCGTTACCTCCGCAGAGGTTAACTTAAATGCACTGCTATAGCATTGTACCTGTGACCTTAAAATCTGGCTCCTCATCCTCTGCTGATGTAGCCACCTCCTCCTCATCCTCCTCCCTCAGGTACTTCTGAAGGGAGGTCCAATACTGGAAGAGACCTGCCTCGCTTATTGTTCCTTTTTAGAGGACTTAGCGATTAAGGTAGCAATTTTTTCCCTCCAGATTATTTAGGGCAGCTGATAAAGTGTCCTCAGTGACATATACAGGCCCAAGCTCCACTGGGGAAGCCGCCATACCTGACAGAGGTAATGGCTCATCCTGAACAGGTGCATTTAGCAACACAGGAGAGAAAGGTACCGAGTCAGCACAGTTAGAGCCTCCTCTCAGGCGGTGGTGCTTTCTTATCTCTTTTTGTCCGTATTACTTCCCCTGGAAGGCTTACCGTTTAGACAAAATACAAGGTACCTAAATGCATATACTACCGTGTTCAGTTTAGCAAATACATTAAGTATGCAACTTTTAACACATAACTATGCATAACATGGATGTCTTCTAGGAAGTACCCAATCCAACCACATGGAGTCTTACGTCCCTGTATAGCTGCTGTGTTTCTCTGCCAGGAATAAGAGAACTAACGAGCTTGCTTGCTGCTGCAGTGCTTCTCACACTGACAGTCTTTTAAAATTGGCGCCGTTTCTGTGCCTGCGCGCGCCACGTGCCCGCGCACGCCTTCGCCCCCCCCCTCCGATAAAGCGCGCTCCCGCGCGCGCGCGCGGCCCTTAGCGCTATGGCGGTGGCCATAGTGAGAGAGGACTCTCATCAGCCCTTGTTCCCACTTACCTGCATCTGCAGGTGTCTGGTCGGCCACCGAAAGGAGGATCGGGGTGCCCCAGCAAGCTCAGCAGCGGAGGTGACGAGCAGTGTACTTCGCCGAAGCCGACACTGAACAGAGTGAGGTGAGTATATTCAGCTCTTTACTCCCCCCAGTGGTGGAAAAAAAGAAGACATCCACTTTTTGAAAAAGGTCCCAACCTAGTTATGGACCTTCTAATCTCACCTTATCCACGCCGCAGGTTTTTCTGCTGAAAAATTTCAGACAGATACCAAACTTCACCCTTCACGGTGGGCTATGTGTGCCAACCTTCAGGGATATGGGTTCCTATTTAAAGGATACCTCTCCCCTGGGCCTTGTACAAGACTCTTACCAGGACTTTATAGCGAAATAGCGAAAGTGCTGGATCTTAGAGCCCAGTCCTCCGAAGAGAGACATTACAGGCGACGCCTCATGGATGAGGCCCGGATCCCATCCAGATTCAGCTCATTTGTAGGCGTCTTGGATGGATCCGAAAGCATAGCTCTTTTACCCCCAGAGGGTCTCTTTGGTAGAGCTTTCCTTTAGCACCTCCTAACGCGTCCAACACCTTTCGACACTGGCGAAAAAACTGAGGTACTTCCCTGATGGGAGGGGTTATATGGAGGGGAACTGTCTTCCATTGGTTGTGCCAGTGTCCAATCACCGCTGGTGACCCTTAACCCATTATGTAATGACTAGCTCTGTGTCCCGTGGTGTACGATAAAGAAATAGCACAAAACCCCCCCAAATTACCCCATTTTGGAAAGTAGACACCCCAAGCTATTTACTGAGAGGCATGTTCAGTCCATGGAATATTTTATATTTTGCCACAGGTTGCGGGAATATGACAAACTTTTTTTTTTTGCACAAAGTTGTCACTAAATGATATATTGCTCACACATGCCATGGGCATATGTGAAATTACACCCCAAAATACATTCTGCTGCTTCTCCTGAGTACGGGGATACCACATGTGTGGGACTTTTTGGGAGCCTAGCCGCGTACGGGACCCCAAAACCAAGCACCGCCTTCAAGGTTTCTAAGGGCATAAATTTTTGATTTCACTCCTCACTACCTATCACAGTTTTGAAGGCCATAAAATGCCAAGATGGCACAAACCCCCCCAAATGACCCCATTTTGGAAAGTAGACACCCCAAGCTATTTGCTGAGAGGCATGTTGAGTCAATGGAATATTTTATATTTTGCCACAGGTTGAGGGAATATGACAAACTTTTTTTTTTGCACAAAGTTGTCACTAAATGATATATTGCTCACACATGCCATGGGCATATGTGAAATTACACCCCAAAATACATTCTGCTGCTTCTCCTGAGTATGGGGATACCACATGTGTGGGACTTTTTGGGAGCCTAGCCGCGTACGGGACCCCAAAAACCAAGCACCGCCTTCAAGGTTTCTAAGGGCATAAATTTTTGATTTCGCTCCTCACTACCTATCACAGTTTTGAAGGCCATAAAATGCCAAGATGGCACAAAACCCCCCCAAATGACCCCATTTTGGAAAGTAGACACCCCAAGCTATTTGCTGAGAGGCATGTTGAGCCCATTGAATATTTTTTGTTTTTGTCCCAAATGATTGAATAATGACAAAAAGAAAAAAAAATGTACAAAAAGTTGTCACTAAATGATATATTGCTCACACATGCCATGGTTATATGTGAAATTACACCCCAAAATACATTCTGCTGCTTCTCCTGAGTACGGGGATACCACATGTGTGGGACTTTTTGGGAGCCTAGCCGCGTACGGGACCCCAAAAACCAAGCACCGCCTTCAAGGTTTCTAAGGGCATAAATTTTTGATTTCACTCCTCACTACCTATCACAGTTTTGAAGGCCATAAAATGTCAAAATAGCCCAAAACCCCCACAAATGACCCCATTTTGGAAAGTAGACACCCCAAGCTATTTGCTGAGAGGCATGGTGAGTATTTTACAGCTCTCATTTGTTTTTGAAAATTAAGAAAGACATTTTTTTTTCTTTTTTTTTTTCTTTTTTTACATTTTCAAAACTTTGTGACAAAAAGCGAGATCTGCAAAATACTCAACATACCTCTCAGCAAATAGCTTGGGGTGTCTACTTTCCAAAATGGGGTCATTTGGGGGGGTTTTGTGCCATCTGGGCATTCCATGGCCTCCGAAACTGTGATAGGCAGTGAGGAGTGAAATCAAAAATTTACACCCATAGAAATCCTGAAGGCGGTGCTTGGTTTTTGGGGCCCGTACGCGACTAGGCTCCCAAAAAGTCCCACACATGTGGTATCCCCGTACTCAGGAGAAGCAACAGAATGTATTTTGGGGTGTAATTCCACATATGCCCATGGCATGTTTGAGCAATATATAATTTAGTGACAACTTTTTGTACATTTTTTTTTTTTTGGTCATTATTCAATCACTTGGGACAAAAAAAAAAATATTCAATGGGCTCAACATGCCTCTCAGCAAATAGCTTGAGGTGTCTACTTTACAAAATGGGGTCATTTGGGGGGTTTTTGAACTGTCCTGGCATTTTATGCACAACATTAGGAAGCTTATGTCACACATCATCCACTCTTCTAACCACTTGAAGACAAAGCCCTTTCTGACACTTTTTGTTTACATGAAAAAAATTTTTTTTTTGCAAGAAAATTATGTTGAACCCCCAAACATTATATATTTTTTTAAAGCAAAGGCCCTACAGATTAAAATAGTGGGTGTTGCATTTTTTTTTCCGCACAGTATTTGCGCAGCGATTTTTCAAACGCATTTTTTGGGGGAAAAACACACTTTTTTTATTTTTAATGCACTAAAAAACACTATATTGCCCAAATGTTTGATGAAATAAAAAAGATGATCATAGGCCGAGTACATGGATACCAAACACGACATGCTTTAAAATTGCGCACAAACGCGCAGCGGCGACAAACTACATTCATTTTTAAAAGCATTTAAAAGCCTTTACAGGTTACCACGTTAGATTTACAGAGGAGGTCTACTGCTAAAATGACTGCCCTCGATCTGACCTTCGCGGTGATACCTCACATGCATGATGCAATTGCTGTTTACATATGACGCTAGACCGACGCTTGCGTTCGCCTTTGCGCAAGAGCAGGGGGGACAGCGGTGCTTTTTTTTTTTTTTTATTATTTATTTGGCTTTTTTATTTTATTTTTAAACTGTGCCTTCCATATTTTATTTTTTTACCATTTTTATCGTTATCTCAGGGAATGTAAATATCCCCTATGATAGCAATAGGTAGTGACAGGTACTCTTTTTTTGAAAAAAATTGGGGGGTTAGACCCTAGATCTTTCCTCTGCCCTCAAAGCATCTGACCACACCAAGATCGGTGTGATAAAATGCTTTCCCAATTTCCCAATGGCGCTTTTTATATCCGGGGGGGGGACATTCCCTCCCACTGCTTGTAAAAGCAGTCTAGAGGCTAATTATCTGCTAGAATTGCTTTTACATGAAAGCCGGCCGCTGGCTGAAAAGAATGATACCAAGATGATACCTAAACCCGCAGGCATCATTCTGGTATAAACATTCAAAGTCCAGCAACATACCAGTACGTTGCTGGTCCTTGTTGGACATGTATTGTAATCTTTTTTTTCATACAGCCTATTGGCTGAACGAAAAAAAGAGATTGATTGGTGGGTATGCCCACCATTAGAATACCTCCCTTCATCCACCCACTTCTAATGATGGGCATATATGCCGAAGCATGGGGGCATCCTCCCGCAAAAAAGTTATGCCGCGTACACACGGTCAAGCCTTCGTCGGAATTTCGACCGTATGTACGCGGCATAAAAGGTTATGCCGCGTACACACGGTCGGACTTTTCCACGGGCAAGCCTCCGTTGGAATTTCGACCGTATATACGCGGCATTAGGAGCAAAATCGCTCCTCCGCCCCTGCTGCCCCCATGCTTCGGCATATATGCTCTTTTTTTAACTGTGGTGGTGAAATCACCTCCTACAGCGTTGGAGTCACGGCTTTATGTATCGTGGGAGCAAACGCTGTTGCTGTCAAGATAAATAGATCCGCGCTGCAACTGAATGGCGTACCTGCTAAGCAAATGGTGGTTAACATTAAAACAAAGTAACATTACAGTACAACAGTAAGACCTTACCATGCCATACCTGCAAAGCAAATACCAAAACAAAACCTAGTAAAAAATAAAAAAATGTTTTAACGCAACCTGTGCCTAAAATATATATATGCCGAAGCATGGGGGCATCCTCCCGCAAAAAAGTTATGCCGCGTACACACGGTCGGAATTTTCCACGGGCAGGCCTCCATCGGAATTTCGACCGTATGTACGGGGCATTAGGAGCAAAATCGCTCCTCCGCCCCTGCTGCCCCCATGCTTCGGCATATATGCTCTTTTTTTTAACTGTGGTGGTGAAATCACCTCCTACAGCGTTGGAGTCACGGCTTTATGTATCGTGGGAGCAAACGCTGTTGCTGTCAAGATAAATAGATCCGCGCTGCAACTGAATGGCGTACCTGCTAAGCAAATGGTGGTTAACATTAAAACAAAGTAACATTACAGTACAACAGTAAGACCTTACCATGCCATACCTGCAAAGCAAATACCAAAACAAAACCTAGTAAAAAATAAAAAAATGTTTTAACGCAACCTGTGCCTAAAATATATATATGCCGAAGCATGGGGGCATCCTCCCGCAAAAAAGTTATGCCGCGTACACACGGTCGGAATTTTCCACGGGCAGGCCTCCGTCGGAATTTCGACCGTATGTACGCGGCATTAGGAGCAAAATCGCTCCTCCGCCCCTGCTGCCCCCATGCTTCGGCATATATGCTCTTTTTTTTAACTGTGGTGGTGAAATCACCTCCTACAGCACTGGAGTCACGGCTTTATGTATCGTGGGAGCAAACGCTGTTGCTGTAAAGATAAATAATTCCGCGCTGCAGTTGAATGGCGCACCTGAAAACAAAAAATTACATACCTGAAAAGCAAGCATGATAAAACATTGCAGAATAGAATACAGTAAAAAAGAGCAGAACAATAGAGAGAAAATAGAGAGAGAGAGAACAATAAAACGACAACTATTTTTGGTTTTTTTATTTTATATTTTTTTTGTGTTTTGTTTTTTACGTTTTTTTTTTCTTTTTTACACTTTTTTTTGTAACTTTACAACTGTAATGGTTCGGGTCTCTCAAAATGTAATGGCATCTTGGGAGACCCTGTGTAAGTGTGTCCTTGTCTGTGAAATGCTGTACCCTACGCTAAAACTTCACTTTTGAGTGGTAGCGTTCAAAACATTCACCTTGGCAAAGACCAGGCTTGTCAGGACAGAGTGGACAAAAACTACGGGTGTCACGCCTAAATCCGAGCTTGCTACAGACACGACATCTTTTTTGGGGGTGGCTTTGGGTAGGGGTACTCGGGAGGACATACGAATAATGCCTCTCATGCAGCCGGCTTACTGCATTTGGTTGGGGATGGTGAGGTGCAGAATCGCCTGGATACAGGAGTTCTGTGACTATCTCATTCTGGAATTTTAGAAGAGATAACGTCCCGCCTGAAGCTCTGTATAGCACATGAGCGTTCAGCAAAGCCAATTGGAATAATGATAGAGACACTTTTTTGTACCAGCGTCTCACCTTACGGTCAATTAGATACGGCGCCATCAACTGGTCGTTGAGGTCCACCCCTCCCATATTTTGGTTATATTCGTGGACACAGAGGGGTTTCTCCACAACACCAGTCGCCGTACGAATTTGGACTGTCGTGTCTGCATGAAGGGAGGTAAGAAGGAAAACATTCTTATTGTCCCTCCACTTCATAGCGAGCAAGTTATTACACTTCAAGCAGGCTCTCTCCCCCAGCCTAAGACGGGCATCTACAAGCCGCTGGGGAAAGCCCCGGCGATTAGGTCGCACGGTGCCACATGCTCCAATCTGATGATCAAACAAGTGACTAAACAGTGGCACGCTCGTGTAATAATTGTCCACATACAAGTGGTACCCTTTTCCGAATAAGGGTGACACCAAGTTCCACACTATCTTGCCAGCGCTCCCTATGTAATCCGGGCAGTTGACCGACTCAATCTGACTGTCTTTTCCCTCATAAACCGTAAAGTTCACTACATAGCCTGTTGCCCTGTCGCAGAACTTGTAGAGCTTGACCCCGTATCTGGCACGCTTGCTGGGAAGGTACTGCTTGAAAGACAAGCGGCCAGAAAATTTAATCAGGGACTCATCAACGCAGACAACTTGATCGGGAGTAAACAAGGCTGCAAAACGTTCGTTGAAGTGGTTTATGAGGGGCTGAATTTTATAGAGCCGGTCGTATTCAGGGTCCCCACGTGGACTACAAAGTTCATTGTCGTTGAAGTGCATGAACCGCAAAATCTGCTCGTATCGTGCCCTGGACATGGAGGCAGAGAACACGGGCATGTGGTCAATTGGGTGCGTGGACCAATAAGCACGCAATGACGGAAATTTATGTGTGCCCATGTTGAGGGAAAGGCCCAGAAAGGTCTTAAATTCGGAAACCGTAATTGGTTTCCAATTTCTGGCAATTTTAGGCAACTGGGGGTTAGCGGCGATAAATTGACCAGCATATAAATTACTCTGGTCCACAATAGATCTATAGAGATCTTCCGTGAAAAACAGCGAATAAAAATCAATTGGAATAAAATCAGCTGTTTCCACCTGAATACCGGGTTGGGCAGTGAATGGGGGAAGTACGGGTTCTGCAGAAGTGGTGGGGACCCAATCAGGATAGGCGAATTCTGCAGGAAGGGCAGTATGGGCACGACGGGCCTGCCTTTGTCTTCTTGGTGGCAGCGGGACACTACTTGTGCTTGCCACCTCGCCAGCTTGAACTGCACTTATGGGACTCGCCACGTCACCAAGTGTTACTGCAGTGCTGGATGTACGTCCAGGCTGTACTAGGCCGCTGGTGCTTGCCAGTTCACCAGAAGGAATAGCGGCGCTAGTACTACTCTGCTCCATGATACGAGAGACCTGCGGTTCTTGCTCCTCAACAACCTCAGAAGATCGGGATCAGGTACACCTGACCTTAGCAGGGACCTCAACTTCGTCGTCAGAGCTATCTGACGTGGGGCCGCTGACGTCACTGTCTTCTACGGGAAGATATTCTGAGCCTGAATCTGACAGATACGTGACCTCCTCTTCACTATCTGTCATGCTCAGAATCTCGTAGGCCTCTTTACTAGTGTACCTTCGTCTTGCCATTTTGGGCTCTAAATTTAGGGGTACACTAGTAAGATTCACAGGAAAAAAAGCACCTGACTGTCGTCAGCAAATATATCAAACGCTACAAAAAAACTGTTAGCGATCGCAGGGATCAGGCCTGTCTCTGCGAACGCTGCAGTTATGTGTGTTGTGTTTGGTAAGTGACAGTGATCGATCGATACTGCACTTGGGTGGGCTGGGCTGGGCTGGGCTGGGCGGAGGGGCTAAACGCAGGCGCTAGCAGGTATCTGGGCTGATCCCGCTATCACTGCGTTTTTGGGAACCCTAAACCGCTGGGGATGCTAGTATAGATCTGATCAGATACTATACCACTAAGGGGGGTGTATGCTTTGCGCGTGGGTGTTAGCGTTACTGGCACTAACCTAACACTGCCTGGGGCGACGCAGACCCTCTCTGGCGCTAAAACCTAATTGATCTCACCCGCCGGGCGATCAGGGGGGTTAAACCTTTATTGGGTTATATACGGCGGGTGCCCTGATGCTATAAAAAGCAAACTAATCAAACAGCGTCACCTGTAACCTTTATATGGTGATCACTGGTGAAAGGGTTAACTAGGGGCAATCAGGGGGTTAAAACCTTTATTAGGTTAAATATGGGGGTACCCGACGCTATATAAAAACCTGACGGGTTACCTAAATAACTAGATAACTTACTGGCTAACCAGTGACACCAGTGACGCTTATACGGCGATCACTGGTGAAAGGGTTAACTCTAGGGGCAATCAGGGGGTTAAAATAATATATGGGGGTACCTGACACTAATAAAAACCTGCGGCGAACCTAAAAAAAAATAACTGCCTATCTAAAACACCAGCGACACGAATACAGCGATCGGAAAAACAATCGCTTAGTGACGCTGAAGTTAGGGGGTGAAAGGGTTACCTGGGGGGTGATAAAGGGGTTAAACCTTTATTAGGAGGGGGGTTAGGGGGCTACCCTGGACCTAAAGGGGCCTAATCCTAACTGCCCTGCAACTTTTTACAATCACAGATGACACTAAATGCAGTGATCAGTAAAATAAATGATCACTGCAATCAGTGACACTGTGATTGGGGGCTTTGGGGTGACCTGGGGGGTGATCTGGGGGTGACTGGGGGGTGATTTGTGTGCCTATGTGTACCTACGTGTCAGTGGACTGTTGGAGCACTAACCTCTGTCTTCTCTCCTCGGCGCCGGGAACGAAAAGACCGCGGCGAGGGAGATGACATCACTTCCTCCAGCCTGTGTTTACATCACATGGCGGAGGAAGCATTTTCATTGGCCGGGAGCGATCGCAAGGGGGGGGCGGAATTGAGCGGCCGCCCCCTCATGCCTGATCGCTCCCGAACACTTAACGGCCGCTCACTGCAGTGAAGGGGGGTCCGGATGGACCCCCCAACTGCACAAAGGCGATCGCGTAGATCTACGTGATTCTGCCTGTCCGTGCCATTCTGCCGACGTAAATCGGCGGTGGGCGGTCGTTAAGTGGTTAAAGTCTCATTCTCTACTTTATACTGTAGGTAGACCCTTTAAAATTCACCATGTCAACTGTAAATATATTTGTAATGCAGTATTTTCCATCACTCATATTTCAGAATAATTTGCAAGCAGAATAATGGAAAAATATTGTAAAGGGTTGTCAACACTCATTTGCTGCAAGTTTAAGGCACAGCAACATAACAAGTAAATTTAAACTCTTAATCTAGGTTCACTCTATTACGGGTGTGGGAATGTTTGTAAATTGCATGTGTTCCCACAACCGCGGACTCATGTAGCCAAAACATGCTGCTTTTTAGCAGACATGTAGGGGTGCCATTAATTCCTAAAGGCACCCTCACACACCTGAAATGAGGCTCTGTGCAGCTGCCCTTCAGGTACATTTTGGGAAAAGGGTCTGGACATTTACTCAGCATTTCCTGCAGATACAGCAGCCCATTCAAATGAAGGAGATCCATATATGGGAACCTAACTTTACAAGAGGACTTTTATTTTGCTAATGCAATTTGCATCATAAACTTTTGCCATAGTAGAAAAAGGTTAGAGCCCCTGTCATTTTTTTTTTTTAGTTTGTGTTCTGGTGGAGAAATTTCACTGCTTGTCCTAGAGACACAACAGGAAGCAATTCCTGGTTACAAGGGAAAATAGCGAGTGAATTTCCTTTGCGGAGACAGACAGAAATGAAGACCTTTCCCCAAGACAATTTTGCTTCCTACTATATCCCTTTATTAAGAAAATGTTATGACATTTCTTTTATTAATAGACCATACATTACATCCATTACATAATGACTATAAAGTACAGCAAAAAGAAAAAAGCATCACAATTGAGAACAAAAACTACCAAATACCATCCCATTCACCATGCAAATACTGTAAATACTACTCTTAGGCAAACCTTTTGGAATGGTTCTAAAACATATGCCTATAGGGGCAGAGTTAAAAAGTGAATACGACAATTAGTAATGTGAAGTTGCTTCCAACTTAAAGTAATATTTAACCCTACCTTAAAATATTAAGAGCAGCTGAACTAATTACTCATTGAGTATGCAGCTTCCTTATCCTTCAAACCTTGCCTATGTTCCAGTTTAAGCTGGTGCAATGACTGCTGGTCAGGTTTCCTCTTTCGAGATGGCTAATTTCTCTTTCAGTATTTAGGGGAAGCAGCACTGAGAGAGCAGAAGCCAGCAGCAGAGCAGAAGCCAGCAGCAGTGAAAGTTGTAAACAAGTAAAAAGTGCTAGGGTAAGAATTCTAACACATAGTTTACTGGGAAATGTTTATTTTATTGTGCTCCATTTGTTAAACTAATGGTTTAATTCTACTTTTATTATCAAAATTCAAGACAGACACCTTTTTCATGATGACATTTAATTAAGTGAGCCTATGCTATGTTCTTGATCTATACAGAAGACAGGTCATTGCAAGTCATAGCTGTGTTCTTATAGTTGGTATTTTAATTGCGATGATGTCATTTTTTGATACTCCAGAACTGTTGTACACTTCTGCTAGATCACAGCTCTTTGCACCAATACAATGAGGTTGTATTGAAATGTTTAATCAAAGCAAAAACTGTATATTTTCTGTGCAAAGCTCAAACAGATTTCTGCATTTTATTATTCCAAACCTGTAAATAGCCCTTGATAAAAGTAGTTGAGGCCACCTTTGACTTAGATATTTCTTGATGTATAGGACTATTGATCATGTACTTGTGTAAAACTTTGCAATATTTTTAATTACTTACCATGGTTGTTTCAGCAATTGACCCAAAGCTGTTTACAAATATGTTGCATGTGACATTCACCGGTGGTCCTGTCATAAAACAAAAAAACAAGTTAAAGCGTTTGTTAACCCCAAAAAAATATTATATCCTGCTCCTTTAAAGCATGTTATACGGCACAGTTTTTGTGCTGTGTCATTTGCCCCCCTGCATCACCTGAAATACCTGGCTAATCCTGCCAGTTGCTGCCCTCCCCCCTGTAAACTGACCATGGTTCATCATGGCTGCTGAACCTGACACCGTGATCAGTTTACGTGCCTCCGTCAGCTGCAGCCCTCCTATGTGCTCCTCTGTCCCCTCCCCCCCCTCTCCTCCTTGCCTGTCTGCCCCTGTGTCAGTGCCCGCCCCCGAAACTCCTCATAACTGTTTAAAGTTTATATAATCCTGCTGGTTCCCTAATGCCAGCTTCTCCTGTTTCTGTGCTTTGTTAAAAAATGCCTAATTTTCCAGGTTTCAGAGCAGCGCCCCGTGATCACGGGATCACTCAGCTCTCTCTCTCCACTCCTCCTCGCGTCCCAGCTGACGTAAGCGAGGGAATCCCGCCCCCGCCCGCTGCATCTGTCAGCAGAGCAGAGGAGACAGCTAGCCGGTGAAGTGATTGCAGGGAGCCTCTCTGAAACCCGGTAAACAAGACATTTTTTTAATAAAACACACAGACAGGAGCAGCTGTCATTAGGGAACCAGCAGGATTATGAAAAGTGGTATAAGTGGGTTAACAACCACTTTAAACACAAATAACTGAAACAGAACTTTAAAAGCTGAACTTTAGCCTTACCTTTAGTCTTGTACAACTGTAAGGCTCCTCTCTTGTACTGAAATTGCTTACTCATTGTCCCTGGCCCTCCCTTTTTATTCATTATATTTCAGTTCTCTCAATTATGGACGCTCTGCATCACATGTTGGCATGCCCCAGACTGGCATTCAGCCATCAAAGTGTTTTGGCATTTTGATGTTTTTATAACTAACAATCCCATGAGCCAGCCCACCGAGAGGAGTACTAAGGTAACAATCTGTAATGTATTCAGGAAGCTATGTACAGTACCCTGCTGGCCCCTCCCACAGCCATGAAGCCAAGCTGGCCCCTCCCACAGCCAAGCACATAACCCCAGTGATGACATCACTATACTGTATATTAAATATCAGCTTTAATTAGTGATCTGGCAATCCCTCATGTTAAGAAAGCCATTTTCTGTGAACTAAACTGAATATTACATATGCTCATTCTCAAAAACAATCCCCTCTGGGTGAGCAGTTAGGGAAATTCCTAGGTATGACATGTGTGAGTTAATCCATTGAAAGGGGAGTTGTGTTTGGAGATTTTTTTTATGGTTTTTGGAATATGGATGCCTGAAGCCCCATACACACGACCGGTTTTCCTGCCAGGAAAACTGCCAAGAGAGCTTTTGACCAGGAAAACCGGACGTGTGTATGCTTCCTTGACAGGAAAACAGCCGGGAATCCCAGCGGGGAAATAGAGAACCTGCTCTCTATTTCCCAATCGGGATTTCCGGCGTTTTTTTTTTCCACCAGATTTACTAATACTTTCCTATGGGAAACACTGTGAGGCAGTGTCGATGGAGCATACACACGGCCAGGATTCCCGGCCAAAGCTCTCATGGCAGTTTTCCTGCCGAGTTCTCGGCTTTCCCCTCAGTTTTCCCGGCTGACTTTTTACCGCCGGGAAAACCGAGCGTGTGTACAGGGCTTGAGATTTAGATTTAGACTAATTTGTCTTGTAGTATGATATAGTATTAAATATTTTTAGTATCTCATACACTTCCAACAGGGAAGAAGCCGGATCTGTCAAAGTCAAGATGATGTTGTCTGTGTAGAGGGAGATTTTATAGGTTGCTTTTGAGATTGTTATGCCAGAGATCGATTCTTTGTCTCAAATTTTTTGGGCTAGTGGTTCCATTAGTGGGGTAAATATTAGCGGGGATAGGGGGCATCCCTGTCTTGGAAGAGAGAAAGATAATAGTGCTCTCTGCAGGGACAACCCAATCCATACACCAGATCCACTCACAGGTGCCTAGGCTCGATGTATCCTATCACACTCCAACGTAATAAATAGTAAGAAGAGCCGTCAAACCTGAAATCCTTGAAGTGTTGTTTATTGGTACATCAGAGTGACAGTAAAACAATAGTGCTGATGCGTTTCGGCAATAGCCTTAGTCATAGCTAGTTTGAAATAGATATGGCAATATATATATATATATATAAACATACACCTACACAGACTGCACCTTTGAACAATTAGCATATCAAATTGATACCACGGGTTATTAACATATTTAATTGATACCACCAATCATTCCATTGGATGGTGGTTACACCTGTTTTTGCCAGAAGAAAAAAGGGGAAATAAAATGTTGAGCCAAAAAATAAGAAAAAAGTGTGAAAAAAAAATTGTTATAGAATTTGCTGCATAAGATGTTTAAACATTGTTCTTCCAAAAAAAATGGAAGTAAGAAAAGAGAAAAAATATATATTCCTAAGTCAAAAATACTTAATAATAGTGACACGAAGTAAGAGCAAAATAAGTGACAGAACTACCATTAAAAGATTATGTCAAAAAATAAACAATTGACCAGAAGTGGCAGGAAAGAGAGATAGAAGACAGGCACAGAAAGAGCTCACTAGGAACAGGCGACAAGTGCAAAATAAACAATAAAACTAAAAATAAGCAAGAAAGTGTTATTTGAGTAATAAATCCACATCCCATCTATGGTTCATGCCTGTAGGAATACGTGTCCCCAACAGAAAAATCCACTTGACTTCCTGTTCCAGGAGCCTTCTGTGCATGTCTCCTCCGCGTACCGACATTCATATTTTTTGAACTGCAGAAAAGGAGAAGGAATCCATGTATAAATTTGAAGTGTTTTGATACATTGGACATCCTTCTCTTGCTATAGGTTACTCCATTGTAATTGTAATACTGGCTGAATCTTATGCGAAGGGACCTGGTGCTACATCCTACATATTGTATTTTACAAACATCACATTCTATCATGTAAACTGTATAAAATCCTTAATAGGAAATACTTTTCCACTATGGCATGAAGTGATAGACTTGTGATTCTTGTATGTTTGTCACAATACCTACAAGTATTCAGACCACAACTGCACGAGCCATTAATACTAAGCCAAGTTTTATGAATGATAGTAGGTTGATACAAACTGGGCGACAAAGAGTTACCTAAAGTTGGGGCACAATCACAGGAGAAGTTACATCCATTAGAGAGCACATCTATTAGATCCTTGTCACAATAGAGAATGGGAATATGTTTATTTTATAATATGTTTGATCTGATTAACCTCTTGCCGACCGCTGCACGACTATATACGTCAGCAGAATGGCACGGCTGGGCAGATCGACGTATATTTACATCACCTTTAAGGCCCGGGGTTGCGGGCACGTGCACGCCGCCGCAAGCTCCGTGAGTCTGACCACGGGTCCCGCGGACTACATGTCTGCCGGGAGTCCCGCAATCGTCTCACGGAGAGGAAGAACGGGGAAATGCTTGTTTACATTAGCCTAGTGACAAGGACACTGATCACAGCTCCCTGTAATCGGGAGCGGTGATCAGTGTCGTGTCACACATAGCCCATCCCCCCTACAGTTAGAACACATCCCTAGGACATACTTAACCCCTCCTGGTTAACCCCTTCACTGCCAGTCACATTTACACAGTAATCAATGCATTTTTATAGCACTGATCGCTGTATAAATGTGAATGGTCCCAAAATAGCGCCAAAAGTGTCCGATGTGTCCGCCATAATGTCGCAGTCATGATAAAAATCGCTGATCGTCGCCATACTAGTAAAAAAAAAATATTAATAAAAATGCCATAAAACTATCCCCTATTTTGTAGACGCTATAACTTTTGCGCAAACCAATCAATAAACGCTTATTGCGATTTTTTTTCCAAAAATATGTAGAAGAATATGTATCGGCCTAAACTGAGGAAAAAATCGTTTTTTTATATATTTTTTGGGGATATTTATTATAGCAAAATTGTTGCTTTATTTTTGTTATAGCGCAAAAAAAAAAAACGCAGAGGTATATACCACTAAAAAGAAAGCTCTATTTGTGGGAAAAAAAGGACGTCAATTTTGTTTGGGAGCCACGTCGCATGACCGTGCAATTGGCAGGTAAAGTGACGCAGTGCCGAATCGCAAAAGGTGCTCTGGTACTTGGCCAGCGAAATGGTCCGGGGCTGAAGTGGTTAAACTCTTTAGAAAAGGTGGTGACAAAGGTGATAGAATGCTTGTCCCTGTTCTTTTTAATATTTTTTTAAATATTATTTTAGGCATCCCTGTCTTGATTCATTTGTTATTTGGAACTTGTCTGAGAATTATGCGTTTGTGAAAACTCAGGCTGTGGGATTTGTGTAGAGTGCCAAGGAGCCGACAGAATGTTTCCGTTAAATCCAAATTTTAGTAGAGTGTATTGTAGATATCCCCAGTGGATTCTGTCAAATGTTTTTTCAGCGTCTAGGGCTAAAAAGAGGGTGTTTTTTTTGTAGTTTCAGAGTAGTGTAAAAGAGTGATGATTTTTCAGGTAGCATTGGGTGCTTGCCGTCCCAGCATTGATCCGACCTGGTCCTCATGGATAAAATGTGGCAAAAAGGGGTTAGGAGTTGTGCCATAATTTTAGCGTTTAGCTTTAGGTCGGTGTTCAATAGGGATATTGGATGGACATTTTGGGGAGATACCGGCTCCTTCCTTGGTTTTGGCAAGGTTATAACATTAGCAGATAACATTTTTTCTGGAAATTTGCCAGAGGACACGGCAACGTCAACGTTTTTTTTTTAAGTAAGGAGTCGAGGTAGAGGAGAATAATTTGTAGTATTTGGCTGGAAAGCCATCTGGGCCTGGGGCTTTGTTGTTTGGAAGGAAACAAATAACTCTTTAAATTTCTTGTTCAGTGATCTGTGTATTGAGAGTTTCGAGTTGTGTTAGTGTAGGTTTGGGAAGATTAATAGATTTCCGAAATTCTTGGAACGGTGGGTTTTGGCGTGGATGGGTAGTTTTCTATAAGGAGCTATAGTAGGAGCAAAACAAATTTGCTATGTCTTTGGGGGTGATAAAGTTTCCCACCATGGTTTGGGTGTAGTATGTAAGAAATTCTTTGTTGTCGCTGTGTTCTCTGGCGCTTAACTTTAGAGCTTAATTTTATTAATACACCACAAATGTAGGTTTTATGACTGTTCCACACTAGGAAAGGGCTAGCGGTGGTTGAGTCATTGATTTAAAAAAAAAAGTTTTCAATTGATCTGATATATAAGTAAAGTTGAGTGAAGTTGTCATTAGGGTAGGGTCATTCCTCCACGTTGACATACTTGGTTTCCCCCCTTCCCTCAAATTTGTACCGAAATTAGTGTGTGATCTGACCACTTGATGTTGTGTATCCCAGATTTAATAGTGTCTTGGAGAAGAGTATGAGCAGTGGAGTTTGGAAAAAAAGGTGAAGACTCTCTTCTGGGCATGGTGGCATCTCCAAATATTGTAGCTGTTATTTGTGTGTAAGAATGCGGATAACCGTGATGCCCGTTTTTTGTTGCCCTTTGGGCCTTGGATGTCAATAGAGGGGTCTGGAGTTAAATTGAAATCTCCACACAGGAGAATCTGTCCTTGTTTCTTTCTCTGGACTTTTTTCCATAATTTGCAGAGGAATATCATCTGTTTGGAATTAGGAGCATACAAGTTTACGATGGTGTCGATTTTGTTATTTACCATCTGAGAAGATAAAGAGCCTCATCCACAAATACCACAAAAGACTTCAAGCTGTCATTGATGTTAAAGGGAGCAATACACGGTATTAAGAACTTGGATATGTAATCTTTTGATCAGGGTCATTTGGGTAATTTCTGTTGCCATTATGATTTAAAAAGAGTAAACACAGTTGATTGATAATAAATGGCTTTAGCCAAACCGTAACCATAAATTAAAGAAATGTTTTTGTGTTATCATTCAAGACTAATGCTACTTGATTCTTTAACCAGTTCCCGACCGGCTCACGCATATATACTGCAGAAGAATGGCTCCCCTGGGCGAAAGCGGGGGACCTGATGCACGTAGCCGGTGGTCGTGATTGCCACCGGCCACGTGCGCCAGCATGGGGATTTGTGTGTTTGTAAACACACAAATCCCTGTTCTGTCAAGGAAGAGGAGCCATATTGTTTGTTCCTACTAAGTTTGTCTCTCTCCTAGTTACTCCAATCCCCACACAGTTAGAACACACAGAGGGAACACACAATTTACCCCTTGATCACCCCCTAGTGTTAACCCCTTCCCTGCCGGTGACATTTACACAGTAATCAGTGCATTTTTATAGCACTGATCGCTGTATAAATGCCAATGGTCCCAAAAAAGTGTCAAAAGTCTCCGATCTGTCCATGGCAATGTCACAGTACCACTAAAAATCGCAGATCACCGCCATTCCTAGAGAAAAATAAAAAATAATAAAAATGCCATAAAAATGCCATAAATCTTTCCCATAGTTTGTAGACACTATAACTTTTGCGCAAACCAATCAATAAACGCTTATTGCGATTTTTTTTACCAAAAATATGTAGAAGAATATATATTGGCCTAAACTGATGAAGAAATTTGTTTTTGTTTTTTTGTTTTTTAAATTGGGGATATTTAGTATAGCAAAATGTAAAAAATATATATATTTTTTCAAAATTGTCACTCTGTTTTTAGTTTATAGCGCAAAAAAGAGAAAACGCAGAGGTGATCAAATACCACCAAAAGAAGGCTCTATTTGTGGGAAAAAAAGGACGCAGATTTCTTGGGTATCTTCTTGGGTACTTTATCTTCTTGGGTACAGCATCGGACGACTGTGGAATTGTCCATTAAAGCGACGCAGTGCCAAATTGTAAAAAGTGCTCTGGTCAGGAAGGGGGTAAAATCTTCTGGGGCTGAAGTGGTTAATCAAATACAATAGAAAGCAGTGTACACTACATAACACTTCTCAAAATAAATTTATAAAACCCTATGTTTTTAGAGTAAAAAGTTAGCATTATCTAAAAACCTATTGGTGACTACTGTCCTACCCCCTTGCTCAACTCTAAAAGAAGTATTGTTTGTATTGCTCCTTGCAACCAAACTTATCATAATGTTTAACTTTCTAGTTTATTCTTGAAATATGAAGAATATGAATGATGGGAAAATCCAATTTAATATTTAAAATAGTTCATCTTTCAGACATGGGCGTCCGCTCCATAGGGCAAGGGGGGTCAATTGCCCCCCCCTGGAAGTCAGAGTGAAGACACACACTCGCCCCCTGTGTTGCAATGGCCGCCGCGGCAGCCGTGGACTTTTTTTTCTAAGTCTGCAGACTGCTGCTGGCCTGGGGGATGGGGCTGCTCTCAGTCTTTTCCGACTATCCGTCCCTCCCTCCTCAGCCCCGGCCCGAGCATCGGATTGGCTTAACATCACCGTGACCCTGACCCGGCTGTTACGTGATTGGCTTCTGCCTCAGTCCGCCTCTGCCTGTGTAAATGTGCCTATGCCGAACCGGCCGGTGCGGCGCTGGCTCCTCCCACAGGTGCGTGGCGTGCACTGGCCGAGACAAGAGACTGAATACGCTGCCAGTGCCTGCCCTATCGCTGAGGAACTACAGGTAACAGCAGTGCCTGTGCCACGACACCACTGTGTACATCTTTTTGTATTGCAATGTATTGCAATACATCTGTGTTGTGGGCGGCCATATTTTAATCTTGATGAAAACAACCTATACATACAGTATAGACTGTTTTCATCAAGATCAAAATATGGCCACAACAGATGTATTGCAATACATTGCAATATAGAAAGATGTACATTCTCTAGGCTATATTTATATGGGCATGGAGTGAAGCGGAATTATCCTCAAGAGCTATTTCACACTGCCAGCTGGCCGCGTTATTGGTTAAGCAACGCTAGTTTTAGCGGCGCTTTATCATCGTTTTAGTGTCGCTATTCGGCTGCTAGCGGGGGGGGGGGGGTGGGTTTAAAAAAATATAGAAATTGCTAATCAGACAATGGCAGCTTGATCCTTCTACTAAGCTTTTGCATCAGGTTTCTCAAACCTTTGCATGCCTGCGCTTTATGTCATAATGACTAAGCCCCTCCCCTTCATGACATTGTCAAAAAAGGACCGAGCATGGATGACCTTAAAATGATGCCCCCCCCCTGAAAAAAGTTCAGCGGATGCCCATGCTTTCAGATACTTTCAGTCATTAGGCCGTGAGACATTATTTAATACAACACTTTTTAAATCCTTTACTATAAAAAAAAAATCCCAATTTAAACAGTGCCTAGACTTACAAAGCATTATTGCAATGTCTGCCCTTTTTTAGGTGTCAAGGAAAATGAATTTCATTGTTAAACTATTTAATATGCATGAGGATAAAGCAATAAAAAAGTGAGTGCTGTTATAATGTGATGCTCAGAGATTACTGAGAATATTAGCGGTAGCAACAATGGCAGCATTATTTTCTAATCTTCATTATAAAACCTCAAACTCAATTGACTTTCACTCTGTGGTCATTTGCAGAGCTACATCAGATCCTTTTCAAAGACAATTGGACAGCCTATTTGGATTTATAGCTTTATATAAGTTATACTTTTATTATAACAACTTATATGCAAAATTAATTAAAACTAATCTATAAGATATTCATTGTATTGCAATGCTGCCATTCTTCTGCTGCGAAGATCAGACATCTAAGAATTACTAAATACTAGTAAATTAGTAAATATAATGTACAGTACAAGTAGCTTACTAAGTTCCTTCTTGCTTCTTCTAAAATTCTGTAGCGAGTAGGGATGAGCCGAACACCCCCGGGTTCGGTTCGCACCAGAACCTTCGAATGGACCGAAAGTTTGCGCGAATTTTCGAACCCTATTCGTTATAATGGACGCGAACGTTCGAAATCAAAATTGCTAATTACAACGGCCAATATGCATGTTAATGTCATAAAACAGGTTTGGGGACCCGGGTCCTGCCCCAGGGGACATATATCAATGCAAAAAGAAATTTTAAAAACTAAAGTTTTTTCGGGAGCAGTCATTTTAATGATGCATAAAGTGAAAAAAAAAAAAGTGAAATTTTCCTTTAAATATGGTACCTGGGGGGTGTCTAAAGTATGCCTGTGAAGTGGCATGTGTTTCCCGTGTTTAGAACTGTCCTTGCACAAAATGACATTTGTAAAGGAAAAAAAGAAGCCATTTAAAACCACTTGCGGCTTTAATGTCATGTCTTGTCCTGGCCGCCATATGGCTGAAAATCCTTGAGAAAAATGGCATGGCTACCCCATCACCCCCCCCACCCCAGCCCCTTTGGGTCTTGTATGGATACTAAGGGGGACCCCGCACCCAAAATAAAACCCTATACCTACAACCCTATATACTCTGAACAGCAGTATATAGGTGGTGCAAACAAGACATGGACTGTAGGTTTGTTCTTAAGTAGAATCTGAACAGGTACATTATGAAGTGTAGCTACATCCCAAAAAAATCAATTTTTAAGCTTTTTGGAGAACATAGGGAGGGGTTATCACCCCTGTAACATTTGCTGTCTTTGCACATCTGTTCAGAACATGTCACCTCACTTTCCGTCCCAATGACAAATGTTTTTGGAAAAGTGGGGTTTTAATTGAAACAAGGATTGGTAATAAAGCATCAGTAGAGAGGAGATACCTTTTTCCCAAATTAAATCTAACAGGATAGAATTTTCCTTCCTAGGGGTAGATTTCCTCTCACTTCCTGTTTTCTCTTGCCGTTTGCAAGTAGGAGTCGTTTGTAAGTTGGATGTTTGAAAGTAGGGGCCTGCCGTATATACTCTGCAGAAATTTGCCCTATTAGATGTTGGTGTAGCCACAAGACTGGTGGGCACAGGAATGGGCCCTGCTGTGAGTTAATAGATCAAGATTTGTACTTGCATGCACCTGTTGAACCGGGCAGAAAAATTGGGCCTTTGGTGGTGGTGGTGGTGGTGGTGGACGGTGTTGCCACAAGACTGTAAGCCCTCACAGTTACTCTTGGTGGGTGCAGGAATGGGCCCTGCTGTGAGTTATTAGATCAAGATTTGTAATTGCATGCACCTGTTGAACAGGGCAGAAAAATTGGGCCTTTGGTGGTGGTGGTGGTGGTGGACGGTGTTGCCACAAGACTGTAGGCCCTCATAGTTACTCTTGGTGGGCGCAGGAATGGGCCCTGCTGTGAACTATTAGATCAAGATTTGTAATTACACGCCCCTGTTAAACAGGGGCTGAAAAATTGTGCCTTAGGCATTGGTGCTGGTGCCACAACACTGCAACCCCTCACAGATACTGTACTTGGAGCACAGCAGTCACACCTGTTGCGAAGCATCTTTTTAAAAAATTGTAATTACACGCCCCTGTTATACAGGGGCTGAAAAATTGTGCCTTAGGCACTGGTGCTGGTGCCACAACACTGCAACCCCTCACAGATACTGTACTCTGAGCACAGCAATGAGACCTGTTGCAAAGCATTGCCTAAAAATTTTAATTACACGCCCCAACAGGGGCTGAAAAATTGTGCCTTAGGCACTGGTGCTGGTGCCACAACACTGCAACCCCTCACAGATACTGTACTCTGAGCACAGCAGTCAGACCTGTTGCGAAGCATCTTTTTAAAAAATTGTAATTACACGCCCCTGTTATACAGGGGCTGAAAAATTGTGCCTTAGGCACTGGTGTGGTGGCATGGATCATTGAGGAGGAGGAAGAGGATAGTCAGTGAACATAACAGGACAGTCACTCAGCATCAGCATAGGCAGTCTTGAAGGGATGTGACATTATAAATTATTCCGTTATATCCGCTTCAGGTGTCTGGTAGCTGGTGGTGATCCAAGACTGATTCATTTTTATGAAGTTCAGTCGATCAACCGAGTCGGTGGACAGGCGCACCCTATGATCGGTGACAAATCCTCCAGCAGCACTGAATGTGCGTTCGGAAAGAACGCTGGATGCAGGACAGGCCAGTAGCTCAATTGCATACTGTGCAAGCTCTGGCCAGTGATCCATCCTCAGGACCCAGTAAGCCAGAGGATTTTCGGTGGGAAAGGTGTCCAAGTCTGACCTTGCCCCTAGGTATTCCTGCACCATGTATATCAGACGCTGGCGATGGTTGCTGGAACCGATCATACCTTGGGGCTGCGGACTAAAAAATTGTCTGAACGCATCGGTCAGACGTCCACCTTCCCCACCGCTCCTTCTGCTACTGACCGAAGCCTCAGCAACTCGTCGTCCAGGACCAGGAGTTTGTAACCTCCCAGTTTCTGGGAACGCGTTGCACAGACCTTTCTGCAAGGCCTCCCTGAGATGTCTCATCCTCTGCTCCCTCTGCGACGGCAAGATAAGGTCCGCAACCTTACCCTTGTACCGTGGATCAAGGAGAGTGGCCAGCCAGTAATGGTCACTCTCCTTGATCCGAAGAACACGAGGATCCTTCCGCAGGCTTTGCAGGATCAGGGAGGCCATGCAGCGTAGGTTAGCTGAGGCATTCGGTCCGGAGTCTTCTGGGTCACTGAGGATGACATGATCGCCAGCCACCTCCTCCCAGCCACGTACAAGTCCACTGGTTTGTTGGGACTGTACATCATCCCTAAAAGACTGCTGCTGCTGATGCTGAGTGCCAGGCTCCACCTCCATGCTCACACAATCCTCCTCCTCCTCCTCCTCCTCTTCCTGTGTGATGGGTGGGACAGAAGGAACATTGTCTGGATAAAGGGGGCCTTGAGAGACAAGGAAGTCCTCCTCTTCCTGCCTCTGTTCTGCCTCAAGTGCCCTGTCCATTATCCCACGCAGCGTATGCTCCAACAGGTGGACAAGAGGTACAGTGTCACTGATGCATGCACTGTCACTGCTCACCATCCTCGTGGCCTCCTCAAATGGTGAGAGGACAGTGCATGCATCCCTGATCATGCTCCACTGGCGTGGGGAAAAAAAGCCAAGCTCCCCTGACCCTGTCCTGGTGCCGTAGTCGCAAAGGTACTCATTGATGGCCCTCTGCTGCGTGTGCAGTCGCTGCAGCATGGCCAACGTTGAGTTCCACCTGGTGGGCATGTCACATATTAGGCGGTTCTTGGGCAGGTTCAGCTCCTTTTGCAGCTCAGTCAGCCGAGCACTGGCATTATAAGATCGGCGGAAATGCACACAGACTTTCCTGGCCTGCCTCAGGACATCCTGTAAGCCTGGGAACCTGCCCAAGAACCGCTGCACCACCAGGTTGAGGACGTGAGCCATACAGGGCACATGGGTGAGCTGCCCCTGTCGCAGGGCGGAGAGGAGGTTGGTGCCATTATCAGAAACGACCATTCCTGGCTTAAGCTGGCGTGGCGTCAACCACCTCTCGGCCTGCCCCTGCAGAGCTGCCAGAACCTCTGGCCCAGTGTGGCTCCTGTCCCCCAAACACACCAGCGCAAGCACGGCATGGCATCTTTTTGCCTGCGTACTCGCGTAGCCCCTTGTACGCCTACGGAGCACCGCTGGTTCCGAGGACAGAGCACTCGAAGAGGACATGGAGGAAGAAGAAGAGGAGGGGGTGGAGGAGAGAGGTGTGTCACAACCAGTAGTAGCATTTTGGAGGCGTGGTGGCGGAACAACCTCCAACACTACTGCACCTTGTCCTGCATCCCTCCCAGCTGCCAATAGAGTGACCCAATGGGCCGTGAAAGAAAGATAACGTCCCTGTCCATGCCTGCTGGACCATGAGTCAGCGGTAATATGCACCTTACCGCTGACCGCCCTGTCCAGCGAGGCATGGACATTGCCTTCCACATGCCAGTAGAGAGACGGAATCGCCTTCCGTGAGAAAAAGTGGCGTTTGGGAACCTGCCACTGAGGAACCGCACATTGAACAAACTCACGGAAGGGGGCCGAGTCTATCAACTGAAAAGGCAGCAGTTGAAGTGCTAGCAATTTAGCCAAGCTAGCATTCAACCGCTGGGCATGTGGATGGCTGGGAGTATACTTCTTTCGACGGTCCAGCAGCTGGGGCAGGGAAATTTGCCTGCTACAATCGGACGTCGGTGTACTGCAAGTACTTGGTTGTGACACACCTAATTCTACACCTTCAGTCCTCTCAGAGCAGCTTTCAGAGAGGACTGAAGATATAGTGGGGATGGAGATCCCAGCTGATGAGGAGCAAGGAGAGGTCCGCTTTGTTCTTTGGTGTGGGTCTTTTATGTGTGCTTGCCAACGAGCTGCATGGCAGGTCGACATATGTCTGCTCATGCTTGTGGTGCCCAAGCGGCTGATGTTTTGGCCACGCGAGATACGCTTGAGACAAATATTGCAAATAGCAGTGGTGCGATCTGATGCACTCGTCTCAAAAAAGGCCCACACCAAAGAACTTTTGTGATAACGTGCAGAGGCAGCGCCCTGCACAGGCGGAGCTCTGCGGTGTGGTACAGTTGCTGTTCTGGCCTCTAGCTGGCCTCCAGGGGGCATCCTGCCTCGTTGGACATGTGACGCTGCATCCTCCTCCTCCTCCTCCTCTCTCCCTTCAGGCACCCACGTGGAGTCAGTGACCTCATCATCCCCTCCCTCTTCACCACTAGAGCAAACCTGGCAGTACGCTGCAGCTGGTGGAACACTACTGCCAGATTGCTGTCCTTCAGCATCCCCTCTCTCTGTGCGCACACTACTGACTTCCTCAAGCTGGGTATCATCATCCGAGCCTTCGAATCGTTGGGCATCCTCCTGGAGCATGTACCCAACACTGTGCTCAAACAGTTCGGGGGACTCCTCAGGAGGACATGGTGGGTCTAGGGAAGGGGTGGCTGATGATGCCATTGAGTACGCGTTGGCAGCTGCTCTGCCAGTACCCTGAGCCTGGGTGAGAGAGGATAAGGAGGATGAGGAGGGCTTGGTCATCCATTCTACCAAGCCTTCGGCATGATGCGGCTCCACATGTCCAGCTGCCGAAAACAAAGACAAGCGTGTCCCATGGCCACGTGCTGATGACGATGCATGACCACGTCCACGGCCAGCACTGTTGTCTCTAGAAACAGAGCCTGCCTGCCCTGTGTTCTTGCCTCGGCACGCTCTGCCTCTCCTTGGCGGTCTTCCAGCCATTGTAGTCGGTAGTGTATATAGTATAAAAAATAGAACTCCTATGTGTGCTCACAACACACTGTAGGTCCTATGGGTGCTGACACTAACACACTATAGGTACTATGTGTGCTGCTGACACGAAAATATAGGAGCTCTGTTTGCTGCCACTAACACACTAGAAGTCCTATTGGTGCTTCTGAGATGAAAATATAGGAGCTCTGTGTGATGCCACTAACACACTAGAAGTCCTATGGGTGCTTCTGAGATGAAAATATAGGAACTCTGTGTGATACCACTAACACACTAGAAGTCCTATGGGTGCTTCTGAGAAGAAAATATAGGAGCTATGTTTGCTGCCACTAACACACTAGAAGTCCTATGGGTGCTGCTGAGAAGAAAATATAGGAGCTCTGTGTGATGCCACTAACACACTAGAAGTCCTATGGGTGCTTCTGAGATGAAAATATAGGAGCTCTGTGTGATGCCACTAACACACTAGAAGTCCTATGGGTGCTGCTGAGAAGAAAATATAGGAGCTCTGTGTGATGCCACTAACACACTAGAAGTCCTATGGGTGCTTCTGAGATGAAAATATAGGAGCTCTGTGTGATGCCACTAACACACTAGAAGTCCTATGGGTGCTGCTGAGAAGAAAATATAGGAGCTATGTGTGATGCCACTAACACACTAGAAGTCCTATGGGTGCTTCTGAGATGAAAATATAGGAGCTCTTTGTGATGCCACTAACACACTAGAAGTCCTATGGGTGCTGCTGAGAAGAAAATATAGGAGCTCTGTTTGCTGCCACTAACACACTAGAAGTCCTATGGGTGCTGCTGAGAAGAAAATATAGGAGCTCTGTGTGATGCCACTAACACACTAGAAGTCCTATGGGTGCTTCTGAGATGAAAATATAGGAGCTCTGTGTGATGCCACTAACACACTAGAAGTCCTATGGGTGCTGCTGAGAAGAAAATATAGGAGCTCTGTGTGATGCCACTAACACACTAGAAGTCCTATGGGTGCTTCTGAGATGAAAATATAGGAACTCTGTGTGATGCCACTAACACACTAGAAGTCCTATGGGTGCTGCTGAGAAGAAAATATAGGAGCTCTGTTTGCTGCCACTAACACACTAGAAGTCCTATGGGTGCTGCTGAGAAGAAAATATAGGAGCTCTGTGTGATGCCACTAACACACTAGAAGTCCTATGGGTGCTGCTGAGAAGAAAATATAGGAGCTATGTGTGATGCCACTAACACACTAGAAGTCCTATGGGTGCTGCTGAGAAGAAAATATAGGAGCTCTGTGTGATGCCACTAACACACTAGAAGTCCTATGGGTGCTTCTGAGATGAAAATATAGGAGCTCTGTGTGATGCCACTAACACACTAGAAGTCCTATGGGTGCTGCTGAGAAGAAAATATAGGAGCTCTGTGTGATGCCACTAACACACTAGAAGTCCTATGGGTGCTTCTGAGATGAAAATATAGGAACTCTGTGTGATGCCACTAACACACTAGAAGTCCTATGGGTGCTTCTGAGATGAAAATATAGGAGCTCTGTGTGATGCCACTAACACACTAGAAGTCCTATGGGTGCTTCTGAGATGAAAATATAGGAACTCTGTGTGATGCCACTAACACATTAGAAGTCCTATGGGTGCTGCTGAGAAGAAAATATAGGAGCTCTGTTTGCTGCCACTAACACACTAGAAGTCCTATGGGTGCTGCTGAGAAGAAAATATAGGAGCTCTGTGTGATGCCACTAACACACTAGAAGTCCTATGGGTGCTGCTGAGAAGAAAATATAGGAGCTCTGTTTGCTGCCACTAACACACTAGAAATCCTATGGGTGCTTCTGAGATGAAAATATAGGAGCTCTGTGTGATGCCACTAACACACTAGAAGTCCTATGGGTGCTGCTGAGAAGAAAATATAGGAGCTCTGTTTGCTGCCACTAACACACTAGAAGTCCTATGGGTGCTGCTGAGAAGAAAATATAGGAGCTCTGTGTGATGCCACTAACACACTAGAAGTCCTATGGGTGCTGCTGAGAAGAAAATATAGGAGCTCGGTTTGCTGCCACTAACACACTAGAAGTCCTATGGGTGCTGCTGAGAATAAAATATAGGAGCTCTGTGTGATGCCACTAACACACTAGAAGTCCTATGGGTGCTTCTGAGATGAAAATATAGGAGCTCTGTGTGATGCCACTAACACACTAGAAGTCCTATGGGTGCTGCTGAGAAGAAAATATAGGAGCTCTGTGTGATGCCACTAACACACTAGAAGTCCTATGGGTGCTTCTGAGATGAAAATATAGGAACTCTGTGTGATGCCACTAACACACTAGAAGTCCTATGGGTGCTGCTGAGAAGAAAATATAGGAGCTCTGTTTGCTGCCACTAACACACTAGAAGTCCTATGGGTGCTTCTGAGAAGAAAATATAGGAGCTCTGTGTGATGCCACTAACACACTAGAAGTCCTATGGGTGCTTCTGAGATGAAAATATAGGAACTCTGTGTGATGCCACTAACACATTAGAAGTCCTATGGGTGCTGCTGAGAAGAAAATATAGGAGCTCTGTTTGCTGCCACTAACACACTAGAAGTCCTATGGGTGCTGCTGAGAAGAAAATATAGGAGCTCTGTGTGATGCCACTAACACACTAGAAGTCCTATGGGTGCTGCTGAGAAGAAAATATAGGAGCTCTGTTTGCTGCCACTAACACACTAGAAGTCCTATGGGTGCTGCTGAGAAGAAAATATAGGAGCTCTGTTTGCTGCCACTAACACACTAGAAGTCCTATGGGTGCTGTTGGGGTGCAATGCTGTGCTAACAGCACTGCGGTTGGTACTACTGCAATACTGTACTAACAGTAAGCACGCACCAGACTAATCCCCAGCAGCAGCTAATAACACGCTAACTGTGCAATCAGCAGCAATGAACGATCAATGACTTAGGTAGCAATGGTTTAGCAAAGAAATAGCCAATGGTTTAGCAAAGAAGAGCAAATCTTTCAGTATCAAGCAAAGACAGAATCAGCAGACTGATCTCTCCTAAAGCCGGAACTCATGTGACCGGGGCCGATGGCGTGGCGGCCTTTTAAATGGTGGGGCATGTACTAAAGCCCCTGAGCTGTAATTGGCTACAGGCGTCCTGCCTGTAGCCAATTATTGCTCTCCGAGTTTCGGGCGCTGTGATTGGCCAAGCATGCGGGGTCACAGTGCATGCTTGGCCAATCATCAGCCAGCAATGCACTGCGCCGGCCGCGCCGGCCGCAATGCATTGCGGGGCCGCTCGCATCACACGAATGTGATGCGAACGGCCCAAATAGTTCTGGGCTCGACGAGCGAGCGAACGCCCGGTGCTCGATTCGAACATGGGTTCGAATCGAGCACCGGGCCCATCCCTAGTAGCGAGTAGTAGGCTGTAGTCAACCTGTAGTCGACTATAATACATCTGGAGTCATTCTGTAAACATAGAGGAGGTTATTTACGAAAGGCAAATCCACTTTGCACTACAAGTGCAAACTACAAGTGCAAAGTGCACTTGAAATTGCACTGAAAGTGCACTTGGAAGTGCAGTCGCTATAAATGTGAGGGGTAGGTCTGAAATGAGGGGAAGCTCTGCTGATTTTATCATCCAATCATATGCAAGCTAAAATGCTGTTTTTAATTTCCCTTGCATGTCCCCCTCGGATCTACAGCGACTGCACTTCCAAGTGCACTTTCAGTGCAATTTTAAGTGCACTTTGTACTTGTAGTTTGCACTTGTAGTGCAAAGTGGCTTTGCCTTTCGTAAATAACCCCCAGAGTGTATTTACTCTCCCAAATTGTTTGAGCTTGTTCCAGCAGTGTGTGCTCTAATGATACGTTTTCTCAGCTGAACACAGAAAGCAAATCAGCTGATTAAAATTATTTAGCCACTCCCATTCAGTCTGCACAATCTAACAAAGAGTTATTCCGTCAGAGTAGAAACAGGTAGGAATCTGTAACAAACTTTGTTAAAATCCTCACAATTTACATAGATCACTAATGCCCTGTACACACGATCGGATTTCCGATGGAATAAAATCCGATGGATATTTCCATCGGAAATCTGATGAAGCCGACTTCCATGATGTCTTGCCTACACACCATCAGTCAAAAATCCGACCGTCCCAAACGCCGTGACGTAAAACACTCCGAAGAGAAAAGGAAAATTAAGTTCAATGCTTCTGAGAATGTGTCGACTTGATTCTGAGCATGCGTGGGTTTTTTCTCCGATGGAGTTCCCCACAGACGATCGGAATTTGCTATAATTTTTTTTTCCATCGGAAAATGTTCTATTTTTTTATACCGATGGAAAAAAGACCGATGGGGCCCACACACGATCGGTTTGTCCAAAGAAAAAAGTCCATCTGTCTTTTTTCATCAGAAAAACCGATCATGTGTACGCGGCATAAGAGGGGATTGTTTTTTTCTTAACAAAACTGGAGTTACTCTTTAACCACTTGCTATAGCCGAATGACGGCTACATCGTGCCCGGCTAGTTCTGGGTTGCCGTCATAAGACAGCGTCCTATTGCTCATACTTCTCGTGTGCCCCCTGGGGCGTGCATCCGGAAGTGCTCATGATCACTGGGTCCACGGGACCCAGCACATCATGGATTGAGGTAAAGGGCCAATCACAGCAGCCCTTTTCCATTTGATCGCTTCGTCCAATGACGGAGCAATCACTTTGTCAACAAACATGGATCATGCACTGTTCAGCTCAAGCTGCTGTGGTGTTTCTCTCTCCTCTCCTCACACACGGTATCGGTGTGAGGAGAGGAGAGAAAAACACTGCAGCAGCATGAGTTGGCATGGTCCTGTGTGCCCTTCAGTGTCACTACAGCTGTATCCTGGCCTAGGCCAACAAGGCCCAGGCCTAGGGCAGCACTTTGCAGGGGGGCAGCACGAAAAGAGTCCCCGCCGGCTTGCGCTACACTGTTAGTGTAGTGCCAGTCTTATGAGGTGGACTGGGCTGAGAGGCAAATTAGTCTAGCGCCCCCATAAAGCGGCCGCACTGCTTCCGGTATGCGAGCGGCTGGCATTCTGTGGGGGAGGGGGGGGGTGCTACTTATAATTTTGACCACAAACCTTCCTCACTGTGCTGTATGTTTTCTGCTGCACCATTGACATGGTTATATCTTCTTAGTCCTCTCCATCAAATTATCAGAAATTTGTGCTTAAAGTAGAACTATAGGCAACACTTTAGTTTTCATTTTGGATAGAGTAAAGGAGGGTTATAGCCCCTGTCGGTTAATTTTTTACCATCCCCGTCCCATTGCAGAGATTTCACTTCCTAACAAACAGGAAGTGAGAGGAAATCTATGCAAATTAACGAAATTCATTGCCCCCCCCCCCCCCAGGCCATCAGAACTAGTGTTCCCAGTCGAAAATTTCAGGGCAGGTCTTAAACAGCAAGTGGTGTGGTCTTGACAGAAAGGGGTGGGTCTTATTTAAATTAGGGGGTGCAAGAGTTTAGTCAGGCCTAGGGCAGCACAAAACCTAAAAACACTACAGACTACAGTGTCCATCAGTGCCACTACAGTGCCATCAGTGTCACTACAGTGCGCATCAGTGCCACTACAGTGCCATTACAGTGTTTATCAGTGCCATCAGTGCCACTACAGTGCTCTTCAATGCCCTTCAGTGCCGCTACAGTGCCATTACAGTGTTCATCAGTGCCATCAGTTCCACTACAGTGCTCATCAGTGCCGTATGGTGCCACTACAGTGTAGACATGTGCTATTCCTTTCGTTCCAAATTAATTTTGTCAAATACGTTCATTTGTAAATATTCGTAAATTTGAATATTCGAAAATTTGGGAATTCGTAAATTTGAATATTTGAAAATTTGTAAATCCGTAAATTTGCAATTTCGAAAATTTGCAAATTTGTAAATTTGAAATCCAAGAATCAGAAAATTCTGAAATTCGAACATTCGAAAATCAGAAAATTTGAAAATCAGAAAATAAGAACGAAAATTCAAAAGTATGAAAATCCCAAAATAAGAACAAAAATCCGAAAATTCGAAAACCCGAAAATTCGAAAATCTGAAATAATAACTAACTAATAATAACTTAACTATTACTAGCTATTAAATAATAGGTATTGTAATTACCTTTCAAATTTGGCTGCTAGTGAACACAGCGAATACTAATTTATCAGAAGTTACAAACTATTTGAAATAACGAATGCCGGCTCCAAACGAATGGAAAATAACAAATTAATAATAATAAAAAACAATAATAATAATAATAATAAAAATGTATTAGTATTATTTATTATTAATTTATTCTGTTCCATTTGTTTAGATGCGGCATTCGTTATTTCGGATAATTCGTAACTTTGCATAACTTAGTATTCGTTATGTTCACTAGCAGCCAAATTTTAAAGGAAATTCCAATACCTATAATTTAATAGTTTGGCATTATTAGTTAGTTAGCTATTATTTAGAATTTTCGGATTTTCTTTCTTTCGCATATTCGGATTTTCTTTCTTATTTTCGAATTTACGAATTTCGATCATAACGAAAGACCTGAAAAACTAAAAAAAAGAGAATGAAATGAAAACAAATTTTTCAGCAGTGCACGTCTACTACAGTGCCATACGGTGCCACTACACTGCTCATCAGTGCCCTATGTTACCACTACGGTGCCCATCAGTGCCCTGCGGTGCCACTACAGTGCCCATTAGTGCCCTACGTGCCACTACAGTGCTCAACAGTGCCCTACAGTGCTACTACAGTGCTCTTCAGTGCCCTACAGTGCCACTACAGTGCTCATCAGTGCCACTACAACCCGTCGATCGTGGTCCACCTGTCAACTCCTGCCAGGTGACAGGTGGACCGCAAACAGGTTCTCCGCCTTCTATGTGTGCCGATCCTTGTCTCCCCAGGCTCCTCTACCAGCCTCCAGCCTCCTCTGCGGCTGCGCACTCCTGAATCCTGCATTCTGACCGCAACGCACTTCTGAACCCTGCATTCTGACCGCAACACACTCCAGAACCCTGACTTCTGACCGCAATGCACTTCTGAACCCTGCATTCTGACCGCAACGCACTCCTGATCCCTGCATTCTGACCGCAACACACTCCTGAACAATGCATTCTGATTGCAACGCACACCTGATCCCTGCATTCTGACCACAACGCACTCCTGATCCATGCATTTTGACCGCAACACACTCCTGAACCTTGCACATTCTGACCGCAACGCACTCCTGAACCCTGCATTCTGGTTGCAACGCACACCTGATCCCTGCATTCTGACCGCAACGCACGCCTGAATCCTGTATTCTGACCGCAACGCACTCCTGAACCCTGCATTCTGATCACAACGCACTCCTGGACCCTGCATTCTAATCACAACGCACTCCTGATCCCTGCATTCTGACCGCAACGCACTCCCGAACCCTGCATTCTGACCGCAACGCACTCCTGAACCCTGCCTTCTGACCGCAATGCACTTCTGAACCCTGCATTCTGACCGCAACGCACTCCTGATCCCTGCATTCTGACCGCAACGCACTCCTGAACCCTGCATTCTGATTGCAACGCACACCTGATCCCTGCATTCTGACCACAACGCACTCCTGATCCCTGCATTTTGACCGCAACACACTCCTGAACCTTGCATTCTGGTTGCAACGCACACCTGATCCCTGCATTCTGACCGCAACGCACGCCTGAATCCTGTATTCTGACCGCAACGCACTCCTGAACCCTGCATTCTGATCACAACGCACTCCTGGAACCTGCATTCTAATCACAACGCACTCCTGATCCCTGCATTCTGACCGCAACGCACTCCCGAACCCTGCATTCTGACCGCAGTGCACTCCTGAACCCTGCCTTCTGACCGCAATGCACTTCTGAACCCTGCATTCTGACCGCAACGCACTCCTGATCCCTGCATTCTGACCGCAACGCACTCCTGAACCCTGCATTCTGATTGCAACGCACACCTGATCCCTGCATTCTGACCACAACGCACTCCTGATCCCTGCATTTTGACCGCAACACACTCCTGAACCTTGCATTCTGGTTGCAACGCACACCTGATCCCTGCATTCTGACCGCAACGCACGCCTGAATCCTGTATTCTGACCGCAACGCACTCCTGAACCCTGCATTCTGATCACAACGCACTCCTGGAACCTGCATTCTAATCACAACGCACTCCTGATCCCTGCATTCTGACCGCAACGCACTCCCGAACCCTGCATTCTGACCGCAGTGCACTCCTGAACCCTGCATTATCTGCATAATGCACTCCTAAACCCTGCACTCTCTTGTAATACTTATTTTTATTCTGAGTAAAAAAAATGTCGGTCTTGCAGGGTTTTTTTTTTGGGGGGGGGGGGGGGGTACTGTGCCTGGTGATCTTTGACTTCATAAGTATTGTTCAAGTAGATCTCCATCTGTCAAAGGTTGCCTACCCTTGCACTACAGTGCCATCAGTGAGTGCTTATCAGTGCCATCAGTGCCCTACAGTGCCCTACAGTGCTCATCAGTGAGTGCTTATCAGTGCTCATCAGTGACCTACAATGCTATCAGTGCCCTACAGAGCCATCAGTGAGTACTCATCAGTGCCACTACAGTGCCCATAAGTGCCACTACAGTGCCCTATTAGTGCTCATTAGTGCCACTATAGTGCTCATCAGTGCCACTGTGCACATCAGTGTCCATCAGTAAGTGCTCATTAGTGCCACCCTATCAGTGGATCCTCATCAGCGCCCGTCAGTGGCATTAAAATGTGTAAAAATGCTTAAAAAGTGTGTTTTTATTTTCTTTCCACATTTTACAAAAACTTGCGTAAAAAAATGACACGTTCAAAAGACTCATTACGCCTCATAGAATATACGTTGGGGTGTTTGTTTTCCTAGAACACCTGACGGTGCTTCCTGCATGTTGAGCCACTCTATGTGGCCAGGCTGTGTAAAAGTCTCACACATGTGGTATCCGCATACTCAGGAGGAGTAGCAGAATGTATTTTTGGGTAAAATTTTTGGTATGTACATGCTGTGTGTTAGAAAAATTGTATAAATGGACAACTTTGCGTAAAAACAAATGTGTTTTTATTTTATTTCCACATTTTCCAAAAACTTGTGTAAAAAAATGACATATTCAAAAGACTATTTTTGCCTCATAGAATATACATTGGGGTGTTTGCTTTCCAAAATTGTGTCATTTTGTGGGCATTTACATTGTCCTGGTGCTCCAGGGCCTTCAAAATTGTAATAGGTAGTCAAGAAATTAGATGTGTAATTTATGTCCCTAAAATATCTGACGGTGCATGTTGGGTCTCTCTGTGGTCAGGCTGTGAAAAAGTCTCAGTGGTATATTTAGGAGGAGTAGCAGAATGTGTTTTGAGGAGTAGTTGCAAATATGCATATGCCCTGTGAGAGAAATAACCTGTTAATGCGACAATTTTGCAAAAAAAGTACAACTTCAAAAAACTCACCATGACAATGTTTTGTTATATCTGTTCGATATGTACAAAAAAAACAAAAAACTGTTTATTATGTCAGAAACTCAGGGCTTCCCTGTCTTTCTCCTATGTTATTCCAAGGAATGTAATTATCCCTCCTTGTTGTTTTCTTCAGACCACAGGATGATTACACTCTATATTGTGTAGAATAGGATAGGGGTAGGTAACAGGAGTTTAGCAAAAGAAACCTGTGCAGGTCTAACACCACCAAAATGCTGTGTATTATCAACCAACAATAGGACTTAGTAGCTGAAAACATTTCTGACTGGTCAACAGCCGGTTTTAGGAGCATCAGGCGTTTTTTTTTTTGCTGGTTAAAAACACCTCTATGTTATTCTATGGCCTCATGCACACACTGACTTTTAGGTGCTGTAAGTGACATTTTCAAGCTGCAAAAAAACTGATTGTGGGGGTCTGTGGGCAGGGGGCTTATCTGAATCTGGAAGACCCCTTTAAAAATGGACCCCCAGCTCCCAGCCCCCCTTATGTGAATAAGTATGGGGTACATTGTACCCCTACCCATTCACCCCAAAAGAAGGCAGTAAAGTGTAAATAAAAACAAGAGATGGTTTTCACTTTATTAAAAATCTTCAATGTGTCTTATTTCTCCAGGGGTGTGCTCTTCCTCCAATCTTCTTTCTCCAGTGGTGTGTTCTTCCTCCAGTGTTCTTCCTCCGGTCTTCTCCCTCCGGTGATGTGTTCTTCCTTCAATCTTCTCCCTCTGCTGCTGTCTTCTCCACCGCCGACCCGGTCCTTCTCTGACGCTGGCTCCTGTCGTTGTGCCAGCTCTGTTCTCTGCCGGTTCTTATATAGATGGGGCATGGCCATCTGGTGATGTCACTCCGAGATTCTGCCCCTTGTGCCGGAATGTGCTGTCACAAGGGGCGGGGTCTCGTAGTGACGTTGTCTCCCCCCCTTCCCAACCTGCTGGTCTGCATGCTTGGATAAGGGTCTGGTATGGATTTTGGAGGGGACCCCACTCTGGTTTTTCTTTTTTGTCGTGCGGTTTCCCCCCAAAATCCATGAAAAAAAATGAAAAAAAAATGGCGTGGGGCCCCCCTCAAGACCATACCAGACCCTTCGGATTTTTTTATTTTATTTTGGGTTAGGGTTCCATTTTAAGATCCATACCAGACTCAAAGGGCCTGGTATGGATCTAGGGGGAGACTTTTTTTTTTGGCATGGGGTTCCCCTTAAAAATCCCCAGAGCACAAGTCGCATGTCACAATTAACACGATGATCTGACTTGGATTTCTATTCAAATCAATGAACTGAAAGTCAGATCAGTTAAGATGGCTCTCATAGGGAACCATTGATTTTGAATAGAGATAGAAAAACGCTGCTAAAAGCTAACACAGCTAAACATGCATTAACACCAATGCAAACAGCTACTAAAAGAGTGTTTTTACAGCTGCTTTTTTCTAACGCCCTGTGTGCATGAGGACTAAAAGGTAGTATGTTTGCATGTTTATAGAAGTTATCAATATAAAACACCTAAATACTCCTAAAAGGAAATAATGCAAATGTTTATATTGAAGTTATTGAAGTAGTCTGCAGATCATTAACTGCAGTCTTTTAAAATTATATGGTGTGTGATAAAAAGGCCTTATACAGATCAGCTTCCAGGATCTTTTTCAGCATGTATGTATTTTTCAAATAAAGTCAAGAGCAGTTTAAAAGTAAAAACTATTTTTTAACTGCAATGCATTAATTCATTATTTTGTTATGGTATGTTTCATATAACACAATTCCAATGTTTAGCATTTTTTAGGCACGTGTTTTCTTTAAGGTTAATGGAAACCATCATCTAAGGAGGTCAGTCTTGTCTGTACATAATGGCCTACTTAAGTAGGCCATTACGTTTACAGCAGGAAAAATATTATACTTTATGCAAAAATGTTAATAACTTCTAATAGCTGACTCTTTTAATATCTAAACTTCCACACACTATGCACTACAACAGTCATACTACATTGACCATTGCAATGCTTTAATTTCTAATTATACTATAGCAATGTTTCCGATAGCATGGATGTTTACAGTAACTGGTGGAATGTACAATAACTGTAGGCAGAACACTTCAGAGCTCAGGATTTCAATTAACATCTGTCTTGTGGAAGAATATGCAATTCTTTAGTGTCAGCAATTAGTGACAGATACCACAGAAACATTTTTATAGAGTAGTATACTGTAGATTCCAGTGGCTATTTTTGAGTTGGAAATGGCCTAACTTGATGCTGGTGGGTGGTCATTTATTAATTAATAGTGTAGATGTGCTCGGAAAATGGAATGGTTGTGTACAATTTGGCAAATATCATAGTACAAGGCAAAGCAGGAAACAAATTTACCCTTGAAAGTAGGTCTTATTCTTGCATCATAACCAGATGTTCTCCCCATCAGTTTGTCCAGAAAATCAGATGGTGACATAGGCGGACTACGAGACCGAGCACTGTCTGTTTCTTTGGTAGCAACCAAACTGCAATGATAAACAGGGAGGAAACAATGTTAAATGACCTTTATCACAGAGACACAACTTTTAGATAATGAACGGCAGATTATTCCATTGTATATATTTGCATGTTCACCTGAAAATAAAAAAATTAAAGGACAAGTATCACCACAGCTTTTTTGGCAATACTTCTTATATAGGTCACAGGAGTGCAATTAGTTCTACACTCCTGTGACCTGTTTTCAGCCGACAGTGGGATAACGCCCACTGACATTACAGAGCCGGTCCAGGCTCGGGAAAGATACTGATTTCATAGTTGGGATCCACCCAGATGCATGGATGGGCAACTGGCTCAGCCTCTCAGCAAGCTGCTGAGAGGCTGAGCCAGCAGCTCCCATCCCCTCCACCGCCCAGCACTTCAGTGAGTTTTGGCGGGACCGAGCATAGAGCCGTTGACTGACAGTCACCAGCTCTCTGTAGGCTGAGGACCAAGAGTTGAGTGATCATTAGTGTTTGAATGCTCGGCTCTCCATTTTAGAGGCAGCGGGGGACAGCTGCAACTGGGATTGGTGCTGCAGCCATCTAATTATTTTATTTTTTTAAAATTTGCCAAACTGAGACACTTTAAAAGTTGTTTTGGTGGGAAATTTGGTATACAGAAGAAACTCTGTTTTTGTAAGAAATATAGTGGCATGGAATGAAAAAGGTACGGTACATACTTATTATATAAGAAATGTCCCCCTCCCGATGTGCATTTTGCCATACATATAACTGAAGATATAACAAATGTCCAAAATGACTCTATTATAGCAAAGATTTATTTCGTAAGGCCACCTCTACATGCCCATATGAAAGTGACATAAATTTGAACATCACTTGTAAGCAAGCAATTTAAGTGTTAATTTTGAGTCATGACGTGTGTCCACGGAAATCGGATGAAATGGACTGGGCCAGGAGATCGTTTGCCCTCAGTGCCAGAACAGTTCATATACAGTATATATATATATATATATATAGTATAGTATATGTGTGTGTGAATAGTAGGTACAGCAATTATGTAGATAACCAGTGCAGGCATACAATGAAAACCCCTTTCATAAAACCAATAAAAAAAAAATCTTTCTATATTCTTCAATATAGTTTGTTTGGTATATGATCATTAAAAGAGTAAGTATATGGTTTGAACTCTGTGTACTTTTTATAATGATTATGTAGTGTCAATTAGACATGTGCATTCGTTTTCGTCCAAATGCATTTTCATCTGAATTTCTGGGATTTTCGTGTTCATTTTAACAAACGATAAAGAACGCGCAGAATCAGACCCGAAATTAAAAAATGCCTTATTTTTGTATCATTGCAACAACAGTTCGATATAGATAGAAGATTCAACATGACGGTGACAATAGCGATGAGTAAGCGTCAATTCGTGACGTGAAACGCGTTAGCCACCCTTCCCTGCATGCACACTATCTGCATTTGTTGTTTTGGATCTATGGATTTATCTTGAATTTGGATTTTTTACTTGAAATTTTGGAATAAATAACTGTCTATACAGAGTGCGGCAGTCCAGGGTTTCTTTTTCTCCCAGACAATAGCGATCTGTGTCTATCGAACCCGCAGTTGAATGTGCCTAACCTAACTCTATTAGTCCAACATTATTCGACATAGAGAGAAAAGATTCAACATAATAAAGACATGAAGATTCGACGAAGCAGGTAAAAACATAAGATCGCCGCAAGCGGACATTTACGGTCTAATGCTCCGCCAATAGACTATAGAAGAATTAATTAATTACTTAATTATTACTAGTCATACAACATTAGAATGCTACTATAGCTTGTGGGCAGAGCATTCAAATGGAAATGTACGACTGCGGCGTCGTACAGTTTAGCTGCTTCGCCGAATCTTCATAAAACATCCGACAGACACCATAAGCCTTCAATTGACAGATTTGACCTTAATTAATTTGGATTTTTGGACGAATGCATTTTTTAACGAAACAAAATAAATAAATAAATAAATTTGGGACTAACTAAAAAAATATATTTTTCGGACGAAACCAAAATTCCTAAACAAAATATTTCAGTGTGCACATGTCTAGTGTCCATAATTCTAACACCCTACAGGAAAGGAACCTCTGATTGTACCAATGTATCAATGAACATAACCTTATGCCAATGTTTCTCAACTCCAGTCCTCAAGTACCCCCAACAGGTCATGTTTTCAGGATTTCCCTCAGATGAAACGGCTGTGGTAATTACTAAGGCAGTGAAACTGAACAAATCACCTGTGCAAAATAATGGAAAGCCTGAAAACATGACCTGTTGGGGGTACTTGAGGACTGGATTTGAGAAACTTTGCCTTATGCAATATGTGAAAAGAGGCTGGTATTCTTCAGAAACACTATTGTGATTGGTAAGAGTTTTAAGGAAGAAAATTAACATGGTGTGATAGTTAGTAAGACTTGTGATCTTGGTCTCTTTCTTGCATATCATATTTGAGGTTTGAAAGAGAGAAAGAAATAGTGAGAGAAATAAAATAAAAAACGGACTCTCAGTATATACTGTATTGTTTGTATTTCACTATCTGGTCTTGTAGCTCTTTTTCTCATTCTCCTTTTCTCCCTCCTTACACAAGGAGGAAAACTTTGCAGGGACAGGCCTGCTTGCTGGATAGTTTTCCTTTAAAGGCCATGTCCCATTGTTTCCTGGGATCACAGCCTACCTCCAAACAGTTTCTGAATTCTCAGGCAATGGGCGTGAGCTCCACATCTCTCCAAAAAATGAATGAATGAATGATGTCACACTGGTGGGAGGAGACCCACTGTCCAATTACAGTGACCCGCAAAGGTACTCTGCTTCTGAAATTTCACCCACTAGGATCACATAATTTATTCATTTATTAGTAGAAAAGAGGTGGAGCTCACTCCTTGAGGACAGGGCCATGCCTTGAATATATTGTAGCAGAGAAGAGGAGAGTGGAGTGTGGCAGGATGGATTTTCTTGAATGCAGCTCAGAGGTAAGAACCCTTCTCCTTCTTGTGCGCATTGTGGCCCCTAGGCTCAGCAACCTACATCCCCTCACTGCTTTACATTGTAATTTGTTATTAATAAAATGTACCTTTCCTGGGGGCCTGGCTAGCCAGCAGGGAAGATGGCCACGATTTAACACAGCTCCTCTCCACAGCGGGCCGCCAAAGCTTCTACCAGCCACACAGAGATTTGGTCTGAGTCGGGATTGAGCTTCCGAGCTGCCGCCCAGGAAGCGCAAAGACCAGAACAAAGTGGGGAAATTCATGGATTTCTTTCCCCAGCTGCGCCACTACAGTAACGAAGATGGCATTGGCAGTCCGGCAGGCTCAGCAAGCGGCGTCTCCCCAGGGCATGGCTCAGGAGCATGGCACCAGACTCAGCATAACAATAAAACAGGAAACAGAGGCTACTCACATTCCTGCTCTCCCTCGTCAAAACCAGCTAAGACATAACAGAAGATGGATGCACTTTCAGCATCAGTACATGAGGTGAGCTGCTTTGACTCTTCTCTTGATGACACCAGGGAGTTACAGAACTCCATCTTAGAATTTCCAACTGCTAATCGACCAGTGCTTGACACCACATTAAAAGACATGCTGGTGTCGCTGCGTACCACCCTGCACTCTGAAATAATATCCCTGGCCCAGCAATTCAAATCTGAGGTTAACGCAGTAAACGAAAGAGTCTCTTACATTGAATCAAAAATGGGGAAATTTGCATCCTCCTTTAATACCATGGTGATGCTCACAATGACAGAGATGATGAGATGCAGTGAATCAGGGCCAAACTAGCTGACCTGGAGGACAGGTCAAGATGTAACAACGTCAAATTATTTGTGAATCCCAGAAAAAGTTAAAACTCCTGAATAAAGGCCTACTTTACTAACATCCTGAAAGAAGCACTTCCAGATGCACCGCTGAAATAATTGCTGATAGACTGCATCCATCGCCTGCCAAAGTCAAAACACATCCCATACCATCCCATTTGCCTAGAGACACTTGCGAGAATCCATTTCTACCACATAAAATAGCAATTGATGCTGGTTTCCAGGAAAAGAGACACTCAACCACAGAGTCTGCAGGGTTTGGCGATCTTCGTAGACCTCTCTTCATACACCATGCAGAGACGTAAACAACTTGTGACTATTACTAAACCTTTGCATAATCATTGCATTGCTTACCGTTGGCTTTATCCTGCTAAACTACTCATTACAAAAGATGATACCACTTATGCGGTCACCTTCATGAATGAGGGTCCACGTCTCTTGAAAGAATAGTGCATAATAGATCAACAAGGAAAGGTAGGGAGAGATTCCCCCTACTCTTCACCAACTACAACAGAGGGCTCTGATGTTGACACAGGCTGAACTCTGTGAGCATAACCATCTCAACTTTTGAATCTCATCTTTGTGTTATTGACCCCTTTAAATTGAAGGGTACTACTCCCGCACAGATTCTTATTCGAGTTGTCTATTTTTTACATTTCTTTTGACAATAGTTTTCCAGTTCCCGACTCTAGAACTAATACATCTGAGCGAGTAATAGACCTCATTGTAAACACTCATAAGAACGAATAAGATCTACGTGGACAATACCTCAGTTTTCCACCTTGGAGATCACCAACTTTAAGGTAACTTAATCTTGGTTTATTTCCATCACATGGAACTATCACTGAACCTCATTCCTAACGTATTACAACCGGGTAACATGGCATTCACAATCTCCTCTCTAAACATGAAAGGTCTGAATAGCCCATATAAGAGACAAATGGCATGGAAGGAAGCCTGCAAATTGAAAAATTATGTCATTTGTTTCCAAGAGACTAATTTCTCTTCTCATCATGCTCCCACATTTCAACATGACAGAACAGAAACACACAGTTCTACAATATAAATATATAATATTAGTAATACAATTACATTTTGAATATAAACAATTAATGTATACAAACAGATAATGTTATTATATCTGCATATAAAGTATGCTAAATCAAATATTGCTCATGATTGGAGAGAGGATGGTCACTTTTCAAAATGGAAAGAGCCATGAACTGTGTGCAGTCTGTGTCTCTGCCCGCACTGCGACTCCATCGGTCTCCAAATGGGGCCACCTCACAGTGCGGGTTTCTGTTCTGTCACACTTATCAATAGTGGATTGGAAAGACCAAACTCATATACACATACCAATTTCTTTATATCCTATTTTGCCACATTTCAACATCGTCACTTCCCTTATGTATATATGGCCAATGCGCCCTCCAAAAAACAGGGGGTAGCAATAGCAATCAAAGACTCTGTCCAATTTAAACAACCAACAATGTCTGCAGACGACACATGTAGATACATAATCCTAATTTGTGAGATTAACAGGGTCATTCATACTCTGGTCAATTTGTACCCACCTAATATTAAACAAGTGCCATTCCTTAAAAAAGTAAAAAGTCCCCTCTCTGCATCAGTGACATATCATTCTTTGTGGAGACTTCAATGCTGTCCCAAAAAAAGAATTGGACCTATCCAGTGATTTAAGACATCAACGACACAGAGCAACTCTGACTCACTTCATCTCTACATCAGACTTATTCGATTTATAGAGATGCCAACACTCTTCTGAACGTGATTTTACCTTTTTTTTTAACGTCCATCATATGTATTTGCACATAGATTTATTCTTGATAGATAGGTTTTTATTGCAATGGGTCACTAAATCAACCATACACAATATTACCTGGTCTGATCCTGCACCAATTTCCATTAGTGTGGGGGAAATTTGTACTGAAACAAAGGTAAACAGAGGACTCAACGATAGCTATGTTCTTTCGCAAAAGGTGTATATCAGAGGTCTATTTATTAAATGGAGTGCCGAATTAAAAAAACACGGCGACTTAACAGAGATTGGAAATTATCAACAAAAAGGTACGACACAGGCTATCCGCGCAGAGCTTTTTCACCCTAGGCAGGATCATAGATCCCTCCTCCTCTCCCAGTACAACAAACATATAAGATATCTAAAAGATAATTATATCACTATGGGAACAAAGCGGGGAAATTATTAGCTAACCAACTCAAAAAAAAAACTTTTAAGCAAAAAATTCCTTACTTTCACAATCCCAAGACAGGCATAAGGGTGACTGATCCAAAAGAAATAGCAGAGGCCTTTAGCGATTACTATGCCTCACTTTACAATTTATCATACTGTTTGACCCTTCTTCTCCTCAACCAAAGGCAAATGGAATCTCTGAATGCTTGGCCTCAATCTCCTTGCCTAGAATTGCTCAATCCGATTTAGAGCCGTTGAATGCACCTTTGACAGCCCTTGAAATAGATACATTGATTAAAAGTCTCCCTCACAGTAAATCTTCAGGCCCTGTGGGTATTATTTGGAATACTATCAACTTGTTCATTCTATCCTGTCACCCCATTTGTTACAGGTCTTTAGTGCTGCAGTGTCCAGAGCTCGCTCTACTCCTGAAATGTTAACAGCTAGAATTGTTACTCTGCCTAAACCAGGTAAAAAAAAAATCTTCCCCAAAACTTTCATCCAATCTCTTTGCTAAACATGAATGTGAAACTGTACACAAAATTGTTGGCAGATGACAGATTGGCGAAAGTCTTACCGATTCTAATTAAACCAGACCAGGTGGGATTCATTTCCGGTCGCCAAGCCCCGGATGCAACTAGAAGGATGGTTAATCTTATCCATTTAGCAAATAAATCGAAAGAGCCTTGTCTGTAATAATATGCCATATGGTGAATGCAGCGAAAAGCTGCATCTCCATGTGTTGGAAAGAAATACGAACACCCCCTATTTCTATGTGGTTGAATACAATTTGAAGAATATGGATAATGGAAAATCTATTGCCCAAAGCAATAGACAGACAGGAAAAAAACAATGAAATGTGGGTGCCATGGGAAGAGTTTGTAAAATCGGAAGAAGGGAAAAAGTTATTTGGAGAAGATAGAGAAGAATAACATCAGGAATGGGAATTAGAAGGTCATTAGCAGAGATACCCTACCATCTATAAAACTCTACAGGCAGAGGGGGGGGGGGACTTTTTTTGTTTCTGGGGTTATGGGGACGGGTGGGGATAATTGGTATTGCAGAAATAATGGGGGAGGGAGGGGAAATTAAGAGAAAAGGGAGGGGAAAAGGGAAAAAAAGAAACAGGAATAGAGATGTCAAAACACATGTTCTCAATTAATTCTTTCTCTTATTTATTGTTAACTTGGCATGGCTGACTAGTAAAATCTACTGTATTTTCTTTTATGTTTGTGAAAATTCCTGTAAGAAAAATATAGAAATAAAGAATTAAAAAACAAAAAAAAACAAATCTTCCCCAAAACTTTCATCCAATCTCTTTGCTAAACATGGATGTGAAACCGTACACAAAATTGTTGGCAAACAGATTGGCGAAAGTCTTACCGAGTCTAATTAAACCAGACCAGGTGGGATTCATTTCCAGTCGCCAAGCCCCGGATGCAACTAGAAGGATGGTTAATCTTATCCATTTAGCAAATAAATCGAAAGAGCCTTCTCTGCTTCTCACATTAGATGCAGAGAAGGTCTTTGATAGGGTGCACTGGGGTTATCTGTTCAGAGTGTTAGAAAAATTTGGCCTTCAGGGCCCAATACAGTCTGCTATTTCTGCATTGTATTCCATTCCATCAGCTCATGTCTTTACCGAAGGTATGTTTTCAAACAACTTAAAAATTACAAATGGTATGAGACAGGGGTGCCCCCTGTCGCCTCTGATTTTCGCTCGCATTATGAAACCGCTCTTTACCGAAGGTATGTTTTCAAACAACTTAAAAATTACAAATGGTATGAGACAGGGGTGCCCCCTGTCGCCTCTGATTTTCGCTCGCATTATGAAACCCATGGCAGAGAAAATCAGAACACATCCCACCATTCAAGGAATTCACTCACAAGGTACACAACATACTATCACGTTATTTGCCGACGATGTCATTTTGACACTTTCAAACCCGCCTCCTCTTTACCAGTAGCACATAAAGTTTTACAACTCTTTAGTCAGATATCATACTATAAAGTCAATGCCTCTAAATCCATATACCGTATATACTTGAGTATAAGCCGACCCGAATATAAGCCGAGGCACCTAATTTTACCACAAAAAACTGGGAAAACGTATTGACTCAAGTATAAGCCTAGGGTGTCCATCTGCATGCCTCACTGTGTCCATGTGCATGCCTCACTGTGTCCATGACTAGACTGATGTTTAACATGGGAGTCTATGGAAGGGGTGCACAGGTTTGAAAAATCAGTGCTCTTCGGCTGTAGGTCCACCAGACAACAAACTTTGCACACTTGTAGAGGAAAAATTGGGCTACATGTGTGCAAAGTTTCGGGTCCAGGAGATGTACGACCAGTCGGTACCGGGTCCCCAAAATCACCAGAGAAATTACAGTTTAACATGGGAGTCTATGGGAGGGGTGCCCGGCTTTGAAAAATCGTTGCTCCCCGGCCATAGGTCCCACGGACAACAAACTTTGTTACACTTGTAGAGGAGGAGTGGGGCTACATGTGTGCTGGGTACCGAGTTCCCAAATTCCGAGAGATCAGGCACAAAAAGGTGACTCGTGTATAAGCCGAGGGGGGCATTTTCAGCACAAAAAAATGTGCATAAAAAATCGGCTTATACTCGAGTATATACGGTATTAGGCATCACGATAAATGACAACATACGAAGGACTTTGCAATCTAATCTGTCATATCCCTGGACTACAAATCCCTTACAGTACATAGGTGTCAAATTAAATTCCATGTGCTCCAACCTATACAAAGTTAACTTTGCTCCCTTTTTCAATAGCATGCCACAGGAGATTTTGAGGCTCAAAAAATTCTATCTCTCATGGTCAGGCCGCTTAGCGGTGTAAAGGATGCTGTTATTACCAAAAATATTATAGTTCTTTAGAGCTCTCCCAATACTGATTCCCTCTTCCTTTTTTTATAGCTATGCAAAAGCAAATGTCAGTATTTACAATATATGGGGAAATGGTAGGGCGAGACGCTCTTCTCACACACCAAAGAAGCACAGATTGGTTGGAGGCATGGGATTAGGGTTGCCACATCATCCCTTTAATCCAGGATACATATTAATTACACAGGTTCCGTGGCTGATTAAGGTGGTAATTAAACTCACTCTGTACCTTATCTGCATTAAATTAGCCTCAGAACCAGTGTAATTCATATGTGTCCTGGATTAAAGGGATGATGTGGCAACCCTACATGAGATTACCCATATTGAAATATTTTTATATGGCAGTGGTACTGGACCAAGTTAGGAACTGGTTCAATAAAACCACAATAAAACATTGGTGCCAATTAGAACACGATTGGCTGTTCCCAAGATCTCCATATTCTTTGCTGTTGGCTACAGATTTTCTTTCAGCCCATAAAACCATTGATCATCCTACTATATTAGCAACTATTCAAGCTTGGTCCTATCTTTTAAATAAAAAAGATGATCCTCAAGATTTTCTGGAGATTCCTAGACCATTATAATCCCTTTTATGGGTGATCCCAGACAATCACCTTACAATATGGATGCAAACAGGCATTCATAATTTAAATTATATATTTTCATAGGGCAGAATATTATCGTTTATAGATTTAACTCACAAATTTCAGCTACCAGCTAGAGAATTCTACACATACACAGGGATTAAAAAATATGGGGAAAGTTTGGGACTTTTTATGAAGCATGCAGCCAGGGAGATGACACGGCAAAAGTGTGTCTGGTGGGTAATTGGTAAAATAGAACTACATATTTTACATAATAGCATAATGCATAACAAAGAAATATAATACATAGGATTAATTTCATACAGAACATATAGTAACATGATAAAATAGTAACATAGTAACATATTAGTTAATCTTGTAAACATTTTTGGATAAAAACACCAAACTCATTAATGTGTGTCTCCACAGTAAAAAATACAATCTTGATTGAATTGGTACACTCCAGTAAAGTGTGGTCAGTATAATATAAGTAACAATCTTGAAAAATAAACAATGAGGAATCTTATATCTCAACGTGTTTCATGGCTACCGCCACTCTTCAGGAGCAGATGTAAGAAAGGAGTCTATAAAAATATTAAGGATTACTATAAGTTGGAGAATATTGTAGTGGGTCTGTCTATAAGAGGAGGAGGGAAAAGAGATGGGAAAATTAACACCCAATCATATTTACAGACCAACTATGAATCTGGGTGCAAGCGTGGAGAGCTGTAGACTGGCCGGAAAGGTCATAAGGTAGTAAACCCCATGGCACAAAGATAGAAATAAGCAGCAAGAAACAGAATTCCCCGATAATGAACCCCCATATGTGAACTGTATCAACATACCCATCTTTAAAAAGAGTGTAAATTGAAAGTGAAATAAAGCATAGGGGTATAGGATGAGTTGACTAATTATTAGGGGAAAAAGTGTAGTAGTGTTGTGACCAAAAGAGGGGAAAAATGAGTAGAACTGTGCCAAAATATAGGACAGTGTTTTAAATTTTGGTAGGTAGTAAAGTATACCCCAAGAAGGGGGACAAATAGTGGATAGAATCGAGCCAAACGCCAAAAGAACAAGTATAAAAAGAGGAACGTGAAAGAAGAAGAAAGAGGAAGAAAAAGAAAACTGCCACAAATGTACCTTGGATTCCTATGTGAAAAGTTAAGGTCCAATTGGTGCACAGTGTCCGCAGGAGCATTGATTGTAGGAAGTGGCTGGTTTGGCTGGGAGGAGTATATATACTCCAAGATAACCATGGCACACTGGCAGCCAATTGGATGAAAGGCGCCCAAAGCCGAGCAGTGTGTCATCGCTCACCAGTTGGAGCCAAACATCCTTGTGTACCCCTATTCTTTATTTCACATTAAATTGACACTTTTTTTATAGATGGGTATGTTGATACAGTTCACATATGGGGGTTCATTCCCAGGGACTGTGGTTTCCTGCTGCTTATTTACATTGTTGTGCCATGGGGTTTAATACCTCAGCTCCTGGGGCTGATGACCTTTCTGTCCGGCCTACAGCTCTCCACGCTTGCTTCCAAATTCATAGTTGGTCTGTAAGTATGATTGGGTGTTAATTTTTCCATCCCTTTTACCTCCTCCTCTTTTAGACAGACCCACTACAACATTCTCCAACTTATAGTAATATTTAATATATTTATAGACTCCTACCTTATTTTTCAAGATTGTTACTTATATTATACTGACCATGCTTTACTGGAGTGTACCAATTCAATCAAGATTATGTTTTTTACTGTGGAGACACACATTAATGAGTTTGGTGTTTTTATCCAAAGATGTTTAAAAAAGGAACTTATATGTTACTATCAGGGTTATTTATGAAAGGCAAATCCACTTTGCACTACAAGTGCAAACTACAAGTGCAAAGTGCACTGACAGTCGTTGTATATCTGAGGGGTAGATCTAAAATGAGGGGAAGCTCTGCTGATTTTATCATCCAATCATGTGCAAACTAAAATGCTGTTTTTTATTTTCCTTGCATGTCCCCCTCGGATCTACAGCAACTGCACTTTTAGTGCAATTTCAACTGCATTTTGCACTTGTAGTTTGCACTTGTAGTGCAAAGTGGATTTGCCTTTAGTAAATAACCCCCATGTCACTATATTATCATGTTACTATATATTCTGTATGAAATAAATCCTATGTATTATATGCCTTTGTCATGCATTATGCTATGATGTAACATATGTAGTTCTATTTTACCAATTACCCACCAGACACACTTTTGTCGTGCCATCTCCCTGGCTGCATGCTTCATATAAAGTCCAAAACGTTCCCTATATTTTTTATGCAACAGGAAAGGAGGCATTTGTTTAGTTATGTTCGATGCCTCATATTAAGTCCCAATACCCTCCTCATTTTTCATTTACAAAAGGCTTAAGTCCATCAGCTCATATCTAACCAGTAATTTTCGTGGAATTTGTGGAAAAAAGCTTGGGGATTCTGGCAATCTAAAAAACAGCCCCCCCAAAGGGATCACAATGTTCTACAACTTGTTAGATAACAACACCATCTTCTTCAAACCTGCCCCTTTTGGCAAGTGAGAAATAGAGCTTGGGAAGTCCTTTTAAGACCACCAATGGATGCAGGCAATTAGGCATAATTATCAATATTCACGTTGCATTAACTACTAGGAAATAGCCCAAAAACTTCACTTACAATTGCACTACACCCCATAAATAATGGCAATGTCTTCACCTCCGGAGCTTTTGGTCAGAAATCTTTAAAGTGATATCGAATGTCACGGGAGTTTTCACTAAACCAAATGTAGAACAGGCAATACTGAGTATTAACATGTCCTTGATTCCTCCACAAGTTAGATCAATCACTATGCAGGGGCGGATCCAGGGGGGGGCAACAGGGCCTGATCTCCCAGATTTTTGGGAGCCAGTACCGGCCGGCCATAAGTCCCCTGGACCCCAAACGTGGCACACATGTAGCCTCATGTCTCCTCTACAAGTGTGCAAAGTTTGGTGTCTGGGGGACCTACGGCCGGGGAGCACTGATTTTTTTAAAACCGGGCACCCCTTCCTTGGACTCCAATGTTAAACGGTAATTTTTCTGGGGATCTTGCGGACCCGGTACCGGCTGGTCATAGGTTCCCTGGACCCCAAACTTAGCACACATGTAGCCCCATGTCTCCTCTACAAGTGTCCAAAGTTTGGTGTCTGGGAGACCTATGGCCAGGGAGAACTGATTTTTCAAAGCCGGGCACTCCATCAATAGACTGCCATGTTAAACATCAGTCTAGTCATGGGCACAGTGAAGCATGGGCACAGTGAGGCATGGGCACAGTGAGGCAAAGTGAGGCACAGTGAGGCATACAGATGGACACCCTAGGCTTATAATCGAGTCAATAAGTTTTCCCAGTTTTTTGGGGTAAAATTAGGTGCCTCGGCTTATATTCGGGTCGGCTTATACTCGAGTATATACAGTACTTGTTCTGCGGCTGCCTCTGCCTCTCTGAGTCTCTCTCTCAGTTTCTCACATCAGCTGATCAGCAGCGCCGAGAGAGAGACTCGTCTAATGTAGTTACGCTGTGCACTGACACGATACCAGGAGGATGAGGTGGGTGGAGCCTCTTCCCTGCACTCGTTGCTAACGCCTGGGCCGCTTGGCGTCTAGCAACGAGTGACGTCAGTGAGTCACGTCGGGCCGCTCTGCGGGCAGGTGCGATAGCGTGCGGCTCCACAGACAGGTAAAAAAGCGGGCGGCTCCGCTTGTGGCACTGTTTGTGGGCAGACCGTGCTGCTCAGTGTGTTGGCAGCGCAGGTGAGAGTGAGAGAGCAGGCTCAGTGTGGCAGCTGGCCAATCAGCTAGCCAGGAGCGGGGGAGCAGAGAGATGAGATCATCTCTCACCGCCCATGCCTGCCCTGCATTCCTGCAGTGACTTCCGCCCTCACTGTGCAGGCAGCAGAGAGATTACATTATCTCTCTGCTGCCTGACTCTGGGAGTCTGGGACACAGCAAGAGACAACCAAAACTACACCTTAGCAGGGAAGTTAGTGACAATCCGCAAGGTGTGGCAGGCGACGTGGCAAGTGACAATCCACAAATTGTGTCAGGTGACGTGGCAAATGACAATCTGCATCTGGTGGCAGGCAAGTGACAATCAGCAAGGTGTGGCAGGTGACGTGGCAAGTGACAATCCGCAAGGTGTGGCTAGTGACAATCCGCAAGGTGTGGCAGGTGATGTGGCAAGTGACAATCCACAAGGTGTGGCAAGTGACAATCCACAAGATGTGGCAGGTGACGTGGCAAGTGACAATCCGCAACGTGTGGCAAGTGACATGCTCAGGGCTCCCACTAATTGCAGGCGACGGTGGCAAGTGACACACTCGGGGCTCCCACTGATTCTGCATTGAACTATTTAATTTTAGATTACAATGTAATAATAGAAATAATGCGTTTCAATCATCCTGACACCATAACAACCATGGTGCCGGGATGATTGAAGCGCCGACACCAGCCATTTCCCCGATAAATTTCCCACAAAAAAACATATTTTTTGGCAGAGCCCCTCCCGAGAAAAGACTCTGGATCCGCCCCTGTCGCTATGTATATAATTTTCGAAGCACATATGGTGATTTTTCACAAATGGAAATCTAATGAGGTACCCAGTGTCAGAGAAACACTTAGACATGTAAACAACATAGCAGAATATAAAAGAATCTCAGAATACATAGATGGAAATACTTCTCTATATATGTCCTTCTGGTCTCCATGAAAAATTTTCATCCAAAAACATTCATTAGTTCCTGAGTAGATCTAAAAAGCTATGTGAAAATGGGCACCAACATATTTCTATACTCTGAACTCTATCACACAATGGGAATTGTATGTTCATGAACATAATTTGTATAAACAGTTTAATGTACATTTAGCATTTATTATATGCATATCTTCATTATGTTTTCGGGTGCTATTACTCTTAAAACATTTGAATCTAGCACTTGTTGTTATTGTAGTTCTACGATACACTATGGGGGTTATTTATGAAAGACAAATCCACTTTGCACTACAAGTGCAAAGTGCACTTGAAATTGCACTGAAAGTGCACTTGGAAGTGCAGTCGCTGTAAATCTGAGGGGTAGATCTGAAATAAGGGGAAGCTCTGCTGATTTTATCATCCAATCATGTGAAAGCTAAAATGCTGTTTTTTATTTTCCTTGCATGTCCCCCTCGGATCTACAGTGACTGCACTTCCAAGTGCATTACTTTGCACTTGTAATGCACAGTCGATATTCCTTTCGTAAATAACCCCCTATGTCCTTTCTCAACTGATGAGAGTTAAGCCTCATACACACGCACGGAAGAAAGAAAGCTGCTGGGAGAGCTTTTTGCCGTGAAAACCGTGCGTGTGTATGCTTTCTCGGTGAGAAAACTGCCGGTAATCCCGACAAGAAAAATAGAAAACCCGCTCTCTATTTTCTCGTTGGGATTCTCGGCAGAGTGTTTCCTGCTGAGAAAACCGTGAGTGTGTATGCTTACCTGTCCCCAGGTAAACCCGCACATGCTCGAAAAGACTTTGACGCATGCGCAGTAGCATACAAGGGTAGTGTAGGGTGGTAGGGTGTAGCAAGATGGTGGCGACGGCATCGAATGTGACGAGCGCAGGCTCATCATAGTCAATGATGTCACTGCAGTCTTGCCATTCAAAAGAACGGCGGTTCTTTTGAATGGCCATCTGTATGCATGGCTTGGCAAGGAAAGCTTGCCAGCAATCCCGTCAGGAAAAACGTTTTTTTCCTGACGGGATTCCCGGCCGTGTGTACGAGGCTTCACTGTCAATAAGTGTCTAACTGTCTTTCTCGCAGCCTTTTATTTTTCAATGTGTACTTGCTATTGTTATAAAGCTAATATTCAATAAAAATGTATTTGACAAAAAAATAAAAAATACCTTTCCTTTTCAATCTGCAGCCATTGTAATTTATTGTAAAATTCAATGCAATATGGCAACCTGGAGGTGTTCTGTACACTGTAGGAAAAGTAATTTCTGCTTTTGTGATTGGTTCCCTGATTTTCCCCAGATGTCTGAACTATGATATAAATAACATTTTAGGCATCCTCTGCAGAAATTTTACTTTTGGTTAACTACTTCTAAAGGTATGCAGACACTGCTACATTTCTCATCAGAACACAAAGAGTGCACCACATGAAAATAACAAACAAGACCCTCCCATTCAGAATCAGTATCCAAAGGCCATAATGCAATAAACAGCTTTTTCTTCAGAGAACAAAAAGGTAGAAATGTGCAACAAAGTTTGTTGCAATCCAAAGTACATTGATCACCCAGAGGGGGTTGTTTGTTTGTTTTCTCAACAAAAGTGGAGTTACTCTTTAATTTGTTTGTGAGACTTGTGGAGCTGTAATTTAATAGTGCAATGTGGATACAAGGACTGTGACATGTGATGATGAGCCAGGCCCAATACTCTGTAGAAGATTGAACTTCCCTACTAGTAGTGATGAGCCGAACACCCCCGGGTTCGGTTCGCACCAGAACCCGCGAACGGACCGAAAGTTCGTACGAACATTAGAACCCTATTAAATACAATGGATGCGAACGTTCGAATTCTAAAGTGCTAATTATAACAACTATTATGCATGTTATTGTCCTAAAAAGGGTTTGGGAACCCGGGTTCTGCACCAGGGGACATGTATCAATGCAAAAAGAAGTTTTAAAAACGGTCGTTTTTCGGGAGCAGTCATTTTAATGATGCATAAAGTGAAAAAAAAAAAGTCAAATATTCCTTTAAATATCGTACCTGGGGGGTGTCTAAAGTATGCCTGTGAAGTGCCACGTGTTTCCCGTGTTTAGAACTGTCCCTGCACAAAATGACACTTCTAAAGGAAAAAAAAGCCATTTAAAACTGCTTGCGGCTTTAATGTAATGTCTGGTCCCGGTAATATGGATGAAAATCTTTAAGAAAAATGGCATAGCTACCCCATGACCCCCCCCCCCCTACCCCAGCCCATTACCAGCCCCTTTGGGTCTTGTATGGATATTAAGGGGAACCCCGCACATAAAATAAAAAAGGCCCTATATACTCTGAACAGCCGTATACAGGCGGTGCATACAAGACAGGGACTGTAGGTTTGTTCTTATGTAGAATCTGTTTGTAATTTTGAACAGGTACATTGTTGAAGTGTAGCTCCAGCCCAAAAATCTATTTTTAAACTTTTTGGAAAACATAGGTAAGGGTTATCACCCCTGTAACATTTGTTTTGCTGTCTGTGCCCCTGTTCAGAACATTTCACCTCACTTTCCGTCCCAATGTCAACTGTTTTTGAAATGTGGTGTTTTTCTTGAAACAAGGATTGCTGATAAAGCATCAGTACAGAGGAGACACCTTTCTCCCATATTTATTCTTACAGGAGAGAATTTTCCTTCCTAGGGGTAGATTTCCTCTCACTTCCTGTTGTCTTCTTGCGTTTGCAAGTAGGAGTCGTTTGTAAGTTGGATGTTTGAAAGTAGGGACCTGCCGTATATACTCTGCAGAAATAGGCCCCTTAGTTGTTGGTGTTGGCACAACACTGTAAGCACTCACAGTTACACTTGGTTGGTGCTGGAACGCCCTGCTGTCAACTATTATATCAGGAATTTTAATTACATATAATTGTTGAACAGTGGTAGTAAAAATTGGGGCTTTGATGGTGGTGCTGGTGCCACAACACTGTAAGCCCTGACAGTTACTCTTGGTGGGTGCAGCAATGGGCCCTGCTGTGAATTATTAGATCAAGAATTGTAATTGCATGCCCCTGTTGAACAGGGGCTGAAAAATTGGGCCTTTCGTGGTGGTGGTGGTGGTGGTGGTGTTGCCACAACACTGTAAGCCCTCAGAGTTACTCTTGGTGGGTGCAGGAATGGGCCCTGCTGTGAATTATTAGATCAAGAATTGTAATTACATGCCCCTTTTGAACAGGGGCTGAAAAATTGGGCCTTTCGTGGTGGTGGTGGTGGTGGCGTTGCCACAACACTGTAAGCCCTCAGAGTTACTCTTGGTGGGTGCAGCAATGGGCCCTGCTGTGAATTATTAGATCAAGAATTGTAATTACATGCCCCTTTTGAACAGGGGCTGAAAAATTGGGCCTTTCGTGGTGGTGGTGGTGGTGGCGTTGCCACAACACTGTAAGCCCTCAGAGTTACTCTTGGTGGGTGCAGCAATGGGCCCTGCTGTGAATTATTACATCAAGAATTGTAATTGCATGCCCCTGTTGAACAGGGGCTGAAAAATTGGGCCTTAGGCACTGGTGGCACAACACTACAACCCCTCACAGATACTGTACTTGGAGCACAGCAATGAGCCCTGTTGCAAAGTATTGCTTCAAAAATTGTAATGACACGCCCCTGTTAAACAGGGGCTGAAAAATTGGGCCTTAGGCACTGGTGGCACAACACTACAACCCCTCACAGATACTGTACTTGGAGCACAGCAATGAGCCCTGTTGCAAAGTATTGCTTCAAAAATTGTAATGACACGCCCCTGTTAAACAGGGGCTGAAAAATTGGGCCTTAGGCACTGGTGCCACAACACTCCAGCCCCTCACAGATACTGTACTTGGAGCACAGCAATGAGCCCTATGGCAAATTATTGCTAAAAAAATTGTAATTACACGCCCCTGTAAAACAGGGGCTGAAAAATTGGGCCTTAGCCACTGGTGGCGGCACCCATAAACAAAAATGATCTTCCAAGCTATCATCATCAATCGTATCATTGAGGACTCGGAGGAGGAGGATAGCCAGTCAACATAACAGCACAGGCACTCAGCATCAGCATCAGTCTTGAAGGGATGTGACATGTTAAAATCAATTAGTCTGTTATATCAGCATCAGGTGTGTGGTAGCTGGTGGTGATCCAAGACTGGTTCATCTTGATGAAAGTCAGTCGATCAACCGAGTCGGTGGACAGGCGCACCCTGTGATCCGTGACAAATCCTCCAGCAGCACTGAATGTGCGTTCCGAAAGAACGCTGGATGCAGGACAGGCCAGTAGCTCAATTGCATACTGTGCAAGCTCTGGCCAGTGATCCATCCTCAAGACCCAGTAAGCCAGAGGATTTTCGGTGGGGAAGGTGTCCAAGTCTGACCTTGCCCCTAGATATTCCTGCACCATGTTTATCAGACGCTGGCGATGGTTGCTGGAACCGATCATACTTTGGGGCTGCGGACTAAAGAATTGTCTGAACGCATCGGTCAGACGGCCACCTTCCCCACCGCTCCTTCTTTGACTGGCCGAAGCCTCAGCAACTCGTTGTCCAGGACCAGGAGTTTGTAACCTCCCAGTCTCTGGGAACGCGTTGCACAGACCTTTCTGCAAGGCCTCCCGGAGTTGTCTCATCCTCTGCTCCCTCTGCGAAGGTAACATAAGGTCCGCAACCTTACCCTTGTACCGTGGATCAAGGAGAGTGGCCAGCCAGTAATGGTCCCTCTCCTTGATCCGAAGAATACGAGGATCCTTCCGCAGACTTTGCAGGATCAGGGAGGCCATGCAGCGTAGGTTTGCTGAGGCATTCGCTCCGGAGTCCTCTGGGTCACTAAGGACGACATGATCCGCAGCCACCTCCTCCCAGCCACGTACAAGTCCACTGGTTTCTTGGGACTGTAAATCATCCCTAAAAGACTGCTGCTGATGATGCTGAGTGCCAGCCTCCACCTCCATGCTGACACAATCCTCCTCCTCCTCCTCCTCCTCCTCCTCTTCCTCTTCCTGTGCGATGGGTGGGACAGAAGGAACACTGTCTGGGTAAAGGGGGCCTTGAGAGGCAAGGAAGTCCTCCTCTTCCTGCCTCTGTTCTGCCTCAAGTGCCCTGTCCATTATTCCACGCAGCGTGTGCTCCAACAGGTGGACAAGAGGTACAGTGTCACTGATGCATGCACTGTCACTGCTCACCATCCTCGTGGCCTCCTCAAATGGTGCCAGGACAGTGCATGCATCCCTGATCATGCCCCACTGGCGTGGAGAAAAAAAACCAAGCTCCCCTGACCCTGTCCTGGTGCCGTAGTCGCACAGGTACTCATTGATGGCCCTCTGCTGCGTGTGCAGCCGCTGCAGCATGGCCAACGTTGAGTTCCACCTGGTGGGCATGTCACATATAAGGCGGTTCTTGGGCAGGTTCAACTCCTTTTGCAGCTCAGCCAGGCGAGCACTGGCATTATAAGATCTGCGGAAATGCACACAGACTTTCCTGGCCTGCCTCAGGACATCCTGTAAGCCCGGGTACCTGCCCAAGAACCGCTGCACCACCAGGTTAAGGACGTGAGCCACACAGGGCACATGGGTCAGTTGTCCCTGTCGGAGGGCGGAGAGGAGGTTGGTGCCATTGTCGCAAACCACCATTCCTGGCTTAAGCTGGCGTGGCGTCAACCACCTCTCGGCCTGGCCCTGCAGAGCAGACAGGACCTCTGCCCCAGTGTGGCTTCTGTCCCCCAAACACACCAGCGCAAGCACGGCATGGCATCTTTTTGCCTGCGTACTTGCGTAGCCCCGTGAACGGCTACGGAGCACCGCTGGTTCATAGGACAAACCACAGGAAGAGGCCATGGAGGAAGAAGAAGAGGAGGGGGTGGAGGAGAGAGGTGTGTCACAACCAGTAGTAGCATTTTGGAGGCGTGGCGGTGGAACAACCTCTAACACTACTGCACCTTGTCCTGCATCCTTCCCAGCTGCCAAAAGAGTGACCCAATGGGCCGTGAAAGAAAGGTAACGTCCCTGTCCATGCCTGCTGGACCATGAGTCAGCGGTAATATGCACCTTACCGCTGACCGCCCTGTCCAGCGAGGCCAAGACATTGCCTTCCACATGCCGGTAGAGAGCCGGAATAGCCTTCCGTGAGAAAAAGTGGCGTTTGGGAACCTGCCACTGAGGAACCGCACATTGCACAAACTCACGGAAGGGGGCCGAGTCTACCAACTGAAAAGGCAGCAGTTGAAGCGCTAGCAATTTAGCCAAGCTAGCATTCAACCGCTGGGCATGTGGATGGCTGGGAGTGAACTTCTTTCGATGGTCCAGCAGCTGGGGCAGGGAAATTTGCCTGCTAGAATCGGACGTCGGTGTACTGCTAGCAGAGTGGCCGCAAGTACTTGGCTGTGACACACCTAATTCTACACCTTCATTCCTCTCAGTGCATGTTTCAGAGAGGACTGAAGTTATAGTGGGGTTGGAGATCCCAGCTGATGTGGTGCAAGGAGAGGTCCGCTTTGTTCTTTGGTGTGGGTCTTTGAGGTAGGCTTGCCAACGAGCTGCATGGCAGGTCAACATATGTCTGGTCAGGCATGTGGTACCCAAGCGGCTGATGTTTTGGCCACGCGATATACGCTTGAGACATATGTTGCAAACAGCAGCTGTGCGATCTGATGCACTAGCCTCAAAAAAGGCCCACACCAAGGAACTTTTTGAATGACGGGCAGAGGCTGCGCCCTGCACAGGCGGAGCTCTGCGGTGTGATTCCGTCGGTGTACTGCCCTTACGCTGGCCACCAAAGGGCATCCTGCCTCATTGGAGATGTGCCTCCTCCTCATCCTCCTCCTCCTCCTCTCTCCTATTAGGCACCCACGTGGAGTCAGTGACCTCATCATCCCCTCCCTCCTCATCACTGGAGCCAATCTGGCAGTATGCTGCAGCTGCTGGAACATGACTGCCAGATTGGTGTCCTTCTTGAGCATCCCCTCTGTCTGCTCTCACGCTACTGCCTTCCTGTAGCTGGGTTTCATCATCAGACCCTTCGAAACGCTGGGCATCCTCCTGGAGCATGTACCCAACACTGTGCTCAAACAGTTCGGGGGACTCCTCAGGAGGAGGACATGGTGGGTCTAGGGAAGGAGTGACTGATGATGAGTCTGACATTGATACCAGGGAAGAGGACGCTTTGGCAGCTGCTTTGCCAGTACCCTGAGCCTGGGTGAGAGAGGATGAGGAGGAGGAGGAGGGCTTGGTCATCCACTCTACCAAGTCTTCGGCATGATGTGGCTCAACATGTCCAGCTGCCGACTGTCTGCCTCTCCTTGTTTGCCTTCCAGACATTCTAATAGATGGCCTGCAGGGAGATGGGAAAAAAGCAATAAGGGCTACCTTCAGGTGTCCTTCTCTGTCCCTTTACTTAAGGATTTCTAAATATGGTTGAGGATTATTGCTTTTGCACAGAATAGCACAACGACAATTTCCCTGACTGTCCAAAAAACAAGGATTTCAAAGATGGTTGATGAGGAATGCTTTGGCACACTATAGCACAAGGAGAATTCCCCTCACTTTCCTTCTTTGTCCCTAGAAACAAGGACTGGCACAGTGAAAGAAACTGACACTCTCCCTACCTACAGTTTTCTGTCCCTAGAAAAAATGTTTTTTTAAAGCACACTATAGCACAAGGAGAATTCCCCTCACTTTCCTTCTTTGTCCCTAGAAACAAGGACTGGCACAGTGAAAGAAACTGACACTCTCCCTACCTACAGTTTTCTGTCCCTAGAAAAAATGTTTTTTTAAAGCACACTATAGCACAAGGAGAATTCCCCTCACTTTCCTTCTTTGTCCCTAGAAACAAGGACTGGCACAGTGAAAGAAACTGACACTCTCCCTACCTACAGTTTTCTGTCCCTAGAAAAAATGTTTTTTTAAAGCACACTATAGCACAAGGAGAATTCCCCTCACTTTCCTTCTTTGTCCCTAGAAACAAGGACTGGCACAGTGAAAGAAACTGACACTCTCCCTACCTACAGTTTTCTGTCCCTAGAAAAAATGTTTTTTAAAGCACACTATAGCACAAGGAGAATTCCCCTCACTTTCCTTCTTTGTCCCTAGAAACAAGGACTGGCACAGTGAAATAAACTGACACTCTCCCTACCTACAGTTTTCTGTCCCTAGAAAAAATGTTTTTTTAAAGCACACTATAGCACAAGGAGAATTCCCCTCACTTTCCTTCTTTGTCCCTAGAAACAAGGACTGGCACAGTGAAAGAAACTGACACTCTCCCTACCTACAGTTTTCTGTCCCTAGAAAAAATGTTTTTTTAAAGCACACTATAGCACAAGGAGAATTCCCCTCACTTTCCTTCTTTGTCCCTAGAAACAAGGACTGGCACAGTGAAAGAAACTGACACTCTCCCTACCTACAGTTTTCTGTCCCTAGAAAAAAATGTTTTTTAAAGCACACTATAGCACAAGGAGAATTCCCCTCACTTTCCTTCTTTGTCCCTAGAAACAAGGACTGGCACAGTGAAAGAAACTGACACTCTCCCTACCTACAGTTTTCTGTCCCTAGAAAAAATGTTTTTTTAAAGCACACTATAGCACAAGGAGAATTCCCCTCACTTTCCTTCTTTGTCCCTAGAAACAAGGACTGGCACAGTGAAAGAAACTGACACTCTCCCTACCTACAGTTTTCTGTCCCTAGAAAAAATGTTTTTTTAAAGCACACTATAGCACAAGGAGAATTCCCCTCACTTTCCTTCTTTGTCCCTAGAAACAAGGACTGGCACAGTGAAAGAAACTGACACTCTCCCTACCTACAGTTTTCTGTCCCTAGAAAAAATGTTTTTTTAAAGCACACTATAGCACAAGGAGAATTCCCCTCACTTTCCTTCTTTGTCCCTAGAAACAAGGACTGGCACAGTGAAAGAGACTGACACTCTCCCTACCTACAGTTTTCTGTCCCTAGAAAAAATGTTTTTTTAAAGCACACTATAGCACAAGGAGAATTCCCCTCACTTTCCTTCTTTGTCCCTAGAAACAAGGACTGGCACAGTGAAAGAAACTGACACTCTCCCTACCTACAGTTTTCTGTCCCTAGAAAAAATGTTTTTTTAAAGCACACTATAGCACAAGGAGAATTCCCCTCACTTTCCTTCTTTGTCCCTAGAAACAAGGACTGGCACAGTGAAATAAACTGACACTCTCCCTACCTACAGTTTTCTGTCCCTAGAAAAAATGTTTTTTTAAAGCACACTATAGCACAAGGAGAATTCCCCTCACTTTCCTTCTTTGTCCCTAGAAACAAGGACTGGCACAGTGAAAGAAACTGACACTCTCCCTACCTACAGTTTTCTGTCCCTAGAAAAAATGTTTTTTTATAGCACACTATAGCACAAGGAGAATTCCCCTCACTTTCCTTCTTTGTCCCTAGAAACAAGGACTGGCGCAGTGAAAGAAACTGACACTCTCCCTACCTACAGTTTTCTGTCCCTAGAAAAAAATGTTTTTTAAAGCACACTATAGCACAAGGAGAATTCCCCTCACTTTCCTTCTTTGTCCCTAGAAACAAGGACTGGCACAGTGAAAGAAACTGACACTCTCCCTACCTACAGTTTTCTGTCCCTAGAAAAAATGTTTTTTTAAAGCACACTATAGCACAAGGAGAATTCCCCTCACTTTCCTTCTTTGTCCCTAGAAACAAGGACTGGCACAGTGAAAGAAACTGACACTCTCCCTACCTACAGTTTTCTGTCCCTAGAAAAAATGTTTTTTTAAAGCACACTATAGCACAAGGAGAATTCCCCTCACTTTCCTTCTTTGTCCCTAGAAACAAGGACTGGCACAGTGAAAGAAACTGACACTCTCCCTACCTACAGTTTTCTGTCCCTAGAAAAAATGTTTTTTTAAAGCACACTATAGCACAAGGAGAATTCCCCTCACTTTCCTTCTTTGTCCCTAGAAACAAGGACTGGCACAGTGAAAGAAACTGACACTCTCCCTACCTACAGTTTTCTGTCCCTAGAAAAAATGTTTTTTTAAAGCACACTATAGCACAAGGAGAATTCCCCTCACTTTCCTTCTTTGTCCCTAGAAACAAGGACTGGCACAGTGAAAGAAACTGACACTCTCCCTACCTACAGTTTTCTGTCCCTAGAAAAAAATGTTTTTTTAAAGCACACTATAGCACAAGGAGAATTCCCCTCACTTTCCTTCTTTGTCCCTAGAAACAAGGACTGGCACAGTGAAAGAAACTGACACTCTCCCTACCTACAGTTTTCTGTCCCTAGAAAAAATGTTTTTTTAAAGCACACTATAGCACAAGGAGAATTCCCCTCACTTTCCTTATTTGTCCCTAGAAACAAGGACTGGCACAGTGAAAGAAACTGACACTCTCCCTACCTAGAGTTTTCTGTCCCTAGAAAAAATGTTTTTTTAAAGCACACTATAGCACAAGGAGAATTCCCCTCACTTTCCTTCTTTGTCCCTAGAAACAAGGACTGGCACAGTGAAAGAAACTGACACTCTCCCTACCTACAGTTTTCTGTCCCTAGAAAAAATGTTTTTTTAAAGCACACTATAGCACAAGGAGAATTCCCCTCACTTTCCTTCTTTGTCCCTAGAAACAAGGACTGGCACAGTGAAAGAAACTGACACTCTCCCTACCTAGAGTTTTCTGTCCCTAGAAAAAAATGTTTTTTTAAAGCACACTATAGCACAAGGAGAATTCCCCTCACTTTCCTTCTTTGTCCCTAGAAACAAGGACTGGCACAGTGAAAGAAACTGACACTCTCCCTACCTACAGTTTTCTGTCCCTAGAAAAAATGTTTTTTTAAAGCACACTATAGCACAAGGAGAATTCCCCTCACTTTCCTTCTTTGTCCCTAGAAACAAGGACTGGCACAGTGAAAGAAACTGACACTCTCCCTACCTACAGTTTTCTGTCCCTAGAAAAAATGTTTTTTTAAAGCACACTATAGCACAAGGAGAATTCCCCTCACTTTCCTTCTTTGTCCCTAGAAACAAGGACTGGCACAGTGAAAGAAACTGACACTCTCCCTACTTACAGTTTTCTGTCCCTAGAAAAAATGTTTTTTTAAAGCACACTATAGCACAAGGAGAATTCCCCTCACTTTCCTTCTTTGTCCCTAGAAACAAGGACTGGCACAGTGAAAGAAACTGACACTCTCCCTACCTACAGTTTTCTGTCCCTAGAAAAAATGTTTTTTTAAAGCACACTATAGCACAAGGAGAATTCCCCTCACTTTCCTTCTTTGTCCCTAGAAACAAGGACTGGCACAGTGAAAGAAACTGACACTCTCCCTACCTACAGTTTTCTGTCCCTAGAAAAAATGTTTTTTTAAAGCACACTATAGCACAAGGAGAATTCCCCTCACTTTCCTTCTTTGTCCCTAGAAACAAGGACTGGCACAGTGAAAGAAACTGACACTCTCCCTACCTACAGTTTTCTGTCCCTAGAAAAAATGTTTTTTTAAAGCACACTATAGCACAAGGAGAATTCCCCTCACTTTCCTTCTTTGTCCCTAGAAACAAGGACTGGCACAGTGAAAGAAACTGACACTCTCCCTACCTACAGTTTTCTGTCCCTAGAAAAAATGTTTTTTTAAAGCACACTATAGCACAAGGAGAATTCCCCTCACTTTCCTTCTTTGTCTCTAGAAACAAGGACTGGCACAGTGAAAGAAACTGACACTCTCCCTACCTAGAGTTTTCTGTCCCTAGAAAAAAATGTTTTTTTAAAGCACACTATAGCACAAGGAGAATTCCCCTCACTTTCCTTCTTTGTCCCTAGAAACAAGGACTGGCACAGTGAAAGAAACTGACACTCTCCCTACCTACAGTTTTCTGTCCCTAGAAAAAATGTTTTTTTAAAGCACACTATAGCACAAGGAGAATTCCCCTCACTTTCCTTCTTTGTCCCTAGAAACAAGGACTGGCACAGTGAAAGAAACTGACACTCTCCCTACCTACAGTTTTCTGTCCCTAGAAAAAATGTTTTTTTAAAGCACACTATAGCACAAGGAGAATTCCCCTCACTTTCCTTCTTTGTCCCTAGAAACAAGGACTCGCACAGTGAAAGAAACTGACACTCTCCCTACCTACAGTTTTCTGTCCCTAGAAAAAATGTTTTTTTAAAGCACACTATAGCACAAGGAGAATTCCCCTCACTTTCCTTCTTTGTCCCTAGAAACAAGGACTGGCACAGTGAAAGAAACTGACACTCTCCCTACCTACAGTTTTCTGTCCCTAGAAAAAATGTTTTTTTAAAGCACACTATAGCACAAGGAGAATTCCCCTCACTTTCCTTCTTTGTCCCTAGAAACAAGGACTGGCACAGTGAAAGAAACTGACACTCTCCCTACCTACAGTTTTCTGTCCCTAGAAAAAATGTTTTTTTTAAAGCACACTATAGCACAAGGAGAATTCCCCTCACTTTCCTTCTTTGACCCTAGAAACAAGGACTGGCACAGTGAAAGAAACTGACACTCTCCCTACCTACAGTTTTCTGTCCCTAGAAAAAATGTTTTTTTAAAGCACACTATAGCACAAGGAGAATTCCCCTCACTTTCCTTCTTTGTCCCTAGAAACAAGGACTGGCACAGTGAAAGAAACTGACACTCTCCCTACCTACAGTTTTCTGTCCCTAGAAAAAATGTTTTTTTAAAGCACACTATAGCACAAGGAGAATTCCCCTCACTTTCCTTCTTTGTCCCTAGAAACAAGGACTGGCACAGTGAAAGAAACTGACACTCTCCCTACCTACAGTTTTCTGTCCCTAGAAAAAAATGTTTTTTAAAGCACACTATAGCACAAGGAGAATTCCCCTCACTTTCCTTCTTTGTCCCTAGAAACAAGGACTGGCACAGTGAAAGAAACTGACACTCTCCCTACCTACAGTTTTCTGTCCCTAGAAAAAATGTTTTTTTAAAGCACACTATAGCACAAGGAGAATTCCCCTCACTTTCCTTCTTTGTCCCTAGAAACAAGGACTGGCACAGTGAAAGAAACTGACACTCTCCCTACCTACAGTTTTCTGTCCCTAGAAAAAATGTTTTTTTAAAGCACACTATAGCACAAGGAGAATTCCCCTCACTTTCCTTCTTTGTCCCTAGAAACAAGGACTGGCACAGTGAAAGAAACTGACACTCTCCCTACCTACAGTTTTCTGTCCCTAGAAAAAATGTTTTTTTAAAGCACACTATAGCACAAGGAGAATTCCCCTCACTTTCCTTCTTTGTCCCTAGAAACAAGGACTGGCACAGTGAAAGAAACTGACACTCTCCCTACCTACAGTTTTCTGTCCCTAGAAAAAATGTTTTTTTAAAGCACACTATAGCACAAGGAGAATTCCCCTCACTTTCCTTCTTTGTCCCTAGAAACAAGGACTGGCACAGTGAAAGAAACTGACACTCTCCCTACCTACAGTTTTCTGTCCCTAGAAAAAATGTTTTTTTAAAGCACACTATAGCACAAGGAGAATTCCCCTCACTTTCCTTCTTTGTCCCTAGAAACAAGGACTGGCACAGTGAAAGAAACTGACACTCTCCCTACCTACAGTTTTCTGTCCCTAGAAAAAATGTTTTTTTAAAGCACACTATAGCACAAGGAGAATTCCCCTCACTTTCCTTCTTTGTCTCTAGAAACAAGGACTGGCACAGTGAAAGAAACTGACACTCTCCCTACCTAGAGTTTTCTGTCCCTAGAAAAAAATGTTTTTTTAAAGCACACTATAGCACAAGGAGAATTCCCCTCACTTTCCTTCTTTGTCCCTAGAAACAAGGACTGGCACAGTGAAAGAAACTGACACTCTCCCTACCTACAGTTTTCTGTCCCTAGAAAAAATGTTTTTTTAAAGCACACTATAGCACAAGGAGAATTCCCCTCACTTTCCTTCTTTGTCCCTAGAAACAAGGACTGGCACAGTGAAAGAAACTGACACTCTCCCTACCTACAGTTTTCTGTCCCTAGAAAAAATGTTTTTTTAAAGCACACTATAGCACAAGGAGAATTCCCCTCACTTTCCTTCTTTGTCCCTAGAAACAAGGACTCGCACAGTGAAAGAAACTGACACTCTCCCTACCTACAGTTTTCTGTCCCTAGAAAAAATGTTTTTTTAAAGCACACTATAGCACAAGGAGAATTCCCCTCACTTTCCTTCTTTGTCCCTAGAAACAAGGACTGGCACAGTGAAATAAACTGACACTCTCCCTACCTACAGTTTTCTGTCCCTAGAAAAAATGTTTTTTTAAAGCACACTATAGCACAAGGAGAATTCCCCTCACTTTCCTTCTTTGTCCCTAGAAACAAGGACTGGCACAGTGAAAGAAACTGACACTCTCCCTACCTACAGTTTTCTGTCCCTAGAAAAAATGTTTTTTTAAAGCACACTATAGCACAAGGAGAATTCCCCTCACTTTCCTTCTTTGTCCCTAGAAACAAGGACTGGCACAGTGAAAGAAACTGACACTCTCCCTACCTACAGTTTTCTGTCCCTAGAAAAAATGTTTTTTTAAAGCACACTATAGCACAAGGAGAATTCCCCTCACTTTCCTTCTTTGTCCCTAGAAACAAGGACTGGCACAGTGAAAGAAACTGACACTCTCCCTACCTAGAGTTTTCTGTCCCTAGAAAAAAATGTTTTTTTAAAGCACACTATAGCACAAGGAGAATTCCCCTCACTTTCCTTCTTTGTCCCTAGAAACAAGGACTGGCACAGTGAAAGAAACTGACACTCTCCCTACCTACAGTTTTCTGTCCCTAGAAAAAATGTTTTTTTAAAGCACACTATAGCACAAGGAGAATTCCCCTCACTTTCCTTCTTTGTCCCTAGAAACAAGGACTGGCACAGTGAAAGAAACTGACACTCTCCCTACCTACAGTTTTCTGTCCCTAGAAAAAATGTTTTTTTAAAGCACACTATAGCACAAGGAGAATTACCCTCACTTTCCTTCTTTGTCCCTAGAAACAAGGACTGGCACAGTGAAAGAAACTGACACTCTCCCTACCTACAGTTTTCTGTCCCTAGAAAAAATGTTTTTTTAAAGCACACTATAGCACAAGGAGAATTCCCCTCACTTTCCTTCTTTGTCCCTAGAAACAAGGACTGGCACAGTGAAAGAAACTGACACTCTCCCTACCTACAGTTTTCTGTCCCTAGAAAAAATGTTTTTTTAAAGCACACTATAGCACAAGGAGAATTCCCCTCACTTTCCTTCTTTGTCCCTAGAAACAAGGACTGGCACAGTGAAAGAAACTGACACTCTCCCTACCTACAGTTTTCTGTCCCTAGAAAAAATGTTTTTTTAAAGCACACTATAGCACAAGGAGAATTCCCCTCACTTTCCTTCTTTGTCCCTAGAAACAAGGACTGGCACAGTGAAAGAAACTGACACTCTCCCTACCTACAGTTTTCTGTCCCTAGAAAAAATGTTTTTTTAAAGCACACTATAGCACAAGGAGAATTCCCCTCACTTTCCTTCTTTGTCCCTAGAAACAAGGACTGGCACAGTGAAAGAAACTGACACTCTCCCTACCTACAGTTTTCTGTCCCTAGAAAAAATGTTTTTTTAAAGCACACTATAGCACAAGGAGAATTCCCCTCACTTTCCTTCTTTGTCCCTAGAAACAAGGACTGGCACAGTGAAAGAAACTGACACTCTCCCTACCTACAGTTTTCTGTCCCTAGAAAAAATGTTTTTTTAAAGCACACTATAGCACAAGGAGAATTCCCCTCACTTTCCTTCTTTGTCCCTAGAAACAAGGACTGGCACAGTGAAAGAAACTGACACTCTCCCTACCTACAGTTTTCTGTCCCTAGAAAAAATGTTTTTTTAAAGCACACTATAGCACAAGGAGAATTCCCCTCACTTTCCTTCTTTGTCCCTAGAAACAAGGACTGGCACAGTGAAAGAAACTGACACTCTCCCTACCTACAGTTTTCTGTCCCTAGAAAAAATGTTTTTTTAAAGCACACTATAGCACAAGGAGAATTCCCCTCACTTTCCTTCTTTGTCCCTAGAAACAAGGACTGGCACAGTGAAAGAAACTGACACTCTCCCTACCTACAGTTTTCTGTCCCTAGAAAAAATGTTTTTTTAAAGCACACTATAGCACAAGGAGAAATCCCCTCACTTTCCTTCTTTGTCCCTAGAAACAAGGACTGGCACAGTGAAAGAAACTGACACTCTCCCTACCTACAGTTTTCTGTCCCTAGAAAAAATGTTTTTTTAAAGCACACTATAGCACAAGGAGAAATCCCCTCACTTTCCTTCTTTGTCCCTAGAAACAAGGACTCGCACAGTAAAACACACTGACACTCTCCCTACCTATCCTTCTCTTTCCCTAAACTAAAGGAATCCAGGTTAAGCAAGAAAGAAATAAATGTCACTGTCCCTGCCTATGCTTGTCTTTCCCTGCTCCGGAACACACTACACTAGGCCGCCGTGCTGGCGGCCTTTTATAGTGTGGGGCGTGTACTAAACACCCTCAGCAATAATTGGCCACAGGCATCCTGCCTGTGGCCAATCATTGCTCTCCTCGCTGCCGGCGCTGTGATTGGCCAAGCATGCAGGGTCACAGTGCATGCTTGGCCAATCACAGCGCCTGGATGACACTGCGATGGCGTAGTGCATTGTGGGCCGTTCGCGTCACTCGAATTTGGCGCGAACGGCCCAAATCGTTCGATCTTCGTCGAACGATCGAACAGCCGATGTTCGAGTCGAACGTATGTTCGACTCGAACACGAAGCTCATCCCTACCTACTAGTACACTGTGCATGTGAAGTAGGCAGGGTGCACACTCCTTACCTGGAAGTTCAGGGAAGTAATGCTGTGTGACCTGAAGCTGGTGGTGTATAGCAAATAATGAAAGTGTTTGTGTCCACACATTAATACAATTATGGACTGGGGAATGTTTAACAGGTTGCTAAAAATGCATTTCTTAAAAAAATACTGAAAATCTTAATATTACTTAAATTGTACAAAAGACATGCCCACTTTCAATGAATGCTCTGCCTCTAATTAAAGTTCACGCTTCACTTCATTGGCTTGCTGGACATACAGCAAAAAAAGTGCCCCTGGATTTTTTTTTTAAACGGTTGCCAACTATTCATCACCTGACCTGAGAAAAAAGGTCACAGTGAAGTGAGACATCTCAGTAATTATAGGAAACTTAATACTGTAAATTTTGCTTGGATGAATTCCACTAGATAAGACAGATGCTGTAGCTCACATTTTAACACATCACAATGCAATGTAAAATAATAGCCCATTAAACGTTTCCTGCATTTCTGTCAAAGAGAATTCCAGTGAATAGGAAGATCTTTCAAGTTCTTAACTGTATGAATCAACCTCACATAAGAAAGTAGTCCCAGGAAAAATGTAAATTACATGTTTGTCATTTAATTGACCAGTAAATTAGAAGGCTTTTTCTTCAATCAACAGTGAAAGATATTGTGCTTTTGATGAGTTTTTTTTTCCTTTACTCCTGTTGTATCAATGTGGAAGATATCTTGGTGTAACAGGAATAGGAGAGGAGACTAAATATTTTGGCTGTGATATATTGTGACCTCATAAGAAGTTACTAGCAGACCTCTATACTGTATATAGAACAGACATGATAGGTAATATGAATCTGTAGAAAATTTTAAAATATTCCCTCATATCCCCTTTTTGGGAATACTCCTATGTAATAGAACACTTATCTATTTCTTGTTTGTCTCTCTCTCTCTCTTTTTTCTCAGCCTGTCCTCCCAGGGGAGGTTTGGTGTGGATGGTGGTCCATAGGCCCATGATTCCAGTCTAGGATTAACCTTCTGTTTTAGCTTGAGGTATTTAAAGAAATATGTATAAATGGCATGTATACTGTATATACAGTGGGGCAAAAACGTATTTAGTCAGCCACCAATTGTGCAAGTTCTCCCACTTAAAAAGATGAGAGAGGCCTGTAATTGTCATCATAGGTAAACCAACTATGAGAGACAAAATGTGGAAACAAATCCAGACAATCACATTGTCTGATTTGGAAAGAATTTATTTGCAAATTATGGTGGAAAATAAGTATTTGGTCACCTACAAACAAGCAAGATTTCTGGCTCTCACAGACCTGCATCTTTTTCTTTAAGAGGCTACTCTGTCCTCCACTCATTACCTGTATTAATGGCACCTGTTTGAACTTGTTATCAGTATAAAAGACACCTGTCCACAACCTCAAACAGTCACACTCCAAGCTCCACTATGGTGAAGACCAAAGAGCTGTCGAAGGACACCAGAAACAAAATTGTAGACCTGCAGGTTGCAGGCTGGGAAGACTGAATCTGCAATAGGCAAGCAGCTTGGTGTGAAGAAATCAACTGTGGGAGCAATAATTAGAAAATGGAAGACATACAAGACCACTGATAATCTCCCTTGATCTGGGGCTCCACGCAAGATCTTACCCCGTGGGGTCAAAATGATCACAAGACCGGTGAGCAAAAATCCCAGAACCATGCGGGGGACCTAGTGAATGTCTTGCAGAGAACTGGGACCAATGTAACAAAGGCTACCATCAGTAAAACACTACGCCGCCAGGGACTCAGATCCTGCAGTGCCAGACGTGTCCCCCTGCTTAAGCCAGTACATGTCTGGGCCCGTCTGAGGTTTGCTAGAGAGCATTTGGATTATCCAGAAGGAGGATTGGGAGAATGTCATATGGTCAGATGAAACCAAAGTAGAACTGTTTGGTAGAAACACAACTCGTCGTGTTTGGAGGTGAGAGAATGCTGAGTTGCAACCAAAGAACACCATACCTACTGTGAAGCATGGGGGTGGCAACATCATGCTTTGGGGCTGTTTCTCTGCAAAGGGAACAGGACGACTGATCCGTGTACATGAAAGAATGAATGGGGCCATGTATCGTGAGATTTTGAGTGCAAACCTCCTCCCATCAGCAAGGGCATTGAAGATGAAACATGGCTGGGTTTTTCAGCATGACAATGATCCCAAACACACCACCCGGGCAACGAGGGAGTGGCTTCGTAAGAAGCATTTCAAGGTCCTGGAGTGGCCTAGCCAGTCTCCAGATCTCAACCCCATAGAAAACCTTTGGAGGGAGTTGAAAGTCTGTGTTGCCCAGCGACATCCCCAAAACATCACTGCTCTAGAGGAGATCTGCATGGAGGAATGGGCCAACATACCAGTAACAGCGTGTGACAACCTTGTGAAGACTTACAGAAAACGTTTGACCTCTGTCATTGCCAACAAAGGATATATAACAAAGTATTGAGATGAACTTTTGATATTGACCAAATACTTATTTTCCACCATAATTTGCAAATAAATTCTTTCCAAATCAGACAATGTGATTGTCTGGATTTGTTTCCACATTTTGTCTCTCATAGTTGAGGTATACCTATGATGACTAGGGATGAGCCAAACCCCCCCCCGGTTTGGTTCGCACTAGAACCTTCGAACGGACCGAAAGTTCGCACGAACGTTAGAACCCTATTAAATACAATGGACGCGAACGTTCGAAATCTAAAGTGCTAATTATAACGACTAATATGCATGTTATTGTCCTAAAAAGGGTTTGGGGACCCGGGTTCTGCACCAGGGGACATGTATCAATGCAAAACGAAGTTTTAAAAACGGCCGTTTTTCGGGAGCAGTCATTTTAATGATGCATAAAGGAAAAAAAAAAAGTGAAATATTCCTTTAAATATCGTACCTGGGGGGTGTCTAAAGTATGCCTGTGAAGTGGCATGTGTTTCCTGTGTTTAGAACTGTCCCTGCACAAAATGACATTTGTAAAGGAAAAAAAGCCATTTAAAACTGCTTGCGGCTTTAATGTAATGTCTGGTCCCGGTAATATGGATAAAAATCTTTGAGAAAAATGGCATGGCTACCCCATCACCCCCCTACCCCAGCCCATTACCAGCCCCTTTGGGTCTTGTATGGATATTAAGGGGAACCCCGCACCCAAAATAAAAAAAGGCCCTATATACTCTGAACAGCAGTATACAGGCAGTGCAAACAAGACAGGGACTGTAGGTTTGTCCTTAAGTAGAATCTGTTTTTAATTTTGAACAGCTACAGTAGGTGCCGCCGATATTGTATATCTATCGCGCTCTCATCGCCGAGATTCTCGACGACAGGAGTGCCGAGATCTCTGCAGCAGGGTGGCGATACGTGTCGCGCTCGCTGCAATAGCGAGGAGACGCGACACTGTATTGAGCGGGGATCCGACGTGGATTTCCGCCAATACCAGGCACTGCGTTTGGTATGAATCCTGAGCGGGAACTCCACGCCAATTTTTAAAGAAAAAAACGGCGTGGGTTCCCCCTCCAGGAGCATACCAGGCCCTTGGGTCTGGTCTGGATTTGAAGGGGAACCCTACGCCGAAAAAACGGCGTGGGGGTCCCCCTCAAGATCAAAACCAGACCCTTATCCGAGCACGCAACATGGCAGGCCGCAGGGTAAGAGATGGGGACGAGAGCGGCCCCCCTCCCTCCTGAACCGTACCAGGCCACATGCCCTCAACATGGGGGGTTTGGTGCTCTGGGGCAGGGGGGCAACCTGCGGCCCCCCCACCCCAGAGCACCCTGCCCCCATGTTGATGAGGACAGGGCCTCTTCCCGACAACCCTGGCCGTTGGTTGTCAGGGTCTGCGGGCGGGGGGTTTATCGGAATCCGGGAGCCCCCTTTAATAAGGGGGCCCCCAGATCCCGGCCCCCCCACCCTATGTGAATGAGTATGGGGTACATCGTACCCCTACCCATTCACCTGGTGGAAAAAAATGTCAATAAAAACACAACACAGTTTTTAAAAGTATTTTATTGCACCGCTCCGGAGGTCTTCTTCCGACTTCGGAGGTCTCCGGTGTCGTCGCCGCGCTCTCCGGTTCTTTCTTCTGCCGGGCCACCGCTATCTTTGTCCAGCTCTTTTGCTAGCGGGGCCCGGTCTTCTCCGTCGCCTTCTCCCCTCTTCTTCTCTCCGGTTCTTTCTTTCTTCCGCCGGGCCTCCGCTAACTTCTTTTTAGCTCTTTTGCTAGCGGAGGCCCGGTCTTCTCCGTCGCCTTCTTCTTCTCCTGCTCTCCGGTTCTTCTCCCGCTCTCCAGGCCTCCGCTAGCAAAAGAGCTAAAAAGAAGTTAGCGGAGGCCCGGCGGAAGAAAGAAAGAACCGGAGAGAAGAAGAGGGGAGAAGGCGACGGAGAAGACCGGGCCCCGCTAGCAAAAGAGCTGGAAGAAGATAGCGGTGGCCCGGCAGAAGAAAGAACCGGAGAGCGCGGCAACGACACCGGAGACCCCCGAAGTCGGAAGAAGACCTCCGGAGCGGTGCAATAAAATACATTTAAAAACTGTGTTGTGTTTTTATTGAATTTTTTTTCCACCAGGTGAATGGGTAGGGGTACGATGTACCCCATACTCATTCACATAGGGTGGGGGGGCCGGGATCTTATTAAAGGGGGCTCCCGGATTCCGATAAGCCCCCCGCCCGCAGACCCCGACAACCAATGGCCAGGGTTGTCGGGAAGAGGCCCTGTCCTCATCAACATGGGGGCAGGGTGCTCTGGGGTGGGGGGGCCGCAGGTCGCCCCCCTGCCCCAGAGCACCAAACCCCCCATGTTGAGGGCATGTGGCCTGGTACGGTTCAGGAGGGAGGGGGGCCACTCTCGTCCCCCCCTCTTCCCCTGCGGCCTGCCAGGTTGCGTGCTCGGATAAGGGTCTGGTTTGGATCTTGAGGGGAACCCCCACGCCGTTTTTTTGGCGTAGGGTTCCCCTTCAAATCCAGACCAGACCCAAGGGCCTGGTATGCTCCTGGAGGGGGAACCCACACCGTTTTTTCTTTAAAAATTGGCGTGGAGTTCCCGCTCAGGATTCATACCAAACGCAGTGCCTGGTATTGGCGGGAATCCACGTCGGATCCCCGCCTATCGGCAATGCGTGTCGCTCATCGTGAAAGGAACATTTTTTCCTTTCCCGATGACGAGACAGCTCGGCGCTGGCTCTCGCGACGGAGCTCATAGGGTGTCAATATCGCCGCTAGAAGCGGCGAGATTGACACAATATCGGCAGCACCTACTGTACATTGTTTAAGTGTAGCTCCAGCCAAAAAATATATTTTTAAGCTTTTTGGAAAACATAGGGAAGGGTTATCACCCCTGTAACATTTGTTTTGCTGTCTGTGCACCTGTTCAGAACATTTTACCTCACTTTCCGTCCCAATGACAAATGTTTTTGAAAAGTGGGGTTTTTATTGAAACAATGATTGGTGATAAAGCATCAGTAGAGAGGAGACACATTTTTCCTATATTAACTCTTACAGGAGAGAATTTCCCTTCCTAGGGGTAGATTTCCTCTCACTTCCTGTTGTCTCCTTCAGTTTGCAAGTAGGAGTCGTTTGTAAGTTGGATGTTTGAAAGTAGGGGCCTGCCGTATATACTCTGCTGAAATTTGTCCCTTAGATGTTGGTGTTGCCACAACACTGTGAGCCCTCACAGTTACTCTTGGTGGGCGCTGGAACGCCCTGCTGTGAACTATTATATCAGGAATTGTAATTACATGCAATTGTTGAACAGTGGTAGGAAAAATTGGGCCTTTGGTGGTGGTGCTGGTGCTACAACACTGTCAGCCCTCACAGTTACTCTTGGTGGGCGCATGAATGGGCCCTACTGTAAATTATTAGATCAAGAATTGTAATTGCATGCCCCTGTTGAACAGGGGCAGAAAAATTGGGCCTTAGGCACTGGTGCCACAACACTGCAACCCCTCACAGATACTGTACTTGGAGCACAGCAATGAGCCCTGTTGCAAACTATTGCATCAAAAATTTTAATTACACACCCCTGTTAAACAGGGGCAGAAAAAATGGGCATTAGGCACTGGTGCCACAACACTGCAACCCCTCACAGATACTGTACTTGGAGCACAGCAATGAGCCCTGTTGCAAAGTATTGCATCAAAAATTTTAATTACACGCCCCTGTTAAACAGGGGCAGAAAAATTGGGCCTTAGGCACTGGTGCTGATGCCACGACACTGCAACCTCTCCCAGATACTTTAGTTGGAGTGCAGGAATGAGCCCTGCTGCAAAGCATTGCATCAAAAATTGTAATTACATGCCCCTGTTAAACAGGGGCTGAAAAATTGGGCCTTAGCCACTGGTGGCGGCACCCAGAAACAAAAAAGTTCTTCCAAACTATCATCAAGAATCGGATCATTGAGGAGGAGGAGGATAGTCAGTCAACATAACAGGACAGTCACTCAGCATCAGCATCAGTCTTGAAGGGATGTGACATTTGAAAATTAATTATTCTGTTATATCAGCTTCAGGTGCTTGGTAGCTGGTGGTGATCCAAGACTGGTTCATCTTTATGAAGGTCAGTCGATCAACCGAGTCGGTGGAGAGGCGCACCCTGTGATCCGTGATCCATCCTCAAGACCCAGTAAGCCAGAGGATTTTCGGTGGGAGAGGTGTCCAAGTCTGACCGTGCCCCTAGGTATTCCTGCACCATGAATATCAGACGCTGGCGATGGTTGCTGGAACCGATCATACCTTGGGGCTGCGGACTAAAAAATTGTCTGAATGCATCGGTCAGACGGCCACCTTCTCCACCGCTCCTTCTGCTACTGACAGAAGCCTCAGCAACTCGTTGTCCAGGACCAGGAGTTTGTAACCTCCCAGTCTCTGGGAACGCATTGCACAGACCTTTCTGCAAGGCCTCCCGGAGTTGTCTCATCCTCTGCTCCCTCTGCGACGGCAAGATAAGGTCCACAACCTTACCCTTGTACCGTGGATCAAGGAGAGTGGCCAGCCAGTAATGGTCCCTCTCCTTGATCCGAAGAATACGAGGATCCTTCCGCAGACTTTGCAGGATCAGGGAGGCCATGCAGCGTAGGTTAGCTGAGGCATTCGGTCCGGAGTCCTCTGGGTCACTAAGGACGACATGATCCGCAGCCACCTCCTCCCAGCCATGTACAAGTCCACGGGTTTGTTGGGACTGTAAATCATCCCTAAAAGACTGCTGCTGTTGATGCTGAGTGTCATGCTCCACCTCCATGCTGACACAATCCTCCTCCTCCTCCTCTTCCTGTGTGATTGGTGGGACACAAGGAACACTGTCTGGGTAAAGGGGGCCTTGAGAGGCAAGGAAGTCCTCCTCTTCCTAGTCCTCCTCTTCCTGCCTCTGTTCTGCCTCAAGTGCCCTGTCCATTATTCCACGCAGCGTATGCTCCAACAGGTGGACAAGAGGTACAGTGTCACTGATGCATGCACTGTCACTGCTCACCATCCTCATGGCCTCCTCAAATGGTGCCAGGACAGTGCATGCATCCCTGATCATGCCCCACTGGCGTGGTGAAAAAAAACCGAGCCCCCCTGACCCTGTCCTGGTGCCGTAGTCGCACAGGTACTCATTTATGGCCCTCTGCTGCGTGTGCAGCCACTGCAGCATGGCCAACGTTGAGTTCCACCTGGTGGGCATGTCACATATAAGGCGGTTCTTGGGCAGGTTCAACTCCTTTTGCAGCTCAGCCAGCCGAGCACTGGCATTATATGATCTGCGGAAATGCACACAGACTTTCCTGGCCTGCCTCAGGACATCCTGTAAACCCAGGTACCTGCCCAAGAACCGCTACACCACCAGGTTAAGGACGTGAGCCACACAGGGCACATGGGTCAGTTGTCCCTGTCGGAGGGCGGAGAGGAGGTTGGTGCCATTGTCGCAAACCACCATTCCTGGCTCAAGCTGGCATGGCATCAACCACTTCTCGGCCTGCCCCTGCAGAGCTGACAGAACCTCTGCCCCAGTGTTGCTCCTGTCCCCCAAACACACCAGCGCAAGCACGGCATGGCATCTTTTTGCCTGCGTACTTGCGCAGCCCCTTGAACGCCAACGGAGCACCGCTGGTTCCAAGGACAAAGCACAGGAAGAGGCCATGGAGGAAGAAGAGGAGGGGGTGGAGGAGAGAGGTGTGTCACAACCAGTAGTAGCATTTTGAAGGCGTGGCGGCGGAACAACCTCCAACACTACTGCACCTTGTCCTGCATCCTTCCCAGCTGCCAAAAAAGGGATTTTTATAACAGCTTACCTGTAAAATCCTTTTCTTGGAGTACATCACGGGACACAGAGCGACTTAGTCATTACTAATGGGTTATATAGATTACCTTCAGGTGTTGGCACTGACCAATTCCAAACCGGAAGTACCCTCCCCTATATAAGCCCCTCCCACCCGGGAGCACCTCAGTTTTGTAGCCAAGCAATAAGTGTCCCAAAAAGAGGGGTGGGAGCTCTGTGTCCCGTGATGTACTCCAAGAAATGGATTTTACAGGTAAGCTGTTATAAAAATCCCTTTTTCTTTTTCGTACATCACGGGACACAGAGCGACTTAGTCATTACTAATGGGACGTCCCAAAGCAATGCCAAATGAGGGGAGGGATACATAAGCTGGGCGCCATCAGGCATGAGGATCTTTTGCGGCCTGCAACACACTGCGCCCAAAGGCGTCATCCTCCTGACTTCTAACGTCTACCTGGTAGAATCTAGTAAACGTGTGTACCGAAGACCATGTCGCGGCCTTACATACTTGAGCCAGGGAGGCCTGGTGATGCACTGCCCATGAAGTTCCAACTGCTCTTGTGGAGTGCGCCCTAACTTTGAACGGAGGCGGTCTCTTTCTCAAGCCATAGGCTTGTATTATGACCTGTCGAATCCACTTGGCTAAAGTAGATTTTGATGCTGCCTGACCCTTTCTGGGGCCTTCCGGCAGAACAAACAAAGAATCCGTTCTGCGAATCTGAGCAGTGGCTTTCAGATAAGTTTTAACTGCTCTTACTACATCCAAAGAATGTAATAACTTTTCCTCTACCGAGCTAGGTTTGGGAAAAAAAGAAGGAAGAACCACATCTTGGTTCAAATGAAACCTCGATACCACCTTAGGAAGAAAGGCTGGATGAGGACGTAATACTACTCTGTCCTTATGGACAACCAGATATGGCTCCTTACAGGACAAGGCGGCTAGTTCCGATACTCTTTTAGCCGAACAAACGGCTACTAAGAAAATCAATTTCCTGGTGAGAAGAACCAAGGAAATGTGTTGCAATGGTTCAAACGGTTGTTTCTGTAGAACCGACAGAACCAGGTTTAAGTCCCAAGGACATATGGGAATACTAACCGGAGGGCTAATACGCATCACTCCTTGTATAAAGGCTTTGACTAGTGAATGCGAAGCCAAGGGCCTTTGAAAAAATATTGACAAGGCCGAAATCTGACCCTTGATAGTACTCAAGGCAAGCTTCCTATCTACAGCCCACTGTAGGAAGTCCAAAATCCTACCTATTACGTACTTACGTGGATGCCATTTCTTGGCCTCACACCATGTAATGTACGCCTTCCAGATTCTATAATAGATCTGCCTGGATACCGGCTTCCTGGCATTGATCATGGTAGATACCACAGAATTAGAGAGCCCTCTCTTTTTCAGAATGTGGGCTTCAATAGCCAGGCCGTCAAACCTAGGGCTGGTAAGGAAGGGTGGTATATCGGTCCCTGCGACAGCAGGTCCGGACGATGTGGGAGGGTCCAAGGACTCCTCACTGACATTTTTACAATCTCCGCGTACCATGCCCTTCGGGGCCACGCTGGAGCCACCAGAATCACTGGTTTCTTTTCTACCCTGATTCTGCGGAGTAATCGCGGTAACAATTGTGGCGGTGGGAATGCATATATCAGCTTGAACTGATCCCAAGGGAACACTAGGGCATCCGAGCCGCAAGCTAGGGGATCCCTTGTGCGAGACACAAATCTGTCCACCTTTGCGTTGAATCTGGATGCTAGCAGATCTACATCCGGTGTTCCCCACCGCTGGCATATTGCCTGGAAAACCTCGGGGTGAAGAGACCATTCCCCCGGGCATAATTGTTGGCGACTTAGAAAGTCCGCTCTCCAATTTTCCACTCCTGGGATGAAAACCGCGGATATGGCTGGGACATATCTTTCTGCCCACTCCAGGATGCAATTTGCTTCCCTCTGGGCTGCACGACTCTTGGTGCCACCCTGGTGATTGATATATGCCACTGCCGTGGCATTGTCTGATTGAATTCTGACAGGGGACCCTTGGAGTTTGGATGTCCATGCTACTAGGGCATACCGGGCTGCTCGTATCTCTAAGAGATTGATGGGCAGGGCCTTTTTTGCTTCTGACCACTTGCCCTGGAGAGACCATTGCTCCAGTACTGCCCCCCAGCCTATGAGGCTGGCATCTGTAGTGACCACCTTCCAAGAAACCGGACTGAAGGGTTTCCCTCTTTCCAGATTCTGGGGCACCAACCACCAATGGAGGCTCTTGCGAACGGAAGGGGACAGGGACATTGGTAAGTCTAAATGCCTGAACTTTTTTGTTCCAGGCTGACAGTATGGCCCTTTGCAAATTCCTTGAATGGAATTGACCGTAGGGTACCGCTTCGAATGAAGCCACCATCTTTCCCAGCAGCCTCATGCAGAGGCGTATGGATGGTTTTCTTTTTGTACCCACTAAGTGGGTCAAATCTTTTAAAGACGACACCTTCTCTGGAGGTAAGAAAATCTTTCTCTGATTTGAATCCAGCCTTAGCCCTAAGTATTCCAGACTTTTGACTGGTCTTAGAGCTGACTTGTCCCGGTTGATAATCCAACCGTGATATTCCAGATACTTGATTGTCTTGTGAATAGCTACTTCCAGCTTTTCCACTGAGTGGTCTATTAGTAGCAGGTCGTCTAGATATGCCATTATCGTTACACCCTGTGTTCTTAGATTGGCCAATAATGGGGCCAGTATTTTTGTGAACACTCGGGGTGCTGTGGCCAGACCGAAAGGTAAGGCTCTGAACTGAAAATGGCGCCCTTCTACTGCAAAGCGTAGAAATTTCTGGTGGGCCGGAAAGATGGGAATATGCAGATAAGCATCCTTTATGTCGATCGAGGCTAACCATTCCTGCCCTTGTAGGGCGGTGGCCACCGATCGGATCGACTCCATCCGAAAAGTCCTGATATTTAGGAACTTGTTTAGCCCTTTTAGATTTAATATGGGCCTCACGTCCCCATTTGGCTTGGGGACTGTGAAAAGGTTCGAGTAAAACCCGAATCCGCTTTCTTCCAGGGGAACCTTCATGATTACACCTTGGAGCAATAGTTGTTCTAGTGCCAGAAGGAGGGATCCTCTCTTTTGGGGATCTCTTGGCACGTTTGACCTCATATATTGGGCAGGAGGAGTGCCTTTTAACTCCAGCTTGTATCCCAGACTTACTGCGGAGAGCACCCATCTGTCTCTGATGGTGTCCCGCCAGGTCTCTGTGAACAACTGAAGTCTTCCCCCCACCCGATTGAGTGGGGGCAACGCTTCATGCCTTGGGGGGAGGTTTTGTACCTCTCTTGATCCAGGGCTTTTTGTTACCCTGTGATTGTCCCTGATTTCTGCCCCCTGAATTTGACCGCGGAGGCCGTCGGAACTGCTTCACAGCCGATGTGCCCGGGACTGGAGAAGTAGGCCTCTTAAAAGAAGGATTTCTACCCTTGTTCTTAACCGGTAAGAGTGAACTTTTACCGGCAGAAATTTTCTGGATATATTTGTCCAGATCTTCTCCAAATAAGCGTTCTCCATGAAATGGGAAGCTAACCAGCAGTTTTTTACAGGGAGCTTCAGCAGACCAGTTTTTGAGCCACAGAAGCCTACGCATATGTACTATAGACAGCGTAAAGCGGGAGGCCTGTTGGATTGTATCCTTTATGGCGTCCACCGCAAAACACAAGGCTCTAGGCAGGTCAGCTAGGGCAAGAGCCTGCTGATCTGGTAAGTCCCTTAAGACTTGTTTCAACTGATCTTTCACTGCTTGGCAGACTCCAATCGCTGCTACCGCAGGTTGTGTCACCATGCTTGCTGTAGAGAAAGCAGATTTTAGTAAAGACTCCAATTTTTTATCTATTGGGTCTTTGAACATTGGAACATTATCTACTGGACATGTCAGTGATTTGTTAACAGAAGAGATGGCTGCGTCCACTGTAGGGACCCTCCATTTTTTTATGAACTTATCCTCCATGGGATAGATCACAGGAAATCTCTTGGGGGGAGCAAATATTTTATCAGGATGCTCCCAATCCTGGTAAATAAGCCCTTCTAATAAAGGGTGGATTGGGAAGGAACAGACAGCCTGGGGAGCTTTTAGCGACCCCAGCGAGGAAACCGTAGTGGATGGTGGTTCCGCCAGAGGCATTTTAAATGCTGATCGGACCATATTAGTCAGAGACTGAACCCATAATCTTTCAGCCTGAGATGCTGAGAAAGGTTCTTCCACTGTTGATTCCTCCATAACTGAATCAACCTCATCCTGATCCCCTTCAGGTAGGTCGATCTCTGTGTGGGGCTGTTCCTCCACTAACAGGCACTCTGAAGGAGGAGACGGAGATCGGACGCGCTTTTCCTGAGACAGGGAAGCAGCGATCAATGCTGTTAATCTCTCTTCCAATCCTCCCAGAGTTGAGGATAAAACCTCCTCTGTTATATATACAGGAGCAGGTGGACTGGGGACAGCCGCAGCACCAGGCATTCCTGCGGGGTTTCTACGGCTACTGACCTCTGAATTCTCAGGGGAGATTGGTGCAGTACAAGCATGCCCAATATCCTCAGAGCCCGATGGAGACCCCTTTGGCTTCCTGGAAGATCTATTTCCGGAGTGTCTGGACGACATATCCTTTAAGCACAAAGCTGAGGTATTCCCGTCGTCATACACCAATTTTGCTGGTAATAGTCTAACACAGGTGCTGCTATATACCAGCTGGTGTCCACTAAAGTGCCTTTCTATGGGGATGCCTGCATCAACCGCCTCTGTGTGCCACTGTTTGTTGCTAGCTCTGTTTGCATCCAGCTGACACTTGTACTGTGTCTTTTAACTATGCTGGGACGCCCGCACATGCGCAGAAGCGCCGCGGCGCGCATCGAGCGTCATCCACCCGCCCCGCCCCTTTTTTTTCATAGGAGGCGCGTGCACGCGCCCGCGCGCCCATGCGCCATTGGCGCCCTTTTCGAAATCAAACAGGGGACTAGGAGCCAGGGCCCTTTTTGCCGGAGGGCCTGTGCGGTGGATGAGCGCAGCAACAGGGCAGAGGAAGTGGATTCCCACAGAGAAACTTACCAGCTGCCTGGACCTTTTGACTTGAGAAAACCAAAGATCCACATGACAAGAAAAATGGACTACAGCGGCCTCTAGTGGTTTAACACAGGTACCGCGGTCCCTTTTTTTTTTTTTTTTCTTGACTACTATTAAAATTTTACATTTTCAGTAGTTACAGGCAAACACAGATATTTAGCGGGAATACAGTTAGGTAACAGACAGAAAGACAAATTAGGCTTGGGGGTCCCCCAATAGAACCAAGTTCTACCTGATCCCCGCCGCAGGACTTTGTTTGGTCCACAGAAGTCCAAACTTCACCTATCACGGCAGGCATTGTAATTAAACCTTCAGGGACCGGGTTCCCAAGGATTCCACTCCCCTGGACCTGTATAGCACCCTGCACAGACAACATCTTGGTCGTGGGTATGACCAGAGCTCTGGATCCCAGGGTCCAGCCCTCCTAAGAGAAGCATTACAGGCAAAACCTTGCTCTTCTGCTGCAAGGCCCGGGTACCGACCGTTTAGCTATGAAGCTTTTTTGGTGGGATCCGGAACAGCTTACTAAGGCCCAAAAGAACCTGTACGCAAGCCCAGTGAAAACACATGTTACTCTTTGGCCAACACCTTAGACACTGGCAAAAAACTGAGGTGCTCCCGGGTGGGAGGGGCTTATATAGGGGAGGGTACTTCCGGTTTGGAATTGGCCAGTGCCAACACCTGAAGGTAATCTATATAACGCATTAGTAATGACTAAGTCGCTCTGTGTCCCGTGATGTACGAAAAAGAAAGAGTGACCCAATGGGCCGTGAAAGAAAGGTAATGTCCCTGTCCATGCCTGCTGGACCATGAGTCAGTGGTAATATGCACCTTACTGCTGACTGCCCTGTCCAGCGAGGCATGGACATTGCCTTTCACATGCCGGTAGAGAGCCAGAATCGCCCTCCGTGAGAAAAAGTGGCGTTTGGGAACCTGCCACTGAGGAGCCACACATTGCATAAACTCACGGTAGGGGGCAGAATCTACCAACTGAAAAGGCAGCAGTTGAATTTCTAGCAATTTAGCCAAGCTAGCATTCAACCTCTGGGCATGTGGATGGCTGGGAGTGAACTTCTTTTGACGGTCCAGCAGCTGGGGCAGGGAAATTTGCCTGCTACAATCGGACGCCGGTGTACTGCTAGCAGAGTGCCCGCAAGTACTTGGCTGTGACACACCTAATTCTACACCTTTATTCCTCTCAGTGCAGGTTTCAGAGAGGACTGAAGGTATAGTGGGGTTGGAGATTCCAGCTGATGAGGAGCAAGGAGAGGTCCGCTTTGTTCTTTTGGTGTGGGTCTTTAAGGTACACTTGCCAACGAGCTGCATGTCAGGTCAACATATGTCTAGTCAAGCAAGTGGTGCCCAAGCGGCTGATGTTTTGGCCACGCGAGATACGCTTGAGACATATGTTGCAAATAGCAGCGGTGCGATCTGATGCACTCGACTCAAAAAAGGCCCACACCAAAGAACTTTTGGAATAACGGGCAGAGGCAGCGCCCTGCACAGGCATAGCTCTGCGGTGTGATTCAGTCGGTGTGCTGCCCTTACGCTGGCCCCCGGAGGGCATCCTGCCTCGTTGGAGATGTGCCTCCTCCTCATCCTCCTCCTCCTCCTCTCTCCTATCAGGCACCCACGTGGAGTCAGTGACCTCATCATCCCCTCCCTCCTCATCACTGGAGCCAATCTGGCAGTATGCTGCAGCTGTTGGGACATGACTGCCAAATTGCTGTCCTTCTTGAGCATCCCCTCTCTCTGCGCTCATGCTACTGCCTTCCTCTAGCTGGGTATCATCATCAGACCCTTCGAAACACTGGGCATCCTCCTGGAGCATGTACCCAACACTGTGCTCAAACAGTTCGGGGGACTCCTCAGGAGGACATGGTGGGTCTAGGGAAGTAGTGACTGATGATGACATTGATACGAGGGAAGAGGACGCTTTGGCAGCTGCTTTGCCAGTACCCTGAACCTGGGTGAGAGAGGATGAGGAGGATGAGGAGGGCTTGGTCATCCACTCTACCAAGTCTTCGGCATGATGCGGCTCAACACGTCCAGCTGCCGAAAATAAGGACAAGCGTGTCCCATGGCCACATACTGATGACAATGCACCGCGTCCACGACCAGCACTGTTGCCCCCAGACACAGAGCCTGCTTGCCCTCTTTTATTGGCTCGTGACTGTCTGCCTCTCTTTGTTGGCCTTCCAGACATAGTAATGGCCTGCAGGGAGGTGGTAAAACCAGCAATTGGGTAGTGTATATTGTGCTGGAGGCACACAACACCCACTAACTCCTGCAGATGCCTGTATTAGAGAACAGTAATGACGGGTATGTACAGGTGTACACTGTGCCACTAACTCCTGCAGATGCCTGTATTAGAGAACAGTAATGACGGGTATATACAGGTGTACACTGTGCCACTAACTCCTGCAGATGCCTGTATTAGAGAACAGTAATGACGGGTATTTACAGGTGTACACTGTGCCACTAACTCCTGCAGATGCCTGTATTAGAGAACAGTAATGACGGGTATATACAGGTGTACACTGTGCCACTAACTCCTGCAGATGCCTGTATTAGAGAACAGTAGTGACGGGTATATACAGGTGTACACTGTGACACTAACTCCTGCAGATGCCTGTATTGGAGAACAGTAATGATGGGTATATACAGGTGTACACTGTGCCACTAACTCCTGCAGATGCCTGTATTAGAGAACAGTAATGACGGGTATATACAGGTGTACACTGTGCCACTAACTCCTGCAGATGCCTGTATTAGAGAACAGTAATGACGGGTATATACAGGTGTACACTGTGCCACTAACTCCTGCAGATGCCTGTATTAGAGAACAGTAATGACGGGTATATACAGGTGTACACTGTACCACTAACTCCTGCAGATGCCTGTATTAGAGAACAGCAATGACGGATATATAAAGGTGTATATTGTGCTGGGAGCACACAACACCCACTAACTCCTGCAGATGCCTGAGAAAAAAATAGAACACAGAACACACTGTCCCTGCCTATGTATCTTTTTCCCTGCCTGCCTATCTAGCTTAGAGAACAGCAATGACGGATATATAAAGGTGTATACTGTGCTGGGGGAACACAACACCCACTAACTCCTGCAGATGCCTGAGAAAACAATAGAACATAGAACACATTGTCCCTGCCTATGTATCTCTTTCCCTGCCTGCCTATCTAGCTAAGAGAACAGCAATAAAGTGTAGATCCAGGTGTATACTGTGCTGGAGGCACACAACACCCACTAACTCCTGCAGATGCCTGAGAAAAAAATAGAACACAGAACACTCTGTCCCTGCCTATCTATCTCTTTGCCTGCACGCCGGAACACACTGCATGAGGCCGCCGCGCTGGCGGCCTTTTATAGTGTGGGGCGTGTACTAAACCCCCCTGAGCTATGATTGGCAACAGGCATCCTGCCTGTGGCCAATTATGGCTCTCCTCGCTGCCGGCGCTGTGATTGGCCAAGCATGCAGGGTCACAGTGCATGCTTGGCCAATCACAGCGCCGGGATTGCACTGCGGTGGCGTAGTGTATTGTGGGCCGTTCGCGTCACTCGAATTTGGCGCGAACGGCCCATAACGTTCGATCTTCGTCGAACGATCGAACAGCCGATGTTCGAGTCGAACGTGTGTTCGACTCGAACACCGAGCTCATCCCTAATGATGACAATTACAGGCCTCTCTCATCCATTTAAGTGGGAGAACTTGCACAATTGGTGGCTGACTAAATACTTCTTTACCCCACTGTAGTTTTAAATAGCTTAAAATGAATTATGACTGTATCTTATAGTGTCACAGAACCTGAGGAAGTGGGCAGTGGATGCCCCTGAAACACGTCATAATTATTGTATTATTTCCCCTGAGTGGACCCTAATTTCCATCTGGGAACCTCATTGTTGAATGGAGAGGAACACATAGTGATTAACTGTGAAACACATGGAAATAAGCTCTATGTATCTATAAATTATGTAATATACCTGTAAAATGTATGGTACTATGTTTAAATTACACTTGTTTTCAACTGTTTTATAATAAAAGCTGTATTTTAACAGTGGAGCATTTTTGGTACAATTTTTGGCAGTCCCATAACTTAAAGAAACTGTGTGGGTACAGGAGGTACGCATACATCAATATCAGAGGGGGTTTATTACAGTATATTGTCACTAGTGAAACTGCTGCTATCTGACATTCTGTCTCTGGCTTTTGGACACAGAGCCAAAGACACAGAGGTATATAATAACGTGCTGCCAGTATATCAGAACTTTGCTTGTACCTGTTAATTTTTCACTGACTTACTCTACATCATTGAACACATTGACACACTCTCTTGTCAGGTGTTCAGCTGTCTCAAAATATCAGTTTTCTCTATATCTATCTTTCTTTTTTTTGTTGCATTAAAATTTCATAAGAATAAATGAATGTCCCTATATGGTTGTATTATTTATTGTATCTACAACAATATAATTTGCAGAGATGATGCCTTTAAACCATTGCATATCTCACCCACTAGAGCCTAAAATTTTACTTATTATTATCCAATAATAACTTGTTGAAAAAGTTCCCAGCCTATATACTATGGAGAGTAAATTGGAAGTGTTATAAGTATACTGACTGCAAATAAGAGCTATCTTGAAATTACTTTATTCCTTACAAAGCCTGTAAGTATCTTCCTAGTACATACTACATTTCAGACCTTCCTATGAGGCCTCGTACACACGACCGAGTTTCTCGTCGTAAAAAACACGTCGTTTTTTTCGACGAGATTCTTGTTAAGCTTGTCGATTTTCTCGTCAAGCTTTCTATGCGTATACACTGTCATTTCCCAATTTCCTCGTTGTTCTCCGCGCTCACGTCCAGCACGTACGACGGCACTATAAAGGGGAAGATCTTTTTTCTTGGCGCCACCCCTTGGGCTGCTTTTGCTGATCTCGTGTTACCGCGTGTGAAGTAAAAGTTTGGGAAGAGACGATTCGCGCTTTTCAGTCTTCGTACTTTTCAGATCGTTTTCTGCCATTCAGTTTGTGCTTGTGGGTTCGTATCTTGACTTTCAGGGTGTCTAGGCAGGTCGTATCTGTTTTACAGTGCGTTCTTGCCTGTTTGTTTCTGTTTTTCAGTTCGTTATTCATAGGCCTTGCTGTTCTAAAGTGCGTTCTGTTCTGTACGTTCTGATAAGACGACCGTTTCCTAGCCATGTCGCCTGGACGTTCTCGTCGTCGAGTTCGTGCTGTGCGTGCGCTTGGTGTTGGTCTGCTTGTTTTGGACCAAGACCAGTCCATGAATGGTGTGAGGAGGAGTTCATGGACCAAGAATTGGTTGCTCCAGCGGGACCAATTCTGCCACATGCCTCTGCTTCGGGAGATCGTCGAGAATAATTGTCATGGATATGCATTAATGTCTGTCTGCCATCTTACCTTTCCTCCTCATGTGTTCATCTTAGAGACCAGACCTCCTTCACCTGGCTTCCTTTATAATCTCCTCCCAGCCTGACTCCACCCCAGGCCCTATCACCGAACACTATATTAACCTGTGTACTGCAAGCCTGCTTTGCTGATCAACGTGCTTGTTAGGCATTGTGTGTTTGGGTTCCTGCCTGCCGTGTGCTACGTCTGTCTCTCTGTTACGTTATTGGCTTGTCCCCGACTATCCCTGTCTGCTCGTGACCCTTGACCTTCGGCTCGTTCTTTCGTTATCCTTGTCTGCTTGTGGCCCCTGACCTTCAGCTTGTTATTCGGTTCTCTCATATCTTGTGCTGCTGCTTCCCCTCTTTTCCCCTTATCCTACGGGGCGTGAGCTAGGAAACTCCAGGGGCCACGACCTGGTCCCAGCCTGCAGCATAACATCCTCACCACTAGAGGCCCTGGAGAAGACCTGCTGGGTCTTAGACTCCGCGCCCTGGGGAATCTTGGCTCTAGCTTCCGTTAAGATCCCGGTTGTGCTCCTCTGGTCCTGCTTTCCACAACCACCCAGTTTCCTATCCGCAGAAGCCAGCCATAGGGTTCACTACCTCGCGGTGCACTCCTGTCCCCCTACGGTGTGCATCTGTCACCTGGCCACAGGTGACCTTGACAGTTTGATCAGCCCTGAACCCGGCTGACATCCCGCTCCCCGCGGACGATCCATTGCAGGGCATAGTTCGCAGACTTGAAACCCAGGAATCAAATCAGACTCAGGTGATGCGATTCCTCCAGGATCTGGCTTCTCGATTCGAGCAGCTTCAGGCCTCCTTGGGAACCCCGAATCCGCAACCCCAAGTAAAACCAGCGGCTGTACCTATCGCACCAGTCGCAGCCTCACACTCACTAAGATTGCCAGCTCCGTTCCGTTTCTCTGGGGACTCCAAGGCCTGCAGGGGGTTTCTCAGCCAATGCACAATTCATTTTGAGCTTCAGCCTCAAAGCTTCCTGTCTGACCGGGCTAAGGTAGCCTATATCATTTCCCTCCTCTCCGGTGAAGCTTTGGCCTGGGCTGCCCCCCTGTGGGAGAGGAACGATCCGGTGGTTTCCAGCCTGTCCGATTTCTTGAAGATCTTTCGTAATATCTTCGAAGAGCCGGCTCGGGCTTCTTCAGCGGCTAGTGCTTTCTTACGTCTTCGCCAAGAATCTAGTTCAGTGGGGCAATATGCTCTTCAGTTCCGTATCCACACAGCTGAATTGAGCTGGAATAATGAGGCCCTGGTCGCTACCTTTTTACATGGCCTCTCTGACCGAGTGAAAGACGAATTAGCGGGAAGAGCCATTCCCGTCGGTCTGGACGATGTAATTTCTTTATGCAACCAGATTGACATTCGTTTTCAAGAGAGGTCCTTAGAAAAAAGACGCCAGCACTCTCTGGGTCCTAGCCAGTCTGAGCTCCCCCCCCTTCATTCCGTGGAGCATCCTCTACCTGCTGAAGAACCTATGCAGCTGGGCCGGACCAGACTAACCCCCAAAGAACGTGCTAGGCACAGAACTCTGGGCTTGTGCCTCTATTGTGGGGGCAAGGGTCATTTTCGTGACTCCTGCTTGCTTCGTCCGGGAAACGCTCGGGTCTAATACATTTGGAAGGTGGAGTATTGGACCCAGAAACATCACCTTCTCGCCTGCTCTTGCCGGTGTTCCTTCATGTAGGCACTTCTCCTCAGTCAACCCTTGCATACCTGGATTCCGGGGCTGCCGGCAATTTTATGGATTGGAGAACTGCTTCTTCTATGAAGCTTACCCTTTCACCTCTCACTACCCCATTGGTAGTCTCGGCAATTGATGGCACTGTTCTCCCAGGGGGCCCTATTCGCTTCCAGACGCTACCCATTAGGATGTCGGTAGGGATTCTCCACCAGGAGTGGATATCCTTTCTTATTCTACCCAAGGCCTCTACCCCAGTTGTATTGGGCCTCCCTTGGCTACAGCTCCACTCTCCACATGTGGACTGGGTCTCTGGGCAGATCCTGGCCTGGGGTTCCTCATGTTTCTCCTCGTGTCTTCTCAAGGTGACCCCCAAGGAGAGTCTTCCGGTTGCTGCCACTTCTGTTTCTTCTGATCTTCCTGCTGCATACAGCGATTACCGGGATGTGTTCTGTAAGAAATCAGCTGAGGTGCTTCCTCCCCACAGGTCTTTTGACTGTGCTATTGATCTTGTCTCCAGAGCAACTCTACCCAGGGGTCGTACCTACCCTCTGTCCATCCCAGAGACCCAGGCCATGTCGGAGTATGTCGCAGAGAATCTGGAGAGAGGTTTCATCCGGAAATCCTCATCGCCTGCAGGGGCAGGGTTCTTTTTTGTTGCCAAAAAGGATGGTACCTTAAGACCCTGCATCGATTATCGGGGTTTAAATGCGGTTACTATTAAAAATCGATACCCCTTACCCTTAATATCTGAGCTATTCGATAGGTTGAAGGGTGCCTCCATTTTCACCAAGTTGGATCTCAGAGGCGCGTACAATCTCATTCGAATACGGGAGGGTGACGAATGGAAGACTGCATTCAACACTAGAGACGGGCATTACGAATATCTGGTGATGCCTTTTGGTCTGTGTAATGCTCCAGCCGTGTTTCAAAACTTTGTCAATGAAATCTTCAGAGATCTGCTGTACCAGTTTGTTGTCATCTATCTGGATGACATTCTGATCTTTTCTGAAAAATCGGCTCGTCCACAGAAACCATGTCCGCACTGTACTTCAACGTCTTAGAGAGAACAATCTCTATGCCAAGCTGGAGAAATGTTCCTTTGAATGTTCTGAGGTCCTGTTTTTGGGGTGCTTCGTCTCATGTTCGGGTCTTCGTATGGACCCTGGGAAGGTCTTGGCTATCACCAACTGGCCTCTTCCTGCTAGCCTCAAGGCCACACAGCACTTTCTTGGCTTCACTAATTATTATAGGCAGTTCATAAGGAATTACTCTTCCATTGCCGCGCCTATTATCGCTTTGACCAAGAAGGGTGTGAATGCCAGAGACTGGCCTCCCGAAGCTGTCTCTGCATTTCACAACCTGAAACAGGCCTTTGTTTCTGGCCCCCTCTTGAGGAGACCAAATCCTGGGAATGCATTTTTTATTGAAGTGGACGCTTCCTCAATGGGGGTGGGAGCTGTGCTTCTTCAAATCTTTGAGAAGAGACGCCAACCATGTGCGTTCTTCTCCAAAAAAAATTCTCAGGCAGAGAGGAATTATGCCATCGGTGATCGGGAACTTCTCGCAATTAAATTGGCGTTAGAGGAGTGGCGTCATCTCTTGGAGGGTTCCCCTCACTCCATAACGATCTTTACCGATCACAAGAATTTACAGTATCTACAGAATGCTAAACGTCTGAATCCTAGACAGGCCAGGTGGAGTCTCTTCTTTGCCCGTTTTAATTTCACGATTACCTACAAACCTGGTTCCTGCAACGGTCGGGCTGATGCGCTCTCTAGGTCATTTGACACTTTGGACGAGGAGTCCGCCCCTGAACCTGAGCCGATCATTCCAACCTCATGCATTGTTGCCCACTCTACCACCCTGAAGTCAAAAATTCCGCCTGGTAAGACCTTTGTCCCCACTGAGCTAAGAGCTAAGATCCTTCGTTGGGGACATGATTCTAAGGTGGCAGGTCATTCTGGATTCCTCCGATCCTTCCTACTCATCAGTCGTCACTACTGGTGGCCTAATCTCTGCTCAGACGTCAAAGACTACGTTAAAGCTTGTCATGTCTGTGCTCAGTCCAAATCCTCCACACAAGCTCCTGCTGGTCTCCTCATGCCCTTGCCCATTCCTAAGGAACCCTGGGCCCATATTGCCATGGATTTTATCACCGATCTCCCACTGTCTGAGAATAATACAGTCATTTGGGTGGTAATCGATCGATTCTCCAAGATGGCTCATTTTGTTCCTCTTCCTGGTCTTCCTTCTGCCCCTGCCTTGGTTCCCATTTTCATTCGAGAAATTCTCCGCCTACATGGGGTCCCTTCTCATATTGTTTCCGACAGGGGAGTCCAATTCACGTCTCGTTTTTGGAGAGCCTTTTGCAAATCCCTCAATATTGTCTTGGATTTTTCTTCTTCTTACCATCCCCAATCCAATGGACAGACTGAGAGGGTTAATCAGGAGTTAGAGGTCTTTCTTCGCACCTTTGTGTCTTCTCACCATGACGATTGGTCCTCTCTACTCCCGTGGGCAGAATTCTCCCATAACAATCATGTGAATACCAGTTCGCAGAAGACACCCTTTTTCACAGTTTATGGAAAACACCCTCAACTTCCTCTTCCCATGATCTGTTCTCCAGACATTCCAGCTTTGGCTTCGGTTCAGGAGTCTCTCAATTCCGTTTGGGGTCACGTTCATGATTCCCTCCGGGCAGCTGCTGAAAAATTCAAAGGCTTTGCCAACCGCCGCAGGCGTAAACCGCCTTCTCTTCAGCCAGGGGACAAAGTCTGGCTCTCTACCAGGAACATCAAGCTCCGAGTTCCTTCTCTGAAGTTTGCTCCACGATTCATCGGTCCATACACGGTAACTGCTAAACTGAATCCGGTTTGTTTCAAACTCCAGATTCCTAAGAGCCTTAAAATCACTAACTCCTTTCATGTTGCTCTTCTAAAGCCTTTAGTCCTCAATAAATTCTCTCGTCCTCTCCCTACCGTGGCGCCTGTCTCTGAGGATAATCAGGAGTACGAGATCAGTCAAATTCTGGACTCCCGACTCTGTAAAGGCGTTCTTCAGTACCTCGTTCATTGGAAAGGGTTTGGTCCTGAGGAGAGGTCTTGGATCACTGCATCTGAGGTCTTTGCACCTCGTCTGTTAAAGGAGTTTCATCTGAAGTTTCCCTCTAAACCTGGGCCCAGGCGGGGAAGGGGGAGGCCTCGTAAGAGGGAGGGTACTGTCATGGATATGCATTAATGTCTGTCTGCCATCTTACCTTTCCTCCTCATGTGTTCATCCTAGAGACCAGACCTCCTTCACCTGGCTTCCTTTATAATCTCCTCCCAGCCTGACTCCACCCCAGGCCCTATCACAGAACACTATATTAACCTGTGCACTGCAAGCCTGCTTTGCTGATCAACGTGTTTGTTAGGCATTGTGTGTTTGGGTTCCTGCCTGCCGTGTGCTACGTCTGTCTCTCTGTTACGTTATTGGCTTGTCCCCGACTATCCCTGTCTGCTCGTGACCCTTGACCTTCGGCTCGTTCTTTCGTTATCCTTGTCTGCTTGTGGCCCCTGACCTTCAGCTTGTTATTCGGTTCTCTCATATCTTGTGCTGCTGCTTCCCCTCTTTTCCCCTTATCCTACGGGGCGTGAGCTAGGAAACTCCAGGGGCCGCGACCTGGTCCCAGCCTGCAGCATAACATCCTCACCACTAGAGGCCCTGGAGAAGACCTGCTGGATCTTAGACTCCGCGCCCTGGGGAATCTTGGCTCTAGCTTCCGTTAGGATCCCGGTTGTGCTCCTCTGGTCCCGCTTTCCACAACCACCCAGTTTCCTATCCGCAGAAGCCAGCCATAGGGTTCACTAGCTCGCGGTGCACTCCTGTCCCCCTACGGTGTGCATCTTGACAATAATCCTGAGGACTACAGGAATTTTCTGCGGATGTCTGACCCCGTTTTTCAGGAACTGTTGGCTTTGGTGTCCCCCTATATTACCAGGAAGGACACCGTTATGCGGGAAGCCATCAGTGCTGAGCAGAGGCTCATCGCCACGTTGCGTTACCTGGCGACAGGGAGAAGTCTTCAGGACTTGAAGTTCACGACAGGCATCTCCCCCCAGGCTCTGGGCCTCATAATCCCAGACACCTGTTCTGCCATCATCCAAGTCCTGCAGGAGGACTATATTAGGGTAAGTTTGCTCCCTTAACATCACATTTTATGTATTACATGTATGCTAATGTATTGTATTTCTTTCATCCTTCCCTAATTACCATGATTGTAATATGCTGAGAATGTCCCCTTTGTCCCCATGCATGTTGGAAGCTTTAGATTGCCCCTTTTTTCTCCTCCATAAATATTTCCCTTCACTAACTTTTCCAGCAGGGGCGCCTGTTGCTCCAAATGTTTGGGGGTTCAAACCCCAATTTAGGAAATAAACGTCCTCCTTTTTTGCTCTGGTGCCTATTAAACGCCCCCAGTTGTCCCCTCCAATGCAGCCATTTTGTTCCCTCCAATGCAGCCATTTAGTCCCCTCTAATGCAGCCAGTTTCCCCCCAGCCCTGCACTTACCTTCTTGTGGTCAGCGCCATCCTTCTTCTGTCCTTGATGTCTTCTCCTTCCCTTCATGTTGCATCAGCCAATCATGTTACCATTAAACAGACTTGGTGAACATGATTGGCAGAGCAGCCTGTCAGTGTTTACCCAAGGAATGCCCCCCCCCTGTGTCCCCGATTTTACTTTTAGGAAGCCAATTACATCCCTCAGGTTGTAATGTGCAAGACTATTTTACTACCTGTTTCTGCTATGCAATTTGAACCCCCTAAATGCCGCAATGATTCATATGTCGGTCGCTTTACAAGAGGCCATCCACCTGAATAGTGTGCGGCATAGACAATACATAGGTTCATGCAACGCATGAACCTATGTATTGTTCTGAGTGATGGGCACAGGAGAGAGGGGGCAGTGCTCCAGCGCCCACTCTGGACGCACCGCCACTGCAATGCTATCCTGTGGCCAAACACATCTCCCCCCCCCCCAAAATAATTTAGTAATGGCCCATCAGAGGGGGTGATGAATATGATAAATGAGCCTTCCATTATACTTATTTTAAACACCTTAATAAACGTAGAATTTGATTGATGTTGGCCTCTAATTTTTTGTGATAGAATTTCCTTGTAATGTATGACTTTGGTTTTCTAATATTATTTCATCTTGTTTCACTCCACAGCTTCCTTCCACGCCACAGGAATGGCAGACTGTGGCATCGGAGTTTGCCACGCGGTGGGACTTCCCCAACTGCGGTGGTGCCATAGACGGGAAGCATGTCCGCATCGTGCCGCCACCCCGTTCTGGGTCCTACTACTACAACTACAAGGGGTTTCATAGCATTGTGCTGATAGCGGTGGTGTCAGCACGGTATGAATTCCTCTATGTTGATGTAGGGAAAAATGGCCGGATGTCCGATGGGGGATCCTTCATCCAGACGGAGTTTGCCCTCCGTCTCCAGAGTGACGACCTTGCATTGCCACCGGATGCAGGGAATATTGAAGGACTCCCCTTTGTTTTTTTGGCTGATGAAGCCTTCGGGCTCGGACGGCATCTTATGAGGCCATTTCCTCAGAGGACCCTGACCCCAGAGAAGAGGGTGTTCAATTACCGGCTGGCCAGGGGCCGAAGAGTCGTTGAAAATGCCTTCGGCATAATGGCCAGCCGGTTCCGCCTTTTATGACTTCCATCCACTTGGCGGACTACAAAATAAACTATGTAGTGTTATGCTGCTGTGTGCTACACAATTTTCTTTGCCGAAAATCGAATTCATATATGGCCTCAGTTTTGCCAGAGGCTGGACTTTCCCCTGCAAATCCCCTGCCGGGCCTGGAATCTGCCCGTCCTGGCTTGCCCCCCCAAAATGCCCGTGAGGTTCGGGACAAATACATGGAGTATTTCACGGGTAGGGGGGCAATTCCTATGCCAGCCTATGTCTAAGTATCCCAATAAAAAGCTTGTTTAAACCTTTAATTATTTGTTCTTTCCTGTCTCCTAGTTTGTCTTTGTGCATTTGTAGTGGCAAGTGTATTTTACTTTAGTAAATAACAACCATTTCACTATGTAACCTTACAAAAGAACCAAATAAGCTTAGAGGGTATTATAAAAAAGAAGCTACACGTTGTTTATGGTCAAATATTTTACTCTGTGCACATTCTCTTCATTAATTTTTTTATTTTTTTTATTTTGGGTTGGCCTGGCCCCAACCCGGCAATTTTTTGCTTATGAAAATACAAAAATAACAGTTGCATTTAAAAAATTACAACATTGGATACCTCTGAGCAATCGGAGACATTCACTTACACAAACTATGTCTCTATGTGCCCGTCCTAATATGGGGTCCTGCCACCCCTTGCCCAGCCAAAAATTGAATATGCACACATTTGGGATTTTTTTCATCTAGGAAGTTTACAATCCTGATCCCTATTGTCAACATGTGCTATCTGCCATCAGGGGTGATCAATGGACGTGTTTTGGGGGTGCATCCCCTTCCTCAGTTCACCGACTTTAGATACGAGGAAGGGGTTGCACCCACAAAAGACGTACATGGATATCCCCTGATGGCAGATAGCACATGTTGACACACTGTGTGCATATTCAATTTTTGGCTGGTTTGATTGTCAAAAAAATTCAAAAAATTACAAAAACAAACATGTAAAAACAAATGTGTTTGGATGGCTTATTGAATTCTCCCCAAAACATCGAGAATGTCTTTAAATGTTTGTTCCATCACATGGATTCTTTGTTTAATTAGGTCCAGTTCCGTGCTACATTCCATCACTTGCTGGATGAGGCGGAGGGCACTGTCAGCAGAGAACCGTGTACTATCCTTCACAACATTTACATCCCCTAAAAACCAAAAAAAAAAGGTATTATAACTCTGCAGGCCTACCTCTCTTACCTGAAGCTGTGGTGACAGATACTGACCTGTTGTGGTGACCAGATCCACAACGTCATCCACCTCTCCTTCCTGCACTTCTCCTTCCTCCACCTCAACTTCCTCTACATCCTTCGGTTGTGGGTCTTTGGGAGTTTGGGGTTGCTTGGAAGTTGTGGGGTGCATGTGCTCCCTGGAGTGTCCTCCTCCCAGTCTTCTCTCCCCTATGAGAATAAAACAAAAGGTCTATTTATCACACTGTAAATCTCATTGTTAAAATAAAAACAGGCTAAAAAAAAATTGCTTGGAAGTGGGGTACAAGTGTGTGTTTGTGCGGAATTTAAAGAAGAATGCATTATTTATGACCCAAAATATGTTTAGTATTCACATTTGGATGTAATTTATTTGACATGGAGGCACCACAAAAATTCTCTGATGCACCTGTGTGGGACACCCAAAAAAGGCGGGTCTGGTGGCCCACACTATAGTGCTCCAAAGTACAGATGTGGAAGCAGCTGCTGAGTGTCCTCTCCTTTACACTGATAAAAGTTTGCATTTCATTCTCTTTACAAACACATCATCTAGACTAAAAAATTATCAACAATGTTTGATCAAAAATGGCAGATGTCTAATTACTTTTGTGGCTCTAAAATAAGCCAAAACCGTGGATAGTGGCCGAACGAAGTGTCGGTAACGTAACGAACGATTACTGTGCCCAACCAAGTTCAAAATATTACATTTTGGAAGGGATTCCAATATGAGAAAAAAAAAAAAAACATGTCAGTTTATAAAAAGATTAATAGCAGAAAAGTCTACTTTTTACTTACTTTTAGCGAGCATTCTCTTTATGCTCCTCAACTGGTCTGGCTCCCTCAGTTTGAGGTCTGACCACCTCTTTCTGAGCTGCTCATTTGAGCGTTTCACCCCGAAATTCGCCTTCAGACTCTTCACAACTTTAGTGAGGATTTTGGCCTTCCTTCTATTTGGTTTGCTATACGGCCCATGCTTGGCATCATAATCAGCCTTGAGCAAGATGTCCACCATCTCCGCCATCTCGGCAAAAGACATATTCAATGCCTTGAATCTCCTCCTTGATCGTGACGTTTCCTCGGTCTCCGGGCTTGTCTCCTTGTTAGTTGCGGAATTATCAGACACCTGCTGTAACTCCGCCATATCTGTCTGCGCGCCGAAAGAGAAGGGGTGGGGAAAAGATGTTAGTTAGAACGTCATGGGCGGGCGACGTGTGCGGAGCGTCGTGTTCGAATTTTGACGCATGCGTGGTGTGTATATAGCAAACACACATGTGACTATAGTACGTTCGGTGTGCGGAGAGAGGAGTTCAAGTGACGGACGTGCGAACGAAGGTATGTGATTTTGTGACTTGTAAAAATTGTTGGCCTATACTGTCTTGAGATTGTTGGAGGATATATATGGTGACTAGGATGTTAAGGAGGTTAGACTGTTTGCCTCACATTAGTTAAATATAATTTATTTAACTTGCAGATACAATATGAATGTCTTTATTAGCGACAAAGAGTTCCTGGCGGAATTTATTGACCGTGTAAGGGAGCTGCCGGCTCTGTGGGAGACGAAAAACCCCATCCATAAAAAAAGAGGGGTGAGAAAAGAAGCGCTGGAGAAGCTGCTCCCATTTGTGCATACCAAGGTGCCCACAGCCACAGCAAAACAAGTGGACACTAAAATTGGGAGCTTGAGAGGTACCTACAGGACTGAACGCTCTAAGGTGCTGGCTTCTCAGAGGTCAGGAGCAGCAGCAGATGATGTTTATGTCCCGATTTTGTGGTACTATAACAGGATGTCCTTTCTGGATGACCACATTGAGACAAGGCCATCACTCTCCACTCTTCCCCCCAGACTTCCCTGCAGCCAACCTGAGCCTTCTCTGGAGCAAGAGGAGGCAGCCATCCTGGATGATCCTGATTTGGCCATCTGGAGCCAGGTATAGTATTAACTGAAAATGTATTGGGGGAAAATTAATGTTTGACAAATATGTCAAGATGAGAAACATACATTATTTTGGATTCCACAAGTGAAATCAAGATCTGTAGACATTATTCTGCACTTAATTGGGTGCTAAATAGTCAATCTGATGTAGTGGTAAATTTAAAGCAAGGATTTATGCATTTACATTCTAATTGCTTCAATCAGGATTACAAAGTTTGATGCAAAGATTAAACCAACATATTAAACTATGTTCCTTTTTCATACACAGGATGAAATCAGCCAGGAGGAGGGTCTGGAAACTGTCAGGCAGGAGGAGGAAGAGCACAGTGGCAACCAGGAGGTGGCAGGGCCCAGTGGCAGCCAGGAGGTGGCAGGGCTCAGTGGCAGCCAGGAGGTGGCAGGGCCCAGTGGCAGCCAGGAGGTGGCAGGGCCCAGTGCCAGCCAGGAGGTGACAGGGCCCAGTGGCAGACAGGAGGTGGCAGGGCCCAGTGGCAGACAGGAGGTGGCAGGGCAAAGGAGAAGCACCAGATCCCAGGTGCCTCCCATCCGGCTTCACAAAAGAGGCAGGAGGGACAGGACCACCAGTGAGGCAGCAATGGCCCTTATTAAAGAGGCCCATGCCACCCTCAAGGAGCCCACATCCCCTGAAGAGGCCATTGCCGGCCTAGTGGAGGCTAAGTTCAAGGTGATGAGCATGGAGCAACGCCTCCTATGCGAGCCCCTGCTCATCACCTTGCTCAACAAGGGGGTGATGGAGAAAATTACCCCCAATACCGCCATATGTGAGGTGGCCCAACTGACCCAACCTCAACCTCCACCCCCACCTTCTTCTTCTGCCCCACCCCCTTCTGCTACACCTCCACCTTCTTCTTCTGCCCCACCCCCTTCTGCTACACCTCCACCTTCTGCCCCACCCCCTTCTGCTACACCTCCACCTTCTTCTTCTGCCCCACCCCCTTCTGCTACACCTCCACCTTCTTCTTCTGCCCCACCCCCTTCTGCTACACCTCCACCTTCTGCCCCACCCCCTTCTGCTACACCTCCACCTTCTTCTTCTGCCCCACCCCCTTCTGCTACACCTCCACCTTCTGCCCCACCCCCTTCTGCTACACCTCCACCTTCTTCTTCTGCCCCACCCCCTTCTGCTACACCTCCACCTTCTGCCTCACCCCCTTCTGCTACACCTCCACCTTCTGCCCCACCCCCTTCTGCTACACCTCCACCTTCTTCTTCTGCCCCACCCCCTTCTGCTACACCTCCACCTTCTTCTTTTGCCCCACCCCCTTCTGCTACACCTCCACCTCCTCCTCCTGACAGGAGTACCCCTCCAGTGGGCCAGCCTCCAGCCAAACGAAGAAGGAAGGCTGCAGGGAAGGCTTCAGGAAAGGCTGCAGGGAAGGCTTCAGGAAAGGCTGCAGGGAAGGTTGCCAGGAAGAAGAGGAAGTGATGGCCTTGCTTCATTGTGGTCGGACAGAAGGCAGCCTGTTGTAGTACCACACACTTGGGACATATATATCACCTGCTGCTGTTCCTGACCTCTGGGAGGCCAGCATCAGATTGTGTTCAGAAATGTTGGCCTTCTCAAGCTCCCAATTTTAGTGTCCACACAGGGTTGCTGTGTGCTCTGGGGTCCCTGGGATGCACAAATGGCAGCAGCTTCTCCAGCGTTGCCTTCTCTTTATTTAATTTATAAACATGAATAAATGTGATTTTTGTTTAAGTTCATACTTGACTATGTGTATTTTTAAATAAACAAAATCAAGCTTTGGAGTAAGCAGATACATTTGACTGACAATAAAAGGGACAGATATCACCCCCCCCCCAAAAGAATAACTAAATCTGATTAGCACAAAAACATGGTGGGAAATTTAAATAATATAGATTACAAAATTAAATGGGAGATCACTATCAAAACATTGTGAAATTATAATTAACATCATTTTGAAAAATCTAACCATTTAAATTATTCCTAAAAACTTGCACGATATAATACACATAAATCTTATAAAGAGCAGCATGAAAAAGGTTAAAAATAAGGCATAACTCTGTGTGAATATCAGCAGCAAAAGAAGGTCACTCGTTTTGATTAATGTAACATTCTAACGAAGATTTCAATGCAGAACATTTAAACGATGAAATATTTTTGAGCGTGACGAATATGCTCTCTCCATTACGAAGGCTTGTTTTACCAGAAGATGCGCTCCCGTCTCATAGTTGCTTGTGAGCATGCGCGCTTTTGGAAGAGTCGTAAAAGCATACACACGAACCATTTTCTCGTCACAAAACAGGCCGACGAGAAACACGACGAGGAAATCTGGAATCCTGCCGAGAAAATAGAGAGCAGGTTCTCTATTTTCTCGTCGAGATTCTCGGCAATTTTCTCGACAAAAAAACTCTCGCGGCACTTTTCTTGACTGTTTTGGACGAGAAACTCGGTCGTGTGTACGAGGCTTCAATCTCTAAAAATCAGAAGTATTCATCTATACTGGCTGCAGGTAAATTATATCTTCAAATCACTTGTTTCCAAAGTCTAATACTATCAACCTAATAGACCCATATAGAGCAGAAGTATTCCATCTATACTAATTGCAAAAATAAATAAATATCCAAGTCACTTATTGCTTGCAAAGCCAACAAATATCAACCTAGTATATACTACATTTCTGACCATCCTATAAATCCCAAAAAAGCAGGAGCATAATATCTATACTGGCTACAAATAAATGCTTTCTTCAAATCACTTATTGCTTTCACCAACCATGAATATCAGTCTAGTATATACCACATTTCTAGAAATTCATAAATTGACTAAGTATCCTATAGTCTCTGGTAAAAAAAAAAAAAAGTTCCACATGCTATTAAAATGCCCCAAAACACAACATGTTTAATTTTAAAGAAAAAAAAAGCTACCAGGGCAAGTGCTGAGCTAACATTGTGCAAAGTGTAAAGGACACATGTATAATGGAGGCCAATGCTTTATTGCATCTACAACTGACTAATATATATTAGACATGTGCATTAGTTTTCGTCCTAATGCATTTTCGTCCGAATTTCAGGTATTTTCGTTATTGTTTTAACAAACGAAACCGAACGTGCAGAGTCCGAAATCCGAAATAATCCAACATAAAAAAACGTTTTCGTTGCTAAAACAGCTCGATATAGATAGGAGATTCGACATGACGCTGACAATAACAATCTTTGTCTATCGAACCTGCGGTCGAATGTGCCTAACCTTAACTCAATTAGTCCAAGATTATTCTACATAGAGAGGAAAGATTCGACATAGAGAGAAAAGATTCAACACTATAGAGACAGTGTTGGGGTAGACCATTCGACATGAACGACGAAGATTCAACGAAGCAGCGAAAAACATACAAATGTCGAATATGTCATTGAAGGCTTATGGTGTCTGTCGAAAGTTTTAAGAAGATTTGACAAGCAGCTAAACTGTACGACGCCGCAATTGTAGATTTCTGGTCAAATGCTAGGCCCATAGGCTATAAAAGAAATTGAATGTTTGTTGACTAGTAATAATAATTTATAAATATAATTATTACTAGTGTTATACAATATTAGAATTCTTCTATAGCTTGTAGGCGGAACATTGGACCGGAAATGTACGATTGCGGAGTCAAATCTTTTAGCTGCTCCGTCCAATCTTCTTAGAACATTTGACAGACACCATAAGCCTTCAATGACAGATTCAACCTTAATTAATTCGGATTTTTGGACGAATGCATTTTTTAACAAAACAAAATAAATAAAAACAAATTTCGGGAGTAATTAAATAAATGTATTTTTCAGACGAAAACTAAATTCCAAAACGAAATATTTCAGTGTGCACATGTCTAATATATATATATATATATATATATATATATATATATATATATATATATATACCGGGGGGGCGGAGCTGGCAAGCAAGGAGTATGGCCGCATGAAAACACAGCTCCTGGCCACCTGAACATTCCGGAGCTTTTTACAGCTACACAGGGCACCCAGGAACGGTGGTTTCGGGTCACACTAGAGCGGGGACACTAGCGGAGCATGGGGAAAAGGAGAAGAGAAAGATCTGCGCCGGGTAAGATGACGGATTTTTTCTCACTATCAGACCGCCGCAGCAGCCAAAATGGCGCAGGCAGCGTGCAGGGCTCTGCACACACACACACGGCCTGAAGCATCCCAGAGATCAGATGGTGGGCGCTTCTCCCCAATCTTTCTCAGCTCAGACATTACCGAGCTCGCAGTCATCCTCCACTGCTAACAGCCCTGTTAAGGCCAAGCAAAAGCTTTCTATACCTGCATCTGAAAGGAGCCTTGGACTGCCGCACTCTGTATAAACGATTTATTTCCAAAATTTCAAAATAAAATCCCAAATTAATCCATAAATTAAAAAAATCCAAAAACAGGCATCTGTTTGATGTGAAACGCGTCAGCCATCCACCCCTGCATGTCAGTTTTCTGTTTTGCCTGTTTTTGGATTTTTTGAATTTATGGATTAATTTGGGATTTTATTTTGAAATTTTGGAAATAAATCGTTTATACAGAGTGCGGCAGTCCAGGGCTCCTTTCTTTTCCATGCATCAGTGCAGAGCCAGCTCCTGTTCCAGTATCAGGGCGGGAGCATTTTGAAAGCCCTACAACTTAAAAGAGCGGTACAACCCTTCATTATACCTGCATCTGGGAACATGGCTGAAGGGGAGGGAGGCGTGCGGATTGATGACACATTAGAATTTCAGGATGCCATAGCAACTTTCCCTACAAACAACCAGCCTGTCATGGACTCCACATTGAAAGAAATGCTAGTGTCCCTTAGAGGTGCTATACATACAGACATGTTGCAGCTTGTAAACCAATGCAAATCAGAAGTGACTGAAGTCAGGGACGGGGTGGCTCATATAGAGGATAAGATGGGGGACTTCTCTGAGACTTTTAATGCTATGGTGGACGCACACAATGACCATGAGGAGGACATTGTTTGGCTCAAGTCAAAGGTCGCTGACCTCGAGGACCGTTCCAGAAGGAACAATATTAACATCAGAGGTGTCCCCGAATCAGTAAAAAACTCAGAATTGAAGGCTTTCCTCACTAGCATATTGAAAGAAGTCCTCCCTGACCTCCCCCTGGAGGAAATTATCATTGATAGAATACACAGACTGCCTAAACCAAAGCATATCCCTGAGAAGCTGCCCAGGGACACCATCGCTAGGATTCACTATTACACGGTTAAAGAAAAACTGATGTATGTGACAAGGCGGGCTGATAATCTCCCTGATTGCATGCAAGGACTGTCCTTTTTTGCAGACCTGTCTGCCCACACGATGCAAAGGAGACGGAACCTCATGACCATAACCAAACCTCTCAGGAATCACCATATTCCATACCGCTGGAATTACCCCGCTAACCTACTGATTACCAAGGGAGAAAAGGAGTTTCTGGTGAAAACCTTAGAGAAAGGTATCAAACTGTTGGAGAGATGGAAGATTCTCCCTAATAAAACAGAGGATGATCACCAACCGTCTGACTCCTATCATACCCGCAAAAAATGAATGTAAGGCGAAGCAACATGCACGGCCCGAGCAAAATAATGTATCTCAACTTGTTCCGGATGTTCTACCGGTGTAAACTCTTAAGCCCCATACACACTATCAGTTTTCTTGCAGGTTTTTCTCTTCAGGTTTACCAAAACCATCTAATATGAGGTCAAACCTTAAGAGTTTCAATTCATATGCAATCAGGCAGGCCCTTGCACTACATGGTTTTGGTAAACCTGAAGAGAAAAACCTGCAAGAAAACTGATAGTGTGTATGGGGCTTTAGTTTTTTTATCCCTGCCCAGATTTCGATAGAAATCGTAAGTTTTTAAAGCGCGCATAGTTCTGCGCAGACTGTTCTTTTAGACCTACGTTTGACTAGTTTTTGTTTCTTTTAACCAGTGTTTTCCTCTCAGGCTGTCGACTTGTATCGCCAGTCAGACAGATACTCTGTAATATCCAGCAAAACAAACCATGCTACACCTTCGGATCTCAGGAACTCAACAACATCTGAAGCAAGGGTCCACACACCTACTCCCGAGGACTGCCTTAACCAACTTATCCTACTACAGGTACGCAAGAACACACCTCACACGAGTGACACCACACCCTCCCAGAGGCCATCTCTCTTGCAGCTTCACTGACTTTACCACGGCCATCCCTTTCTCAACTTACCCACTCACCTGACAATGGCATTTAAAATTACTTCCCTGAATGTGAAGGGCTTGAATAGCCCACAGAAGAGACATATGCTATGGAAGGAAGCCCGTGCCCAGAATTGTGATGTATTCTGCATCCAAGAAACCCACTTTAAAGCACAAAATCACCCAACTTTAACGCACAACTTGTACCCACATACTTTTGTGGCATGTGCCCCTTCCAAAAAAAGGGGTGTAGCTATCCTGGTGAAAAATACAGTAACATTTAAGCTACTTTCCAGTCACTGTGATGAGGGAGGGAGATATATTATCCTTTCCTGTGAGATAAATGGCGTAACATACACCATAGTAAATGTCTATGCTCCGAATAACAGACAACTACATTTCCTGAATAGACTTTGGAAGAAAGTTAAGAAGCATAGTTCAGGGCATGTTTTACTATGTGGAGATATGAATTCCATATCTGATCTCCAACTTGATGTTTCTAATGCCACTGTCAGGAAGAGCATCAGACACACCTTATCGAACTTTCTCATCTCAAATAACCTTTATGATATCTGGAGATGTCAACACTCTAACGAAAAGGATTTTACTTTCTTTTCCCCAGTCCACATGTCATACTCGAGGATTGATATGTTTATAACGGACAAGTTTTTACTACAAAAAAATTCACATACGGACATTGGTCATATCACATGGACTGATCATGCTCCTGTGTCTATCACCGTGGGGAGCCGGGGGCTTACAACCCAGGCAAATAGATGGAAAAACGATGTCCATCTATTTTCGGACCCAATAATTGCCAAAGATATTGAGAGATCACTGCTAGAATTTTTTGCCAATAATGATATCACTGGGGTAGACCCGTTCACTTTGTGGAATACCCATAAAGCATTTATGAGAGGCTTACTAATGAAACATAGTGCCTCGTTAAGGAGAAAGAGGGGGCAGCAAATGGATTCCATTCTAGGGAATATCGCAAAATTGGAAACTCAAAACAAATCTTCCCCTAATGTGGAAACTAGTACTAAATTGGCGGCAGCTAGAGATGACCTTCGAAACTTACTTCTCACACAGCATGTACGTACCACCCACAAATTTAGGTCCAATTTTTACACTCATGGTAATAAGGCAGGTAAATTACTGGCAAACCAAATTAAAGATAAAGTATTGAGACAAAAAATCCCACACTTATGCCACCCCAAGAGCGGAGCTAAATTGACCAATCCTAAAGATATAGCAGATGCTTTTAGCAGTTATTACGGAAGCTTATATAACCTACAGGAAGACTCAGGGATACCTCAACTTTTAAATGTTGACCTAAAGGTATATGCCAAGATCTTGGCCAATAGAATTGCGAGCATGCTCCCCACGCTGATTAAACCCGACCAGGTTGGGTTTGTGGTGGGCAGGCAAGCTACGGATGCCACAAGACGAATTTTTAATTTAATACACTCATCCTCTACCTCTAAGAGACCCTCGGTCCTCCTGTCATTGGACGCAGAAAAGGCCTTTGACAGGATCCACTGGGGCTATCTATCAAAAGTCCTTATGAAATTCGGATTCTCAGGCCACATATGTTCCGCCATCTCTGCTTTATATGCAAACCCCTCAGATATGGTTTTTACAGAAGGCATATTCTCGGAGCAATTTTCTATCACAAACAGCACAAGACAGGGGTGGCCTTTGTCACCCCTCATCTTTGCCCTTGTGATGGAACCTTTAGCTGAGAAAATTAGAACAAACCCCCAAATTCATGGAATTCGTTTAGGAAAAGAGGAACATACAATTACACTATTCGCAGACGATGTGATTCTGTCGCTCTCCAATCCGGCTCAATCCCTGACAGTGGTACAAGAAATATTAGAGATGTTCAATGTGGTGTCATATTATTAAGTGAATGCTACTAAATCTAGCATACTCAATTTAGGAGTTGACAGTAAAACGAAATCTCACATCCAAGAGAGATTACCATATCCCTGGGCAAAAAATGGGATTCAATACCTGGGCATTACACTGACTCACTCGATTTCCCAACTATACAGCTACAACTTTGAACCCCTAATAAACAAGTTTACACAGGAAATGCTCACATTTAAAAAGTTTTATCTCACCTGGTCAGGTAGACTAGCAGCATACAAAATGATATTGCTTCCCAAATTGCTGTACTACTTCAGAGCCCTTCCGCTTCAAATACCTAGCTCATTTTATGCGGCTATGCAACAGGCCTTATCTCAATTCATATGGGAAGGAAAAAGGGCCAGATGCTCTCATAACATACTCATGAAGCATAGGAAAGTACCCAATATTAAGGACTATCATATGGCAGCAATCCTGGATCAGGCCAAAGCGTGGTTTCATACCTCAGATCCCATCCATTGGTGTAGAGCAGAACAGGCTCAGATAGGACATGGGGAGCTTCAGAACCTATTGTTGATCACACTTTCAGATAAAAATTCACCTTATAAGACACTCCCAACTGTAGCAGCCACACTATTAGCATGGTAATATTTTTTAACAACTAAGAATCCCTATACTGCTCATAAAAAGATACCAATCCCACTTCCGGCGCCGCATGAGGTAGCTGCGCCTCTCCTCAGCTCCCGCTACAGGCACCCTAAATCGGCCCAAAAAACCGGCCTGAGCTGCCCAAACATCACGCCCATCACCACCGAGGGTCCCCCACCACCCGCGGGTCACAGATGGACCGTTTTCTGGAGAAAACCGGCGTCCGGTCGCATGCGGCCGTGACGGCCCCGTCGGACGGGCCGCAAATCGAGCCCCCGGCTCCGGCCTACTCGCACGCTGTGGCGGACACACAGCCAGGGGAGATGGAGGTCAGCAGCTGCGCTTATCAGAAGCTCTCACCCTCACCCTCTTCAGCACCCTAGAGCCCAGCTCTACCACTCTCTCTCTCCCTTACCAGGGGGCACCACTCATGAGGCCCCCCCGGGGGAGGATGGTCACACGCAGCGCATAGCACAAGCAGTGGCTGCGCTCCTGACCCCCATGATTGCAGCCTCTGTGGAAAAAGCAGTCAATGCAATCATGAAGCAAATCAAGGCCCAGCTATCTGAACACACTCATAGGCTGAATGAAGTTGAACATCGCATTTCAGAAGTTGAGGACGAACTCTACCAAGCACAGGCTACAGAGCAATCCCAAGACAAAACCAACCAATACATTATCCAGAAATTGGAAGACCTGGAAAATAGGTCTAGAAGGAGCAACCTGCGTTTCGTAGGCATCCCGGAGTCGCTACCCTTTGCAGCCCTTGTTGACTTTTGTTCCAAACGCATCCCTGAAGCAATGGGCCTTCCAGGCCCTTTCACAGTGGAACGCGCACACCGGATGGGCGCCCTCAAACCCAAACGCAAATCCCCACGCCCCATCATCGCCAAGTACCTAAATTATGCGGATAAATCCACTCTTCTCCAAAAATTCCGGCAATCCCCGGCTCTTCAAATAGATGGGGTAAAAATCCTAATTTTCGCTGACTACTCAATAGAAGTCTCTAAGAAGAGGAAGGCCTTCTATTCGGTTTGTTCTAAACTTTTTAAGCAGCAAATAAAATTTACTCTGGCATTCCCCGCAACCCTCCGACTTCAATCGCCCAACGGGGAACAACTTTCCTTCCAGGAACCCTCGGAAGCAGAATCCTTCCTCTGCTCTCTGCGCCCGGACTCTATCCACCAGACACCTTCCAAGTCTGCCAGCAGTCTCCGCTCTCTGGAACAAAGAAGCCCACGCAAAGATGACCCAAAACATTTTAGGTCTTCTGCTCCGGGACATCGCAACAGAAACACCCTGCGCTGAAGTCTTGGCTCTGAGCCGCAATCTTTACATCCTTCACCGCAGGTCGTATGTTTTTTATTTTTGTTCTTTCTTCCACATATGTTCTTCTGACTCTTATATTCCTGCTTACCCCCCAGCCGACCTGCCCTACCCGGATACAGGGTATATTTTCTGAAGACATTTGGGTCTAGCACCCAATCGATATCTCCTCTTTGGTTCCTTTGGACGCTACGCTGTCTCAACCCGTGTTCTCTATCACAGACACCATAATTCCATGCAAGTTCCATTGTGTCTGTTTTTTTTTTTTCTGTTGTCTACATGTCCCCACAGTATTTTGATACTGCTCACAGGCCCGCCGACCGAGAGACATCTGTAGAGGTCAAAATGCCTTGTTTCAATATTTGTTAAAGTGTCATGGTCGAATGTTTGGCTCTCCACATCAGATCTAGTACTGATGCTAAGTATCTCTCTGCTTACTTGTTCCCTTTTTCCACCATGGGTCTGCTGTGCACCACTCTCCACTCCCTCTCTCATAACAAACTGGGTCTCTCGAGCTCCATGTCAGTAGTCCCATGGCTCTCAGGCACCTCCGCTATCTCCTCCTCCCTCTTTTGGGGTCCTGTATGGGGAGCCGTTTGCACAGTGAATTCATACGGGAAAAAGTGAAGTTCATGAATATGTATGTTTTGGTTATGTTGTTTTTTCCTGTTTGGTTCCCTACACCCTTCCTTCCCAACCCACTCCTTCCTTATTGCATTATCTCCTGCATTGTCTACCCAAGATCTAGCAGCTCACATAACCCAGATAACTCCAAACCTCAGTCGAGTCTCCTATATTCAGCCTATGATACACTGATCCCAGGTCCTCTCAAGTACCTCCTTTTCAACATAGCCCCTTAGGGTAATTTCATGGAATGTGAAGGGTCTCCGTTCTCCCCATAAGAGAATGAAGATCCTTCGTCACCTTAAACGGTTAAAAACCGACATTGCGCTACTTCAGGAAACCCATCTCCACTCCTCTGACTTCCATCATATGCAGAAAATGTGGGTAGGGACAGTCCTGGGCTCAGAAGCAGTGGGGCGTAAAGCTGGTGTCCTCCTGCTGATTCATAGAAGCCTCCCATGCTCCGTCCTCTCCACTAACACAGACGACCAGGGGCGCTTTATCTCGACCCGAGTTAACCACTTAAGCCCCGGACCATTTGGTAGCTAAAGGACCAGAGGTGAATTCAGAATTTTGCACTGCGCTGCTTTAACTGTAAATTGTGCGGACATGCAATGTTGTACCCAAACGAAATTTGCGTCCTTTTCTTCCCACAAATAGAGCTTTCTTTTAATGGTATTTGATTGCCTCTGCGATTTTTATTTTTTGCGATATAAACGGAAAAAGACCGAAAATTTTGAAAAAAAATGATATTTTCTACTTTTTGTTATAAGAAAAATCGAATAAACTAAATTTTAGTCATACATTTAGGCCAAAATGTATTCAGCCACATGTCTTTAGTAAAAAAATGTCAATAAGCGTATATTTATTGGTTTGCGCAAAAGTTATAGCGTTTACAAACTAGGGTACATTTTCTGGAATTTACACAGCTTTAAATTTATGACTGCCTATCTCATTTCTTGAGGTGCTAAAATGGCAGGGCAGTACAAAACCCCCCCAAATGACCCCATTTTAGAAAGTAGACACCCCAAGGAAATTGCTGAGAGGCATGTTGAGCCCATTGAATATTTTTTTTTGTCCCAAGTGATTGAATAATGACAAAAAAAAAAAATTACAAAAAGTTGTCACTAAATGATATATTGCTCACACATGCCATGGTTATATGTGGAATTGCACCCCAAAATACATTCTGCTGCTTCTCCTGAGTACGGGGATACCACATGTGTGGGACTTTTTAGGAGCCTAGCCACGTACGGGACCCCGGAACCCAAGCACCGCCTTCAGGATTTCTAAGGGTGTAAATTTTTGATTTCACTCCTCACTACCTATCACAGTTTTGAAGGCCATAAAATGCCAAAATAGCACAAAACCCCCCCAAATGACCCAATTTTAGAAAGTAGACACCCCAAGGAAATTGCTGAGAGGCCTGTTGAGCCCATTGAATATTTTTTTGTTGTCCCAAGTGATTGAATAATGACAAAAAAAAAAAAATACAAAAAGTTGTCACTAAATGATATATTGCTCACACATGCCATGGTTATATGTGGAATTGCACCCCAAAATAAATTTTTCTGCTTCTCCTGAGTACGGGGATACCACATGTGTGGGACTTTTTAGGAGCCTAGCCGCGTACGGGACCCCGAAAACCAATCAGGATTTCTAAGGGTGTAAATTTTTGATTTCACTCCTCACTACCTATCACAGTTTCGAAGGCCATAAAATGCCAAAATAGCACAAAACCCCCCCAAATGACCCCATTTTGGAAAGTAGACACCCCAAGCTGTTTGCTGAGAGGCATGGTGAGTATTTTACAGCTCTCATTTGTTTTTGAAAATGAAGAAAGAACATTTTTTTTTTCTTTTTTTTTTTCAATTTTCAAAACTTTGTGACAAAAAGCGAGATCTGCAAAATACTCACAATACCTCTCAGCAAATAGCTTGGGGTGTCTACTTTCCAAAATGGGGTCATTTGGGGGGGTTTTGTGCCATCTGGGCATTCCATGGCCTCCGAAACTGTGAGAAGTGAAATCAAAAATTTACACCCTTAGAAAGCCTGAAGGCGGTGATTGGATTTTGGGGTCCCGTACACGGCTAGGCTCCCAAAAAGTCTCACACATGTGGTATCCCCGTACTCAGGAGAAGCAACAGAATGTATTTTGGGGTGTAATTCCACATATGCCCATGGCATGTTTGAGCAATATATCATTTAGTGACAACTTTGTGCAAAAAAAAAAGAAATTTTTTTTCCGCAACTTGTGTCAACATATAAAACATTCCATGGACTCGACATGCCTCTCAGTATATAGCTTGGGGTGTCTACTTTCCAAAATGGGGTCACTTGGGGGGGTTTTGAACTGTTCTGGCATTTTATACACAACATTAGGAAGCTTACATCCACTCTTCTAACCACTTTTTGTTTACATGAAAACATATTTTTTTTTGCAAGAAAATTATGTTGAACCCCCAAACATTATATATATTTTTAAAGCAAAGGCCCTACAGAATAAAATGGTGGGTGTTGCATTTTTTTTTCTACACAGTATTTGCGCAGCGATTTTTCAAACGCATTTTTTGGGGAAAAAATACACTTTTTTTAATTTTAATGCACTAAAACACACTATATTGCCCAAATGTTTGATGAAATAAAAAAGATGATCTTAGGCCGAGTACATAGATACCAATTTCGCACAAACGCGCATTGGCGACAAACTACATACATTTTTAAAAGCCTTTAAAAGCCTTTACAGGTTACCCTGTTAGATTTACAGAGGAGGTCTACTGCTAAAATTACTGCCCTCGATCTGACCTTTGCGGTGATACCTCACATGCATGGTGCAATTGCTGTTTACATATGACGCCAGACCGGAGCTTGCGTTCGCCATTGGGCAAGAGCAGGGCAGGACAGGGGTGCTTTTTTTTTTTTTTATTATTAATTTTGCTTTTTTATTTTATTTTTAAACTGTTGCTTCCATATTTTTTTTTTTTTATCATTTTTATTGTTATCTCAGGGAATGTAAATATCCCCTATGATAGCTATAGGTAATGACAGGTACTCTTTTTTGAAAAAACTGGGGTCTATTGGACCCTAGATCTTTCCTCTGCCCTCAAAGCATCTGACCACACCAAGATCGGTGTGATAAAATGCTTTCCCAATTTCCCAATGGCACTTTTTATATCCGGGGGGGGACATTCCCTCCCACTGCTTGTAAAAGCAGTCCAGAGGCTAATTAGCCACTAGGATTGCTTTTACATGAAAGCCGGCCGCTGGCTGAAAAGAATGATACCAAGATGATACCTAAACCCGCAGGCATCATTCTGGTATAAACATTCAAAGTCCAGCAACATACCAGTACGTTGCTGGTCCTTGTTGGACATGTATTGTAATCTTTTTTTTCATGCAGCCTGTTGGCTGAACGAAAAAAAAAGATTGATCGGTGGGTATGCCCACCATTAGAATACCGCCCTTCATCCACCCACTTCTAATGATGGGCATACATGCACCATTTATATATGCCGAAGCTTGGGGGCATCTTCCCGCAAAAGTTATGCCGCGTACACATGGTCAGACTTTTCCACGGGCAAGCCTCCATCGGAATTTCGACCGTATGTACGCGGCATTAGGAGCAAAATCGCTCCTCCGCCCCTGCTGCCCCAATGCTTCGGCATATATGCTTTTTTTTTTTAACTGTGGTGGCGAAATCACCTCCTACAGCACTGGAGTCGCAGGGATCAGGCCTGTCTCTGCGAACGCTGCAGTTATGTGTGTTGTGTTTTGCAAGTGACAGTGATCGATCGATACTGCACTTGGGTGGCCTGGGCTGGACGGAGGGGCAAAACGCAGGTGCTAGCAGGTATCTGGGCTGATCCTGCTAACACTGCGTTTTTGGGAACCCTAAACTGCTGGGGACGCTAGTATAGATCTGATCAGATCAGATATTGATCTGTTCAGATACTATACCACTAAGGGGGGTGTATGCTTCACGCGTGGGTGTTAGCGTTACTGGCACTAACCTGACGCTGCCTGGGGTGTGACGCAGACCCTCTCTGACGCTAAAACCTAATTGATATCACCCGCCGGGCGATCAGGGGGTTAAACCTTTATTGGGTTATATACGGCGGGTGCCCTGACACTATAAAAAGCAAACTAACTAACCAGCGTCACCCGTAACACTTATATGATGATCACTGGTAAAAGGGTTAACTAGGGACAATTAGGGGGTTAAAACCTTTATTAGGTAATATATGGGGGTACCTGACGCTATATAAAAACCTGACGGCGAACCTAAAAAAAATTACTGGCTACTGATCTGCATCACCGACACTAAGACAACGATCATAAAAACGATCGCTTAGCGACAGTGGTGATAGGGGGTGAAAGGGTTACCTGGGGGGCGATCAGGGGGTTAAACCTTTATTAGATAATATATGGGGGTACCTGACGCTATAAAAACCTGCGGTGAACCTAAAAAAAATTACTGGCTACCGATCTGCATCACCGACGCTAAGACAGCGATCAGAAAAATGATCGCTTAGTGACGGCGGTGCTAGGGGGTGAAAGGGTTATCTGGGGGGGATCAGGGGGTTAAACCTTTATTAGGGGGGGTTAGGGGGCTACACTGGACCTAAAACTGAATGTACTGACACTTTTACAGTCACAAATGTCACTGATTGCAGTGATCACGAAATAAATGGTCACTGCAATCAGTGACACTGTGACTGGGGGCTGGGGGGTGATCTGGGGGGTGATCTGGGGGTGTCTGGGGGGGCCTGGGGGGGATTTATGTGCCTATGTGTCCTGGTGTCAGTGTAGTGTTGTGTGCACTAACCTGCATCTTCTCCTGTACGGCGCTCGGTATATGTGAGCGCCGCAGGAGAGATGACATCACTTCCTCCAGCCTGTGTAAACAGTACACAGGCAGGGGAAGCTCTCATTCGCCGGGAGCGATCGAGAGGGGGTGGCCGGAATCGAACGGCCGTCCCCTCATGCCGGATTGCTCCCGAAGGTAAAACGACCGCTCACTGTAAAGAAGGGGGGTCCGATCGGACCCCCCAACTATACAAAGGCAATCACGTACATATACGTGATTCTGCCTGTCGGTGCCATTCTGCCGACGTATATTTACAGTGGGCGGTCGTTAAGTGGTTAAACTCGGGTCTAAGGAGATATTAATATCTAACATATATGCTCCCAACAGCCCGACAAAATCCTTTTATTGTCAACTATCCTCTTTGCTCCTCACCCCTACCCACCTACCCCACCTGATTGGGGGGGATTTCAATGACATTATGCACCTGACAGATGACAGGTCCACACCAAAACCATCTTTAGCAACCCCCTCTCCCTCCTCCCCCACACTGCTCGCGTCAACCATAGACTCCCTACATCTTTCAGACTTATGGCGTTTATCTCATCCAACAGGTAAAGCCTTTACATTTTACTCAAACCCCCACAAGATCCTTACCAGGATTGACTACTTCTTTGGCTCCGACAACCTTATTCCCTTTGTCTCAGAAACTAGAATAGAAGACATTGCCATATCTGATCATGCCCCAATTACACTTACCCTTGATCGACTGGATCTTCCACCTCACCCCAACCTCTGGCGCTTTCCCTCATTCCTACACAACAACACGGACTTTAGAAATTATATAGGGCGTTCCTGGGAAGAATTCTCCTCAGCTAATGCCTCCCATTCAGGCGACCCAAACCTCCTCTGGGATGCTGGTAAAGCCTTCCTGAGGGGTAGGATCATATCCTACGCCGCTACTTTTAAGAAGAATGCGCTATCTAAGTTTAAGCTAGCCAGTACTAGACTACATAGTGCGCAACTCAAACTTGTCACTTCCACTACTCCCGCTGACAGAGACGAATGGTCGGCGGCTAAGTCCTCCTTCGACACCTGGGCAACTACCCTTGAACTTATTAAAAAGCCCACCTAGACGCCTCCTTACACAAATTCGGGAACAAATCTGGCAAACTTCTTTCCAAGCTCTCCAAGGGGTTTTCCCGACCGACCCACATTACCTCGCTTCGAGACCACCTGGGGAAGGTACACTCCACCCCTCCTGCTATTAACAAAGCCATGCTGCAATTTTACTCGGCCCTATATGGCCCAGACCCTATTAACATAGAGGCTGCACAATCCTTTCTAGACAAAATACACCTCCCTTCCATCTCTCCCATCCAGCTGGAATCTCTAAATACCCCCATCACGACAGACGAAATAACACACGCCATTAGAAATCTTCGTCCCTCAAAAGCCCCTGGCCCCGATGGCTTTACTAGCGAGTTCTATAAAACTCTCCCCGACATAGCGATACCCATGCTTCACTCTGTCAACTCCGGCATCTGGGCTGGTGGACCTTATCTCCCTACGGGCAATCAAGCAATTATTAAACTTCTCGCAAAAAAGGGCAAAGACCCACTTGAACCAGGTTCATACAGGCCTATCTCATTACTTAACCTAGATGTCAAAATCCTATCGAAAATAGTGGCCTCCAGACTAGCAGTAATCCTCCCAGACCTCATACACCCTGCCCAATCCGGTTTTGTAAAAGGACGCACGGCCACCCTGAATATTCGCAAGGTGCTAATAGCCCTCGAACAGGCCAAGCGAGATCCCAAGGGAGACTATGCCATAATCACCCTAGACGCTGAAAAAGCCTTCGATAACGTAAGCTTCGATTGGCTCTCGCTCTCCAAAATGGGGTTTAACGGTCCCTTTTGTCACCTCATAAATTCCATGTACACATCGCCCTCAGCCAGATTAGTTGTATCTGGTCTTCTTTCGGAAGAATTCCGCCTTCATAAAGGGACCAGGCAGGGGTGCTCTCTATCCCCCCTATTATTTAACATTGCCCTAGAACCCCTCTCCAGATTCCTATCACACGATGCTCCCATTCGAGGTATCACTGTTGGCTCCACGGAACTGCGTACATCACTTTTCGCAGACGATGTCCTCATTTTTACGTCTAACCCCCCAGCTGACATCTTGACAATTAAAAATATCTTCGACGATTTCAGAATGTGCTCGGGACTCCGCATAAACTACTCTAAAAGTGAAATTCTCCCGATCGGCGGTAAATCTACACCCCCTTGGTCTCAACACTCTCTTTTTCAAGTTGCCACGTCACATATCACCTACCTAGGAATTAAAATTGGGAAACTGCCCTCCTCTCTTTACCATCTTAACTACCCCCTCTCTTTGGCAAAATTTCTCAGGAATTGTCTAACTGGATGGATCTCCCCTTATCGCTCTTGGGAAGGTGCCATCTTGTTAAAATGATCAGTTTTGCCAGATTACTATATCCTTTGCAAACTATTCCACTATTGATAAAACACAAAGATATATCGTCTCTCAATTCAAAAATTTCCAAATTCCTTTGGCATGGCAAAAGGCCACGTATAGCATTTAAGAAACTGCACCTTCCCAGGAACAAGGGGGGTATTAGCCTACCACATATTAGAATGTATAATCTTGCTTGTTTGATTAGGACTAGCCTCGACTGGGTGGCCCACCAATCCCGTCACTCCAACTATGCACTAGAGTCCGAAATGGCACACCCTTATTCCCTAGTGGCCCTCCTGCTTTGCAGGTGAAAATCTGTCCCCCTCCCTTTTCAACATAATCTCCTTCTACGCGACACGGTCTTAGCTTGGAGGGAGACCAGAAAAATCCTTAAGCTCCCATCCTTCATCTCCCCCCACCTACCCATCCAAGGGAACCCTGGATTTCTTCCTGGAATGCACTGCAAACCTTTTTAAATATGGCAGGAACATGGCCTATCAAACTTTTCCGCTCTCTGCGACCTCACAACAGGAAAGCCCTTATCTTTCTCGACAGTGTCTACCCAATTCTCCTTACCTCCCTCCCATAGGTTTCACTACAATCAATGTGTCAGCTTTCTCTCCAGTACCTGCAAAAAAACATCTTTGAGATTTAAACCTTGTTTTTTAGATTGGTTGCTAAAGAATGGTCACTTCACTATCTCGGACATTTACAAGCCTCTACTACATGACTCCTCCCCACCTCCCACCTCATCTTCTATAGCCAACTGGAGCAGAGCTTTCCCTGACCCTAACCTTATCGAAAAGATTCTGTCTGGCCTCCAAAGGGTTCTCCTTTCAACACCTAATGAAACGTGGAGGGAAACGCAGCTAAAAATTGCTCACCGAGCATATCTTCCCTTCCTCTCTCCCAAATCCAAGACGGAGGGAACTTCATGCCCCCTATGTTCAGCTACTAGACCCTCACTCTCTCACCGCTTTTGGTCCTGCTCCTTCATCTCCTCGTTTTGGGATCAAGTTATTCTCTACCTATTCGAAGTCACGCTATTGACTCTCCCCAAAGACCCTTTTCTCTTAATTTTTGGATATTGGGACCCCCTACTGCTACCGTGGTCATCCTCCTCATCTAAAGCCACATCCCCCAATGGGGCGGCCCCAAACTCTCCCTCAAAGGATCGGATCCTGATATGCCTACTCATCGCAAGGAGACTCATCCTCAGACATTGGATTTCACCTCAAAGTCCACCCATCATCCAACTCAAAAAGGATTGTCTTAGTCTTCTATACAGAGAACGACTCCTCACGGACTTTAAAGACCCCAAATCCAGATCTCATTTTCTCAATAGATGGCAATTGTTCATCTCTTCAGCTCTATCCCCAGACGACCAACTGGATCTTCACACGCTTTCCTTCTCATATGATGAGCCAATCCCTGAGGATCCGTAATCCGTAAAGTCATTCCTTGATACCATCTCTTTCAGTATTACTACACTTGGTGGACACTTTTGGAGCCCCCACATGACGTTGCATCCTCTGAAGCCCGCAAGTCTTTCCCCCCATCCGGTGCCTTCCTAGTTTTACCCCCCCTCTCCTCGTCTATTAGCAATTCTAAGGGGTTAGCATTCCGATACATCCAGTCTTCTGCCTTATCTAGACTGTTTATTTGCCAGTGTACATTGAGCAGATAGTTACTGTCTGTTTTCACTGTTTCACAAATCTCATTAGGTAGAGTTTCCATGTGTCAAAAGGCTGCTCTGCAACCTCACAACGTTAGTTATTTTTGTCTCTTTTTTAATTACCTTCCTGTGTTCATCAACTGTTCAGTCTTGCTGACATATATGTTATTTTCAGATCTTAGTTTGTTAGATCTCGTGCAGTTTCTGTAAAAATGACTGACAATAATCTGTAAATATGTCTTTATATTTTTCTCTTCCCCAATAAAAACATAAAAAAAAAAAAGATACCAATCCCAATAACAGCACTTTCATTCTTATCCCCGAATCTAGATATACGACACTGGGGGTGCTATGGTATAGTTAATATAGCAGATATGTTTGTCCAGGACCGTATCAAAACTTTCTCAGAGCTACGAACTGCTAATTCTTTCCCTGAGAAAGAATTTATAGAGTATGCAAGGATTACTAGTATCATAAATGCTATTCAGACACAACATATAGAAATCCCAGAAACCATCTATGACCTATGGCACTCTTTTCCCACACCCAAAAAAGGAACAATGGAATTCTACAACCTACTGCAGAGTAAACTCCACTTTGTAACCCCAAAGCAATTCTTAAAATGGGAGTCAGACTTGAATATAACCATATCCAGGGTACAGTGGAAACGAGCAATAAAGGCAAATTATTCTCACACTAAATGCTCTAACTACAGAGAAATAGCACAGAAGATACAATTGAGGTGGTACAGGACCCCATACATATTGGCAATATTCCAAGGCCACTCATCCAACCTATGCTGGAGGGAGTGCGGACAGGTGGGCACCTTGGCCCATATGCTTTGGTTCTGTGTATCTCTGCGTAGCTTCTGGACAGCAATAACTCGATTGATAGCTAAACTAACAGGAATACTCAATAAATTAAGAGTGGAACAAGCTTTATTGAGTGTTGGCATAGATATTTACCCCGCACCTTACCGAACACTTGTAATGCATATTCTATATGCAGCCAGGCTGGCGATAGCCCGTAAATGGAAGTCAACAGAACCCCCCCTGGTAGGGGAAGTAATACAATTAATTAATGACTCTTACTCCGAAGGAAAATCTATTGCTGTTAAAGAAGGGAAACTAAAGGAATTCACAAATAACTGGCACTTATGGGGAAACTATAGGCCTACTAAATAATGCAGATTGCTTAGAGCTGCGTAGGGTGAACGTAAACAATGCATGGACAATTCTGGAGTTCTGTCTTCCCTGTTTTTCTCTTTTCCCTTATTCCTTTGTTATATATAGGAGTAAAAGACAAAACTAGTCATTGATTCCCAAATGTTCTTTCGGAGAATACAATCTACAATTCTAATTTTTGAGTTAAATGGTTAAAGGACGATTTTGAGTACATGGTCAAATGGATGTTATGTATACTTATATGGATGTATGACACGGACATACGTGTTTCTTTGTGAATTACAATGCTACGAAATTTACTTTTCTGAGAATGTACTCTATGGCTCTGTATTTGTTATATTTTTATAAACTAATAAAAATTATTCTCTAAAAAAATATATATATATATATATATACCAAAAATTCCAACTGTTTTAGAAATATAAGCAAGTTTCTTGATAGTTTGCTTGAAGATAATTAAGAGAGGCATTCCCTAAAACTGGAGCAACCAAAATATGGAGCAGCTGTGCATGGCAACCAATCAGCTTCTAGCTTTCATTTTCAAAGCTTAAGTGAACAAAGTGAACAAAAAAGCTGTTTGGCTGCTATGCACAGCTGCTTCAAATTCTGTCTGCTCCAGTTTAGTAAATTCCCCTATGAATCTATATGACAAAGGCTGTGGATATTGAGTCAAATGTTCACTGTCAGATGACAGCACTCAATAGAAAATAAACAAAAACATTCCAAATAAATTGTTTAACCCAATTCTTTAATCAAGAGGGCTACAGTTATCATGAACATTACCAAACTAAGGTTTTTTAATAAATTAAGGAACTGCAATGCAATCATTTTGGGTATCTTCCATTAGGAAAATATAACAGTACCATTAAAGTGGTGTGATATTTGGAGTAAATGTAATTGGAATTACAGTGATGAATGTTCATGTTTCTGGTTACATTAACAGGTCCAGAAAGTAGTGATAGAAGACCCTGGTAAAAAAGGGGGTTGGGAAGCTACACAGCAGCTGAGTTTTAATATGGAGAAATGTAAAGTTATGCACTTGGATGCCAAAACTAAATTTGCAAAATACAGTGCCTTGAAAAAGTATTCATGCCCTTTAAATTTTCCACATTTTGTCATGTTACAAGCAAAAACGTAAATGTAATTTATTGTTATTTTTGGTGATAGACCAACACAAAGTGGCACATAATTGTGTAGTGGAAGGAAAATCATAAATGGTTTTCAAGATTGTTTACAAATAAATATGTGAAAAGTGTGGCGTGCATTTGTATTCAGCCCCCTTTACTCTGATACCCCTAACTAAAATCTAGTGGAACTAATTGCCTTCAGAAGTCATCTAATTAGTAAATAAAGTCCACCTGTGTGTAATTTAATCTCAGTATAAACTCAGCTGTTCTGTGAAGCCCTCCGAGTTTTTTTTAGAGGACCTTAGTGAACAAACAGCATCAAGATGGCCAAGGAACACACCAGACAGGTCAGGGATGAAGTTGTGGAGAAGTTTAAGCAGGGTTAGATTATAAAAAAATATCCCAAACTTTGAACATCTCACGGAGCACTATTGAATCCATCATCCATAAATGGAAAGAATATGGCACAACTGCAAACCTACCAAGACATGGCCGTCCACCAAAAATGACAGGCCGGGCAAGGAGAGCATTCATCAAAGAAGCAGCCAAGAGGCCCATGGTAACTAGTTACATGGTTACATAGTAGGTGAGGTTGAAAAAATACACAAGTCCATCAAGTCCAACCTATGTGTGTGCTTATATGTCAGTATTACATTGTATATCCCTGAATGTTGCGGTCGTTCAGGTGCTTATCTAATAGTTTTTTGAAACAATCGATGCCCCCCGCTGAAACCACCGCATGTGGAAGGGAATTCCACATCCTTGCCATTCTTACAGTAAAGAACCCTCTACGCAGTTTAAGGTTAAACCTCTTTTTTTCTAGTTTTAGTGAGTGTGTCTTATTAAACTCGTTTCTGTGAAAAAGTTTTATACATAGTGTGGGGTCACCAGTATGGTATTTATAAATTGAAATCATATCCCCTCTCTAGCGTCTATTCTCCAGAGAGAATAAGTTCAGTGCTCGCAACCTTTCTTCCTAACTAATATCCTCCAGACCCTTTATTAGCTTTATTGCCCTTCTTTGTACTCGGTCTATTTCCAGTACATATTTCCTTAGGACTGGAGCACAGAACTGGACAGCATACTCCAGGTGAGGCCGGACCAAAGTCTTGTAGAGTGGGAGAATTATCGCTTTATCCCTTGAGTTAATCCCCTTTTTAATGCATGCCAATGTTCTGTTTGCTTTGTTAGCAGCAACTTGGCATTGCATGCAATTGCTGAGCCTATCATTTACTAGGACCCCAGATCCTTTTCCATCCTAGATCCCCCCAGAGGTTCACCCCCTAGTGAGTAGATTGCAGTCATATTTTTGCCACCCAAATGCAATATTTACATTTTCCCATGTAGTTGCCCACCCCATTTATTTGTTCAGATCTTCTTGCAAGGTTTCCACATCCTGCGGAGAAGTTATTGCCTTGCTTAGCTTAGTGTCATCTGGAAATACAGAGATTGAGCTGTTTACCTCATCCTCCAGGTCGTTTATGAACAAATTAAACAGGATTGGTCCCAGCACAGAACCCTGGGGGACCCCACTTCCCACCCCTGACCATTCCGAATATTCCCCATTTATCACCACCTTCTGAACTCGCCCTTGTAGCCAGTTTTCAATCCATGTACTCACCCTATGGTCCATGCCAACTGGCCTTACTTTGTACATACAGTAGGTGCATTGTATATTTATCGCGATCCCATCGCGGAGATTCTCGGTGACAGGGTGCCTACATCTCGGCGACAGGGTGGCGACATCTCGCGCTCGCTGCAATAGCGAGAAGGAGACACGGCACTGTATTGAACAGGATCCAGACACTGTGTTTGGTATGAATCCTGAGCGGGAACTCCACGCCAATTTTTAAATTAAAAAACGGCATGGGTTCCCCCTCCAGGGACATGGGGACAGGGTGTTTTGGGGTGGGGGGCCGCAGGTCGCCCCCCTGCCCCAAAGCACCAAACCCTCCATGTTGAGGGCATGCGGCCTTGTACGGTTCAGGAGGGAGGGGGCGCTCTCTCGCCCCCCCTCTTTTCCTGCGGCCTGCCAGGTTGCGTGCTCGGATAAGGGTCGGGTTTGGATTCTGAGGGGGACCCCTACGCCGTTTTTTCGGCTTAGGGGATTCCCCTTCAAATCCATACCAGACGGAAGGGCCTGGTATGCTCCTGGAGGGGGAACCCATGCCGGTTTTTTATTAAAAAATTGAAGTGGAGTTCCCACTCAGGATTCATACCAAACACAGTGCCTGGTATTGGCGGGAATCTACGTCGGATCTCCGTCTACCGGCCTCAATGTCAGCAATGCGTATCGCTCTTTGCCAAAGGAAAAACAACATTTTCCTTTCCCGATGACGAGACAGCTCGGCGCTGGCTCTCATGACGGCGCTTGTAGGGTGTCAATCTCGCCGCTAGAAGAGGCGAGATTGACACAAAATCGGCGGCACTTACTGTAAACATTTATGGGGAACTGTGTCAAATGCTTTTGCAAAATCCAGATAGACCACGTCTACGAGCCTTCCTTTATCTAGATGGCAACTCACCTCCTCATAGAAGGTTATAGATTGGCTGGGCAAGAACGATTTTTCATTAATCCATGCTGATTACTGCTAATGATACAGTTTTCATTACTAAAATCTTGTATATAGTCCCTTATCACTCCCTCCAAGAGCTTGCACACATGAGGGTGCTTCCTGTGATGTGTCATGAGCACAAACACTGCAGTTTTGGTTACTGAAGCCCCCCGATTCCCTCGTGAAGACTGAGGAGAAGAATAAATTCAATACCTTCGCCATCTCCCCATCCTTTGTAACCAGATGTCCTTCCTCATTCTTTATGGGACCAATATGTTCTGTCCTCCCTTTTTTATTGTTTGGCCTCGTACACACGGCCGAGATTCTCGTCGAAAAAAACATGTCGTTTTTTTCGACGAGATTCTTGGACAAGAAAATTGTCCCGGCCGAGTGTACACACGCTTGAATCAAAGAACCCGCGGTTCTTTGAATGGAGCGTACGCGGTGACGTCATCGACTACGACGAGCATGCGCTCGTCACATTCTATGCCGTCGCCGCCATCTTGGTATACCCTACGTATGCCTAGGAAGCTGCCGCGCATGCGTCAAATTCATTTCGAACGTGCGCGGGCTTCCGGGAGGACAGGTAAGTGTACACACACTCACGTTTCTCGTCGAGAAACATGCCGACGAGAATCTCGACGAGAAAATAGAGAGCAGGTACTCTATTTTCTCGTCGAGATACTTGTCGCTTTTCTTGACGAGAAACCATACACACGAACGAGTTTCTCTGCAAAAAATCTCTGCCAGCAAGTTTCTTGCTGGTTTTTGCTGAGAAACTCGTTCGTGTGTACGAGGCCTTAGTATACTTAAAGATTTTTTGGGGATTTTTTTTGCTCTTCTCCGATATGTGTCTTTCGTGTTCTATCGTAGCTGCTCTAATTGCACCCTTGTCTTTCTTGTTGCATTCTTTGTAAAGTCTAAATGCGGAACCCTCAGCCTTGAATTTTCCTTTGCTTTTATATGCATTTTTACATTAGAGTTAAGCCATCCAGGATTTTTGTTCGCTCTTTTAAATTCATTTCCCAATGGGATGCACTGGTTAATGCCCTTATTTAATATGCTGTTAAAGTAAACCCATCTCTCCTCCATGTTCCTGGTTTCTAAGATTTGATCCCAATTTATATGTTCTAGCAAGGTTCGTAGTTTAGGGAAGTTGGCTCTTTTGAAATTCAGTGTCTTTGTGTTCCCTATTTGTGTGATTTATACTGAAGCCAATTGACCTGTGATCGCCGTTTCCTAAATTGACCCGTATTTCTACATCCGTGATCAGGTCTGTATTGTTGGTAATCAGTAGCTCTAGTAACGCCTTGTTTCTAGTTGATGCGTCTACCATCTGACCCATGAAATTGTCCTGAAAGACATTTAGGAACTGGCGAGCCTTAGACGAATGCGTGGTTCCCTCCGCCGAATGCGTGGTTCCCTCCGCCTAGTCTATGTCTGGATAATTAAAATCCCCCATTATAACACTTTCCATCCTTGCTGCTAATCCAAATTGTGATAGGAGGTTTGTCTCCCCCTCCTCCCTCCCTATATCATACTCCCAGTATTATTTTCCCCTTAGCTTCATCCCTTTGGAGCTCTACCCATAAGGATTCCACCTCCTCCCTAGCTCCCTTATTGATGTCATCGCTCACACTCACTTATACATTATTCTTGATATACCGCTCCCCCTTTTTTACCCTCTCAATCCCTGCGATAAAGGGAATACCCTTGAATGGTTGCCAGCCAATCATGAGAGCTGTTGAACTAGGTCTCTGAGATTCCCACAAAATCTAAATCCTCCTCGTTCAATAGTACCTCTAGTTCACCCATCTTGTCTGCCAGGCTCCTGGCATTGGTGAACATGCCACGTAGTTTAGACCTTTCACATATTGTCCTCTTATTGGGTGTTCCGAGATTGCAAATTGGGCTTCTTACTATACTTACCTCGGGTTTATGTGCTTTAGTCAACATACCACTAATGCCCCCAATACTACCCTCTGGAATATCTCCATTGCTGACTATCTCTACCTCTGGACCCTCCCCCCATTACCTAGAATAAAAACCCCTCTAACTTTTAAGCCATCTTCACTCCCAGCAGATCTGCACCCTCCTCATTTAGGTGCAGTCAGTCCCTTCTATAGAACTGGTGACCGACTGAGAAGTCGGCCCAGTTCTCTAGGAACCCAAACCCCTCCTTACTACACCAGCTCCCCAGCCACTTGTTTACTTCCCTAATCTCCCTCTGCCTTTCTGGTGTGGCTCGTGGTACTAGTAGTATTTCTGAGAATACTACCTTGGAGGTCCTTCTCCTCAATTTAGCTCCTAAGTCCCTAAAATCGTTCTTTAGGATGCTCCATCTGCCTCTGATTTTGTCATTGATGCCAACAAGCACGATGACAGCTGGGTCTTCCCCAGCCCTCCCAGTAATCTGTCCACCAGATCCGTGATGTGCCGAACCTGAGCGTCCGGTAGACAGCATACAGTTCGGTGCTTCAGGTCTTTGTGACAGATTGCCCACTCTGTCCTTCTAATAATTGAGTCCCCTACAACCAGAATCTGTCTATCCTTTCCCTTTGCTTCCCCCCACTCTCACTGGAGGAGTGCTTCCCCTGGCACCTAGGAGAGTCCCTCAGCTCCAGCAGTGCTGGTCCCTGACCGGTTTCACCAATGTCTCTCAATGGAGTGTACTTATTGGGATAATCCAGCCCAAGATCGGCCTCCCTGACACTTCCCCCTCTATCCTTCCTGACTGTCACCCATCTACTCATTTCTAGTGCCTGCACCTCTTTGTCTCCACACGCCTCTGTTCTGGGTATAATCCCCAATCCTCATTAAAATAGTAGGTACGTTCCCGGCTCTCCTTTAGTATGGAGGGTCTTCTCAGTGCTGACAGTTGCTTTACTAGATTCAGAACCAGATTCCAGGGAAACAATGTACTTACACTTTCAACAGCAGTATTCGCCCTCAATCAGATGATCAAGGAACGCATACATGCCGCAAGATGTATTCTGAGTCGCATCTCAACACCCACCGGGCATCATACCTACTAACTTAATGAGGATTGTACCCTGTCCAAATTACCTAACAACTAGCTTCCTGACACTAATACTCAACAATACAACAATACAACAATACAATACACAAGTATTCAACAAGACTATACACATGCACTCGCCGCCCACGTGCACTTGTAGTCCACTCTGGAGGACCTGCAGAGATCCACAGCTCAGGTGAGAGAATCTGTCCATAGGACAACTATTAGTCATGCACTCCACAAATCTGGCCTTTATGGAAGAGTGGCAAGAAGAAAGCCATTGCTGAAAGAAAGCCATAAGAAGTCTTGTTTGCAGTTTGCATGAAGCCATGTGGGGGACACAGCAAACATGTGGAAGAAGGTGCTCTGGTCAGATGAGAGTCAAATGTAACTTTTTGGCCTAAAAGCAAAAAGCTATGTGTGGTGGAAAAATAACACTGCATATCACCCTGAACACACTTGAAACATGGTGGTGGCAGCAAAAATACAGGACAATCTTAGAAAAAAACCTGTTAGAGTCTGCAAAAGATTTGAGACTGGGGCGGAGGTTCATCTTCCAGCAGGACAACGACCCTAACTATACAGCCAGAGCTACAATGGAATGGTTTAGATCAAAACATCTTCATGTGTTAGAATGGCCCAGTCAAAGCCTGGACCTAAATCCAATTGAGCATCTGTGGCAAGACTTGAAAATTGCTGTTCACAGATGGTCTTCATCCAATCTGACAGAGCTTGACCTATTTTGCAAATAATAATAGGCACAAATGTCACTTTATAGGTGTGGGATGCTGGTAGAGATAACCCCAAAAAGACAGCTGTAATTGCAGCAAAAGGTGGTTCTAGAAAGTATTTATTCAGGGGGCTGAATACAAATTCACCCCACACTTTCACATATTTATTTGTAAAAAATGTGATAACCATTTATCATTTCCTTCCACTTCACAACTATGTGCCACTTTGTGTTGGCTCTTACACATAAAATCCCCAAAAAATGCATTTACGTTTTTTGGTTGTAACATGACAAAATGTGGAAAATTTCAAGGGGTATGAATAATTTTTCAAGACACTGTACACATTAGTATGAGCTCCACTAGGAGACATTGTTGAATTAAAAAGAATTCACCAAAGGGCAATAAAAATAATAAGGGAGAAGGAGGCTTGATTACATAGATTACAGTTACTCACACTGGAGAAGAGGAGCTTCAGAAGGGGATAGGATTACCAGGTACAAATATTTCAAATATTTGATAACTGTAATAAACTGCTTACCCCAAGCAGGGGTCAAGTCCCGGGGAAAAAAGTGTGGGAACTCCCACCCAAGATCCATTCCTCCACCAAAAAAAAAAAAAAACCTACACTGACGGTAGTGACCTATATACACTGACACACCTACACTGACGGTAGTGACCTATATACACTGAACTACCTGACCTACACTGACCTACACTGACCTACCTACACTGACAGTAGTGACCTTTATACACTGACACACCTACACTGACGGTAGTGACCTATATACACTGACCTATATACACTGACATTTACATACACATTACACTGTCTGATCTACCTCAGCTCAGCTCAGCGGTGTCACAGCAGGCACTACTGCAGTCAGTCACTCCGTCAGAGGAGGAGCCTGGAGGGGAGGAGAGCCGAGGAGTCTGGAGGAGAGCCTGAGGAGAGCCGGAGAGGAGAGAAGAGCGCCGAGCAGGGATGTGGCGCAGCGGCCGATTTGTAATTCCTGCCTTCCGGAGTCTGCAGCGCGTATGATGGGTGTCACACATCCCACGGTCGCGGCATTGGACCAGTGGGACATCCATCATAGGCGTTGCGCAGGCTCCAGAAGGCGGGACCTGTTGTTATGGCACTCAGCGAGTCGGCAGGATTCGGCCACACTCGGCCGCACTCAGCCACATTCGGCCACATTCTGCGGTGCTCGGGATCAGATCAGTCCTGGTGCTTGCCACTCGGGGGCTGCAAAAGGAACGGCGTTACTGCTGTGAAAAAAGTGCAGGGACGCTGTTCCCACGCGTTCCCGCAGGACTCGAGCCCTGACTGAAGATTCCTGAAGCCACGATTTGAGGTTTGAGAAGAATGGAAGTTTAGTTTTAGACTGCACAAAGGTTGAAAAGCGGAACTCCCTTCCCCAGGAAGTGGTACTAGTCGAGTGTCAACAATTTAAAAAAAACTTTCAGATGCCTTCCTCAGGAAAGGAGTATACAGGGCTATGAGAATTGTTAGAGAATAAAAATCACAGACACATACGTACATAAATACACATAGGTTAAACTGGATGGAACAGTGTTTTTTTTTCTGAACTATATATACTATATATACTATATATACTGTGGCTATGAAAGCATGTTGCCTTATATACATGGGGTGATCTCTGTTGGCAAGGGTCTAAGGCATTGGATGATCCTAGATCCCTGATGCCCAACATGTGACCCTCCAACTTTCTGTGTCATGCCTGTCACATCCTGTTCTGAGTCCACCCCCCCATTAGAGAACTGTGTAGAAGTGCAGTGGAATGTCAAGCACTGCAATCCTCACTGCATTTCAGCAGTAAGCACTGAACTAAGAGAGTGATCAGGTAAGTTCTGGGGTATAAATTTCACTGCAGCTGCACTGGCAACCAATGCAACATGTGTATGCATTTTAAAAAACATAACCACTCACCACGAATAAGGGAAGGGTTAGATAGAACTGCTACTGAGCACCAGTTTAGGAGGAGGGGTTCAACAACATTGCCACTGGCCACCAATGTGGGGGAGGTTTAACTTCTGCCATTGACGTGAGGCTTATTTCAATGGCAATATGGGCTTTTAGACATAATTGTTAAAGGGCTGAGCAATCACATGACCTCTGATCACTCAGCTCTTGGTCAGCTCTGAGCAGAGAGCACTGACTGCTAGTCATTGCTCTCTACCAACGGCGTTGATATTGGGGTGGGTGCGTGCGGGCGGGTGACACCCATCAGAGGGGTGACATCGGGGCTTCCGCCCACCGCTACACACTGTGCTATATTGCTATATTGCTTCTGCTTGCAGAGCTGCAGCGGAGCAGTGGGAGCAGGGCACCAAGCCGTGCAGGGCAGGCCGCCTGTAACACACTCCCGTCTTAAGCTGTCACTGGGGGATCTCACAGACTCTTTCAGTCTGGCTGATCCTGCAGCTGAAGGATAAAAAGGTGAGGACACACTCACAGCAGCCCTGTGTGTCTTCATTTTCGGGCATGCTTTAAGTTACTGTACACGTCACTTCATATATGCACATTTTTTTCTATTACATTTCTCGCACGATTCTCCCATCATTGATTAGAAAATCGTTTGTTTTTCCAAAAATTTCCAACATGTCCGATTCCTCAAATTTGATTGCCGCAAGAAAATCGGCTGTTGCTGCAGCCCACTAACGGTGCGAAATTCGTACGAAAATTCTTTGATGCGATTTTCGAAAGAAAATTCTTTCAAAATTCAAACTGTGTATGGCCGGCTTTAGGCCAACTGTTGGCTTTCTGCTGGAAGTGATCACATTTACACATTGCAGAATGTGACTCCCCTGCCATGTATCCTGGTCTCAGCTGCCCCTTTTGGATGTCTGGAACAGTCATGGCGGGTGTTAATTGGTATGTTTTGGCATGCTTGGCATCATGCCTTGCCGTATACAGTTTTCTTAAGCTATTTTTTTGTTATTCCGCTGCAAAGTTTCTTACTTGGAGATCCTGCCAGTAACAGACCTTCCAGTTGCAGGCTGACTCTGCCTTATTAGCCACAACATTGTCAGCTTGCAGTATGTGCTTCTTTGGTTGCCTGTCAGGCTATCTATTAGATATATTAGATAGTCAGTCAAACAGCTAACTAAGTGTGCACAGCAGGCTGACAATGCTGCTACTAAATGTGAAGCAGTGGCTTAGTTATTATTGGCGGGATCCCCAGGTAAGGAACTGTACAATAGATTACAAAATAGATTACAAAAAAATTGCATAAGACTGCTAAACGTACTAAAACACAGATTTAGGGGTTTGGGTTTGGTTTTGTATGATGTTCATATGACTCTGTAATGGCATGTGACCACTTCTGTTATCTGGCACACTTTCATCTCAGATAAAAACTTACAAGATCCTTTCAGCTAGTGACAGAATTGAAATTCCAAATTGTTATTGTTCTACATAATTATGCAGTTATACTATGCTACATAAAAAAAATCACACAGTATTATATTTACAGATGCTAACTGTTAATAATGTGGCTGATTTACTAAAAGGAGTTAAAAATCTTCACTATGGTTGAGCGGACCCGAACTGTAAAGTTCGGGTCCGTACCGAACATTTGGGTTTTTGGGTCCCGGACCCGAACCCGAACAATTGACTGTATGTTCGGGTTCGGGTCCGGTGTTCGGCAATTTGCATGTAAAGCAGCGCTTGTTTCCCGTGCTTAGAACTGTCCCTGCACAAAGTGTAATTTATGAAGGAAAAAAAGTCATTTAAAACTCACTCGTGGCTATAATGAATTGTTGGCTCCCAGCAATACATAGAAAAGTCATTGATAAAAAAAAAAAAAAAAAAAAGCGTGGGGTTTCCCCCAAATTCAATTACCAGGCCCTTCAGGTCTGGAAAGGATTTTAAGGGGAACTCCACCCCAAATAAAAAAAAAATGGTGTGGAGTACCCCCAAAAATCCAGACCAGACCCTTTATCCGAGCACGCAACCTGGCAGGCCGCAGGAAAAGAGGGGGGGCGAGAGAGCGGCCCCCGCCCCCTCCTGAACCGTACCAGGCCACATGCCCTCAACATGGGGAGGATGTCCCCATGTTGATGGGGACAAGGGCCTCATCCCCACAACCCTTGCTGGTGGTTGTGGGGGTCTGCGGGCAGGGGGCTTATCGGAATCTGGAAGACCCCTTTAACAAAGGGGACCCCCAGATCCCGCCCCCCCTATGTGAAATGGTAATGGGGTACAAATGTACCCCTACCATTTCACAAAGAAAGTGTCAAAAATGTTAAAAATTACAATAGCCGGTTTTTGACAATTCCTTTATTAATGTCTTCTCCTTTCTTCCATCTTCTTCCATCTTCTTCTTTTCTCCATTCGGGTTTCTTCCTCTATCTTGTTCTTCATCTTCATCTTCATCTTCCTTCTTCCTTCGGTGTTCTCGTCCACATCTTGCTCCGGCTTCTTGTTCCCCTTCTTCTTTCTTCGGCCGCTCCGCTTGAAAAGTAGGTTCCCGCTGTGCGACGCTTCAGTTCTTCAGTTCTCCTCTTGGTCCACTGCCACCCGTGACCCCGCCCCCCTCTGACGCACATGGATTTCACGGGGACCTCCCCCGTGGTGTCAGAGGGGGGCGGGGCCACCGGGTACCAGCGGACCTATGGATAAACCCCCCACCCGCAGACCCCCACAACCACTGGCAAGGGTTGTGGGGATGAGGCCCTTGTCCCCATCAACATGGGGACATCCTCCCCATGTTGAGGGCATGTGGCCTGGTACGGTTCAGGAGGGGGGGCGCTCTCTCTTTTCCTGCGGCCTGCCAGGTTGCGTGCTCGGATAAAGGGTCTGGTCTGGATTTTTGGGGGAACTCCACGCCATTTTTAAAAAAAAAAAAATCCTTTCCAGACCTGAAGGGCCTGGTAATTGAATTTGTGGGGACCCCCATGTTTTTTTTATTTTTTTTATCAATGACTTTTCTATGTATTGCCGGGAGCCGACAATTCATTATAGCTGCGAATGAGTTTTAAATGACTTTTTTTCCTTCAGAAATGACACTTTGTGCAGGGACAGTTCTGAGCACGGGAAACAAGCGCGAATAGTCCTCAGAAGTTCGGGTCTCCATTGACTTCAATGGGGTTCAGGTTCAGGGTCAAGTTCGGGTCAAGTTCGGTCGAAGTTCGGCCGAACCCGTCGAACTCGAACATCCAGGTGTCCGCTCAACTCTAATCTTCACTCAATAAATATCAAATTAGCCAATAATGTGTATAAATGAATATTATGAATAAATTCCTGTTCTGTTGTTTCATCTGTACATGATTGGGTATTCATAGTAAACAAGAATTTGTTTTTCACATGACTGGATAATTGAAGTGAATATTCACACAATTTATGGGTGAAGATTCTCCACTACTTTAGTAAATCAGCCCTAATGTGCCTACTCCTGAAATGCTTCTAGGGACTTTACTGTAAGTTATCTATTGCAGTGGAGCAGACAAGCTTTTTGCATCCAGTAAATACCACTATTTTGATATTTGTTCATGCAGAATTAGAAGTCATATAACATACACTTTGCTATTACATAAGTGTCCTCTTGAAACGTTAATACATTTTCTGATAATAAAAATGCCATCTTGCACTCTCTATTTGATTAATGATCATTGCAATTCTTCTTTATTAGCCTACCAAAGGACAAATGTTAACACAATAGCACTGATATCAATCTATCCTACTGCTTGTTATTTAGGTAGGTAAAAATTAGATGCATGCAACACTGGAATAAAGCACTGAAAAAATGTTTATGTATTGCATTACTGTTACATTGAAAGTCTTTCTCCATCTATACTTCTATACAATTTTGCAATGATAATATGCAAAGACAATTTTAGTTTTTATGCTACATTGTATTACAATTCTTCCAAACTACAATCTAGCAGCCCAGTGTTCATTTGCCCAAGCATATTCATGTTATCACAATATAGTATTATGTGTACTGTTTGAGCAATTAAGAAAATTAATGAATCTTGACCTGATTATTTAAGAAAATTAGTACAGATAAAAAACGTGAAGCTGTCAGGAGACATTGGCCGGTTCAATAAAAACCAGTCGACATTCGGCCCGTGTGTATGCCAGCCGGTCCGACAGAAGCTGGCTGCTTGGCCGGCTTCTGTTGTTTGTGCATGCTGGAAAACCAGTAGCCATCTGGCTCCCGATCTGGAAGTGTTCTGGCAGGGGGGGCTCGTCCCCCTGTAGGAACACAACAACGCAGCAGGGGAGATCGCTGTATTAACGTCGGATCGTTAGTAGAGTGGCTCTGACTGGAGCTGACAGTTTTTTTCTATTCAACCCGCTCGGTTAAACTAAAAAAAAAACTCAGAGTGTGTACCAGTGGCAGCTGGTGCTCCATTTTTTGGGGGAGTGGCAAAAAAAAAACCCCGTCAGGTCCGCCCTTACCCCATCCAGGCTTCTCCTCCTGACTAATCCGGTCTTAAGATATGCCTGTTCTGATTGGCCAGGATGAGACGCTGGAAGACAATAGCGACTGTTGATTTGCTAATGTCACAAGTGGGTGGTTTTGGGGTGCAGAGCCCAACCTTTTTGAAGCCAATTAGAGCCTCAGGCTCTAATCATGTGCTTATAAAAAAAACTCATAGAAACCTATGAATCCGATGCCCCGCATGGGTAATAGGGGCGCCGCTGGTGTGTACTTAAGAGACACACCAGAGAGATTAATATAAAACCTTTTCTAATGCAGGGAGCTGCTGTTTAGGAATTTTCTATATACAGGGTTGGATTGCTTTAATGAAAAAAATATTTTAGTAGGAGTTGGTTGGTTTAAGGTGGGTCAAGCTAACCAAATGGTGGTCAGTCAAGTGGTCACAATCTGACTGCTACACACCTTTCACACCTTTCACAGACACTTATTACCTGTATATTAGTCACTTGCCTGACGGGACAATTTTGGAATTTTTTCACATACATGTTACATTGTGCAGTTTTTTGATAGAAAATTACTTATAATCCCAGAACATTATATATTTTCTGAAAACAGAGGCCCTGGAGAATAAAATGGTGGCTGTTGTAATGTTTTATGTCATGTAATATTTGTGCAGCTATTTATCAGACTCAAATACACTTAAATGTATTTTTAGTGCACACAAATACAATGTACCGGTAATACCCAATTTTTGGTCAAATATAAAATATGATGGTGTGTCAAGTAAATAGATTCTAAACAAGTCAACATTTAAAATTACGCATATCTGTGAAGTGGACACAAACTATTCTACCAAAAATTGTCCATGGGTGATTAAGAGCATTTATAGATTACTAGTTTAGAGTTAAACTTGAGCTATGGCACTAGAATTATTACTCTCATTCTGACATTCGCAGCAATATCGCACATGTTTGGTGCAAAAACCATTAACATATATTTGACGGACCTATGCACCCATTTACATTTGCATGTGAGCAAGGGGGACAGGGGTGCTTTTAAATTTGTAAAACATATTTTTATTAATTTTTTCGTACACGTTTTTCATTTAAGTTTAATGCCGCGTACACACGATCGTTTTTCACGCCGTTTAAATTGGGCTTTAAAAACGATCGTGTGTATGCTCCAGAGCATTTTTAACAACGTGAAAAACGGGCATTAAAATTTTCGAACATGCTCTATTTTTTCACGTCGTTTTTCATGTCGTTTTTTTTAACGTCGTGAAAAACGGTAGTGTGTATGCTTTTACGAGGGGAAAAAAAACGTGCATGCTCAGAATCAAGTATGAGACGGGAGCGCTCGTTCTGGTAAAACTAGCGTTCGTAATGGAGATAGCACATTCGTCACGCTGTAACGGACTGAAAAGCACAAGGCTGAAAAGCGTGAATCGTCGCTCAACAAACTTTACTAACATGAAGGGTAGCGCCATCCGAAGGGAACTTCCCCTTTATAGTGCCGTCGTACGTGTTGTACGTCACTGCGCTTTGCTCGAGCGTTTTTTTTTAATGAACGTGTGTATGCAAGACAGGCTTGAGAGGAAACAAGAAAAAACACGTGGAGAAAAACTTTGTTTTTTAAAATGACATTAAAAACGGTCGTGTGTACGCGGCATAATACTATCACAAGGGGTGAATAAGCCCCTTGCGATAGCTTTGGGTAGTGACAGGCACTCTTTATTGAGACATCAGGGGTCTTTTATACCTCCGATGTCTCCCCTGACCTTCAAAGCATCTGATAAAACACAGATCATGTTTGCTCAAATGCTTCCAGGGTTGTACTGGCCAGAAAATGACAGCACTAAAACTGAAAGTGACAACATCCTCGTTGCTACCGGCTTCATTTGTCACAGATGAGATGGGAGAATGGGTATTGTGCAAAAAAAAGCTTTTTTTATTTGTACTTCAATACAACTTAAAAAGAAAACTTTGATATGCCATAGATGATGTTTCTAGCTTCATTCAGATATTTTTAAACCACAGAGCATACAATGAAATAAACACACCCAAAGCTTCAAAAAAATTAATCACAACATGCCCATGTGGATGCCACTAACTAATTAACACACTTTTTCCCAGTGGACCTTATGGAGAACTGCAAACAGTAGACCTGATGGGAATATACAACCCCACATGATGTTCAAGAGAGAGCAGAAACCCTGCCCCTTATCATAAAAATGTCACTCCGGCAGCATATTAAAAGACTGCAGTCATACAGTTGCGACAAAACTATTACTAGCGGATCTATTAAGGAACTATTTACCCCACAAGAAAGGAGGCTCTTCCCACATAATAATTTACAAATGAATATCACAACAGTCATACTTGCGACTGGGCCCTGGCGTTCTGCCACTGTGGGGGGCCCCAAGACCCAGCATCTCTCCCTGTACTGCCAGCTGGCACCTAACTATACAATGGAGGGGGACAGGAGGGAGCGATCGGAAGCTCTGTGATGTCTGCGGGATGTCCTATTCAGAATACTGGCAAGCATTTCACTTCTCGAATGTCAGTGTATACAGTGGAGAGGGGAGGGGCCTCTGATCCAGGCAGGCACCAGATGTAGTGCACAAGTGAGTCGGCTCTGCTTGTACACTCTTGCAGATACCTGCCCGGATCAGAGGCCCCCCCCCTCCACTGTATACACTGACACTCGGGAAGTGAACTGCTAGCCAGTATTCTGAATGGGACATCCCTCAGACATCACAGAGCTTCCGATGGCCCCCTCCCACCCCCCTCCATTGTATAATTAGCTGCCAGCTGGAGGTACAGGGGGAGATGCTTGGTCTTGCCCGCCCCACAGTGGCGGAACACCAGGTTCCAGTCGCAAGTGTGACTGCTGTGACTCTAGTAGTTCTGCCACTGTACCATACAGTCACATCTAGATAGATATTCCTAATTTATAATTGTATCTTTCTTTGCTCAAATATGTTCATCCTTGCTGACAGAGTCCATCACAATTTAGCCTTCTCTCTTACTGGAATTCTTAAATGGCACACTTTAGGAACTCTAAATAGAAACTTTGACAAGTGAATTCCTATTCATTGGCTTAATCGCTTATATATTTTTCTCCCTATATACAAGAGTGCCCAAAAACGAAATTTCCTGAAAACTCCAATGTCTTTTTAACTAGTTCCAAACTTTGGACATGCTACACATGCACATAAAAACATCTTTATAGTACACAGGAAGTGTTTAGCAAGTCCAGTTCTTCTGCCCTGCTGCCAGGACCCCTGCTCCCATTACACAGCAATTCTTGGCTCTGATTAATTAAAGCCAGGGATGCTGTGTACACAGAGTAGCAGCTGCTGCTGTCAAAAAAGGCAGTCTGGTGCAATGTTTATCAACAACACAGTGCAGATGCTAAATAGAAAAATACAAAGTAACATAGCTACCTTTGTATCTATTCTGTTTATTCATCTGCAGATCAAAGGGATGGACTTCATCCCTCTGTTTAACCCCTTATTAACCCTTTATTTACTCTAATCAGCCCTAATTAACACCCCATTCTCCTTCTTTATTCAAAAATGTACACTTTTATCTGCAGTAGCGAAATCTTATTTAGTTTTGTTATGTTTTATTTTCTAACGATTGTGAAAAAAAAATCATTGTTGTAAGAAAATATCACGAAAATAAAGCCTTGCTTGTCCTTCAAAAAACAATATATGTGTTCCCTTTGTTATCTTAACTTTCATGCCTTCGCGTTTTTCTGACGTTTGTTGTTCACAAGTTAAAAATCTGTATTTTTTGCTAGAACGTTACTTAGAACCCCCAAACATCATATATATTTTTTTAGCAGAGACCCTATAGAATAAAATGGCAATCATTGCAATATTTTATATCACGCGGTATTTGTGCAGTGGTCTTTCAAACCAAATTTTGGGGAAAAAAATAAATTTTCATGAATAAAAGAAAAGAAAAACAGTGAAATTAGCCCAATTTTTTTGTATAATGTAAAAGATGATGTTACGCTGAGTAATATATACCTAACATGTCATGCTTTAAAATTGTGCACACTCATGGAATGGCGACAAACTATGCTCCATAGGCAACGCTTTAAACATTTCCACAGGTTATCAGTTTATAGTTACAGAGGATATCCTGTGCTAGAATTACTGCACTCGATCTGACACTCGTGGTGATACCTCCCATGTGTGGGTTGAACACCGTTTACATTTGCGGGCGCGACTTATGAATGCGTTCACTTCTGCGCGCGAGCACGGGGGGACAGGGCGCCTTAAACTTATTTTTTTTCCTTATTTATTTTATTTTTATTTTTATATTTTTACACTGTCTCTTTAAAAAAAAAATTATGATCATTTTTATTGCTGTCACAAGGAATGGAAACACCCTGTGACAGTAATAGCCCCAAATACCTCCATTGCACTTGGGGTGTCCCCTCCTTCTGTTTGATTGTTGTACCTGCGCCCACTAACCAAAGTTGTTTCTATATATATCTTTCTTGTTCATACATCACGGGACACAGAGCAGCATAGTCATTACTATGTGGGTTATATAGAATTACCTTCAGGTGCTGGCACTGGCAACTTCCAAAACAGGAAGTACCCTCCCCTATATAAGCCCCTCCCATTCGGGAGTACCTCAGTTTTTTGCCAGTGTCTAAGGTGTTGGCCAAGGTTAACATGTATTCATCTGGGCTTGTGTACAGGTTCTCTGGGCCTTAGCAAGCTATTCCGGATCCGACCAAAAAAGCTTCATAGCTAAACGGTCGGTACCCGGGCCTTGCAGAGAAGAGCAGGGTTTTGCCTGTAATGCCTCTCTTAGGAGGGCTGGACCCTGGGATCCAGAGCTCTGGTCATACCCAAAACCAAGAGGCTATCTGTGCAGGGTGCTATACAGGTCCAGGGGAGTGGAATCCTTGGGAACCCGGTCCCTGAAGGTCTAGTACAATGCCTGCCGTGAGAGGTGAAGTTTGGGCTTCTGTGGACCAAACAAAGTCCTGCGGCGGGGAAAAGGTAAGTGGGGGCCCCTCAGGAACTTGGTTCTATTGAGGGGACCCCCAAGCCTAATATGTCTTTCTGCCTGTTACCTAAAGGGTATTCCCGCTAATAGCTGTATATGCCTAAGAAATCCTAGAAATGTTTTTTCATAAGGGAAGTTTTAAAAAAACTGTAAACCTGGAAATGTTTTTTCATAAAGGAGGTTTTAAAAAAAAAAAAAAAAAGACAAAGGTGCGGTACCTGTGTTTGTCCACTAGAGGCCGCTGTGGAACGTCTTTTTTCTTGGGACTATTCCTTCCATGGTGAAAGTCCAGGCAGATGAGTGAGCTCTCTATCAGGGAAGATGCATTCCTCTGTCATGCTGCCAAGTAGTTTCCTTCCATCCCCGAGTCCTGGTGAAACAGGGACCCTGGCTCCTCTCCCTACATGGCGCCAAGAGCGCACACGTGCACGCGCGCGCACACATGCTTTCCTTTTATAAGGTTTAGCTTCAAAAAAGGGGGCGGAGCCTGGCGGATGACGCGCTCTGTGCGCCCAGCGCTTCTGCGCATGTGCGGGCGTCCCAGCAAGATAAAAGGACTCAGTCCACGCTGCTTGCTATGGACACAGAGCATGAAAAGGAGCTGGTAGCATGGTATAGGGGCTTACAGCGGGCGGTTGATACAGGCATCCCCAGAAAGACGCATTAGTAGACACCCACTGATGTACATAGCAGCAAATTGCATTAGACTATTTCAGTAAGGGGTGTATTGCGGCTGGAATACCTCAGCTTTGAACTAAGGAATATGCCGCCTAAAAAACTCCGAGATATACCTCTCAGGAAGTGTAGGGGGTCTCCATCGGGCTCTGAGGATCTGGAGCAGTCATCTGCACCCTCCTCCCCTGAGAAATCAGAGGTTAATACCCATAAGGAACCCCCGGGAGTGCCAGGTACTGCGGCTGTCCTCAGTCCACCTGCTCCTGCATATATAACAGAGGAGGTTTTTTCCTCAACTCTGGAGGGATTGGAGCAGAGATTGGCTGCATTGATCGCTTCTTCTCTACAGGAAAGAAAGCGCGCCAGATCTCCATCACCTCCATTAGAGTGCCTGTTGGCAGAGCAACAGTCCCAGGAAGGGACCGACCTACCTGAAGGGGATCAGGAGGAGGTTAGCTCTGTTTTTGAGGAATCGACAGTAGATGAACCATTTTCAGCATCACAGACTGAAAGATTGTGGGTCCAGACCCTAACTGACATGGTTCGATCTGCATTTAAAATGCCTCTTGTTGAACCATCAACTACTGCTGTCTCCTCATTGGGGTCGCTAAAAGCTCCCCAGGTTAATTGCTCCTTTCCAATACATCCATTATTGGAAGGACTTATATACCAGGACTGGGAACATCCTGATAAACTATTTGTTCCGCCTAAAAGGTTTCCGGTGATCTATCCCTTGGAGGAAAAGTTCACCCAGAGATGGAATGTTCCTACGGTGGATGCAGCCATCTCTTCTGTGAACAAATCACTGACATGTCCAGTAGATAATGTTCAAATGTTCAAAGATCCAGTGGATAAAAAATTGGAATCTTTATTAAAATCTGCTTTTTCCACAGCAGGGGATGTTACACAGCCAGCAGTGGCAGCTATTGGGGTCTGCCAAGCTTTAAAGGATCAAATGAAAATGGTCCTGAGGGATTTGCCAGACCAGCAGGCCCAGGCTCTGGCTGATCTGCCTAGAGCATTATGCTTTGCGGTTGACGCCATCAAGGATTCTATCCATCAGGCCTCCCGCCTCACGCTGTCTTTGGTACATATGCGTAGGCTTCTGTGGCTCAAAAACTGGTCTGCTGAAGCTCCCTGTAAGAAGCTCTTAGTTAGCTTCCCATTTCATGGGGAACGCCTTTTTGGCGAAGACCTGGATAAGTATATCCAGAAGATTTCCAGTGGTAAAAGTACTCTCTTACCGAGTAAAAAGAGGTCTAGGGGTCCATCTTTTAAGAGGACTACCTCTCCTATCCCTGCGACGTCTGCTACTAAGCAGTTCCGACGGCCTCCTCGGTCAAACTCAGGAGGTAAAAATCAGGGACAGCCACAGGGTAATAAAAAGCCCTGGATCCGAAGAGGTACTAAACCAGCCTCCAAGTCAAGCCTATGAAGGGCTGCCCCCACTCAAACGGGTGGGGGGAAGACTTCAGTTGTTCGCAGAGACCTGGCGGGAGACGATCAAAGACAGATGGGTGCTCTCCGCAGTAACTCTGGGATACAAGTTGGAGTTAAAAGAGTCTCCTCCGTCCCATTTTATGTGGTCAGGCATGCCAAGAGACCCTCTGAAAAGAGGGTCTCTCCTATTGGCGTTAGAACAACTATTGCTCCAAGGAGTAATTATGGAGGTTCCTATGGAAGAGTGGGGGTTGGGTTTCTACTCAAACCTTTTCACAGTCCCGAAGCCAAACGGGGACATAAGACCCATATTGGACCTAAAGAGTCTAAACAAATTTCTAAACGTCCGGTCTTTCCGGATGGAGTCGATCCGATCGGTCACCGCTGCCCTACAAGGGGAGGAATGGTTAGCCTCGATCGACATCAAAGATGCTTACTTGCATGTTCCCATCTTTCCAGGTCATCAAAAATTCCTACGCTTTGCAGTAGAAGGGCGCCATTTTCAGTTCAGAGCCTTACCATTCGGTCTGGCCACAGCACCACGAGTGTTCACAAAAATTCTGGCCCCACTGTTGGCCGATCTAAGAACACGGGGTGTAACGATAATGGCATACCTAGACGACCTGTTGTTGATGGACCACTCAGTTGCCAAGCTAGAAGTGGTAATTGTCGATACAATCAAGTATCTAGAGTCTCACGGTTGGGTCATCAACCTGGACAAGTCAGCCCTACAGCCAGTGAAAAACCTGGTATATCTAGGGCTACGGCTGGATTCAGACCAGAGGAAGATTTTCTTACCTCTAGACAAGGTATCCTCTTTGAGGGCCTTGGTCCGTCTGCTTTGTGCAAAAAGACAGCCGTCCATACGCCTGTGCATGAGGCTGCTAGGAAAGATGGTAGCATCATTCGAAGCTGTGCCATACGCCCAATTCCACTCAAGGAATTTACAAAGGGCCATATTGTCAGCCTGGAACGGAAAAGTTCAGGCTCTAGACTTCCCGATGGCTTTGTCCCCTTCCGTTCGGAAGAGTCTCTGCTGGTGGTTGATCCCCCAGAATCTCCAGAAGGGAAAACCCTTCAGCCCGATATCTTGGAAGGTGGTCACTACAGATGCCAGCCTTATAGGCTGGGGGGCAGTACTGGAGCAATGGTCTCTCCAGGGCAGATGGTCAAATGTAGTAAAAACCCTGCCCATCAATCTCTTAGAGATACGAGCAGCCCGGTACGCCCTAGTAGCCTGGACATCCAGACTCCAAGGGTCCCCTGTCAGAATTCAATCAGACAATGCCACAGCAGTGGCATATATCAATCATCTGGGAGGCACCAGGAGTCGTGCAGCCCAGAGGGAAGTAAGTCACATCCTGGAATGGGCAGAAAAGCATGTCCCATGTATATCAGCTGTCTTCATTCCAGGGGTGGAGAATTGGAAGGCGGACTTTCTGAGTCGCCAACAGTTATGCCCAGGGGAATGGTCCCTTCATCCCGAGGTCTTCCGAGCAATATGTCAGCAGTGGGGAACACCGGATGTAGATCTGCTAGCATCCAGATTCAACGCAAGGGTGGACAGATTTGTCTCCAAGGACAAGGGATCCCCTTGCTTGCGGCTCGGATGCTCTGGTGTCCCCTTGGGATCAGTTCAGACTGATATATGCATTCCCTCCGCTACAATTGTTGCCTCGACTCCTTCGCAGAGTCAGGTTGGAGAAGAAGCCGGTGATCCTGGTGGCTCCAGCGTGGCCCCGAAGGGCCTGGTACGCGGAGATCATCAAAATGTCTGTGGGGAGTCCTTGGACCCTTCCACGTCGTCCGGACCTGCTTTCGCAAGGACCGATATACCACCCTTCCTTACTAACTCTAAGTTTAACGGCCTGGCTATTGAATCCCACATCCTAAAGAAGAGAGGTCTCTCTAACTCTGTGGTATCAACTATAATCAATGCCAGGAAGCCTGTATCCAGGCAGATCTACTATAGAGTTTGGAAGGCGTACATCACTTGGTGTGAGGCCAGAAAATGGCATCCACGTAAGTACGTTATAGGCAGAATTCTGGACTTCCTGCAGTGGGCTGTAGACAGGAAGTTTGCCTTAAGTACTATCAAGGGCCAGGTTTCGGCCTTGTCAATACTATTTCAAAGGCCCCTGGCTATGCATTCACTTGTCAAATCCTTTATGCAAGGTGTGACTCGTATTATTCCACCGATTAAGGCTCCCATATGCCCATGGGATCTAAATTTGGTTCTGTCGGTTCTGCAGAAGCAGCCATTTGAACCTTTGCGGCACATTTCCTTGGTTCTACTCACCAGGAAATTGATATTTTTAGTAGCCATATGCTCGGCTAGAAGAGTGTCGGAATTAGCCGCCATGTCCTGTAAAGAGCCATATCTGGTTATCCATAAGGACAGAGTAGTATTACGTCCTCACCCAGCCTTTCTTCCTAAGGTGGTATCGAGGTTTCACTTGAACCAGGATGTGGTTCTTCCTTCTTTTTTCCCCAAACCAAGCTCGGTAGAGGAAAAGTTATTGCATTCTTTGGATGTAGTAAGAGCAGTTAAAGCTTATCTAAAAGCCACTGCTCAGATTCGTAGAACGGATTCTTTGTTTGTTCTGCCGGAAGGCCCCAGAAAGGGTCAGGCAGCATCAAAATCTACTTTAGCCAAGTGGATTCGACAGGTCATAATACAAAACTATGGCTTGAGAAGTCGACCGCCTCCGTTCAAAGTTAGGGCGCACTCCACGAGAGCAGTTGGAACTTCATGGGCAGTGCATCACCAGGCCTCCCTGGCGCAAATTTGTAAGGCCGCAACATGGTCTTCAGTACACACGTTTACTAGGTTCTACCAGGTGGACGTTAGAAGTCAGGAGGATGTCGCCTTTGGGCGCAGTGTGTTGCAGGCCGCAAAAGATCCTCATGCCTGATGGCGCCCAGCTTATGTATGGTGTATCCCCCCCCTCATGTGGCATTGCTTTGGGACGTCCCACATAGTAATGACTATGCTGCTCTGTGTCCCGTGATGTATGAACAAGAAAGTAGGATTTTTAAAACAGCTTACCTGTAAAATCCTTTTCTTGGAGTACATCACGGGACACAGAGCTCCCACCCCTCTTTTGGGGACACGTATTGCTTTGCTACAAAACTGAGGTACTCCCGGATGGGAGGGGCTTATATAGGGGAGGGTACTTCCTGTTTTGGAAGTTGCCAGTGCCAGCACCTGAAGGTAATTCTAAATAACCCACATAGTAATGACTATGCTGCTCTGTGTCCCGTGATGTACTCCAAGAAAAGGATTTTACAGGTAAGCTGTTTTAAAAATCCTACTATTTGAAACTCGTTCTCTTATACGTTGTATTACTATGGATTTACTATGGATTTATTGTTCCACTATGTAAAAGAATGTATCACTGACTCTATTTTCTCTGAAATTAATCAATAAAAACAATTGTAAGAAAAAGTATTCAAAATGCCCAAATCTGTGTTTTGGAATCCTAGGGATTTTTTTAAATCGACACCATTGGCAACAGAGTAGATTGGAAGTGATGTTATGACTTCGCTTCAGGGTTATTAGATTGAAGACCCAATCGAAGCCGATTCCGGCTTTATTCGGGTTATTGGTCAGCTGGCAGACATGTCAGCTGGTCGATCGGGCCTCCTGGTGGGATGGAAGTGCCACTGAAGGCGGCGGGGATGTCCCCTCCCACTACTCAGGCTTTTAGACACAATGGTTGTTATCCCGAGAAAGCCAACTGCTGGCTCTAAAAAACGGTACTGGGGTGATGCGTGAACAAGAAGGGGTTAAGTAATGACAAAGTTATTGCAGAATAAACAGGTCCGTAGCAGAATTGAAAATTATTGCTCTGGTCCATAGTGGGTGAACAGGTGTGAGAGAGGAAGTGATTAAACACACAATTTCCATGTAGAGAATCCAGAAAAGATAACAGGGTTGAGTGTGGCACTACCCACAGCACAAAGGTTTCATCAATATATCTAGCTCAACACTGGACAAAACATTTAAACCACAGGTCTGTATACATAAATCTCTCCTCATACATCTCCATAAATAAGTTGTGTTGGGTGGGAGCCACATTTGACACCATTACAGGGGCTTTAGTTTGTTCAAAGCAAATATCTTGAATAAAAAGATGATACATGTCAGTATGATCTGCAATAATTCTAACAAAAAGTATCTCTGGTTGTCTCTGAAGTCCGATCAAGTCTGTAGATAATAATCAAAAACAGCCAAGGCTTCATCATGTGGAATTCATGAATATGAAGCTTTAGGCTGGGTTTGCATCTAATACGGACACGGCTCATAGCAGGGATATGGTGCGTCCCTGTTCTCCGTTTGAGGGATGAATCAGGCCAATTTTTTTTTTTTTTTGTTTCAATAGTTTTTATTGAAGATATAGGTAAAAGAATGAACAGTCAGTGTCAGACATCACACTTGATATAAGATACATGTTAAGGAATATACATATCAGGTGATGGAGGTAAGGTGAGCTGTGAAGTCCGATACCCCTAGACACCCCTAATGGGAACATTCTGTGTCTTGGGAGGGGGGGAGGGTAAAGGAACACTACCCTCCTAAAGAGTCAGTGAGGTTTTAAGAAGCAACTTTAAAAGCTTAAAATAGTATTAACAACTCGTAACAGAAGCTGGAAGTAATACATCAATAGAGATTGCAGAACTTTCAAGTATGAGTTTGTGCATGAAATGGTATATACCCAAAGTACTTGTTATATCTTAAATGTACATAGTAAAGCATGTGTACTCAGAGTAAAATTTACGTAACTTTTTGAATGGTGCAAGAACTAAAATAAAGTAGGGTAAAATAAAATAAAGAAGGTAAGGGGGGGGGGAGGGGAGGTAGAGAGCAGTATAGCAGACTCACTATTCAAGCAAGGTGAATCGAGTACATGGTAGTGATATCAGAAGTGTATCAGGTAAGCTTGTTAGCGTACCAATGTGTCCAGGGGAGCCATAAATTATGGATTTTAGAGTATGAGGGTTTTCCCTTCGATAAGATCGATGCATATGCATAGTGAGAGTGGACTAATGCTACGACTTCCGTCGAAGTTGGGGAGATGTTTGTTTTCCAGTATCTGGTTATGAGTAGTCTGGTTGCTAGGAGTATGTGAGTAATGATTAGTCTGAAAGGTGGTGGCAGTGATTCAGTGTCCATATTCAGTATGGCTAATTGTGGAGTAAGTGTGAAAGGGAGATGACATATAGCTTGTCTAATTTGTTCCACCTCAGTCCACAGATTTGTTAAGGCTGGACATTAGGCTTGTGCAATTCGTTTCGTAACGAATCGAAATTCGTCCGAATTTAGCAACTTTCGGACATTCGGAAGCATTCGAATTTCCGAACAAAGCAATTACGAATAAAACCGAATCCGAAATAAATGATACCGCAAAATAGCGAATGCCGGAATGTCTTCGGCATAATTCGTTATGAAAAAGTTACGAATGTACGAATCCATTCGAAGCACAATAACACTCACTCTGCTCTCTGCTTCTCTCTTACCATGCTGAACTCCCTCTCAAAATGGTGTACAGGGACGGAGGCTATAGCCGCATGAAAAAATGAAAGTAAAATACGAGATTTCGAATGCATTCGAAGCACAATAACACTCTGCTCTGCTCTCTGCTTCTCCCTCACCGTGCTGAACCCTCTCAAAATGGTGTACAGGGACGGAGGCTATAGCCGCATGTAAAAAACGAAAGTAAAATACGAGATTTCGAATCGTTACAAATAACCGCAATGTATTTAGAAAAGTACAAATCCATTCGAAGCACATTAGGCATAATAGGCAGCGTCGTTGTGAGAGAGACACGGAAAATTACGAATCAACGAACCCAAAAAAAGTTACGAAAGTAGGAGTGTTGTCCAGAATCAAAGAAAAACAACGTACCCTACCGAAAGTACGAATTATAAATCAACTAAAAATTCAACGAAAAATGACGCTTGCGAAAATACGAATTAGTCCGAACACGAAAAATCCCGTCTAGCAAAATTACGAATGATTACGAATCAACAGGACCGAAAAGAAACGAACCGAAACTAAACAAATTTTTCCGTTGTGCACAAAAAACGAACCGAAACTAAACAAATTTTTCCGTTGTGCACAAGTCTACTGGACATATTACCTATTTGGTTACAGTTTCTCCAGCAGGTGGGTGACGAGTGTGAGTGAAATTTGGCCATTCTCTGCGGTTTCAAGTACCTTGATTCTTGATTCTTAAATGGATTTTGTCAGTTAGTTCCCATAGAGAGGTGAAGCTAGTGGTTTTATAAACTGACTTTAAGGCTGTTTGCCATTGTTGTTCAGAAAACTTTAAGGTTAAGTCTTTTTCCCAATCAGTGTAGGGTTTGGATTTGTTGAAGATATTTTTTTCCTGCAGTGTAGAATAGATTAGGGAAGCGCCTTTGGTAGGTGCATTAGTGCATTAGTGCATTAGTGGAGAAGAAGTAGTTCCACAGTTTGAGTGGTAGTTCTCCTAAGTGTGGATGTGCTGTGAGACATTGTTGAATCCTACAACAATTGAAGAAATTTATAGCGGGCGCGTGAAATGTTGTTTGGATTTGGGTGAAGGTTTTATGTAGTATCTTAGCCCTAAGGTCTGCGGTGTCTGCTTTTTGAGTAAGTATCCAATTGGGTATAGCCAGATCAGGCAATATTAATTGGAGGGTTTGGATAGGTATTTGTAGGCGTTTGTTAGATATTTGGGACCATTTGGCATTGTGTAACAGTTTCCAGGCTTTAACAGAGGCTTGGATAGTCGGTGAGTATAAGTGAAGGTGAGGTTGCTTGGTTGTAGTGCTGAATAACCAGGCTTTAAGGTTATGTCCAGGAGTCATAGTGTTTTCAATGTTTCCCCATAGTGTGGTTGGGTGTGTGGTCACCCAATCTTTCATTTGAGACAGTATGGTGGCTAGGTAGTAGTCTTTGATATCTACGTAACCCATTCCTCCCGCCAGTTTATGTTTAATGGCTTTTAGATGACTACATCTGGGATTTTTGCCTTGCCATACGAATTGTTGTATAATGGATTGGAGAGATTTGAGGTATGAGGTAGTAAGTGGTATAGGAAGTGTGCGGAATATGTAAAGCAACCTAGAAAGAATGAGCATTTTAAAGGCTGCTAATCTACCAGACCAGCAGAATTCTAATTTGGAAAGCTTGGTAGTTTCTTTAATCAGCATTTGTCTCGCTTCAATGTAGTTACTGTTGAAGAGATCCCTGGTAGATTTAGGAAGCGTGATTCCTAGATAGGATATAAAAAAAGGTTTGGTGATTCCGTGCAAAAGGAACTAGTACAGAACAGGAGAAGAACTGCTGCCCCCACAGATTACTGCCACTAGGTGGAGTATGATAATGATTAAAGGTGATGTGGGTGTGGCGCTGTTCTTAATTGGTTAAAAAGTGACAAGTGCTTCTTATTCCTGTGCAATAAAGTGCTACTGAAGTGTTATGCTCTCGGCCGGGTGTTTGTTGCAAGTGACTAGTGCTGATATGATTCCTATGCATAAATTGGTAAAAAAAGGTGCAATACATAAGCACTGGTGAGAGTATTAGACCCTCAGCTGAATATAGAATGCTAATGAAGTGTTACACCCTCGTCCGGGTGTTTTGTATTGAAAATTGTCCTAAATTGGTAATACATTCATAAACCCATAAAATTATGATAAAACATATAAAATATTGGTACAAGCAGGGCACTGTATATGTTTTATCATAATTTTATGGGTTTATGGATGTTTACCAATTTAAAACAATTTTCAATACCAAACACCCGGCCGAGGATGTAACACTTCATTAGCATTCTATATTCAGCTGAGGGTCTAATACTCTCACCAGTGTTTAGTTATTGTACCTTTTTTACCAATTTATGCATAGGAATCATATCAGCACTAGTCACTTGCAACAAACACCCGGCCGGGGGCATAACACTTCAGTAGCACTTTATTGCACAGGAATAAGAAGCACTTGTCACTTTTTAGCCTACATAGGATATACCTGTGTCTTTCCATGGATATGGATAAAAATTCCATAGGAGGTTTCTAGTAGCAGCCTCTAAACCTAAGTCTAGAATGTGTGACTTTGTTTCGTTAACCTAGAGATAAAAAACAAAAACAAACATACAACATATGTTAAATCCATGCAGGTGGAGTTACAATGCCACCAACACAACAGTATTACAGGATTTAAGCCATATAGGCCAAGGGGAGGGAAAACAGGGGGGGGGGAAGAGCCCAGTGAGTGGGCATCTTAAACCAAAATTTTGTATATCACACATAAGAAAAATTTTACACACTGGGTCAGGTGACAGTGGGATCCCCAGGGTGCCCAACCAAAGAATGAAGGCACCCCGCAGGAGTCTCACCTAGTAACCTAGTAAAAAGGGGTTTGGGGGAGGGGGAGGAGCACCATGAAATCATCAAAAGCACAAGCTAACAAAACCCAAGAAATCAATCGTTGGGATATATGTTTAAGGGGGTATCACACCACCGAGCGGTAAGGAAATGACACTAGGGTTAAGTTCTGAATGGTCCCATAAGTCCCAAATTTTTGAAAATTGAGGAAGGGTATCATGTACTATTGCAGTGAGGCGTTCCATTCTACAGATCTGTTCCAGTATTTGGAGAACCTGTGGGAGAGTAGGTGGGGAAGGGGACAACCACCTCAAGGGTATAGCTCGTTTTGCTGCCAGAAGAATAAAGGCAGCCAATCTTTGGGTATGTCTGGAGATGCCAGGGAATGGCAGGCCAAGCAGAAAGTGGACTGGATCCAGAAGGAGAGCGATGTCAAACAAATCTTGTAAGTATGTCTGGATAGAAGACCAAAATGGGCGGATCAGTCCCAAAAAATGTGGAAATGAGAGCCAATGTCGCCCCGGCATCTCCAACACACCCGGGCAGTCTTGGGATCATATCTATGTAAGATTTCAGGGGTTCTATACCAAAAAAACTATATTTTGTAAGCCCTCTCCATTTGTTCCACACATCGTGATGATTTGGAAACAGCCTCCCATATTTTCTGCCATTGAGGGAGGGGAATGGGACGATTAACTAACTGGGACCATTTTTGCATATATGAGTGAGATGTGTCAGTAAGTGAAGTAGCGTCATGCAGAAACCTGTAGATATCTGAGATAAGATGTGTCTGGTATGGTCCCTGAGCACATAAAAGTTCATACGGGTTAGGCTTATCTAGGGTCAGGGTAGAGGCTTTAGAGGCAAAGTAGTGTTTAATCTCTGGAGGTAGGAGTAGAGTAGTTGTTTAGGGATCTGATGCTTCTTTTGCAGTTCATTAAAGGGTAAGAGTGTACGGGTGAGAGGGTGTACAATGTTTCAAAGCTGAAATATTCCAGCCTGCGTCCATGGAAGCATTCGAGAGTAAGATAGGCTGTCTGGGATATCAGGATTAAACAGCACGTTTAGTTGGGGTGGACAAGGGGATGTGAGAGAAAATTGATGGGAACATTTCTTCCATATGGAGAGAGAGAATAACATTGGGCATAGACATAGACTCCTAAGTTGGCTTATGGAGGTTTCCAGGCTCGCCCAAATCATAGAGCAGGGATGTACCGGCCTAGTGACGCTCATTTCAATCTCCGACCATATGCTAGACGCCATTCTGGAGGACCAGGTAATGATCGGTTTAAGATGGGTGGCAAAATAATATTTAATAAGATCTGGGGCTCCCATCCCACCCCTTGCCTTAGGAGCTAACATTACCAAGCTTGCAATCCGGTGAGCTTTATATTGCCAAATGAAATTAAAGAAAGCTCTCTGTGTAGCTTTAAGTTGTGACATAGGAATGGGGTTTGGGAGAGTTTCAAATAGGTACAGGAGTCTCGGCATAATAGACATCTTCAGGACATTGATGGCACCCAAGAGAGAAATGGGATAAGTATCCCATTGTCGCAAGAGTCCATCAATGTCACGGAAGAGCGTTGGGTAGTTAGCCTGACACAAAGTTGAGTAAGAGGAGATTAGGTTTACCCCTAAATATTTAAGGTAGTCCGGGCACCAATGAAAGGATTACTTTAGTTTGAGAATGGTGAGGTCTGAGGGTGGGATGTGTAAAGGTAAGTCTTCTGTTTTACTAGTGTTAGTTTTATATCCTGAAATAGAGTTAAAGTCTTTCAACAAGGCTATGAGGTTTGGGAGAGAGGTATGGGGCCTAGTCAGAGTCAGAAGGACATCGTCCGCAAACAGGGATAGCCTATACTTCTTCTGGCGTAGCGAGACCCCACAGATATCAGGGTGAATGTGAATGGCTGCAGCTAGGGGTTCCAGACAGAGGATAAAGAGTAGGGGGGATAATGGGCAGCCTTGTCTGATACCATTACTCAAGGAGAAGGATGGCGATAAGAGGATAGCTGAACTTGGGATGAAGGGCGGGAGTACAGGGCATGTAGGGCTGCCATGAAGGGACCTCAAAAACCGTAGTTGGAGAGGGTAGCAAACATAAAAGGCCAGCTAAGCCGGTCAAAGGCTTTTTGCGCGTCAAGTATCAGGGCTGGGCGGGCTGTTTTGTTCAATAGGTCTATGAGGTCTATGGTATGTCTCGTGTTGTCACCAGTGTGTCTGGCCATCACAAAGCCTACTTGGTCATTGTGTATGAGTCTGGGAATTAAGTGGGATAGTCGGTTAGCCAGTATTTTTGTGACTATCTTGTAGTCAGAGTTAAGTAATGCAATGGGCCTATAGTTATCAGGGATGGAGGGGTCTTTACCGGGTTTCGGGATCACAGAAATATGGGCATGTAGAAATTGAGGATGAGGTACTGTACCTTTAAATAGTGAAGAAAATAGTAAAATCAGATGTGGGTTTAGAATTGGTAAGAAAGTCTTATAGTAAGAATATGGTAGACTGGGCCAGGGGATTTTTGGGTAAGGAGGTGCTTGACTACGTCCTCCAATTCCTCAGGTGTAACTGCAGAATTCAAAGAGGAAAAGTTTCGGTGAAAGTTTGGATAATCGTAGAGAGTCAAAGAATGAGTGAAATTTCTCTTGTGTAAAGTTATAGTTAAGCCTCGTACACATGACCGAGTTTCTCGTCAAAAAACGACAAGAAAACTGCCGAGAGAGCTTTCTTGCCGAGAAACCGTTCGTGTGTATGGTTTTTCGTCGAGAAAACTGCCGGGAATCTCGACGAGAAAAATAGAGAACCTGCTCTCTATTTTCTCGTCAGGATTCTTGATTTTCTCGTCGGGTTTCTCGTCGGCCTGGTTTGCAACGAGAAAACTGGTCGTGTGTATGCTTTTCCGAGTCTTAAAAAAATCGCGCATGCTCAGAATGAAGTATGAGACGGGAGCGCTTCTTCTGGTAAAACAAGCCTTCGTAAATGAGATAGCACATTCGTCACGCTGTTACGAACTGAAAGCACGAAGACTGAAAAGCGCGAATCGTCTCTTCCCAAACTTTTACTTCACACGCGGTAACACAAGATCAGAAAAAGCAGCCCAAGGGGTGGCGCCATTGAAATCGAACTTGCCCTTTATACTGCCGTCGTACGTGCTGTACGTGACCGTGCAGAACAACAATGAGATTTGGAATTGACAGTGTGTATGCAAGAAGCTCGTCAAGCTTGACAAGAATCTCGTCGAGAAAATCGACGGGTTTTTTACGACGAGAAACTCGGTCGTGTGTACAAGGCTTGAGAGTCTGTCTGTAAACAATTGTATAGTTGGTGATAAAATCCTCCAAAGATTTTGGACATAGTGAGAGGGCAATAGGTGGGGGTTCCATCCGCTTGCCTGAGAAAATCTGGGGAGGATTGAAAGGGACAGGGTTTCAGTTTGTTTACCAGCATTTTATGGTGTTTGTTTGAATATTCATACAATTTCTGTTTAGACCATAAAAGGGATTTATCAATTTTGTTCATTTTCAGTGATCTAAGTTGATTCCGTAAAGAGACAACAGTCCGGAGCCCAGCCACCGTGGGGGAGGACAGCAAGAGTTTCTCCGCCGAACGGAGTTTAGACATGGTAGACGAAAATTGGAATGCTGCATCTTTTTTTAAACGGGAACCTGCAGCTAAGCATTGTCCCAGGAAGACGGCTTTATGCGCCTCCCACAGAGTGGAGGGCTCCGAGACCGTGCCTGCATTAAGTTGAAAATATTCAGCTAGACAAGTAGATAGGTGTTCTCTAGTTCGAAAAAATTGCTTAAACGTGCATCCTCACAGGGTGACACTGTGGATGCACATATACAAATGTGCCAACGTCCCGATATCATAGGAGAAACATAAATAGACTAGAAAAATTTACTTTAGGCGGCACATGGATAAATGTTGTAAAAAAATAGGGGTATTTATTTTTAAACAAAGTAATGAAAAAATACATACAAACATTCAAACAATAACAGTTTGTTTATACTTAGATACAGGGCTTGGGTTCACGCTTTAACAATACTTCAAGGTATGTAACATGCAAGCATTCCACCTTAGTTGGAATGCGAAACCAGCAAACCAGAGGCTAGTAAAACAGTGATTGTATGAAGCAAGTTGGCGAGAGCCATGGGTCCAGTGTATCATGTGTGGTCTTGACTTGCTCTACTAGTTTCGCTAGTTACCGCTTCTTCAGGAGCACAGTGATAGGCCGGATAATGTGCTGCCGATGGCAACACACACCTAGGTAAGATTTGATTGGCTATTTGTCGGTAACAACTAGCCAGTCATAGTGAAAATCACAATGAACAACAGCTGGGTATACTGCTGGGCGGAGGCTGCTTGTGTGCAGCGACAGGTAATGTCCTCCAGGACTTTTAGGGCTGTAACTATCACAGTAAGGAAAAAAGCTTAACATACACCAGTATGAGTCCTGGTGTGTGTGTGAGTAGAGAATGTCTCACTCCACAGGGCCTTGAGTACGATGGCCAGGCTATAGGCCTGTGCCTTAGAGGGGAGTTTACAACAGTCCGGAGCAGTCCCAGAAGTCAGCGAGTTTTTTACAACATTTATCCATGTGCCGCCTAAAGTACATTTTTCTAGTCTATTTATGTTTCTCCAGGTGATCTCTAGTGTCAGGAATACAGAGAAATGTCTCATTGAGTCTCCAATGGTTTTAGGGGAAGCAGAAGAAAGGAGAATGTCAAGGTGCACAGAGAAGTGGTCTGACCATGTTATGGGGTTGATTTCAGAGGATACTGCGGATGTCAGGAGGGGCGAGGAAATAAAAAAGTGATCTAGTCTAGCGTAGAGTTTGTGGGAATGTGAATGAAATGAGTATTGTTTGTGTGTAGGATGTTTAATCCGCCAGATGTCTAAAAGATTTTTAACTCTAATGAGTTTACGGAAGGATTTAGAAAGACGGTCAGGTTTGGATGGTGATGTGGTTGGAAACAATATGTGTCTGTCTTTGCCAGGAGACATGGTCACATTGAAGTCCCCACCGATGACTAGACATGTGCAATTCGTTTCGTTCCGAATTCGTTTTTAACGAATTTCGACAAATTCGTTAATTCGGAAATATCCGAATTAACGAAAACTCATTTAACGAATTTTAACGAATATTCGTAAATTCAAATTTACGAATGTACGAATTTACGAATATACGAATTTACCAATGCACGAATTTACGAATGTACAACTATCCGGAAATTCGTAAATTTGAATTTACGAATTTCCGAATATTCGTACATTCGTAAATTTGTACATTCGTACAATCGTAAATTAGTAAATTCGGAAATCTGAAATAATAATTAACTAATAACTTAACTATTACTAACTATTCAATTATAGGTATTGTAATTTCCTTTCAAATTTGGCTGTTAGTGAACTTAACGAAGTTACGAATTGTTTTCCGACATAATGAATGCCGTATCTAAACGAATGGAACGTAATGAATTAATAATAATAATAAATAACAATAATAATAATAAAAACGTTTTATTATTATTATTATTAATTTGTTCCGTTCCATTTGTTTAGATGCGGCATTTGTTATTTCAGGTTATGCGTAACTTCAGATAAATTTGTATTCGTTACGTTCGCTAACAGCCAAATTTGAAAGGAAATTACAACTATAATTTAATAGTTGTTTTTTCAGATTTTCAAATTTTCGGGTTTTCGAAAATATCGAATTTCCAAATTTCCGAAATTACGAATGTATAAATTTACGAATGTATAAATTTACAAATGTACGAATTTACGAATGTATAAATTTGCGAATGTACAAATTTACGAATGTACAAATTTACGAATGTATAAATTTACGAATGTACAAATTTACGAATGTACAAATTTACGAATGTATAAATTTACGAATGTACAAATTTACGAATTTACGAATTGCGATCATAACGAATGACCCGAAAAACGAAAAAAAAAAAACGAATGAAACGAAAACGAAAACTAACGAATTTTTTGGCAGTGCACATGTCTATTCGCTAACAGCCAAATTTGAAAGGAAATTACAACTATAATTTAATAGTTATTTTTTCAGATTTTCAAATTTTCGGGTTTTTGAAAATATCGAATTTCCAAATTTCCGAAATTACGAATGTATAAATTTACGAATGTATAAATTTACGAATGTACGAATTTACGAATGTATAAATTTGCGAATGTACAAATTTACGAATGTACAAATTTACGAATGTATAAATTTACGAATGTACAAATTTACGAATGTACAAATTTACGAATGTATAAATTTACGAATGTACAAATTTACGAATTTACGAATTGCGATCATAACGAATGACCCGAAAAACGAAAAAAAAAAAAACGAATGAAACGAAAACGAAAACTAACGAATTTTTTGGCAGTGCACATGTCTATTCGCTAACAGCCAAATTTGAAAGGAAATTACAACTATAATTTAATAGTTATTTTTTCAGATTTTCAAATTTTCGGGTTTTCGAAAATATCGAATTTCCAAATTTCCGAAATTACGAATGTATAAATTTACGAATGTATAAATTTACGAATGTACGAATTTACGAAAGTATAAATTTACGAATGTACAAATTTACGAATGTACAAATTTACGAATGTATAAATTTACGAATGTACAAATTTACGAATTTACGAATTGCGATCATAACGAATGACCGGAAAAACGAAAAAAAAAAAAAAACGAATGAAACGAAAACGAAAACTAACACATTTTTTGGCAGTGCACATGTCTACCGATGACCATAAAGGGTTGGGAGAATTTGTCTAGAGTGTCAAACATGGAGGATAAGAATCGGATCTGACCAGAATTGGGAGCATAAACATTAACAATAGTGAGGGATTGGGTGAGAAGTGAGCAGTCCAGGATAATAAATCTGCCATGGGGGTCCAGGTAAGAGGATTTAACTCTTAATGGACAAGATCAGTTAATCAAGATAGCTACACTCGCTTTTCCGGATGGGTCAGAAGCCATAAAGGATGTCGGGAAATGTTTACTAGCGAATTTGAGGGATCCCCCAGGGCGGAAGTGAGTCTCCTGGACCAGGATTATATCTGCTCTGGAAGCTTTAAACACTTTCAAAGCCAGCCATCTCTTCTGAATAGAGTTTAAACCTTTAACATTACATGTAAGAAATTTTAGTGCCATAACAATTCAATCTGGTGAATAAGCATTAGATACATTGTACAGTATACAGAGAGTGGGAGATTCCATGGTGCATAGTGCATATAATGAATATAAGGTAACGTAATAACATTTAAAACAATGGTAGCATTGTAACATGAACATAATAAGTCTATGAGATGTAGCATCCTCAGGTAAAAAAAAAAAAGGACCTGTGGAAAAAGAAAAAAAAAAAACATAAGGAAAGAAAAAAAAAAACAGGACAAAAAAGTCTAAACGTCAACTAGATAGAAACCTGGAAGGCCGAACGCCTCCAGGAAACCCAGGTCTGAGCCTTGGGTTGGGGAGAGAAGCATGAGGACCTCCAAACATAGGGGACGGGAGGTCCCCCACCACCTTCCAGAGCAGAAAGGCCTGGGTTACAAATCTGAGATTTTAAAGACAAACAAACCGTTAAACCAGGGTAACTTCAGAGCAACAGGCGGCGCACCCCCTGGGCAAGGGGGTGAGTGAACCCACTAAGGGGGTGTTGGTCACTCAAAAACAGCAACTGGGGGCCAAGTAAAATTGGTATGCAAAGCCTCAGCCAGTTGAAAGGGTGTTCAGGTTCGGAATCTTGAAGTAGGACGCCTCGGGGGCATGAAGTTGGACTTTCTGTCTCACCGGGGTCCAGATGCGGCTTGGGGCTGTCGGCGGTTTAGGAGTAGCTGGAAGAGGCACAGGATCTTTTTCAGGGAGGGGTGGTATACCTAGGTTGCGCAGAAAGGTGTCGCTCTCCTGAAGATCACGCAAGGAGTATTGTATGCCATCATGGGATACAGACAGGCGAAAGGGGAACCCCCATCGGTATATCATTTTGTGGGATTGGAGATGTAGCGTCAGCGGGCGAAGATTTCTCCTTCTAGCTAGAGTTATAGGTGAAAGATCACTAAAGATCTGTATCTTGGACCCCTTGAACTCAATTCTGGATTGGTTGCGGGTAGCGATGGTTAGAGCTTCTTTACTATCATAGTAGTGAAATCTGACAATCACATCCCTTGGGTTAGCACCCGCTGGGGGTTTAGGGGCAAGTGATCTATAGGCCCTGTCCAAACGCCAGTCTATGTCAGGGATATTGGGGGCAACAACATTGAATAATCTCAGAAGCTCAGAAGGTAGGAGCGGAGGTCTCTGTCATCAACTGCTTCAGAGATACCTCTGGAGCTGGGTGACTGTGGGTTTGATGGCAGCATTGTCCTCCTCAAGCACTTGCACATACTACACCATCTCATCAAACTTGTATTCTAGGAAGTCAGTGTGCTCTCCAAGCTGGCCAATTTCCCCTCTTAATTCTTTAGCTAGCTTCCCCACTTCCTGTGCAATGTTGTGGGTGATGGCCTGGAGCAGAGATTGCAATTTGGCATCCAAGACTTCTGCTGTCAGTGGGGGGGGGTGATCCCAGTGTAGGAGTGGGGGCAATGTCAAAAAGAGTACCTGTGTCCAGCTCCAGCTGCTCCGGAGCGTTCTGCGCGCCGTCGTGGCTACTCGAGGCCACGGATGCGGGCCTATTCAGGAAGTGGTCCATCGTGGAGGAGGCCTGAGGCCTGAGGACTGCGGCGTAGTTTCGTCTTTGATCCCGAATTTTGCCCATAGGTGTGCATGGCCATCGCGGGAGACTGAGGAGGTGACTCCCGTGGAGAATGAAGCTGTAGAACGATCAGCGGGAGTGTCAGAGAGGCGGCGGGGGATGGAGCTCTGGTCTCACACGTCCGCCATGATCAGAAGCCGCACGAATGCTCCCCTCTACCGATCCAATTTTGAAGCTTAGATGGACATGTTTGTTCTAATATGTTCAGCTAGGGGTTCCATCACTAAGTTGAAGATACGGGGCGATAAGGGGCAGCCCTGGCGGGTGCCGTTGGTAATTGTAAATGGCTTAGACAGCATTTCAGACGTGTACACCTGTGCTGAGGGCCTCGAATACAAAGCCATTATTGTGGAGAAAATGTGGCCTTGGAGGCCAAACTTTTGGAGTGTAGCTCGGAGATATGCCCAATTGTCAAACGCCTTCTCTGCATCCAGGGATAGAAGCAGAGAATGCGTTCTTGTAGAATCTGCGGTATGGAGTATATTAATGATTCCAAGGGTTGCATCAAACGTTTACCTACCTTTCGTGAACCCGGATTGATCTGGGTGGATCAATGATGGCATAATGTTTACTAACCTTGTTGTTATGAGCTTAGCACAGATTTTTGTGTCAATATTGAGCAGCGATATAGGTCGGAAATTTTGTGGAGAGGTGGGGTCCTTACCTGTCTTCGGTAGCGTAATTATTAGTGCATTTAACATTTCCTGTGGGAGAGAAGAGGAGGAGGCAGCGTCATTGCACATTTGCAATAAGAATGGTGCTAGAATAGTGCGGAAGTGTTTATAGTACTCCCCGTGAGGCCATCTGGGGCAGGGCATTTGATAGATGGGAGGGTTGCGATTACATCTAAAATTTCTAGTGATGTAAATGGGGCATTCAGCACTGTTAGTTGGTCAGGGGATACTGCAGGAAGATTAATTTCCTGTAAGAAAGTTTCTATATCCTCTATGGATGGTTGGCTAGTAGTAGAGTCATCTTTCAGGTTACCGTATATACTCGAGTATAAGCCGATGTCTTATGCACATTTTTTTTGTGCTGAAAATGCCCCCCTCCGCTTATACTCGAGTCACCTTTTAGCGCCTGATCTCTCGGAATTTGGGAACCCCTGGACCCCAAACTTGGCACACATGTAGCCCCACTCTACAAGTGTACAAAGTTTGTTGTCCGTGGGACCTACGGCCGGGGAGCAACGATTTTTCAAAGCCGGGCACCCCTCCCATAGACTCCCATGTTAAACGGTAATTTCTCCGGTGACTTTGGGGACCCGGTACCGACCGGTTGTAGGTCCCCTGGACCCGAAACTTTGCACACATGTAGCCCAATTTCAGCCGAAGAGCACCGATTTTTCAAACCTGGGCACCCCTTCCATAGACTCCCATGTTAAACATCAGTCTAGTCATGGACACAGTGAGGCATGCAAATGGACACCCTAGGCTTATACTCGAGTCAATAAGTTTTCCCGTTTTTTTGTGGTAAAATTAGGTGCCTCGGCTTATATTCGGGTCGGCTTATACTCGAGTATATACGGTATATAGTGTTTTGTAGTAATGGCTAAACGCATCAGCTATAGCTTGGGGGTCTATCAGTTTTTGTTTAGTAGAGGGGTGATAAAGATGTGAGATTTTTGTTTTAATGTGGTGGCCTTTGATTCTAAGTGTCATAGCTTTCCCTGCTTTATTTCCTGTGGTATAGTGATTAGCTGTATATTGCTTTTGAGCTCTATCATAGGATTCTAATAGTAAATTTCTAAGTTCCTGTCTGAGAAGTACTAGATTTTCTTTAAGTTTAGGGTCAGGAAGTTTTTGGTTATGGTCTTCAGTGATTTTAATTTGGGAGGTGAGGGTGTCAAGACGCAGTGATCTCCTTCTCTTCTCCCTAGCACCTATTTGGATAAGAATCCCTCTAATGAATGCCTTATGAGCATTCCAAAGTATAGTGTTGTTTGATGTTGAGCCCTGGTTCAGAGCAAAGAATTCTTCCAAGTGTTTACGAATGTTGGCGGAGTGTTCAGGTGATTGTAGGATCGAGGCGTTGGCTCTCCAGATCTTTGTACGTGGGGAAGCTGGTAAAGGTATCGATGGTAATCGATAAAGGCGCATGGTCCGACCATGTTATCGTGGCTATAGATGAGTTAGAGACTTTGGGTAGGGTCCATTTGTCAACAAGAAAATAGTAAATTCTGGTATACAAATTCTGCCGGTGGGAAAAGAGTAGTCTCGTTCTGTGGTGTCATGGCATCTCCAGACATCGTACAGGAGAAGCCTATATAAATCGTTGCGGACCGAACACCCAGCATTACAGCGGGAGGAAGCGACGTGTCAACATCGAGGAGGAGAAGAGGGAATAAGACGCCGACGGCGACGGGAAGACCAGGCCCCTCCACTAGCAAAAGAGCTGGAAGAAGATAGTGGAGGGGCCGGCAGAAGGACAACGGAGAGCCGGACGAGACGACGGGGAAGACCGGGGCTCTCCGCTAGCAAAAGAGCTGGAAGAAGATAGCAGAGGCCCGGCAGAAGGAAGAAAGAACCGGAGAGCGAGAGAAGAACCGGAGAGCGTGGAGACGCTGCACCCCATATTGCTTTGAATATATTTTTATTTCGTGATCACTTTTTATTTGTCTGCATGATTGTTGGACAAAATTTTTTTATTTAATAAAATTCCGGCAATCGGTTTTTATTGACCTGCACCATCTGGAGTCTTTTTGGTTTTCTTCCATCTTTATATTTTTCGCGGATTGCTGTGGAACCTGGCCCATGTGAGAACCATCCATCGTTTGAGTTACCTTTTCATCATCCGGTTGGAGTTCAAGTGAGGACCCAGGACATCCAGTTATATCCCGTTTGGTCTTGGTGACCATTAAGCCTGCAAGACCCACTGCCGTACGGTAGGTGGGTCCACCATCAGCGGTAAGAGTACCCATCTATAACAACTAGTGTCTTCTCCTTGCTTGATTCATCTTCTACATTGAAGTCCCTTTGTCAGTCTGCATTGTGGGAAGGTCATCCATTGAAGGACATCCATGATCACATATATTTTTGTTATTTGGGACTTTATTCCATTTTTCACGTTGTACCTTCACGGTATATCACACAGTTCGCAAAGAGGACAATTCATCTGAATACCCCTGTAGCGGACTCACATGTATAATTGTGTTATTAGAGCACTGTTGTTTTCATTGCTTTAAGTAGCCATTTACTTATTTTTATTGTTTTGAGCGCCACACTATTTTTATTCACCATTCCTGTACACTTTGTTTGTTTGAGTGTTGGCAGCTTGCATGCACATTGTTTTTGGTTTAGCGCAGTATTTTCCCCCTTTTTTCCCAAAATGTACAATATGCCTTAGAATTGTAAGCCATTTACATTTTTGAAGGGCAACACATCTACATAGGAGTATGAAGGTGTGATAAACGGTATATCTTGGACCTTTACAATCAGCTGTAAAGGCTAAATAACAACTGTTTAACAATTGTATGAATGCCCTTAAACAGACCTCCACCTGAGTTAAACCTTAATTGAAATGAAGTGACGTGGGTACTGGTTGATCTCTTAAACTCAGTAGCCACGGCACCTCTACTGAATAGAAGCATTACCTAAATCAACATACTCTGATAATTTCACAGCCTAACTGCTTTTCTTCAGCCCTGAGTGATAGCTTTGCTTTGTACGAATGAGATGGCAAGGTCAGACCATTTCCCTATTTATATATATATATGTAGCGGGGTCCCCTTTAAGACTCCCAGGACTACCTTACCCAGAACCCCTTTCTGCAATGTTTCCACCCCAGAGACTCATGGGAGGGGTTATAAAAGGAGGAGGCGAGGCTGGGCTCGGCCTCTTTGGGACACGAGACTTCAAGGGAGAGATCTTCCTGTGCGGATCCGCTCTGGTGCAAGGCCTGAAGCCTGGGGCCTTGCGCTGCTACCCAAAGAGCCTTCCACCCCATCGCGAGCCTGGGTGGCATCTGACTCGGTTTTCTTCAACCGATGCGTGAGCCGGAGACCAGACTGCTGCAGAGCTGTGTGAGGAGACACAGAAGGTGGAAGTTCCCAGACTGGGATCGCGTCTGGAGGGGTGAGCGAGCATATGCTCAATCCACAAATACTGTATACCATTGTTAGGCCTACAGACTGCCGTGGCCCACCAGTTCCTATTTTTGTTCTTTTCCCCCACTTGAGATCCATAGCAGAACTGAGTCAAACGGATCTCTAGTGGAGTGTACTGTGTTGGTATTTTTACCCCCCCCGGATTACAAATGTGTTCCTGAAATGTGCACCACCGTTTAAAGACTTGCATGCAAAGAATTTTACCCCCCCTAGAGACTGAGTTATATGGTCAGGCCTGGCCATCTAGGTAGTTTATTTAGTTGCTGCGCCATAGGGCGCATAGTGAAGTACTGTTACACGTGGCGCGTGTGCGCCATATCTTAATAGTTATAGTGTGACTATTGCTGCAGGGCTCTGCAGATAGATTCTTATGATCTTTTATCACTGTTGATTTTTATTGCTATAGAAAGTAAATTCGTTATTCTTCTATCACTGCCTTGGTGTTTGAATTTAATCATAGAGCATAAGATATACACATATTACCCTAGACTAACTGTGCCAGTAGGGGGTCGAGTAAATTGCCGGGGGGTTGGCGGAGCTGTCTTCAGGGCCCAAACTAAATCTGCGGCCCACTTAGTTGAAGGTATCGCTACACGTGGGGGCTCGTCCGGGATCCTGATACAGCAGGTGAACGCCAGAAGTGCCGGCATGGACCCACAAGCAGTAGAAGAGTGGTGCAAAGCCTCTAGGGCAGAGCCAAACAACTTGATAGTCATCAGCCTCCCTGGGGAGGAATGGTCGACTGAGATGGTAGAGGAGTTAATGAAGTCAGTGTCCCCATTATACACACCGTGGGTGACGGAGATAAAGTCAGACCCAGACACCTCATATCAGTATGCACTAGTGGAGTACTGGGACGGGATGCCAGAGGCTTGCAAGCGCAAGTGTGTGCGGACGCCAGACAACAGAACCTATAGGTTGGCGCACGCAGTAACTGATAAGAAGGAACCATCACCAACGGGATCACCGCAGGCTGCGGCCCGTACCCCACCTGAAAGAGGAGACGGGATGACGCCCCCGTTGGCACCCGCACCTGCCACTGCTATATCACCAGAATTGATAAAGGCAATAGGGGATCTGCTAACCAAATGTCAGAAGACGAGTACGGTGCATGTAGAGACTAGCTACCGGAGACTGAAGACATTCTCAGGGAAGCTCCCTGTCCCTGCAGGTGAAGAAGATTTTGATACCTGGGTGGAGCAGGCATTAAGAGCAGTAGAGGCATGGGAGGTGCCTGAAGCGCAGAAGAGGCAACGTGTGATAGAAAACCTAAAAAGCAGCAGAAACAGTGAAACGTTTTTGGGAATGCAGACTGCACGGCTCAAGACTGTCTAGCCATGCTACAGGAAGAGTTTGGTCAGTTAGAAAAGGTGACAGAGATGTTCTACCAATTCGAACATACTTTCCAACAGCTGAAGGAGAAACTTTCAGAGTATGTTAGGAGACTGAACAGGTTGCTGTGCAAGATTGTGGTGAAGAAGGGAATAAAGCCCCAAGATACAGATGCGGCGAGAATGAAGCAAGTCTTAAAGGGAGCGTTGCGCTCAGATCCAGTCTGGCTGCACCTGAAAACCTTGGGAGGAGGAACGTCACTGACTTACTCTGATCTGATAAAAATCATCAGAGATGAGGAGGCACTACAACAGGACCAGCAAATGATTAAGACAAATGTTGTCCCCGCACAGGTGTTTGTCAACCCAGTAATGACCCCAGAAAGAGACTCAGAGGTAGACACTTTAAAATCACAAATGTCCAAGGTGTTAGAGATGTTGACCTCTCTGATAGCAAAAGACCCAGAGGGCCCCAGGAGAGAAGTACCAAGGAAGGAACTATTCCCAATTGCCTCAGCACCCGCATCTTTACAAGAATGGGGAGATATAGTCTGCTTTAACTGTGGAGGAATTGGCCATATTGCAGCTACATGTTCCAGTCCCAAGAAGAAGAAAACAGATAACCGCAAGCCGGCGGGAAACTCCAGAGGGCCCCGGTGAAGGAGTCAACCGGGTGCCCATCATCTTCAGTGAGCTCCAAGCTGAATGCGAAGCAGAAGAAAAGAGGAGATAAAACACCTCAGAGGAAACACAACATTCCTCAACAGAGATACACCCCAGAGAAAGGGGGCAAGACCCCTCGGAAGAGGCACAACACTCCCCAGAGGGGATGCACACCTAAGAAAAACAATAATATCCCTCAGTGGGTCTGTACACCCATTGAAAGGACGGAAATCAATGCATACCAGGCTCAAGAAAGACTAAAGTTCAAAGGGAGTTGGACGAGAGAGAGTCCGAAGGGAAAGGACCAGAAGAAGGTGACCCCTGCCAGGCCATATCCGGAGAAGCTGGTAGGCCCATCTCCTATAGTGCCCATTCAAGTGGAGGGAGTCTACACCAGAGCCATCTTGGATACTGGGGCACAAGTGACCCTATTATACCGGGATTTCTACGATAAGCACTTGAGTCACCTGCCCATCCAGAAGATAGAGGAACTGGAAATATGGGGGATTGGAACCTAGAGTTTCCCCTACGATGGCTATCTGCCCGTCAAGATGACCTTTGACCCATCTGTGGCTGGGAAGACCGAAGTGTTTGACACCCTGGCAGTTGTGTGCCCTCGACCGCCAGGAGCCAACAAGAGTTCCCTTATAATAGGGACTAACACGGACCTGGTCCGAAGACTCCTGACCCCTCTAGTGAAAGAGGAGGGGCAAGCAGCCACCAAGATCCACCCCATGCTGAAGACGGCCTACCAATGGCTGGTCCTAGAGCAGAAGACCCCTGGAGAGGGGATAGGGAAGGTGTGGAGACTTGGAAGAGAAGGGGTAGTGTTGCAGCCCGGCGAAGTAACCTGTCTCAGAGCCACTGTGAAGCTTACTTGGGAGCAGCCTGGACCCTTTGTCATGCTGGAGTCCGACCCAAGGGAAGAGTCCCCCGGTCTGGAAGTAATACCAGAAGTGATTCCGCTGAAGGCCCTGAAGAAGGCCCATTGTAGAGTTCCAGTGAGTGTTAGGAACACTACAGGTGGCCCCATGGAAATACCAGCCAGGATGCTGCTGGGCCAGGTGAGCCCTGCTGCCCCGGTTACCCTGTCAGAAGTCAGGGGGACGGGTGAATGAGGAGACGTTTGGGAGAAACTGTCCATGGAAAACCCGAATCTGCCCAGGGCTTGGAAAGAGAGAGCCAAGGCCCAGCTGACCAGATGGAAGAAGATATTCTCCAAAGATGAGTTTGATGTAGGGTGTGCAAGGAGTGCCACCCATCGAATCCGCCTCCAAGAAGACAAGCCTTTCAAAGGGAGGGTCAGGCGGGTCCCACTAGCAGATCTGGAGGATCTAAGGGAACAACTCGCAGAACTCAAGAGGACTGGTGTGATCCGGGAGTCTAGAAGCCCCTATGCCTCCCCGATAGTGGTGGTCAGGAATAAGAATGGGTCATTGAGGCTCTGTATAGACTACAGGACTCTCAACAGGAGAACCATACCCGACCAGTACACCACTCCGAGGATAGAGGACGCTTTACAGAGTTTGTCTGGAGCCAAGTGGTTCAGCGTTATGGATCTCAAGAGTGGATACTATCAGATCCCTATGCATCCAGAAGACAAGGAGAAGACAGCCTTTATAACCTGTCACGTACCTGACGGTGACAAGCCCGGATCTGCAGAGGGAGGCCTCTCTTACGGCTTCCACCAGCGGCCCCTGGTAGTGAAGACAGGAGGCACGGAGGTAGAAGGGGTACGAGTGCCTGGCAGGATGGATCAAGGTAGAGTAGACTCTGAAGACTGGGACGGATCCAGGCACCCAGGAAGTATAGCAGGCTGAACTGGAACCAGAAACACAGCAACTGGACTGGAACCGATGAAGCAGACTGGACTGGAACCAGGAACACAGCAACTGGACTGGAACCGATGAAGCAGACTGGACTGGAACCAGGAACACAGCAACTGGACTGGAACCAGGAACACAGCAACTGGACTGGAACCGATGAAGCAGACTGGACTGGAACCAGGAACACAGCAACTGAGAGATTGGTCAGGCAAGCCGGGTCGGTAGAACTGGCTGGCGACAAGGTACTGGAGGATCAGGCAGAAGAGTGGTCAAAACAAGCCGGTGGTCAGAGGCAGGCAGGAAACTGGAAGGGTCAAGGTAAGCCGGGTCAGATGCAGGTAAATCCACGAATCAGGTCTCTTTGAGTACTACACGCTGTAGAGCAGACAGCAGTGACTGTCTGTCACAGACATGTTTAAATAGCCCTTCTGGCGCGCTTTGTGGAGCGTGCGCGTGCCAGCGCGCGCCGTCGCGCGTGCGCGTGCCCACGCGCGCGGACGTGCCCGAGATTGGAAACCAGGAAGTCCAGGACTCCTGTAGCTGGCAGGATTTCTATGACATTGCCCCACCCCAAGGGGCAGCCTCCGGATGCCCAGCCGGGTGAACCTTCCAGGGTGAGTCCTCTTGAAAGCCTGTACCAAGCTCCTAGCATGGATATTCTCCTCGGGTTCCCATGAGTTTTCCTCGGGTCCGTAGCCCTTCCATTTAATTAGGAACTGGTTCTGGTTATTTCTTCTCCTGAAGTCCATGATAGCTTCTACTTCGAATTCCTGCTCACCGTCAATAATGATCGGATCAGGGTGATCCGGCTTCCGATCTGGGAACGGATTGGAGACTGTGGGTTTCAGGAGAGAGACATGAAAGACTGGATGGATTCTAAGAGAGTCAGGAAGTTCCAACTCATAAGCTACTTCATTAATCTTCCTCTTAACAGGGAATGGACCTAAAAATTTGGGGCCCAGTTTTTTAGAAGGGCATGCCATTCTTAGGTTTGTGGTAGATAGCCATACTTGGTCACCGGGTACCAACACTAATTCACCCCGTCTCTTCTTGTCATAGATTGTCTTGTTGCGTTCTTGAGTCTTGGTCATGGTCTCTTGTAGAAGCTGGTTATTGACCGAGAAAAAATTTAACTTTTCCTGGACTGCAGGCACAGGACACTCAGGAAGGGAATTAGGCAGAAATGTAGGGTGAAAACCATAGTTTGCAAAGAAAGGAGTCTGGCTGGTAGCGGAGTGAATGGAATTGTTATAAGCAAACTCGGCCAACGGAAGTAGGGAAATCCAGTTGTCCTGAGCAAAGGAGGAGAAGCATCGCAGGTATTGCTCGAGCGTCTGATTCGTTCTCTCCGTCTGTCCGTTGGTCTGTGGGTGGTAAGCAGAGGAAAACGATAATTCGATCTTCAAGGTTTTGCAAAGGGATCTCCAGAATCGAGAGGTAAATTGAACCCCGCGATCGGAAACAATATTGGCTGGTACCCCGTGGAGTCTGACTATTTCTCTGATGAACACCTGTGCGGTTTCAGGAGCTGAGGGAGTCCCTTTCATAGTGATGAAGTGTGCCATCTTGGACAGACGGTCCACTATAACGAAGATGGTGGTATGGTTCTCAGCTGGGGGCAACTCGACAATGAAGTCGATGGACAACATTCTCCAGGGCCTATCTGGAACGGGTAAGGGTTTTAGTAGTCCCCAGGCCTTGGATCTGGAACCCTTGTTTCTGGTGCAAGTTGTACAAGAATCTACAAACCTCCTACAGTCTTCACGTACTGGAGGCCACCAGAAGGTGCGCTGTACCAGGTCAGTGGTCTTGGCAATGCCAAAATGTCCGGCCAGGGCGTGGTCGTGGCAGAGTTCTAATGCGGTTACTCTCAATTCCTCAGGTACGTAGATTCTGTCTTGGTACCACAATAGTCCATCCTTAACCTGCAATTCTGGCTCGGAAAACTGTCTCTGCCCAGTGGAAGCTTGTTTGATCTGAGTGAACAGGTTCTCCTGTAGAAGAAGGAAATTTCCGGGGGCAAGGATGGTATCAGGCGGAGAAGTATCCTTGGACTTATGGAACATCCGAGACAGGGCGTCAGGCTTAATATTCTTGGCCCCAGGACAATAAGTAACATGAAAAGAGAACCGGGAGAAGAAGAGTGCCCACCTGGCTTGCCGTGGATTCAATCTTCTCGCGGCCTTCAGGTACTCCAGGTTCTTGTGGTCAGTGAATATCAGAATCGGATGAGCCGCGCCCTCCAGCAGGTACCGCCATTCCTCCAGTGCAGATTTGATCGCTAGTAACTCCCGATCCCCCACGTCGTAGTTCCTCTCCGCTGCAGATAGCTTGCGAGAGAAGAAGGCTACTGGATGGAGCAAGGCTTTTATTCCCTGTCTTTGGGACAGTATTGCTCCTACCGCTATTTCGGAGGCGTCTACCTCAAGTACGAATGGCAGTGAAGAGTCTGGGTGTTTCAAGATAGAGGCAGAGGTAAATAGGGCCTTCAGGCGTTCAAAAGCGTTTTGGGCTTCAGGAGACCAGTGAAAACGTGTTCCTTGTTTGGTTAGTTGAGTAATGGGTGCGATAATAGCTGAAAACCCCCTGATGAACTTGCGGTAGAAGTTGGCGAATCCAACGAAACGTTGGATTCCCTTCTTGTCCACCGGTTCTGGCCAGTCCAGGATTGCGGTAATCTTTTGAGGATCCATTTTGATGCCCTCGCTAGAAATGATTAACCCCAGAAATGATATACTCTCTTGCTCGAACTCACATTTTTCGGCCTTCGCATACAGGCCATGCTGGCGGAGCCGATCCAACACACTTTTAACATGTCTGCGATGAGAATCAAGGGAGGAAGAAAAGATTAATATATCATCGAGATAAACAATGACAAAGAGGTCTAGGAAGTCCCGTAGAACGTCGTTGATAAAATACTGGAAAGTGGCAGGGGCGTTACACAACCCGAATGGCATTACCAAGTACTCAAAATGCCCATACCGGGTACGGAAGGCGGTCTTCCATTCGTCCCCTTCTTTGATACGGATCAAGTTGTAGGCTCCGCGGAGATCAAGTTTGGTAAAGATGGTGGCAGTCCCTAGTCTCTGAAATAGCTCTAGTACCAGGGGGAGAGGGTAGCGATTTTTTACTGTAATTTTGTTCAGTTCACGGTAATCCACACAAGGTCGAAGGGTGTGGTCCTTTTTCTCTACAAAAAAGATGCCTGCGCCTGCTGGGGATGTGGAAGGGCGGATGAACCCCTTTTGCAAGTTCTCATCAACATAATTTTTTAAAGCCCCTTGTTCTACCTCCGTTAAAGGGAAGATTCTACCGAACAGAATCTTTGCTCCAGGAAGTAGGTCGATGGGGCAATCATAGGCCCGATGGGGCGGTAGAGTCTCTGCCCTTTGTTTACTAAATACGTCAAGAAAGTCGTGGTAAACTTCTGGGATGGATTGACGTGTGCCATCTTCTGTATCAATGCATAGCAAAGAGGCCGGCCCAGGAGGTTCATATGAGCCACAGGACTGCTGGCAATAGGAAGAAGGAAAGGTAACTACTCCCGTGGCCCAGTTGATAGTGGGATTGTGGGCTTGTAACCAAGGCATACCAAGGATCAAGGAAAACAACGGAGAAGAGATGATGTCCAGACATAAGTATTCTTGGTGGGTTCCAGAGGTGGTAGAGATGGTGACGGGTATAGGAGTGGTCTCCTGGATCACAGGTCCGGACTTAATAACGGAACCATCAGCCAGATGGACACGAAGTCCGTGGGTCTTGGTACGAAGGGGAATTTGGTGTTTAATGGCAAAGGTTGAGTCCATAAAGCAGCTGCATGCTCCAGAATCAATAATGGCGGGAACTTGCAAAGTCCTTCCTGGGAGCTGTAATGAAACAGAGAGGGCAAGGTGAGATGTGGTTTTGGCTTGTAGGTTAGTCATGTTAGAAGAAACTGAAAGAAACTTACGAAGCTTCAGGGGACAGTTTCTAACGAAATGTCCGGGTTCCCCGCAGTACAGGCACAAATTATTTATTCGGCGGCGCTGGCGTTCTTCAGGAGCGAGAGATGGACGAAGGACCCCGAGCTGCATTGGTTCAGGCGTGTCAGATGTGGGGGTTGGAGGTGTAGCAGGAGCCGGGTACAAGTGACTAGGAGCCCGAGGAAGCATCCAGGTTGGGCGGGAGAAGCCAGTGGTCCTCTCAGCCCTCCGTTCCCTCAGACGTCTGTCAATCTGGATGGTTAGGTCAATCAACAGGTTGAGTGTCTGTGGTACACCGACTCTAGCAAGCTCGTCCTTCAAGGAATCGGAAAGTCCTAAGCGAAACTGATGGCGGAGGGCGGCATCATTCCAATTGGTATCCGCACTCCACCGCCTGAATTCTGCCACATAGTCCTCCGCTGGTCTGCGTCCTTGTTGAAGGGAACGCAAGGCGGCTTCTGCGGTTACTGAGAGCTGGGGGTCTTCGTATAGCTGGGCCATGGCATCGAAAAACGCAGCAAGATTGTTTAGTGATACATCCTTCTGTTCAAAGAGACGGTGGGCCCAGCTCTGAGGGTCTCCAGCGAGCAAAGAGACCACAAAGCCCACCTTGGTGGCCTCTAGAGAAAAGGTGCGGGGCTGTAGGGCAAAGTACAGTTCACACGAATTCCGGAAGGCCCTAAACTTGCTCCGATCCCCGGAAAATCTTTCGGGTGTAGGAACCTTAGGTTCAGGAGGAAGCATGACCACTGTGGGTGAGGAACTTGTTCCGGCTGTGGAAGCAGAGGCGTGGGGCCCCTCTTGGATGGCAGAGGGATTGGAGAGGGCCCGCACTTGCTTTTCCAGGCGGGTGTAGCCTTGTTGAAGACTCTTGACTGCTTCAGACAAACCTGCCAGGTGCCGACAGAGTTCCTCCATAGGTGAGGCTCCCTGCCCGGGCTCAGACATGGCTGTCTGCTACTGTCACGTACCTGACGGTGACAAGCCCGGATCTGCAGAGGGAGGCCTCTCTTACGGCTTCCACCAGCGGCCCCTGGTAGTGAAGACAGGAGGCACGGAGGTAGAAGGGGTACGAGTGCCTGGCAGGATGGATCAAGGTAGAGTAGAGTCTGAAGACTGGGATGGATCCAGGCACCCAGGAAGTATAGCAGGCTGAACTGGAACCAGGAACACAGCAACTGGACTGGAACCGATGAAGCAGACTGGACTGGAACCAGGAACACAGCAACTGGACTGGAACCGATGAAGCAGACTGGACTGGAACCAGGAACACAGCAACTGGACTGGAATCATGAACACAGCAACTGGACTGGAACCGATGAAGCAGACTGGACTGGAACCAGGAACACAGCAACGGAGAGATTGGTCAGGCAAGCCGGGTCGGTAGAACTGGCTGGCGACAAGGTACTGGAGGATCAGGCAGAAGAGTGGTCAAAACAAGCCGGTGGTCAGAGGCAGGCAGGAAACTGGAAGGGTCAAGGTGAGCCGGGTCATATGCAGGTAAATCCACTAATCAGGTCTCTTTGAGTACTACACGCTGTAGAGCAGACAGCAGGGACTGTCTGTCACAAATATGTTTAAATAGCCCTTCTGGCGCGCTTTGTGGAGCGTGCGCGCGAACGTGCCCGAGATTGGAAACCAGGAAGTCCAGGACTCCTGTAGCTGGCAGGATTTCTATGACATAACCCCAGTGGGGTTCTTTGAGTTTGATCGAATGCCTCAGGGACTGTCTGGAGCTCCTGCTACTTTCCAACGTCTCATGGAGAAGACTGTAGGAGACATGATCCTTATTGAAATCCTTGTATACCTGGACGATGTCATTGTCTTTGGGAGAACCCTGGAAGAACACGAGGAGAGGCTGGAAAAGTGTTGAGAAGACTCAGTGAGGAGGGACTCAAGCTTTCGCCTGAGAAGTGTCGGTTCTATCAGTCTTCTGTGAACTATCTGGGGCACATAGTGTCTGAAGAAGGGGTGGCCACAGACCCTGAAAAATTGGAGGCAGTTACCTCCTGGCCACGACCCACCACAGTAACAGAACTCAGATCCTTCTTAGGGTTCTGCTCCTATTACAGGAGGTTTGTGGAAGGATTCGCCCGAATTGCTAGACCATTAAATGAACTACTCAAGACCGAGGGGGAAGAGGACGACTCAGGGCCCAGGAAGCCGGGAGAGTCAGTCAGAGATCAGTGGAACCAGAAGTGTGAAGAGGCCTTCCAGGCATTGAAGAAGATCCTAACCACTGCCCCAGTCTTGGCCTACGCAGACCCAACCAAACCCTATGAACTACATGTAGATGCTAGTCATGACGGTCTGGGAGGAGTACTTTACCAAGAACACGAAGGACAACTGTGGCCTGTTGCCTACGTGAGCAGAAGCCTGACCCCCTCTGAGAAAAACTACCCCACTCACAAGCTGGAGTTCCTGGCCCTTAAGTGGGCGGTAGTAGACAAGCTCAAAGACTACCTGTATGGGGCGAAGTTCACTGTGAAGACCGACAACAACCCCCTTACCTACCTTTTCACCACAGCAAAGCTGGACGCTACTGGACATAGGTGGCTGGCCGCACTGTCTGGATTCAATTTCAGCCTAAAGTACAGGCCAGGGGCTGGAAATCGAGATGCAGACGCTTTGTCCAGGAGATCTCATGCCCCCACCAGTGACATAGAAGACTGGACTCAAGTGTCACCTGACGGGGTGCGGGCCCTTTGTCAAGGGGCTGAATTACAAGCCAGGGGAGGCTCAAGGGCGGAAGAGATAGGAGTTACCATGGTAGGAGTCCCCAAACAATACTGTGGGGTAACCCAACTGGAGGAAGACAATCTGCCGAAACTGTCCAAGAAGGAACTGAGATGTGACCAATTAGAAGACCCCATGGGAAAATTGGTTCTGGAAGCCCTGGAGAATCAGGATCCAAATAGACTCCTGCGCCACTCCTCAAAGGAAGCTCGCCTGTTGAGGAAAGAGTGGGACACGTTGCAGGTGCATCAGGGAGTGGTCTACCGAAGGGGCCCCTCTGATGACCTGGAAGATAAATGGCAATTGTTTCTTCCAGAAAAACATTGAGAGACTGTTCTGTTTGCCCTACATGACAATCACGGCCACCTATGGGCGGAAAGGACCTTTCAACTCATCAGAAGTCGGTTCTATTGACCCTGCATGAGGGCAGAAGTAGAAGAGTACTGCCATTCATGTGCACGCTGCATCCAGAGGAAGACTTTACCCCATCAAGCTGCCCCAATGGGCCATCTACAAAGTCAAGGCCCAATGGATCTGGTATGCATTGATTTCCTCTGCCTCGAACCCGACCTGAGTGGACTTGGAAATGTTCTGGTGATAACCGATCATTTCACCCGGTATGCCCAAGCTTTCCCAACCAAAGACCAGAAGGCTTCCACAGTAGCCAAGGTACTTATGGAGAAGTATTTTGTCCATTATGAGCTGCCACAGCGACACCATTCAGATCAAGGAAGGGACTTTGAGAGTCGGCTAATCCGGAAACTACTGGATTCGTTAGGAATCAAGAAAACCCGAACCACACCTTATCACCCACAGGGAGATGCTCAGCCGGAGAGGTTTAACCGAACCCTGCTCAACATGTTGGGAACTCTGGATAGTGAGAAGAAACAACATTGGAGCAAACACATAGAAGCTATAGTACACGCTTACAACTGCACCACCAGTGATGCTACAGGCTACTCCCTATATCGACTCATGTTTGGGAGAGAAGCAAGGTTACCTGTGGACCTGGCCTTTGGCACCTCTCTAGACCATTCCTCAGCCACATCCCACAAAGGATATGTGGACAGGCTCAGACACAGCCTGAAAGTAGCCTATGAGCAAGCTCAAGCGGCCTCAGATCAAAGGGGAGCTCGAAACAAAAGAAACTTCGACTTGAAGGTCCGGGTGCAAGACCTGCAGCCCGGGGACCGAGTACTGCTACGCAATCTAGGGGTCCCTGGAAAACACAAACTTGCAGACAGGAAGGAAAGGTAAGGTCCCTGAAGACGTGGCATCGAAACCACCTGCTCCCACTTGCTGAAGCGGTCAGGATACCTCCAGTGAGGAACTCTCCTGAACCAGTCTCTATTCTGGACACCCCCTGGCCAAACACTCGGTCCCAGACCTCTCGGGCTGAAGATGGAGAGGCCTCTGAACTCAGTGGAGATGAAGGAAGAGAACTTGACTGGCTGTGGCCTTCCCCAACTCCAGGAACTTCTGCTATAGATCTTCCAACCACTAAAGACACTATAGATAGAAAACTGAAGGCAGAAGCCACGGAGTTCATCCCATCTAGTCCTTCATCGGATTACTGGGAAGATGGGAAGATGCTTGTGATACTTACTCTGAAAAGGACCCTAGAGACTCTATGTATCCCCCGGCTCCTGAAGCAGATGTTACAGAGCCTGCCGTGTTGCCTGAGCCTGCTACGGAAGGAGAGCCTGTGGCGCCAGAGCCAGAAACCCAAAGAGAGCAAAGGGCTCGAAGAGTCATAAGGCCTCCCAAAAAGTTGACTTACCCACAAATGGGGAAGAGCTCAGAAGATTCTGTGGTCACTGCCAGGAGGAGTGTAGAGAATCCGGATCCCTCCGCTGTTCATTTGGTGGAGGGCAACCCCCACTAACTCTCTGGCACAGTTAGGCAGGCCACTCATGATAGTGTGACCTGTGGGCAAGGGAATTCAACCCCTTTGTTTTGGTGGGAATTTCCTATGCCAACATCATACGCAATGTTGTCTAGGGTTGTACGCAATGTATGCTAGAATTGTCTTTGGGGACCAAAGAGTTTAAGTGGGGGGAGTGTGTAGCGGGGTCCCCTTTAAGACTCCCAGGACTACCTTACCCAGAACCCCTTTCGGCAATGTTTCCACCCCAGAGACTCATGAAAGGGGTTATAAAAGGAGGAGGCGAGGCTGGGCTCGGCCTCTTTGGGACACGAGACTTCAAGGGAGAGATCTTCCTGTGCGGATCCGCTGTGGTGCAAGGCCTGAAGCCTGGGGCCTTGCGCTGCTACCCAAAGAGCCTTCCACCCCATTGCGAGCCTGGGTGGCATCTGACTCGGTTTTCTTCAACCGCTGCGTGAGCCGGAGACCAGACTGCTGCAGAGCTGTGTGAGGAGACACAGCAGGTGGAAGTTCCCGGACTGGGATCGCGTCCGGAGGGGTGAGCGAGCACATGCTCAATCCACAAATACTGTATACTATTGTTAGGCCTACAGACTGCCGTGGCCCACCAGTTCCTATTTTTGTTCTTTTCCCCCACTTGAGATCCATAGCAGAACTGAGTCAAACGGATCTCTAGTGGAGTGTACTGTGTTGGTATTTTTACCCCCCCCCCCCATGGATTACAAATGTGTTCCTGAAATGTGCACCACCGTTTAAAGACTTGCATGCGAAGAATTTTACCCCCCTAGAGACTGAGTTATATGGTCAGGCCTGGCCATCTAGGTAGTTTATTTAGTTGCTGCGCCATAGGGCGCATAGTAAAGTACTGTTACACGTGGCGCGTGTGCGCCATATCCTAATAGTTATAGTGTGACTATTGCTGCAGGGCTCTGCAGATAGATTCTTATGATCTGTTATCACTGTTGATTTTTATTGCCATAGAAAGTAAATTCGTTATTCTTCTATCACTGCCTTGGTGTTTGAATTTAATCATAGAGCATAAGATATACACATATTACCCTAGACTAACTGTGCCAGTAGGGGGTCGAGTAAATTGCCGGGGGGTTGGCGGAGCTGTCTTCAGGGCCCAAACTAAATCTGCGGCCCTCTTAGTTGAAGGTATCGCTACATATATATATATATATATATATATATATATATACAGTTGTGCTCATAAGTTTACATACCCTGGCAGAATTTTTCTTGGCCATTTTTCAGAGAATATGAGTGATAACACAAAAACTTTTCTTTCACTCATGGGTAGTGTTTGGCTGAAGCCATTTATTATCATTCAACTGTGTTTACTCTTTTTAAATCATAATGGCAACAGAAACTACCCAAATGACCCAGATCAAAAGTTTACATACCCTGGTGATTTTGGCTTGATAACATGCACACAAGTTGACACAAAGGTGTTTGAATGGCACCTCACCTCTGATCGGTTTGCTTGTAATTATTGAGTGTGTGTATAAAAGGTCAATGAGTTTCTGGACTCCTGACAGACCCTTGCATCTTTCATCCAGTGCTGCACTGACATTTCTGGATTCTGAGTCATGGGGAAAGCAAATAAATTGTCAAAGAATCTGTGGGAAAGGGTAGTTTAACTGTATAAAACAGGAAATGGATATAAAAATATATCCAAGGAATTGAGAATGCCAATCAGCAGTGTTCAAACTCTAATCAAGAAGTGGAAAATAAGGGGTTCTGTTGAAACCAAACCACGGTCAGGTAGACCAACTAAAATTTCAACCACAACTGCCAGGAAAATTGTTCAGGATGCAAAGAAAAACACACAAATACAGGACTCTCTAAAAACATGTGGTGTGGTTGTTTCAGGATGCACAATAAGGAGGCACTTGAAAAAAGATGGGCTGCATGGTCGAGTCGCCAGAAGAAAGCTATTACTACGCAAATACCATAAAGTATCCCGCTTACAATAAACCAAACAGCACAGAGACAAGCCTCAAACCTTCTGGCACAAAGTCATTTGGAGTGATGAGACCAAAATTTAGATTTTTCGCCACAACTAGAGTTGAGCAGACACCTGGATGTTCGGGTTCGACGGGTTCGGCCGAACTTCGGAAAAAAGTTCGGGTTCGGGACCGAACTTTAACCCGAACCCAAACCCGAACCCGAACCCCATTAAAGTCAATGGGGACCCGGACTTCTAAGGACTAAAAAGGCTCTAAAAAAGTAATGGAAAGGGCTAGAGGGCTGCAAATGGCAGCAAAATGTTGTTAAGAGCATGGCAAGTGCTCTGCAAACAAATGTGGATAGGGAAATAACTTAAAATAACATTAAAAAAAATAAAAAAATATGCTGGAGGCCCCCTTTTCAGCAGAAGAGGTACAGGAAGTCATTAAGAACCTCAGAAACTCAACGTCACGATGCCACACATATGGTGGGAATGCCCCAGAATACGCCCTTTCTGGAATAAATTATTCAATTTATTGGATAAGCTAGTGGGAAAATAAAATACTTTGAAATAAAAATGTAGCGGGGTGCTAAATTTAAGGGAAGTGTTTGAGTGGTAAATAGGCTCAAACACCCTAATTCTGTAGGATTCATGGACCATTTTGTCCTCGGGGGACAGTATTGGTGTGCAGTTCCCTGCGGCCTACAGGTGGCGCTGCCATGGTAGGCTAGGGTTGAACCGCCGATACAGTGCTGTGCCTTTTGTGTCCCCTCTTGGCAGTAGTACAGCGGGGCGGGGAACCTGCTGTGCATGCCGGGAGAGCATATAAAAGGGGCAGACCTTTGGCCTGGGGGCTGATGTCCAGTGGGGTCCGCGCCCAGGTGCCTTCGGCCTGGGTGCATGTGTTCCTGTTCCATCTCGGGCACCTTTAGCCTGGGGTGAGGTACTATCCTGGAGTTCCTGCTGCCCTGGGTATGGAGGCCTAGGGGCGGGAGTAAAGCCTGGAGTCCAGAGCCTTCGTCTGGAGTCCGCTAAGGGTCGAGGAGTCTTAGGGTGCCGCCTCATGTAGGGGACCCTGTTCCAGGGAAGGGAGAATCATTCTGATGGACCGATGCGGGATTCACGGTGAAGGAAGGATCTGTTGACTCCCTGGAGAGATGTCTTCCCCTTGATATGGGCTAGGTTCGTAGAAGGAGAAGCTCAAGGTCATCTTGACTGTATCAGAGGCCTTATTCACCCGGCCCGTGGCAGGGGCCTTATACACCCTGGTCTGTGGCAGAGACCAAAGTTCTCCAGGTCCGTGGCAGGGGCCTTGTACACCCGGTCTGTGGCAGAGACCAACCTCAAGGTCTGTGGCAGAGACCGTGCACCTAAAACTGTTTGAGAAACCTAAGCAGTGAAGTGAATGTGCTACGTTTGTGCCTGGAACTCCTCCACACCTTAAGCTGTCCTGTTTCTTTGCTCTAACCTTTTCTATCCGAGTAGAGTTTATTTTGCCATGAGAGAATAAGAGTTGTAGTTTCAGCTGGTGTGGACATTGACTTTACTAGGAATTAAAGGACTTGCCTCTACCTACAGTAGAGGTGAGAATCATCCTCTGGAGGAGTTTTGACTCCGGCTGTGGACACGTCCCGTCAAGTACACCGCTCAACCTCTTTATATAGGAGGGTACGGGCTGGTAGTGCGGTGTGCCTTTCTCCCTCCTACGAGGAGCCAACAACATAAAGGCAGGTAAGGGGGAAAGGATCTGTGCGCTACAAAAAAATAAACTAAAAATTATAATCTTGACCTAGGAGGACGAGGTCCATATGGAGTAGGAGGTTGAGGTGGCGGTGGATGTGGCTGTGTAGGTGGAAGCGGCGGTGGAGGAGGACGAGGTAGCCAACACTGGTTCAAAAATACAACAATGGCTGGGTAAGGCCGGTGATGTGTCGAATTCTGTCCCCCGTCGAATAGTGTCCACCCTGTACTGCGCTTGCTCAGTATGTAGGACAAGGGGATTTCGAAAATCTCCCAAGACGAACGGCGCCTGCGTGGTGAGTTCAGGTGAAGGCCACACCATCCGTGGTTCAAGCCGAGCCAAGTGAGGCCATGCCCGAAGCGTGGCGATCGAAGCGAGCCCGTGAGGGGCCCTGTTACTATGTGCTACCGTATGTCCACTTGGATGGTGGGGCTTGAACCTGCACTCACGGCACAGGCGCCGTTCATCTTCGGAGATTTTGTGAATCTCCTTGTCCTCTGTACTGCGCAAGCACTGCGCCTTCGCAGTACGGGCCGGACACAATCCGATGGCCGGACAGTTTTTGTCACAACACCGGTATACATGTCTATTCTGCAGAAGGTACGGTACAAGTCCTGTGGGATCCATGCCTGGTTCATTTTAATGAACGTGAGCTTGTCCACATTGGCTCTGGACAGGCGGCTGCGCTTGTCTGTGATAACGCCCCCTGCCGTGCTAAATACACGTTCAGATAATACAGTGCACTGGCTGCAGGGCAGGCCAGCACCTCCAAGGCATAAAGGGCAAGCTCAGGCCATGTGCCCAATTTGGAGACCCAGAAGTTAAAGGGGGCAGACCCGTCATCCACTACGTGTAGGCCTGTGGACACATACTGCTGAACCATGTTGGTGAAATGCTGCCTCCTGCTAAGACGTTCAATCTCAGCTGGTGGTGCTGGTTGTTGTGGCATGCTGACAAAGCTTTTCCACATTTCGGCCATGCTAACCCTGCCTTCTGAGGTGCTGCCGGTGCCCTGGCTGTGTTGGCGACCTCTTCCTCCTCCTCTGCCTTCGCCTTGTGCTTCCACCATACGCCCGCTGTCAGGTGGGAATGCCACCAGCAGCGCGTCTACCAGCATGCGCTTGTAGTCGCGCATCTTACGATCCCGCTCCAGTGAGGGAATTAAAGACGGTAAGTTGTCCTTGTAATGGGGATCCAGCAGGGTGGCCACCCAGTAATCAGCACCAGTTAAAATGTGGGCAACTCGGCGGTCATTGCGGAAACACTGCAGCATGTAATCGCTCATGTGTGCCAGGCTGCCCAGAGGCAAAGAAAAGCTGTCCTCTGTGGGAGGTGTATCGTCTGTGTCCTCTGTATCCCCCCAGCCACACACCAGTGATGGCTACGAGCTGGTCTGGGTGCCACCCTGCTGTGAACATGGCTCCTCCTCTTCCTCATCCTCCTCCTCCTCCTCCATCTCCTCTTCCACCTCGTCATCCTCCAGAACTGTGCCCTTTCTGCTGGACAATTGTGTACCTGGCGTTTGTTGGTGCAGGAACCCACCCTCGGAGCCACTTGTGAAAGACTGCCCTGAAAGCCTTTGAAATGATCCCGCTTCAACCTCCTCCTCCTCCTCATCCTCCTGTGCCACAACACACCCACAGTATGTAACCGCTGAATCGCACAGCTACAGAACTGTAGAAAATGCTATTCAAATTGTTTATTTCACACACCTCCACATATGTATAACACACTGCAAAATATTTTTTGTGGCCCTAAATGGCGTTTTTTGGAAGACCACAACACACCCACAGTACGTAACCGCTGAATCGCACAGCTACAGAACTGCAGAAAATGCTATTCAAAAATTTTTTTGTTTTTTTAGTATAGCACAGTAGAAGACAAATATATAGAAATTGTTTATTTCACACACCTCTACATATGTATAACACACTGCAAAATATTTTTTGTGGCCCTAAATGGCATTTTTTGGAAGACCACAACACACCCACAGTACGTAACCACTGAATCGCAGAGCTACAGAACTGCAGAAAATGCTATTCAAAAAAAATGTTTTTTTTTTTAGTATAGCACAGTAGAAGACAAATATATAGAAATTGTTTATTTCACACACCTCCACATATGTATAACACACTGCAAAATATTTTTTGTGGCCCTAAATGGCGTTTTTTGGAAGACCACAACACACCCACAGTACGTAACCACTGAATCGCAGAGCTACAGAACTGCAGAAAATGCTATTCAAAAAAAATGTTTTTTTTTTTAGTATAGCACAGTAGAAGACAAATATATAGAAATTGTTTATTTCACACACCTCCACATATGTATAACACACTGCAAAATATTTTTTGTGGCCCTAAATGGGTCTTTTTGCAAGAGTACATTAAAGTGCAAATTTTTATTTATTTTTTTGCCCTAAATGGGTCTTTTTTTTGCACGAGCAAAATGCAATTTTTTTTTGCCCTAAATGGGTCTTTTGGAAAAGAGCACAATAAAGTGCCTTTATTTTTGCCCTAAATGGGTCTTTTTTCAATAGCAGAATACACCCACAGTATGGAAACGGTGTATCTCTCAATGTAATATATGCAGTGCTGGTGCACTGAGCTTGCAGATAAAAGTTAGATTTTCTCTGACACTGGGCTCATGGCAGTGTAAAAAGACTGTGCACTGCAAAACAAACAGGTAAACCTATGCAGATCGCTGAGTTATATCTCTGAATCTGGACTCCTATTCCTATATAATAAATCTCTCTCCCTGAAAGCACCAACAAGAACCTGGCCCTACACTACACTGTCTCTCTATCTTTTCCCCTCAGATTCCAGAATCACGACTAACTCATGTATTTTCAATCTCTCCCAATAAGCAACAGCAGCAGACAAGATCCTCTCCCTATCTATTCTGAAGCAGAGTGACGTGTGTGCTGTGTGCCTCTAGCTTATATAGAAGCTGGGTCACATGTTGCACTGACCAATCACAGCCATGCCATTAGTAGGCATGGCTATGATGGCTTCTAAGGGCACACCAGCTAATCAAAAGGTGATTGGCTGGCCCCTGAAGCATTTCTAACTGCGCCATTAGATTGCCGAACCCGAACTCGAACACGGACTTTCACGCAAAGTCTGGGTTCGGGTTCGGGTTCGGGAAAAAGCTAAAATTCGGTACGGACCCGAACTTTACAGTTCGGGTTCGCTCAACCCTAGCCACAACCATAAACGCTATATTTGGAGAGGAGTTGACAAGACCTATGATGAAAGGTACACCATTCCTGCTTTGAAACACAGAGGTGGTTCGCTGATGTTTTGGGGATGTGTGAGCTATAAAGGCACAGGAAATTTGGTAAAAATGGATGGCAAGATAATGGAGGAACATTTGCATTTATCACCTAGGAAGCTGCGCATGGGACGGACATTCCAACATCACAATCATCCAAAACACAAGGCCAAGTCGACCTGTCATTGGCTACAGCAGAATAAAGTGAAGGTTCTGAAGTGGCCATCTCAGTCTCCTGTACTCAAAATCATTGAGCCACTCTGGAGTAGGGATGAGCTTTATGTTCGGGTCGAACATGAGTTCGACTCGTACATTGGCTGTTCGCCCGTTCGCCGAATAGCGAACAATTTGCGGTGTTCACGGCAAATTCGAAAGCCGCAGAACACCCTTTAACAGTCTATGGGAGAAATCAAAAGTGCTAATTTTAAAGGTTAATATTTCACTTTTATTGTTTCACTTTAAGCATTATCAAAATCACTGCTTCCGAAAAAACTGCAGTTTTTAAAACTTTTTTTTGCAATGATACATGCCTTGGGGCAGGACCCAGGTTATGACAATACCATGCCTTTAAAATGAGCACTTTTGATTTTTGATGTTAATCTCCCATAGACTTTTAAATGGTGTTCCGTGGCTTTTCGAATTTGCCGTGAACACCGCATAATGTTCGCTATTAGGCGAACACCTGATGTTCGAGTCGAACTTACGTTCAACTCGAACATCGGGCTCATCCCTAGTTGCCACTTGCTATTATGATTTAAAAATAGCAAACACAGTCGACTGATAATAAATGGCTTCAGCCAAACACTAACCACGAGTAAAATAAAAATTTTGTGTTATCATTCATATTCTCTGAAAAATGGTCAAGAAATTATAAATTCTGCCAGAGTATGTAAACTTATGAGTACAACTGTATATATATACATAGTAAAATACAGTAATAGCTAAAAGCTCAGTTGTTGAAAGTCTTATGAGAAATTCACAATAACTGTTCACTTCCGTGATATTATTTTCTAATCACCCGAGTCACTGAGACTCGGGTGATCACCGATCCGAGTAAGGGGCCGATCCCGACCCCTTACCACATGATCAGCTGTCAGCCAATGACAGCTGATCACGTGATGTAAACAAAGAATCGGTAATCGTGACAGCGTGAGGGGGAAAAAAAGCCGATCACCGGCTCTTTCACAAGGGACATCGGTCCCGATGAGGAAGGAGGCAGATGTGCCCCATCAGTGCCAGTAAAATGCTACCTGCCAGTGCCCACAGTGCCACCTATCAATGCCCACAAGTGCCGCCAATCAATGCCCGCAAGTGCCGCCAATCAGTGCCTCATCAGTGCCACATAGCAATGCTGCCTATCAGTGTAACCTACCAGTGCCCATTATTGCCACCCATCAGTGCCCATCACTACCACCTATCAGTGCCCATCACTGCCACCTATCAATGCCACTTCTCAGTGCCCACCAGTGCCACCTATCAATGCCTATAAGTGCCACCTCTCAGTGCCGCCTATCAGTGCCCACCAGTGCCACCTATCAGTGCCCACCAGTGCCACCTTATTGGTGCCCACCAGTGACGCCTTATCAGTGCCCACCAGTGCAGCCCATCAGTGCCCATCAGTACAGCCTCATCAGCGTACATCAATGAAGGAGAAAAATTACCTGTTTACAAAATTTTATAACAAAATATAAAAAAATATATATATATTTTTTGAAAATCAGTCTTTTTATTTATTTTTTAACAAAAAATAAAAACCGCAGAGGTTATCAAATACCACCAAAAGAAAGCTCTATTTGTGGGGAAAAAAATTATAAAAATCTCATTTGGGTACAGCGTTGTATGACTGCGCAATTGTCATTCAAAGTGCATCAGCGCTGAAAGCTGACAATTGGTCTGGGCAGGAGGGGGGTTTAAGTGCCCAGTAAGCAAGTGGTTAACCAGATAATATTTATAGGCATCCAGAGTCACTTTGTTAAATTACAGACAAACTTGGAGTGTTATTTTTGCAATATGTTATCTCAAAGCAAAACTATTCAGAAACTAAAAACCTTGAAGTTTAAGGACCTTTCTATATTTGTGGGTCAGGGCTGTGAGGATTCAGCATGGTTGTTTTAGGACTAGGTGAGTATACAGAAGAAAGGCTTAACCTGGCAATACATATTACAATTTTACTGTGCAAGCTATACTTGATCTCCTTTGCGTTTACTAAGCTCTTTGTAGTGTGAGGACCTACCTAAAATATTCATATAATTTATGACTACTTAGATAGGTCATTACACTATGCATTTGCTTCCAAAAGGAGACTCTACTGTAAGGTGCTTGACCCAGATCAGTATAGCCAAAGTAATGCTGCTCAAGGTGTGTGACCGACTTTCACATTTTATGAACTGGAATAAAGGGTGCTGCACAGTTTGACTGTGAGATTCAGTAACATGCACAAATCCGCAATATTGCTGCACTCCTTGGTATCTTTATTGAAGCATTAAAATGTCATCACAGGTATGACAGGAACAATAAAAGGTGACTGGTTTTGTGCATTTGAAGTTTGAGTAAGTGCTGAATTTAGCGCAAAACGTGTCACCTTTTAATGTTTCTGTCATATCTGTGATGTAATTTTAAGCTTGACCCACATTTTAAGCTTGACCCACATTAGTTTAATGTGGACCTAAACTAAAAAAAAATGAAGATTTGCTATGCTATAAGAAAAAAAATTCAAATGTTATTTTTTTCCACAACAGTAGCAACCTTGAAAGTTTACATTTTGTCCAGAACTCTTCAAGTGGAGGTGTGTTCATCCCTTCACTTACTGCCAATTTAATTGCACAGTGTCAGTGTCGTTACTCTGTAAAAGGAAGTGATATCCAGGCTAGGTTTTGGAAGGATCAACATCCAGGTTTTCTTATACAGAGTGATCTCACATGCTAATTACACTGCAACTGTGTGTGAGTGCTCTGTGACTTATGTAATTTTTCTTTTTACCTACAGTATATGTAATTTAAGTGTTAAACATTAGGAGATTAGGCAGGGGGAAAGTAAAGTGGTAGGAGTTGTTTGGGCCCTGTTTACATTTGCATGTTTTCAGTGTGTTGCAGGTGTGCTGCTGGCTGCATCTTTGTACAGTTTATAGCAAAACACAACATGGAGATTGATGGAAACACACATAATGTGCACCTAATATGTATATAATTCATATTAATATTATTCAGGATTTATATAATGCCAACAGTTTTTTTGCACAGTATTTTACAAAATAAAGTAAAACAGTACAATAACCATACAATTTAAGGCAGGAGGTTTGGGGGGTTGAGCTGCCTGTGGGAGCTTCCAATCTAAAGAGAAAGGAAAGGGCTACAAAAGGTAGTAACTGTGTGGTGATGAGTTGGTCTAGAAAATAAGATTCCTACTGTGTCTGGCTGAAATCAGACACAGTAGGAGATAGCCATACAGCTTGGGGTACAGAGATCCAGAGCATATGAGAGGCTTTGGAAAACTCCTGAATAGGGATGAGCTTCGTGTTCGAGTCGAACATACGTTCGACTCGAACATTGGCTGTTCGATCGTTCGACGAAGATCGAACGATTTGGGCCGTTCGCGCCAAATTCGAGTGACGCGAACGGCCCACAATGCACTACGCCATCGCAGTGTCATCCAGGCGCTGTGATTGGCCAAGCATGCACTGTGACCCCGCATGCTTGGCCAATCACAGCGCCGGCAGCGAGGAGAGCAATGATTGGCCACAGGCAGGATGCCTGTGGCCAATTATTGCTGAGGGTGTTTAGTACACGCCCCACACTATAAAAGGCCGCCAGCACGGCGGCCTAGTGTAGTGTGTTCCGGAGCAGGGATAGAGTAGCATAGGCAGGGACAGTGACTGTTATTTCTTTCTTGCTTAACCTGGATTCCTTTAGTTTAGGGAAAGAGAAGGATAGGTAGGGAGAGTGTCAGTGTGTTTTGTGCTTCTGCTATAGTGTGCTTAAAAAAAACATTTATTCTAGGGACAGAAAACTCTAGGTAGGGACAGTGTCAGTTTCTTTCACTCTGCAAGTCCTTGTTTCCAGGGACCTGTAAGGACAGTGAGTTAATTGTCCTTGTGCTATATTGTGCTTAAAAAAAACATTTATTCTAGGGACAGAAAACTCTAGGTAGGGACAGTGTCAGTTTCTTTCACTCTGCAAGTCCTTGTTTCCAGGGACCTGTAAGGACAGTGAGTTAATTGTCCTTGTGCTATATTGTGATTAAAAAAAACATTTATTCTAGGGACAGAAAACTCTAGGTAGGGACAGTGTCAGTTTCTTTCACTCTGCAAGTCCTTGTTTCCAGGGACCTGTAAGGACAGTGAGTTAATTTTCCTTGTGCTATATTGTGATTAAAAAAAACATTTTTTCTAGGGACAGAAAACTGTAGGTAGGGAGAGTGTTTTTTTTCTTTCACTCTGCAAGTCCTTGTTTCCAGGGACCTGTAAGGACAGTGAGTTAATTGTCCTTGTGCTATATTGTGCTTAAAAAAAACATTTATTCTAGGGACAGAAAACTCTAGGTAGGGACAGTGTCAGTTTCTTTCACTCTGCAAGTCCTTGTTTCCAGGGACCTGTAAGGACAGTGAGTTAATTTTCCTTGTGCTATATTGTGATTAAAAAAAACATTTATTCTAGGGACAGAAAACTCTAGGTAGGGACAGTGTCAGTTTCTTTCACTCTGCAAGTCCTTGTTTCCAGGGACCTGTAAGGACAGTGAGTTAATTTTCCTTGTGCTATATTGTGATTAAAAAAAACATTTTTTCTAGGGACAGAAAACTGTAGGTAGGGAGAGTGTTTTTTTTCTTTCACTCTGCAAGTCCTTGTTTCCAGGGACCTGTAAGGACAGTGAGTTAATTGTCCTTGTGCTATATTGTGCTTAAAAAAAACATTTATTCTAGGGACAGAAAACTCTAGGTAGGGACAGTGTCAGTTTCTTTCACTCTGCAAGTCCTTGTTTCCAGGGACCTGTAAGGACAGTGAGTTAATTGTCCTTGTGCTATATTGTGATTAAAAAAAACATTTATTCTAGGGACAGAAAACTCTAGGTAGGGACAGTGTCAGTTTCTTTCACTCTGCAAGTCCTTGTTTCCAGGGACCTGTAAGGACAGTGAGTTAATTTTCCTTGTGCTATATTGTGATTAAAAAAAACATTTTTTCTAGGGACAGAAAACTGTAGGTAGGGAGAGTGTTTTTTTTCTTTCACTCTGCAAGTCCTTGTTTCCAGGGACCTGTAAGGACAGTGAGTTAATTGTCCTTGTGCTATATTGTGCTTAAAAAAAACATTTATTCTAGGGACAGAAAACTCTAGGTAGGGACAGTGTCAGTTTCTTTCACTCTGCAAGTCCTTGTTTCCAGGGACCTGTAAGGACAGTGAGTTAATTTTCCTTGTGCTATATTGTGATTAAAAAAAACATTTTTTCTAGGGACAGAAAACTGTAGGTAGGGAGAGTGTTTTTTTTCTTTCACTCTGCAAGTCCTTGTTTCCAGGGACCTGTAAGGACAGTGAGTTAATTGTCCTTGTGCTATATTGTGCTTAAAAAAAACATTTATTCTAGGGACAGAAAACTCTAGGTAGGGACAGTGTCAGTTTCTTTCACTCTGCAAGTCCTTGTTTCCAGGGACCTGTAAGGACAGTGAGTTAATTGTCCTTGTGCTATATTGTGATTAAAAAAAACATTTATTCTAGGGACAGAAAACTCTAGGTAGGGACAGTGTCAGTTTCTTTCACTCTGCAAGTCCTTGTTTCCAGGGACCTGTAAGGACAGTGAGTTAATTTTCCTTGTGCTATATTGTGATTAAAAAAAACATTTTTTCTAGGGACAGAAAACTGTAGGTAGGGAGAGTGTTTTTTTTCTTTCACTCTGCAAGTCCTTGTTTCCAGGGACCTGTAAGGACAGTGAGTTAATTGTCCTTGTGCTATATTGTGCTTAAAAAAAACATTTATTCTAGGGACAGAAAACTCTAGGTAGGGACAGTGTCAGTTTCTTTCACTCTGCAAGTCCTTGTTTCCAGGGACCTGTAAGGACAGTGAGTTAATTGTCCTTGTGCTATATTGTGATTAAAAAAAACATTTATTCTAGGGACAGAAAACTCTAGGTAGGGACAGTGTCAGTTTCTTTCACTCTGCAAGTCCTTGTTTCCAGGGACCTGTAAGGACAGTGAGTTAATTTTCCTTGTGCTATATTGTGATTAAAAAAAACATTTTTTCTAGGGACAGAAAACTGTAGGTAGGGAGAGTGTTTTTTTTCTTTCACTCTGCAAGTCCTTGTTTCCAGGGACCTGTAAGGACAGTGAGTTAATTGTCCTTGTGCTATATTGTGCTTAAAAAAAACATTTATTCTAGGGACAGAAAACTCTAGGTAGGGACAGTGTCAGTTTCTTTCACTCTGCAAGTCCTTGTTTCCAGGGACCTGTAAGGACAGTGAGTTAATTTTCCTTGTGCTATATTGTGATTAAAAAAAACATTTATTCTAGGGACAGAAAACTCTAGGTAGGGACAGTGTCAGTTTCTTTCACTCTGCAAGTCCTTGTTTCCAGGGACCTGTAAGGACAGTGAGTTAATTTTCCTTGTGCTATATTGTGATTAAAAAAAACATTTTTTCTAGGGACAGAAAACTGTAGGTAGGGAGAGTGTTTTTTTTCTTTCACTCTGCAAGTCCTTGTTTCCAGGGACCTGTAAGGACAGTGAGTTAATTGTCCTTGTGCTATATTGTGCTTAAAAAAAACATTTATTCTAGGGACAGAAAACTCTAGGTAGGGACAGTGTCAGTTTCTTTCACTCTGCAAGTCCTTGTTTCCAGGGACCTGTAAGGACAGTGAGTTAATTGTCCTTGTGCTATATTGTGATTAAAAAAAACATTTATTCTAGGGACAGAAAACTCTAGGTAGGGACAGTGTCAGTTTCTTTCACTCTGCAAGTCCTTGTTTCCAGGGACCTGTAAGGACAGTGAGTTAATTTTCCTTGTGCTATATTGTGATTAAAAAAAACATTTTTTCTAGGGACAGAAAACTGTAGGTAGGGAGAGTGTTTTTTTTCTTTCACTCTGCAAGTCCTTGTTTCCAGGGACCTGTAAGGACAGTGAGTTAATTGTCCTTGTGCTATATTGTGCTTAAAAAAAACATTTATTCTAGGGACAGAAAACTCTAGGTAGGGACAGTGTCAGTTTCTTTCACTCTGCAAGTCCTTGTTTCCAGGGACCTGTAAGGACAGTGAGTTAATTTTCCTTGTGCTATATTGTGATTAAAAAAAACATTTTTTCTAGGGACAGAAAACTGTAGGTAGGGAGAGTGTTTTTTTTCTTTCACTCTGCAAGTCCTTGTTTCCAGGGACCTGTAAGGACAGTGAGTTAATTGTCCTTGTGCTATATTGTGCTTAAAAAAAACATTTATTCTAGGGACAGAAAACTCTAGGTAGGGACAGTGTCAGTTTCTTTCACTCTGCAAGTCCTTGCTTCCAGGGACCTGTAAGGACAGTGAGTTAATTGTCCTTGTGCTATATTGTGATTAAAAAAAACATTTATTCTAGGGACAGAAAACTCTAGGTAGGGACAGTGTCAGTTTCTTTCACTCTGCAAGTCCTTGTTTCCAGGGACCTGTAAGGACAGTGAGTTAATTTTCCTTGTGCTATATTGTGATTAAAAAAAACATTTATTCTAGGGACAGAAAACTCTAGGTAGGGACAGTGTCAGTTTCTTTCACTCTGCAAGTCCTTGTTTCCAGGGACCTGTAAGGACAGTGAGTTAATTTTCCTTGTGCTATATTGTGATTAAAAAAAACATTTTTTCTAGGGACAGAAAACTGTAGGTAGGGAGAGTGTTTTTTTTCTTTCACTCTGCAAGTCCTTGTTTCCAGGGACCTGTAAGGACAGTGAGTTAATTGTCCTTGTGCTATATTGTGCTTAAAAAAAACATTTATTCTAGGGACAGAAAACTCTAGGTAGGGACAGTGTCAGTTTCTTTCACTCTGCAAGTCCTTGTTTCCAGGGACCTGTAAGGACAGTGAGTTAATTTTCCTTGTGCTATATTGTGATTAAAAAAAACATTTATTCTAGGGACAGAAAACTCTAGGTAGGGACAGTGTCAGTTTCTTTCACTCTGCAAGTCCTTGTTTCCAGGGACCTGTAAGGACAGTGAGTTAATTTTCCTTGTGCTATATTGTGATTAAAAAAAACATTTTTTCTAGGGACAGAAAACTGTAGGTAGGGAGAGTGTTTTTTTTCTTTCACTCTGCAAGTCCTTGTTTCCAGGGACCTGTAAGGACAGTGAGTTAATTTTCCTTGTGCTATATTGTGATTAAAAAAAACATTTTTTCTAGGGACAGAAAACTGTAGGTAGGGAGAGTGTTTTTTTTCTTTCACTCTGCAAGTCCTTGTTTCCAGGGACCTGTAAGGACAGTGAGTTAATTGTCCTTGTGCTATATTGTGCTTAAAAAAAACATTTTTTCTAGGGACAGAAAACTGTAGGTAGGGAGAGTGTTTTTTTTTTTTCACTCTGCAAGTCCTTGTTTCCAGGGACCTGTAAGGACAGTGAGTTAATTGTCCTTGTGCTATATTGTGCTTAAAAAAAACATTTATTCTAGGGACAGAAAACTCTAGGTAGGGACAGTGTCAGTTTCTTTCACTCTGCAAGTCCTTGTTTCCAGGGACCTGTAAGGACAGTGAGTTAATTGTCCTTGTGCTATATTGTGATTAAAAAAAACATTTATTCTAGGGACAGAAAACTCTAGGTAGGGACAGTGTCAGTTTCTTTCACTCTGCAAGTCCTTGTTTCCAGGGACCTGTAAGGACAGTGAGTTAATTTTCCTTGTGCTATATTGTGATTAAAAAAAACATTTTTTCTAGGGACAGAAAACTGTAGGTAGGGAGAGTGTTTTTTTTCTTTCACTCTGCAAGTCCTTGTTTCCAGGGACCTGTAAGGACAGTGAGTTAATTGTCCTTGTGCTATATTGTGCTTAAAAAAAACATTTATTCTAGGGACAGAAAACTCTAGGTAGGGACAGTGTCAGTTTCTTTCACTCTGCAAGTCCTTGTTTCCAGGGACCTGTAAGGACAGTGAGTTAATTTTCCTTGTGCTATATTGTGATTAAAAAAAACATTTATTCTAGGGACAGAAAACTCTAGGTAGGGACAGTGTCAGTTTCTTTCACTCTGCAAGTCCTTGTTTCCAGGGACCTGTAAGGACAGTGAGTTAATTTTCCTTGTGCTATATTGTGATTAAAAAAAACATTTTTTCTAGGGACAGAAAACTGTAGGTAGGGAGAGTGTTTTTTTTCTTTCACTCTGCAAGTCCTTGTTTCCAGGGACCTGTAAGGACAGTGAGTTAATTGTCCTTGTGCTATATTGTGCTTAAAAAAAACATTTATTCTAGGGACAGAAAACTCTAGGTAGGGACAGTGTCAGTTTCTTTCACTCTGCAAGTCCTTGTTTCCAGGGACCTGTAAGGACAGTGAGTTAATTGTCCTTGTGCTATATTGTGATTAAAAAAAACATTTATTCTAGGGACAGAAAACTCTAGGTAGGGACAGTGTCAGTTTCTTTCACTCTGCAAGTCCTTGTTTCCAGGGACCTGTAAGGACAGTGAGTTAATTTTCCTTGTGCTATATTGTGATTAAAAAAAACATTTTTTCTAGGGACAGAAAACTGTAGGTAGGGAGAGTGTTTTTTTTCTTTCACTCTGCAAGTCCTTGTTTCCAGGGACCTGTAAGGACAGTGAGTTAATTGTCCTTGTGCTATATTGTGCTTAAAAAAAACATTTATTCTAGGGACAGAAAACTCTAGGTAGGGACAGTGTCAGTTTCTTTCACTCTGCAAGTCCTTGTTTCCAGGGACCTGTAAGGACAGTGAGTTAATTGTCCTTGTGCTATATTGTGATTAAAAAAAACATTTATTCTAGGGACAGAAAACTCTAGGTAGGGACAGTGTCAGTTTCTTTCACTCTGCAAGTCCTTGTTTCCAGGGACCTGTAAGGACAGTGAGTTAATTTTCCTTGTGCTATATTGTGATTAAAAAAAACATTTTTTCTAGGGACAGAAAACTGTAGGTAGGGAGAGTGTTTTTTTTCTTTCACTCTGCAAGTCCTTGTTTCCAGGGACCTGTAAGGACAGTGAGTTAATTGTCCTTGTGCTATATTGTGCTTAAAAAAAACATTTATTCTAGGGACAGAAAACTCTAGGTAGGGACAGTGTCAGTTTCTTTCACTCTGCAAGTCCTTGTTTCCAGGGACCTGTAAGGACAGTGAGTTAATTTTCCTTGTGCTATATTGTGATTAAAAAAAACATTTATTCTAGGGACAGAAAACTCTAGGTAGGGACAGTGTCAGTTTCTTTCACTCTGCAAGTCCTTGTTTCCAGGGACCTGTAAGGACAGTGAGTTAATTTTCCTTGTGCTATATTGTGATTAAAAAAAACATTTTTTCTAGGGACAGAAAACTGTAGGTAGGGAGAGTGTTTTTTTTCTTTCACTCTGCAAGTCCTTGTTTCCAGGGACCTGTAAGGACAGTGAGTTAATTGTCCTTGTGCTATATTGTGCTTAAAAAAAACATTTATTCTAGGGACAGAAAACTCTAGGTAGGGACAGTGTCAGTTTCTTTCACTCTGCAAGTCCTTGTTTCCAGGGACCTGTAAGGACAGTGAGTTAATTGTCCTTGTGCTATATTGTGATTAAAAAAAACATTTATTCTAGGGACAGAAAACTCTAGGTAGGGACAGTGTCAGTTTCTTTCACTCTGCAAGTCCTTGTTTCCAGGGACCTGTAAGGACAGTGAGTTAATTTTCCTTGTGCTATATTGTGATTAAAAAAAACATTTTTTCTAGGGACAGAAAACTGTAGGTAGGGAGAGTGTTTTTTTTCTTTCACTCTGCAAGTCCTTGTTTCCAGGGACCTGTAAGGACAGTGAGTTAATTGTCCTTGTGCTATATTGTGCTTAAAAAAAACATTTATTCTAGGGACAGAAAACTCTAGGTAGGGACAGTGTCAGTTTCTTTCACTCTGCAAGTCCTTGTTTCCAGGGACCTGTAAGGACAGTGAGTTAATTTTCCTTGTGCTATATTGTGATTAAAAAAAACATTTTTTCTAGGGACAGAAAACTGTAGGTAGGGAGAGTGTTTTTTTTCTTTCACTCTGCAAGTCCTTGTTTCCAGGGACCTGTAAGGACAGTGAGTTAATTGTCCTTGTGCTATATTGTGCTTAAAAAAAACATTTATTCTAGGGACAGAAAACTCTAGGTAGGGACAGTGTCAGTTTCTTTCACTCTGCAAGTCCTTGCTTCCAGGGACCTGTAAGGACAGTGAGTTAATTGTCCTTGTGCTATATTGTGATTAAAAAAAACATTTATTCTAGGGACAGAAAACTCTAGGTAGGGACAGTGTCAGTTTCTTTCACTCTGCAAGTCCTTGTTTCCAGGGACCTGTAAGGACAGTGAGTTAATTTTCCTTGTGCTATATTGTGATTAAAAAAAACATTTATTCTAGGGACAGAAAACTCTAGGTAGGGACAGTGTCAGTTTCTTTCACTCTGCAAGTCCTTGTTTCCAGGGACCTGTAAGGACAGTGAGTTAATTTTCCTTGTGCTATATTGTGATTAAAAAAAACATTTTTTCTAGGGACAGAAAACTGTAGGTAGGGAGAGTGTTTTTTTTCTTTCACTCTGCAAGTCCTTGTTTCCAGGGACCTGTAAGGACAGTGAGTTAATTGTCCTTGTGCTATATTGTGCTTAAAAAAAACATTTATTCTAGGGACAGAAAACTCTAGGTAGGGACAGTGTCAGTTTCTTTCACTCTGCAAGTCCTTGTTTCCAGGGACCTGTAAGGACAGTGAGTTAATTTTCCTTGTGCTATATTGTGATTAAAAAAAACATTTATTCTAGGGACAGAAAACTCTAGGTAGGGACAGTGTCAGTTTCTTTCACTCTGCAAGTCCTTGTTTCCAGGGACCTGTAAGGACAGTGAGTTAATTTTCCTTGTGCTATATTGTGATTAAAAAAAACATTTTTTCTAGGGACAGAAAACTGTAGGTAGGGAGAGTGTTTTTTTTCTTTCACTCTGCAAGTCCTTGTTTCCAGGGACCTGTAAGGACAGTGAGTTAATTTTCCTTGTGCTATATTGTGATTAAAAAAAACATTTTTTCTAGGGACAGAAAACTGTAGGTAGGGAGAGTGTTTTTTTTCTTTCACTCTGCAAGTCCTTGTTTCCAGGGACCTGTAAGGACAGTGAGTTAATTGTCCTTGTGCTATATTGTGCTTAAAAAAAACATTTTTTCTAGGGACAGAAAACTGTAGGTAGGGAGAGTGTTTTTTTTTTTTCACTCTGCAAGTCCTTGTTTCCAGGGACCTGTAAGGACAGTGAGTTAATTGTCCTTGTGCTATATTGTGCTTAAAAAAAACATTTATTCTAGGGACAGAAAACTCTAGGTAGGGACAGTGTCAGTTTCTTTCACTCTGCAAGTCCTTGTTTCCAGGGACCTGGAGAGACATTGAGTGAATTGTCCTTGTGCTATATTGTGATTAAAAAAAACATTTATTCTAGGGACAGAAAACTCTAGGTAGGGACAGTGTCAGTTTCTTTCACTGTGAAAGTCCTTGTTTCAAGGGACAGAGAAGGACACCTGAAGGTAGCCCTTATTGCTTTTTTCCCATCTCCCTGCAGGCCATCTATTAGAATGTCTGGAAGGCAAACAAGGAGAGGCAGACAGTCAGGAGGCAATAAAAGAGGGCAAGCAGGCTCTGTGTCTGGGGGCAACAGTGCTGGTCGTGGACGCGGTGCATTGTCATCAGCACATGGCCATGGGACACGCTTGTCCTTGTTTTCGGCAGCTGGACATGTTGAGCCACATCATGCCGAAGACTTGGTAGAGTGGATGACCAAGCCCTCCTCCTCCTCCTCATCCTCTCTCACCCAGGCTCAGGGTACTGGAAAAGCAGCTGCCAAAGCGTCGTCTTCCCTGGTATCAATGTCAGACAAATCATCAGTCACTCCTTCCCTAGACCCACCATGTCCTCCTCCTGAGGAGTCCCCCGAACTGTTTCAGCACAGTGTTGGGTACATGCTCCAGGAGGATGCCCAGCGTTTCGAAGGGTCTGATGATGAAACCCAGCTAGAGGAAGGCAGTAGCGTGAGAGCAGACAGAGGGGATGCTCAAGAAGGACACCAATCTGGCAGTCATGTTCCAGCAGCTGCAGCATACTGCCAGATTGGCTCCAGTGATGAGGAGGGAGGGGATGATGAGGTCAATGACTCCACGTGGGTGCCTAATAGGAGAGAGGAGGAGGAGGAGGATGAGGAGGAGGCACATCTCCAACGAGGCAGGATGCCCTTTGGTGGCCAGCGTAAGGGCAGTACACCGACGGAATCACACCGCAGAGCTCCGCCTGTGCAGGGCGCTGCCTCTGCCCGTCATTCAAAAAGTTCTTTGGTGTGGGCCTTTTTTGAGGCTAGTGCATCAGATCGCACAGCTGCTGTTTGCAACATATGTCTCAAGCGTATATCGCGTGGCCAAAACATCAGCCGCTTGGGTACCACATGCCTGACCAGACATATGTTGACCTGCCATGCAGCTCGTTGGCAAGCCTACCTCAAAGACCCACACCAAAGAACAAAGCGGACCTCTCCTTGCACCGCATCAGCTGGGATCTCCAACCCCACTATAACTTCAGTCCTCTCTGAAACATGCACTGAGAGGAATGAAGGTGTAGAATTAGGTGTGTCACAGCCAAGTACTTGCGCCCACTCTGCTAGCAGTACACCGACGTCCGATTCTAGCAGGCAAATTTCCCTGCCCCAGCTGCTGGACCGTCGAAAGAAGTTCACTCCCAGCCATCCACATGCCCAGCGGTTGAATGCTAGCTTGGCTAAATTGCTAGCGCTTCAACTGCTGCCTTTTCAGTTGGTAGACTCGGCCCCCTTCCGTGAGTTTGTGCAATGTGCGGTTCCTCAGTGGCAGGTTCCCAAACGCCACTTTTTCTCACGGAAGGCTATTCCGGCTCTCTACCGGCATGTGGAAGGCAATGTCTTGGCCTCGCTGGACAGGGCGGTCAGCGGTAAGGTGCATATTACCGCTGACTCATGGTCCAGCAGGCATGGACAGGGACGTTACCTTTCTTTCACGGCCCATTGGGTCACTCTTTTGGCAGCTGGGAAGGATTCAGGACAAGGTGCAGTAGTGTTGGAGGTTGTCCCACCGCCACGCCTCCAAAATGCTACTACTGGTTGTGACACACCTCTCTCCTCCACCCCCTCCTCTTCTTCTTCCTCCATGGCCTCTTCCTGTGGTTTGTCCTATGAACCAGCGGTGCTCCGTAGCCGTTCACGGGGCTACGCAAGTACGCAGGCAAAAAGATGCCATGCCGTGCTTGCGCTGGTGTGTTTGGGGGACAGAAGCCACACTGGGGCAGAGGTCCTGTCTGCTCTGCAGGGCCAGGCCGAGAGGTGGTTGACGCCACGCCAGCTTAAGCCAGGAATGGTGGTTTGCGACAATGGCACCAACCTCCTCTCCGCCCTCCGACAGGGACAACTGACCCATGTGCCCTGTGTGGCTCACGTCCTTAACCTGGTGGTGCAGCGCTTCTTGGGCAGGTACCCGGGCTTACAGGATGTCCTGAGGCAGGCCAGGAAAGTCTGTGTGCATTTCCGCAGATCTTATAATGCCAGTGCTCGCCTGGCTGAGCTGCAAAAGGAGTTGAACCTGCCCAAGAACCGCCTTATATGTGACATGCCCACCAGGTGGAACTCAACGTTGGCCATGCTGCAGCGGCTGCACACGCAGCAGAGGGCCATCAATGAGTACCTGTGCGACTACGGCACCAGGACAGGGTCAGGGGAGCTTGGTTTTTTTTCTCCACGCCAGTGGGGCATGATCAGGGATGCATGCACTGTCCTGGCACCATTTGAGGAGGCCACGAGGATGGTGAGCAGTGACAGTGCATGCATCAGTGACACTGTACCTCTTGTCCACCTGTTGGAGCACACGCTGCGTGGAATAATGGACAGGGCACTTGAGGCAGAACAGAGGCAGGAAGAGGAGGACTTCCTTGCCTCTCAAGGCCCCCTTTACCCAGACAGTGTTCCTTCTGTCCCACCCATCGCACAGGAAGAGGAGGAGGAGGAGGAGGAGGAGGAGGAGGATTGTGTCAGCATGGAGGTGGAGGCTGGCACTCAGCATCATCAGCAGCAGTCTTTTAGGGATGATTTACAGTCCCAAGAAACCAGTGGACTTGTACGTGGCTGGGAGGAGGTGGCTGCGGATCATGTCGTCCTTAGTGACCCAGAGGACTCCGGAGCGAATGCCTCAGCAAACCTACGCTGCATGGCCTCCCTGATCCTGCAAAGTCTGCGGAAGGATCCTCGTATTCTTCGGATCAAGGAGAGGGACCATTACTGGCTGGCCACTCTCCTTGATCCACGGTACAAGGGTAAGGTTGCGGACCTTATGTTACCGTCGCAGAGGGAGCAGAGGATGAGACAACTCCGGGAGGCCTTGCAGAAAGGTCTGTGCAACGCGTTCCCAGAGACTGGGAGGTTGCAAACTCCTGGTCCTGGACAACGAGTTGCTGAGGCTTCGGCCAGTCAAAGAAGGAGCGGTGGGGAAGGTGGCCGTCTGACCGATGCGTTCAGACAATTCTTTAGTCCGCAGCCCCAAAGTATGATCGGTTCCAGCAACCATCGCCAGCGTCTGATAAACATGGTGCAGGAATATCTAGGGGCAAGGTCAGACTTGGACACCTTCCCCACCGAAAATCCTCTGGCTTACTGGGTCTTGAGGATGGATCACTGGCCAGAGCTTGCACAGTATGCAATTGAGCTACTGGCCTGTCCTGCATCCAGCGTTCTTTCGGAACGCACATTCAGTGCTGCTGGAGGATTTGTCACGGATCACAGGGTGCGCCTGTCCACCGACTCGGTTGATCGACTGACTTTCATCAAGATGAACCAGTCTTGGATCACCACCAGCTACCACACACCTGATGCTGATATAACAGACTAATTGATTTTAAAATGTCACATCCCTTCAAGACTGATGCTGATGCTGAGTGCCTGTGCTGTTATGTTGACTGGCTATCCTCCTCCTCCGAGTCCTCAATGATACGATTGATGATGATAGCTTGGAAGATCATTTTTGTTTATGGGTGCCGCCACCAGTGCCTAACGCCCAATTTTTCAGCCCCTGTTTAACAGGGGCGTGTAATTACAATTTTTGAAGCAATACTTTGCAACAGGGCTCATTGCTGTGCTCCAAGTACAGTATCTGTGAGGAGTTGCAGTGTTGTGCCACCAGTGCCTAAGGCCCAATTTTTCAGCCCCTGTTTAACAGGGGCGTGTCATTACAATTTTTGAAGCAATACTTTGCAACAGGGCTCATTGCTGTGCTCCAAGTACAGTATCTGTGAAGGGTTGCAGTGTTGTGCCACCAGTGCCTAAGGCCCAATTTTTCAGCCCCTGTTCAACAGGGGCATGTAATTACAATTCTTGATCTAATAATTCACAGCAGGGCCCATTGCTGCACCCACCAAGAGTAACTGTCAGGGCTTACAGTGTTGTGGCACCAGCACCACCATCAAAGGCCCAATTTTTACTACCACTGTTCAACAATTATATGTAATTAAAATTCCTGATATAATAGTTGACAGCAGGGCATTCCAGCACCAACCAAGAGTAACTGTGAGTGCTTACAGTGTTGTGCCAACACCAACAACTAAGGGGCCTATTTCTGCAGAGTATATACGGCAGGTCCCTACTTTCAAACATCCAACTTACAAACGACTCCTACTTGCAAACGCAAGAAGACAACAGGAAGTGAGAGGAAATCTACCACTAGGAAGGAAAATTCTCTCCTGTAAGAATAAATATGGGAGAAAGGTGTCTCCTCTGTACTGATGCTTTATCAGCAATCCTTGTTTCAAGAAAAACACCACATTTCAAAAACAGTTGTCATTAGGACGGAAAGTGAGGTGAAATGTTCTGAACAGGGGCACAGACAGCAAAACAAATGTTACAGGGGTGATAACCCTTACCTATGTTTTCCAAAAAGTTTAAAAATAGATTTTTGGTCTGGAGCTACACTTCAACAATGTACCTGTTCAAAATTACAAACAGATTCTACATAAGAACAAACCTACAGTCCCTGTCTTGTATGCACCGCCTGTATACGGCTGTTCAGAGTATATAGGGCCTTTTTTATTTTATGTGCGGGGTTCCCCTTAATATCCATACAAGACCCAAAGGGGCTGGTAATGGGCTGGGGTAGGGGGGGGGTCATGGGGTAGCTATGCCATTTTTCTTAAAGATTTTCATCCATATTACCGGGACCAGACATTACATTAAAGCCGCAAGCAGTTTTAAATGGCTTTTTTTTCCTTTAGAAGTGTCATTTTGTGCAGGGACAGTTCTAAACACGGGAAACACGTGGCACTTCACAGGCATACTTTAGACACCCCCCAGGTACGATATTTAAAGGAATATTTGACTTTTTTTTTTCACTTTATGCATCATTAAAATGACTGCTCCCGGAAAACGACCGTTTTTAAAACTTATTTTTGCATTGATACATGTCCCCTGGTGCAGAACCCGGGTTCCCAAACCCTTTTTAGGACAATAACATGCATAATAGTTTTTATAATTAGCACTTTAGAATTCGAACGTTCGCATCCATTGTATTTAATAGGGTTCTAATGTTCGTTCGAACTTTCGGTCCGTTCGCGGGTTCTGGTGCGAACCGAACCCGGGGGTGTTCGGCTCATCACTACTCCTGAACATGTACATGGGAGGAGGTGACAAGAGAGCTAGAGACAAGTTGGTCTTGGGAGGAGTGGAGAGGATGGTTTGGTTTGTATGTTGTAATTTGAGATGAGGTTATTGATGTAGCTGGGGGCTAAATACTGTATGAATGAATGAAGTATTAGTATTAGAGACACTTTGTAGATACTTATACATATACAAATGAATAATAGTCTGGCTTCACTTCTTCATATTCCAAACTATATACGTAGATCTGCAAGCTCATTCTATAAATATCCATTTATTAATGGCAAAGACCACTCAAGTATTATATTTAGAGGACATAGAATTATATATGATTAATATAGCCTACCTACTGCCTTTGGTAACCATGTTGCTTTCACAAAAATACTTGAAAAATAAATGTGGAAATTTTCCCAAACTGATAAGTAATATCTATGGAGTCCTCATTTAAATGTAATTATTGTACTTTATTGTAAATAATAAACACTCAAGTAAAGCTTAGGTCCACTTGCTTTAATTGAACTGGATGACCTATGTATTTTAAAACCACCATATGACGCAAAATCTCTTTCTATAATAAATTATTTGTCTTGATGGGATACATACAGACTCTCATGTATTATTTTATTGTATGTGGCATACTTAACACCGTTTTTCTCACTGAACTGCACAATATCCTGGTTACATGCCAATCTGATTTCACATTGTGATGGACTGGGGACAGATGTACACCCTCCACGGATCAATAAACATTATCATTCTCTTGAATAGCTGTAGAGGATAATTGTTATCACACTTCACTGACTTCAAATACAGAAATGTTAAATCTGCCTTATAACAGCCTTGATCATGAAATGTTAATTTGTGTCATTACATTCTGTTGAAGTTTTAAAAGGCTATGTTCTAGTTAAAGTGGTTGTTAACCCTGTTACACCACTTTTACCTACAGGTAAGCCTATAACAAGGCTTACCTGTAGGTAACTTGAATATCTCCTAAACTTGCACAGTTTAGGAGATATACAGTATATGCGCTGCTGCCGACGTCATTGGCGCATGCGGACTGAAGAAACGGGCCGCTTGTGCCGTTTCTTCAGGAGTCGTGTCGTGACCAGCAGCTCCCACGCAATCTGGCCAATCAAGGCATGTAAGGTACCTGTGATAGGTAGTGTCCGAAGTGGAACTTGTGTGCTGAGGATTCAGGCGAAAACGTAGTCAGGCAGATTAGGTTGGCAACAGATCAGGCAAAACGGTACATGATCGAAATCCAGAGAGTGGTCAGGCAGGCAAAGGTCATACACGAGCTGGTGGTGAAGTACAAAATCCGCAGGCTAGAGAGTAGTCAGGAATTCAGGCAGAAGGTAATGCTTAATACTGAGAGGACACTTCCAAAAGCCCAGATCTCCTCCGTAGCACAACAGGTAAGGCTGCAGCTGTGGGACCAGGAAGATCCCGGTTCAAATACACCCAGGTACATGACAGGGCCCCCTGCCCAGTGGACCCCTCCGGGGGCCTAGCGGGGCTTAGTGGGAAAGGAGGCATGGAAGTCTCGAATAAGAGAAGGGGCATGCAGATCTTTGGCTGGAACCCAGGAACGGTCTGTGACGGGATATCCCTTCCAATGAACCAGATACCGAAGGCCACGACCCTGTCTTCTAGAATCAAGAATCTTGGAGACTCCAAACTAATTTTGTCCATCAACAAGAACAGGAGGAGGTAGCTGTTGCATTCTGGAGTAGCGATTGAAAATTGCTTTTTTGAGGAGGGAAACGTGGAACACAGGATGAATCCTGAGAGAGGAGGGTAATTTCAACCGTTAGGAGACTGGCAATAATTCTGTAAGGACCAATGAATCGAGGGCCCAATTTGGTAGAAGGTTGTTTCAGTCTCACATATTTGGTTGATAGCCAAACTCTGTCCCCCACCACATATGGAGGTATATGGCGTCTTAGTTTGTTGGAAAAAAGTGCATAATTGCCTGCTGACTTCCGTAGTAATAAGCAAATCTTTTTCCAATGTAGCAGAATATTTTTCACCTGCTGATCTGCTGCTGGTACACCAGAAGTAGGGGAAAGGTCTGAGGGTGATAGCCTAGGGCTGCGTAGAATGGTGCGGTATGAAGAGCACTGTGCCAACAGGAATTAATGGCGAACTCAGCTAAAGGCAAATACTCAGACCAGTTGGAGTGTAAGGCATTGACATAATGTCGAAGATAGGTTTCTAGGGTCTGGTTCATGCGTTCGGTTTGACCATCTGTTTGAGGGTGATGTGAGGTAGAGAGTGAAAGCGTTACTCCCAGTGTCTAGCAGAACGCTCTCCAGAATCGGGAAACAAACTGGGATCCACGGTCTGAGATGACATTGGTAGGTATGCCATGATATCTCACAATATGGGAAAGGAAGAGAGTAGACAGTGCTTCCGCTGTAGGTAATCCCGGGAGCGGCACAAAATGAGACATTTTGGAAACGCGATCCACTATGACCCATATAGCAGTCATGCCCTCGGACTGGGGTAAGTCTGTAATGAAGTCCATAGTCAAATGGGTCCAAGGCTGATGAGGTGCCGAAAGTGGTTGTAACAGTCCAGTAGGCAATGTACGGGGTACTTTATTAGCAGCACAAGTTGGACAGGCAGCCACATAGTCAGTAACATCCCTTTTCATATGAGGCCACCAGACATGATGCTGCAAGGGAGTGATGGTGACACCAGGATGACCAGATAACACACCATCATGTGCCCAGAGGAGTACAGGTTTTCTGAGGCTAGGGGCTACGAACAGGCGACCTGGTGGTATCTTTAAGCCTTGGGGAACACGATTCTGGGTTTCTTGTAACTGTTGGGAAAGAGCCGTAGAGATCTGTGCGACAATTTTGTGAGGTGGGATTATATACTGCTCGGTAGGTTGGTCTTCTTCAGAGGTAGCGAACTGTCTGGAAAGAGCATCGGCTTTCTTGTTTTTATGCCCAGGAACATAAGAAAGAACAAAATTAAAACAGGAGAAAAACAGAGCCCATCGAGCCTGACGTGAGTTCAAACGTCTTGCAGTCTGAAGATACAGTAGGTTTTTATGGTCAGTGAGGATAGAAAAAGGTTTGGGAGCCCCTTCCAGAAGATGTCGCCATTCAGACAATGCCAATTTGATGGGCAGTAGTTCTCGATTCCCAACATCGTAATTCATCTCCGCTGGAGAAAACTTTCTAGAAAAAAATGGATGGATTCTACCGGACTTAGGCTGTCTCTGGGAGAGCACGGCACCTGCTCCTACCTCAGAGGCTTCAACCTCAACTATGTACTGGAGATCGGGATTTGGATGCTGAAGAATTGGAGCTTTGCTGAACATGTCTTTTAATTGCAGGAAAGCAGATTCTGCTTCTGAGGACCATGCCTTGCAATTTGTACCTTTCTTAGTCATAGCAGTAAGGGGGGCCGCAATGGAGGCAAAATCTTTGATGAAGCATCTGTAGTAATTTGCGAACCCTAGAAAGCTTTGGAGCCCTCTTAAAGTGGTCGGTTGGGGCCATTGCAAGATGGTTTTCTCTCAGTCGTTGCAATACCTGCTTTACATGCGAGATGTGCTCTAGATGAGACTTGGAAAAGATTAAAATGTCGTCCAAGTAGATGATCACAAAACTGTTGCTGAAATCATGAAAAATTTCATTTATGAAACGTTGGAAGACAGCAGGGGCGTTACACAACCCAAATGGCATAACTAGATATTCAAAATGTCCATTACGAGTGTTGAATGCTGTCTTCCACTCATCCCCGTCTTTAATTTGAATCAGATTATAAGCCCCTCGTAGGTCTAGCTTGGAGAAGATAACAGCCCCCTTAAGTACATCAAACTGTTCAAGAATGAGAGCAAAGGGTAGGAGTCTTTTACGGTGATTTGATTTAACCCTTGATAGTCTATGCATGGTCGAAGACCCCCATCTTTTTTTTCAACAAAGAAAAAACCTGCCCCTACTGGAGAAGAAGAGGGTCGGATAAAACCTCTTTCCAAGTTGTCTTTTACGTATTTCTCCATAGATTTTTGTTCAGACAAAGACAGGGGATAAAAAAATAAAAAACTTCCGCGCCAAAAAACTAATCAATGCTACCCTATATATGGTATATAATGAAAATAAGCAGCTCCCCTGAAAGCAATGAAGTATAAACTCCTATTGAATGATAGTATACAGAAAAAAGATAGGGGGCGCTAGTGATTGAAAATAAAGTGAAGTATCTGTGATCAAACAGTAATTAAACCAATATTGTAAACACTAGTGACAGTGCAACATAATAAACAAATTAAAATCTAAAAAGTCCCAATAGTGGAAAAAAAAAAATTTGAATGGATATCTCAGTCCAATCCAGAAAAATAAATCACCAAACAAAAACAAACAAATCTTGCTGTGATGATAAATGTAGATCTTCAAATAGAGTGCATTCCAAATCCTCCACCACACAGAAATAAGGAAAATTGTTCAACACCCAAAGTGCTCAGGTTAAGTAGTTGGCTTACCAGAATGTGTGGACTTCTTTATTTAAAAAGAAAGTCACACTAGCTTTGACAGGTTGGTGCCTGTACACATACAATTGGCTGGATGAAAATGTATTCCCTCTCTCCTCCGAAAATTAAGGACATGACATGGAATATAAGCAGAAACTTCTCATAGTGCAACCCATTTATTTAAAAATTGAAAAATTAAAACAACACAGCCAAATGGCTTCTTACATTATCCTGTGCCTCTCCCGGCACTGGGGCTGCATGCATGTAATGGATACTCCAGGCTCGAGCCACCTCCGCAGCGGTGTGCGTTCCAATGCAGCGTGTAGACAACCAGGATATCCGGGTAGGGCGTGGATAGAGAGATCACGTGACTAGGCTCGCCGCCGACGTACGTTTCATTTGGATTAACGTCTTCAGGGGGCGTGCCTAGTCACCAGCGTCACACGTTTATAAGGACAATGCGTGGGGAGGGATAAATGTGATGGACAAAGGCCTGTACCAATCACAGTGCAGCCCCAGTGCCGTGAACCCATCCCATTGACAATTAAAAAGAGAGACAACTGTGTTACCCGCACAGCAGGAACGTAACTATAATGCTCTAAAATATTAAAATATAGAAAAAATATATTCTCAATCAAATGATATTGGGGAAAGTTAATAGAGTCATGGACAAATAAAACCCCATAACTTTGCAGCTCCTTTGAATGAAATGTGAAAATAACATGAAATGTAAAATGCGTACTCAAAAATATCCACTAGATGGAGTACCATATGGAATATAATTTAACATGCCAATCTTGCACCTTATTAAACCTAAAGAGAATACTAAAAGACAGGGGATAGGTCCTTCCTTTGGGAAGAGGTGCTCCAGGAATCAATTTAATTGCACAGTCAAAAGAACGATGTGGAGGTAAAACCTCTGTCTTTTGCTTGCAAAATACGTCTGCAAACGCATGGTATTCATGAGGCAAGGTAGGTGGGACAGCCACGGAAGCCAACATGCAAGCAGAAAGTCTTTTGGGTTGAGACAAACAGTTTGAATGACAGAACGACCCCCAAGAGGTTAGTTCTCCATTTTCCCAATCAAAAGAAGGGTTATGTTGTTGTAACCATGGGTAACCAAGGATAACGGGCAGAAGTGGAGAATCAATAAGAGACAAGACAAATTCCTCTTTGTGGAGTACGCCTACCTGAAGGGTGATTGTCATAGTCTCAAATTTTACAATGGCATCTCCCAAGGGTTGTCCATTCACGGTGGTAATGTTCAGGGTTCTAGATTTTGGAACAAATAGGATATTATTTTTTTTAGCAAAAGTGTAGTCCAAGAATATGCCAGCAGCTCCAGAATCCACAAAAGCCTCACAGGAGACAAGTTTAGAGGGTAAATGGATAATTGCAGGAATGGTAATCTTGGTCTTGGAGGATATACCTGTAAGGTCTAAGCCAGCTCCTCCAACACTGGTTAGACCCTGCCTTTTACTGGACAGGAAGGGAAGACAGATAATAAATGTCCTTTAAGTCCACAGTATAGGCAGAGGCCCAATGCACGCCTCCTTTGTTTCTCCGACTCAGTTAGGTGGAGACTGCTTACATCCATGGGTTCCACAGGTGCCTGGGGTTCAACTGAGATTTCAGGTTCTGGCTGAGGTGGTGCTTGGAAACTGGCCTAGGAAACTTGCGAGTTCTAAGTCTCTCTTGGCACCTTTCATGATACCGGACATCCAGACTAACACAGAGCTCTATGAATTTCTCTTCTGGTCTTCTGGGGAATCCTTATAGACTAATTCGTCTTTGATGCGATCTGCAAGACCTTTTCGGAAGGCTGCACGTAATGCCCTTGAGTCCCAATTAGTCTCAGCAGCAAGGGTACAAAACTCAATAGCATATTGTGCCACAGACCTGGTGCCTTGTTGCATGTCCAAGAGTGAGTACTCAGCTGCAGAAGCTCTATCTGGTATGTCAAATACAGTCTGGAGAGAAGCCAGAAATTTGTCAGCGTCTTGCAGCACAGGATCATTGCGTTCCAGATAAGGAGAGACCCAGGCCAGGGCCTTCCCCTTTAACAAGGAAATTACAAAAGTCACTTTGGCAGATGAAGTGCTAAAGGTCCCAGGGATGTTGCGGAAATGCAAACGGCAAACATTTAAAAAGCCTCTGCAGTCCTCAGTATCACCACCAAATTTGTCAGGCAAGGGAATTTTGGGTGGTACAGAAGAGGCGGGTTGGATCATAGCAGGAGTAGGATCCGGAGTCTGGACCGTTGCAGAGGAAGCAGGCAAACAAGATTTAAGCATAGTACAAAGTTCATCTAACTTGGCGTCCAGGGAAGAAAGGTGTGGTTTCAGAGCTCAATTGTCCCTGATGTGAAATCGCCTTAACAATCTCAGCAGGGTCCACTGTCATTGTGGCCCGTTTGTAATGTAAGGTACCTGTGATAGGTAGTGTCCGAAGTGGAACTTGTGTGCTGAGGATTCAGGCGAAAACGTAGTCAGGCAGATTAGGTTGGCAACAGATCAGACAAAACGGTACACAATCGAAATCCAGAGAGTGGTCAGGCAGGCAAAGGTCATACACGAGCTGGCGGTGAAGTACAAAATCAGCAGGCTAGAGAGTAGTCAGGAATTCAGGCAGAAGTTCAACACGAAAATCAAGATCAAAAAGCAGTCACAACACCCAGGGAGCTATTCCACACAAACGGGCGCTGAGAGATAGCATCACTTCCTTTTTATGGGCTGCTTTGATTGAAAATTGTCCACAGCTGGCAGCAGGGGGGGCTAGTGAGTCCAAGGTAATGCTTAATACTGAGAGGACATTTCCAAAAGCCCAGATGTCCTCCGTAGCACAACAGGTAAGGCTGCAGCTGTGGGACCAGGAAGATCCCGGTTCAAATACACCCAGGTACATGACACAGCAGCGGAGCTGCGAACCCGAAAGTAACTTCGGTGGAAGATGTCCGCGCTGTACTCGGAGAGTCAACGTTGATCCAGGGCATCATTATAATGCAAGGATTTCATAATGAGCTTGTATGCGATGCAATAGCTCATTATGCCTTTGTCTTGCAGGGTTTGTTTTTTTGTTTTTTCTGAGGTTTACAATCTCTTTATAGCTAAACACCAGACAGATAGGTAAAAATGCCATTAAGTAAAATTATATATATTAGTTTGAAATTGCATGTATTTTTTATTTTTTTTGATTTTCAAAAAAGGTTTATTGTGATTAGATGCAGTACAATTATATAAAACAAAAAGGGGTAACAAAAGACCCCAATCGAGGTCGGTACAGAATATGATCATTAGAAAAAAACAAGAGAAGGCCACTTGGAAATAAGTTCCATCACAGAATCATAGACCACAGTGCATAATATAGAGGGTAGAGCGGACTCTGTATACAAAAAGTAGGCGCCAATAAATTTAAAGTAGGCCCTGAGGGACAACGGCCCTACGTCTACTCCCTACCAGTCCACGCACCCCAAATGGCATCCTGCTGTGCATGGAGCGATCGGGAATAGAGCACCCAGGGAGGGATATGAACAAAGGGCTTGGCAACCCGCAAACCTGCCTCGGTTGCTGACCCCCTGGGGGGGCGAACCATCCGGGGGGAGTCTGAGCTCGAACCTCTGTTAATAGCCCGAAGGGGTTAAAGAACCCAACTAGCGGAGTGGCTTCCAAAAGCCTGTAAGGCGGACCATCTAGCTGTACCCATCAACATAAAAAAAAGACTGATCAGATATAATCCCTGAGTAGCCAGTGACAGTCTAAGATAGAGATCGAGAGTAGGAAGAAAAAGACAAAAAAACACTCTTTACATTCAAACATCTATGTTTTGGGTCCTAACTGACCCTTTTTCCAAGCCAGAAGAGCAGCTTTTGTCTGCACACTACAAAGATGCTGTAAGTTCTGCAGTTAATATTTATGGATTGAAAAAAGAGCAATAAATTAGACGATCTCTGAACAGACCTCTTTCGGATTTTAACAATGATGATGGCTCTAAACTTGGGTGTATATTTATATAAACTAACCACGTACAGTCAACAAAACATGCTGATACACATCCTGTGAGAATGGGGCAGTTCTCCTTCTAACACCTGTACAGGTTGAAAGTTATTTATCCATAAAAAATAGAGTGGTTCAGGAAAATATAACATTATAGACACTAGATGGAGCAGAGGATCAGAAACAATAAATGCTTATTCCCCATGATCTTCAGCTCCATCTAGTGTCCATAACGAGATATTTTCTGAACCACTCTATTTTTTATTAATAACATTTGACCTGTAGAGGAAATAGAACATTACATTTTGCCCCATTTGAACAGAACAAATGTATTAGCAGTTTTGCTTGACTTTTTCTAAGTACACCCCTTAGTGTTATCAAATTGGAAACATTTAAGGAAAAGTAAGAGAAAAGCACAGAATGCATGAAAATAAGAAAGGTGAGGTTATGAAAACAAGTGGTCTTAATCTCTTGACTGTAGATTGTACCCACGCTGGTTTGTTGTCAGGTATGTAGTCAGAATGTGTGCAAAATGTATGCTACATGTTTCCTAATGAGCTATTTGTGACAAGATATCTCTTGATATCAAGATTTTTCCATTTTGTTTGCTGTGACAACAAATTTCCAAGCCATAAACTGTGTTAAATGATCCCCATTTACCAGTATGCATTAATGAGATGTTTGTGCATACAGAATTAACTAATTAAATATATAAATATCTAATTACTAAACAGAATGATTAATGCTGTCCAAACACTATTAGATTGTTGCAAACAACAGTGGAATCTAGCATGGTTTGCAATATTAAGGTAGTTATATGTTTAAGAAAAAGCAATACATCACAGAGGCTATAAATATCTGTGCAAACAATCACAGAACAGCATAAGCCAGGAGAACTGTGCAATTGTTTTTTTTTTCATAAACCCTCTTCAGTCCATCCGATTAGCAGTGGCATAACTATAGCCATAGCAGCCCACACAGCAGGAGGTGGAAAATAGCCCACTAGAGAGGTTGTTGAGGCAAATTAAGTATAAAAAAAGTTGTTGCATGTTAAGTTAACACAGATCCAGTACTATATCATTAGAGGTTGGAGAGGACGCAGTTGACAACTCCAATGCTCTGTAAATTCTCTAGACTAGAAGATACACAAGGGGAGTCTTTGGAATCATGGTGTCACTAGTCATAGCTCTTCTTTGCTTTCCCTCTAACTTTAAGTAGATGTATTGCCTGTAGCCCTCTGGCCATCTGGACAACACTTTGATAGTATGCCCAACACAGTCTTCCTGAGGCTTTAATCCCTAAATGTCTCCTTAGGTAAACCTAATGAGCAGAGGTTTGTAATTCTGAAAAAAGTGCACAGTTTAAAGAAGCTTGTATTGGGGTTGTAGAGAAATTGTCTGCAGGAACACTAGCAATTACTTCAGAATATAACATAACATTTATTATTATTGCTATTAGACTTGTGCACAATGGAAAAATTTGTTTAGTCTCGGTTCGTTTCTTGTGCACAACGGAAAAATTTGTTTCGTTTCGGTTTGTTTCTTTTCGGTCTTGTTGATACGTAATCATTCGTAATTTTGCTAGACTGGATTTTTCGTGTTCGGACTAATTCGTATTTTTGCAAGCGACATTTTTCGTCGAATTTTTAGTTGATTTATAATTCGTACTTTCGGTAGGGTACATTGTTTTTCGTTGATTCTGGACACAACTCCTACTTTCGTAACTTTTTTTGGGTTCGTTGATTCGTAATTTTCCGTGTCTCTCTCACAATGACGCTGCCTATTATGCCTAATGTGCTTCAAATGGATTTGTACTTTTCTAAATACATAGCGGTTATTTGTAATGATTCAAAATCTCGTATTTTACTTTCGTTTTTTACATGCGGCTATAGCCTCCGCCCCTGTACACCATTTTGAGAGGGTTCAGCATGGTGAGGGAGAAGCAGAGAGCAGAGCAGAGCGTTATTGTGCTTCGAATGGATTCGAAATCTCGTATTTTACTTTCGTTTTTTACATGCGGCTATAGCCTCCGCCCCTGTACACCATTTTGAGAGGGAGTTCAGCACGGTGAGGGAGAAGCAGAGAGCAGAGCAGAGTAAGTGTTATTGTGCTTCGTATGGATTCGTACATTCGTAACTTTTTTCATAACGAATTATGCCGAAGACATTCGGGCATTCGCTATTTGCAGTATAATTTATATCGGATTCCGTTTTATTCGTAATTGCTTTGTTCGGAAATTCAAATGCTTCTGAACGTCCGAAAGTTGCTAAATTCGGACTAATTTCGATTCGTTACAAAACGAATTGCATAAGCCTAATTGCTATTACAGTTTGTTTTTAATTGACTCCTAAACCAAAACGTTATACCAAAATCCACAGATATCATGCTCAAAAAATAAGCTGATGTAGAAAAAGACAGATGAGCTACTGAGGACACTGCTGTTTTCTGCACTGGCACCTAGTGGTCTACTGACTATGCTGACAGTTCTTCCCACTACCTGTCTATAATTTAAGGCATACTTTATGTTAAGTTGGATTGCAGTATTGTTCCAGTTGACACTGCCAGGTGCTACAGAAAGAGTTAACCAGGGTCCCATAACAATTTTGCTACGGGGCCCTGGGATGTATAGTTAAGCACCTGCCAAGGACCAATGTGAAAATGAAAATCCTGACATAACTTAAAGTTGACACCCAGGCATATCATTCCTGCACATCACCATATAATGCTGTCTCTTTAGTAACACAAGAGACACTTTCTGCGTGCCACAACGTCACTACTACCTCTACCTGGTGCAAGAATATAGCTAAAAGTACTTTTCAAAACTCTTTATGATGAAGATGTGCACATATGTACATTACATCAAAATTTCTTGCCATTATTACCTGCATTGATAAAGCTTAGACCTGGGTCTACCCTGGGTGAAAGAGTGATATTAACTTTGCAAGGGTATGTAGTGAGTATATTATTGTTAGCCTACATCTTGCCTGTGAGTACAGTTTAGATTTAAAATGTTTTATTGTTAAAAAAAGATTTTGTTGTTTTTTGCACCAGACAAAATTTGACTCTTTGATGCATTGACAGAAGTGCAGCATTTTGCTAAAAAAGTTTTTCCCCTTTGTATGTTGCAGAATTTTTCATGGCATACCTGTTTATGGCTTTATGTGGTCCTGTTTTTTCTTGGTTTCAGTTATCTACTCATGATTGAATTTACAGATTTAAGCAAACTATGCTTTTGAAACATATCGTCCCATTTCATTTGCAATTCAGTAGTATAGTAATCAACATTAACTTAGAATACAGATTCACCCCAAACTAACTAAATTGGATCACCAATGATACCATCACATATGCTCTGAGCCAGATGACATCTCAGAGTACTAGTAGAATGCTCCCATAAGAAAGATTACTCCAACAATCCCACTGGTACAAACATAAACACTGCACTGAAAAACCTGAAGAGAATATCTACTACAATAAACTACTAGTAACTACATAAAATGGAGCACTAGAAGGTATATAAAAGATAAGTAAAGAGCTGCAAGCAATCATAACAGAGGAGGAAACCATGTAAGAAATCTACAAACAACCCTTTATGCTGGTCTTCACAAACAAGTTAATAAAACCTTGAGACAGTAAACGTTCCAAACTGTGCAGCCACATTAATCCATCAAAAGGTAGCATACACACAGTACGAAATAAGCCTTCAATATTACTGGATCATCCAAGTGCACCTCTAGTAATGTAGCATATCTCGTTCAATGTAACAAGTGCAGCCAAGGATATTACATTGAGAAACAGGAGAGGACATCATTTTACACAACCATACCAGACATTAATGCATTGGTTCTTAGATACTTCAAAAATACTCAGGAAAGGAAAATCTTTTAACTATAAATCTATCTAAAAGAGATGTGTGTAAATAAAAGTGTAGCGCTATCTTTGTGAAGCTGTATATAGTGATAAACCATAAACAATTATGTATAGTGGGTGATTAAGCATGTGATAAACTGAAAACCAATAATATTAGAACTAACATGTGATAATACTGTGATGAATTATACAGTAATGAATATCAAACAATATAAATTGACTTTAAAAACATGTGATTGAATAAAGTCCAGAAGGAAGGAAAAACTTCAGTGACTCTGAAGTATATGGTTATACATAGTCCAGAAAAAGAATATTCCAAAAATTGAAGTGCCAAACTTGCAACACAAAAAGTCCTTGTGAGAGAAGGATGCTATAAAGACCGCCACCAAGATTGAGTTGAGAGGAGGCTTACCGGAAGTCTCAGACTTGGAGGAGCGTATGCCACCCAAGTCGAGATAAGCTTGGGGGTTAGTTAAACCCAATAAGTACAGCTGGTCTTAGATCTGGGGGGTTGGTCCACCTCGATCGGACAGAGCATCAGATAAGTTGGTCACGTATTCATAGGTATAAACAGAGGCCCGGTATCCGTAAATCATGCGTGTTAGGATGAAAAAGAAGCTTGCATAGCGTGATACCGTATGGAAAGGTTTTAGCAAAAATTAAAAATACAAAATGAACACACATTTCAGATGGTCATAAAAACATAGGTACAGGTACAGAAGCGATGTGTGTAGATAGGTCCACCCGACTAGTTTCGACTAAAGAGTCATCATCTGGGGTATGAACCCTATCCCACACACACTGCATTAAATAGACATAAGGACCCCCATTGAATGGTGATGACACCAGAAATGAACCGTCATTACGTCACTTCCGGTTGTAACATCATAGGTAAATAGTAAATAGTAATGTTTAAAGGGTATAATGGATACATATAAATTAAGTCAGTTCTCATATATATAAATCGCGGCATTTTAAGCCGAAATAGAACTGCGCTTCCCTTAGCTCTGCCGCGCTACGCTGTTGTGAAACCAAGCCTCGCTTTGACAGTATGGAGACCGCAGCGTCACTTCCGCTGTTAGGTCATATCAATCAGGCTGAATAAGGAATTGCATCCACGCCTCACTGTGAAAACGAGGCGTGGACCCAACATCGCAGCGTTACTTCCGCCATTGGGTCACTTCCTATAGTTAGGCTACACACAGAATTGTGTCCACGCCTCATCATGAAAACGAGGCGTGGATCCAACACAATGCAGAACGCGTGGCCACGCCTCCACAGGCAAGCAGGTGACGCACGCTAGGCTGTTACAGAGGGATAATGCATTTAAAGACTTATATCTTAAACGGCACAACGCATGGATAAACACCAATGACAGCATTCTGAAGGCAGGGGCCAGACATCATGAGAAAGTTATATTAAGAAGTATAAATATTGGTACCAGGTATAACAGAGGGCAAATAATTGCCATGATTATAAGAACTATTGATTAAAAAAAATTATCAGAAAAAGCCCATAATGATTATACGGCTATTCTGAAAAAATATACAATATACATGAATGTCGTTCTAATACCTGGTGAACCATATATGAGTGCATATATTAAACAAATATATCTAAAAAATTATTAAAATTGTGTAAAAATGTTTTTAAAAACATGGGAAAAATATGGAAAAAAGCGGGCTTGGTTTCACAACAGCGTAGCGCGGCAGAGCTAAGGGAAGCACAGTTCTATTTCGGCTTAAAATGCAGCGATTTATATATATGAGAACTGACTTAATTTATATGTATCCATTATACCCTTTAAACATTACTATTTACCTATGATGTTACAACCGGAAGTGACGTAATGACGGTTCATTTCCGGTGTCATCACCATTCAATGGGGGTCATTATGTCTATTTAATGCAGTGTGTGTGGGATAGGGTCCATACCCCAGATGATGACTCTTTAGTCGAAACTAGTCGGGTGGACCTATCTACACACATCGCTCCTGTACCTGTACCTATGTTTTTATGGCCATCTAAAATGTGAGTGTTCAATTTGTATTTTTAATTGTTATTAAAACCTTTCCATACGGTATCACGCTATGCAAGCTTCTTTTTCATCCTAACACGCATGATTTACGGATACCGGGCCTCTGTTTATACCTATGAATACGTGACCAACTTATCTGATGCTCTGTCCGATCGAGGTGGACCAACCCCCCAGATCTAAGACCAGCTGTACTTATTGGGTTTAACTAACCCCCAAGCTTATCTCGACTTGGGTGGCATACGCTCCTCCAAGTCTGAGACTTCCGGTAAGCCTCCTCTCAACTCACTCTTGGTGGCGGTCTTTATAGCATCCTTCTCTCACAAGGACTTTTTGTGTTGCAAGTTTGGCACTTCAATTTTTGGAATATTATTTTTCTGGACTATGTATAACCATATACTTCAGAGTCACTGAAGTTTTTCCTTCCTTCTGGACTTTATTCAATCACATGTTTTTAAAGTCAATTTATATTGTTTGATATTCATTACTGTATAATTCATCACAGTATTATCACATGTTAGTTCTAATATTATTGTTTTTCAGTTTATCACATGCTTAATCACCCACTATACATAATTGTTTATGGTTTATCACTATATACAGCTTCACAAAGATAGCGCTACACTTTTATTTACACACACTTCTTGCTTTTTATCTACGGCAGTGTTGGCGGCTTTTTTTGTTTTACACCTTCTGGGCGCAGTATACACCCCACTTCTTTACACCTATCTAAAAGAGATAACGGACTAAATGTGGTACTCAGCTTTGTAAACCTCTTTCAAATAGTTTTATGACAATCCTCACATCTCTGACTCTTCGCACCCTCCTCACCCCCTTCCTGTTCCATAGCCCATTCTTCTACACCCTATCTGCCTCACTGTCTCACTTGTATTACCCTATGTTTTTTTATTTTCCTTTCCTTTAATTGATTTTTGTCTTAATTTTAGGTTATCTAAATTCAAAAGTATAATAGACATTACTCAACTGTGTAATCACAAGGGACATAACAGATTTTGTATTCAGTATGAGAACAAACACTTTCTAGCCAATCACCAAAGAATCACCTTTTTGTGAATTATAATTTAGAAATTATATGTAAGGATTGAGAAACTCTAAAATTTGGTGGACTTTATGGACACATAATGAGAGCAAGAATCAATAAAAAAGTATACATTGTATTACAGCATGATTAAAAAACATATAAACAACATACAAACAATACCCTGTATGGACACAGTTACCAGTCACCCAATAATGCAGTTACAGAGGACTGGATCAAAAGTATAAAGATTGACTTAGTAATATATCAAGGTAAAAATAATCTATTCAGTGATGCCTGCAAGAACTTGCTTTTCAACGCATTTCGGTAGAATATTAGCTTCCTCAGGACATATACTGGGCAGGTGCTGGTATATTCAAAAGCAAAAAAGTACATATATCAGTATTTCATATAATATATATCTATATAAGTATAGCAGTGGTTATTCCAACGATACAACCATAGACATAACAACATATATGCTTGCCTGGTAAGCCTGTGACGCACGGTATGGGGACACCTCACAAGACATATCATGTGGTCTATAGTAGATACCACTAAATTGAACAAGAAAATATTCATTATAGTACACTAAGGGACAAAGTGCACCCATACATTCAATTACAGTCCATAGATGTTGATATAAACACTGTCTCAAAAGACTAATGTCTTGCGCAAAGAGATAAACTCCACATTAAAGAGAAAACTGTACTTGAATAGCTCTCACCTAATGTATAACAGTCATATAGAGAAAATATATTGGGGTGATGGTGACACATGGAGGTAAGCTATGAAAGGGTCTCACTATCAAGTTTCTGTCAAAATATCTGGAAGTATAGTTAGGATCTACAATTAGGATTTAGCCCTCCAAACAGGGTATACATAAGCAAAATTTAAGCATGGTGCTTACCCAAAGAACCAAAGTATGGCACCCAAATTTACAGTACTAACATGTTAGATAGATAGGTATAAAGTCCCCTCGATTATAAAGATCGATGGCATATCTAAAAAAGAAGTATAAGTACCTATTAGGTACTTATAATATAGGTAGGTAAAAACCTCAATGCAGACAAAGATGAAAACGGAAAATAAAAATAAACACCCACCTGAGTATATGAGTATTACACTTATCCCAAGTGGGAAGGCCTATTGATAAGACCCAGGCAAATAGTGCCACATAAATGAGGAAAATATACACCCCTAGAAAAAGGAAAACCCACTTGCCTCTGGTAACAGGAGTGGTCGCACCGTGTGGCAACTGCTTCTCCTTCACCTCTGGCAACATTCGGTTCACTGTCCAGCTGAACCTCTGCAAGAATCAGGCTCCCCTTGGACTGAGCCTCTACACACGTGGCTAGGCCTTAGGCTTAGGCCAAACCTTCAGCTGCTGTTTCACGTACAGCCCTCAGGCCTCAGCCTGGGGCAAAAAGAACACTGGTCATCTGACTCATTTCACTTAAATATACTCTCCCAGCATGCTTAGCCACAAATATGATTGGCTGACAAATTATGTCTATTCACAACCTGAACTCACTGTGGTCTTGCCATTCTAATGCCAAAGACAGCAGTGCCACCTATTGACAGAAGAGAGAAATGCACCAGATTCAGGCTTAAGGCAAAAAAGTCAGAAGAAAAAACTACCAATTAGACAGGCTAATTACCGCCTAGCATAACTAAATTTGTTAGCAACCCTGACTAATACCAGGGTGCTACATACACTTTAAGCGTAATGGCCAGTCCATTAAAAATATAATACAAAAACGACTCTTGCACCCAAATATACACTGTCATCTTATCCATTTAGTCCAAATAGCAGCGTCTTTGTAAAGTACCCGGCCAAGCCACTGATACTAACCTAGCCAGCTTTCCCACAATGCTCCTGCATTCATCATAGCTGGCACTAAAAATCATTAGCTGGTGTCAGATGTGTCAATGATTGGCCTAGTGACTAGCTGCTAGACCTAAGCACTGACACTTATGAGAAGGTCACAGGTTTTCTCATACATTGAGGTGCACCAGGTATTGTCACCAGCTGCAAATAGGCAGGAGTGCAAAGTGAGCACTAGCAAGGTGAGTATCAGTTGTTAGGTGGGGGTTGTTTACAAAGATACTGTCACTTTGCCCTGAATGGGCGTAGTGAAAGTGTCCCTGAATGGGCATAGTAAAAGTGTCCCTGAATGGGCATAGTGAAAGTGTATATTTTGAACATTTTAAGTATATAGTTACAGTGTACCTTTTCTTTTAATTAACCCACTTGTTTTAAGATCTGTAAAATCAAGCTGATGTCTCTGCTAGTTGAAGTACAACCACACCAGATGAATCCTCTCTGTGGGCGATGAGATTTAGAAGAAGTTAGGTCACACCAGGGAGCTAAAACAGAACCGTAACTTAAATTTAGCAATGGCACTTGAATCTAACCTGCTTGCAAACAGCTAAAGAGGTGAAATTCATGTACCGTATGTAAACTGTTTTCCTTCAGTGTGGTCACTCTAATAATATTCTGTTAGCGCAGGAGGCTGCATAGATGAGATAGGAAATACTGGTGTTGCTCCTTTGTCTATAAAGTGTGGCAGAAGTATGGAAATCATGAGCTAGCCAAATTACAAATGTTTTGACCTCTGCGATGGTTCATATATAAGTATTTCAGCCCAGTAACCTGTAAATGTATAGATCAATTAGAGCCAATTTATGGTTTTACAGATGTTTGGAAATGACAAATCACCAAAAGTCTACAAAGTGTTCTGAGAATATCTATTCCTCAGCAGTTGGAAAGCTGCAGGTTGGCCACCCTGTACATGATTAATCACCATCATTAGCTCAATGTGTCATAACTTTGTATTATTATACAGGGTTTAGTATATACATTATTTTTTCATTTCACTTTTCTCTCTTTCAATGTTAACCTAAGTGTAATTGAGAAGGTTGCTTTCCAGCTCCTACCACTCTCTTACTCCCAGGTGAGATGGGGCTGGGGCCAGGGGCGTCCTCCATAAAAGATACAGGACTCAGGGAGGTTTCTGTCCTTCAAAACATAACACACTGATATAAAGAACTAGTCAACAAAAGGCACATTCACTCCCAGTCATCTAGAGCAGTGTCTTAATTGACTAGTCTGAGAATAAATGTACAATCACCAAAAAGAGAAAATAAAGCAAGGAGGGAAGAAGAAAATAGAAAACTGCGCTACCATAATACCACAAATCAATAAATGCTGATGTTCTGTTGTATAACCAGCACTGATGGTGAGTCACTATGTTTTTTAACTGGCCAAAGGTTAGCATATTGTTTCCTTTGTTAGTGAATGAATTAAAGCTTTCAGAAAAAAATAAAGCTTTTATCCCCCGAAGACTGGCTCCTGCATGAAAAATGATGTCTTCATATTTCTCACAAATCAATTCCAATTTTGGCAGTGTGTGTTGTAAAGAAAGAAATTCTGATTGGTTGTTTCAGGCAACACTTTTGCATATAAACCCAAAGCCTATTAGACTTGATTTCAGGGTACTTAAAAATCAATGATTTAAAAAAAAAAAAATGTCATAAGAACAATTTACATGGCTCAGACATGTCTGTCTTCCTTTTGAGACTGTACTTAAAGTTAACAAAGTAAAGTTGGTTAATTAAATGATATCATCTGCAGGGACACTATCAGTGGAATACAAGTTGAGTTGAAAAAGCAAATCTTTAGATTATCCACATGCAACTAAAATCACAGCCAAAAAAGTACCACCTTAAATTTTACATACTGGCTAACATGAACTAGTACAGAGGTTCTTGATATACCTTTACTGGTTCACAAAAAAAATCCTTCTGTAAAATGTTTGATTACAAAGTTAACCACTTAAGCCCCGGACCATTTCGGACCATTAGGACCAAGCCTGTTTTTGGGATTCGGCACTGCGCTGCTTTAACTGTAAATTGTGCGGACATGCAATGTTGTACCCAAATGAAATTTGCGTCCTTTTCTTCCCACAAATAGAGCTTTCTTTTAATGGTATTTGATTGCCTCTGCGATTTTTATTTTTTGCGATATAAATGGAAAAAGAACGAAAATTTTGAAAAAAAAAAGATATTTTCTACTTTTTGTTATAAGAAAAATCGAATAAACTCAATTTTAGTCATACATTTAGGCCAAAATGTATTCAGCCACATGTCTTTAGTAAAAAAAATGTCAATAAGCGTATATTTATTGGTTTGCGCAAAAGTTATAGCGTTTACAAACTAGGGTACATTTTCTGAAATTTACACAGCTTTAAATTTATGACTGCCTATCTCATTTCTTGAGGTGCTAAAATGGCAGGGCAGTACAAAACCCCCCCAAATGACCCCATTTTGGAAAGTAGACACCCCAAGGAAATTGCTGAGAGGCATGTTGAGCCCATTGAATATTTTTTTTTTGTCCCAAGTGATTGAATAATGACAAAAAAAAAAAAAAAATTACAAAAAGTTGTCACTAAATGATATATTGCTCACACATGCCATGGTTATATGTGGAATTGCACCCCAAAATACATTCTGCTGCTTCTCCTGAGTACGGGGATACCACATGTGTGGGACTTTTTAGGAGCCTAGCCACGTACGGGACCCCGGAAACCAAGCACCGCCTTCAGGATTTCTAAGGGTGCAAATTTTTGATTTCACTCCTCACTACCTATCACAGTTTCGAAGGCCATAAAATGCCAAAATAGCACAAAACCCCCCCAAATGACCCCATTTTGGAAAGTAGACACCCCAAGCTATTTACTGAGAGGCATGTTCAGTCCATGGAATATTTTATATTTTGCCACAAGTTGCGGGAATATGACAAACTTTTTTTTTTTGCACAAAGTTGTCACTAAATGATATATTGCTCACACATGCCATGGGCATATGTGAAATTACACCCCAAAATACATTCTGCTGCTTCTCCTGAGTACGGGGATGCCACATGTGTGGGACTTTTTGGGAGCCTAGCCGCGTACGGGACCCCAAAAACCAAGCACCGCCTTCAAGGTTTCTAAGGGCATAAATTTTTGATTTCACTCCTCACTACCTATCACAGTTTTGAAGGCCAAAAAAAGCCAAGATGGCACAAAACCCCCCCAAATGACCCCATTTTGGAAAGTAGACACCCCAAGCTATTTGCTGAGAGGCATGTTGACCCCATTGAATATTTTTTTTTTGTCCCAAATGATTGAATAATGACAAAAAGAAAAAAAAATGTACAAAAAGTTGTCACTAAATGATATATTGCTCACACATGCCATGGTTATATGTGGAATTGCACCCCAAAATACATTCTGCTGCTTTTCCTGAGTACGGGGATACCACATGTGTGGGACTTTTTGGGAGCCTAGCCGCGTACAGGGCCCCAAAAACCAAGCACTGCGAACGCTGCAGTTATGTGTGTTGTGTTTGGTAAGTGACAGTGATCGATCGATACTGCACTTGGGTGGGCTGGGCTGGGCTGGGCGGAGGGGCTAAACGCAGGCGCTAGCAGGTATCTGGGCTGATCCCGCTAACACTGCGTTTTTGGGAACCCTAAACCGCTGGGGATGCTAGTATAGATCTGATCAGATCTGATCAGATACTATACCACTAAGGGGGGTGTATGCTTTGCGCGTGGGTGTTAGCGTTACTGTCACTAACCTAACACTGCCTGGGGCGACGCAGACCCTCTCTGGCGCTAAAACCTAATTGCTCTCACCCGCCGGGCGATCAGGGGGGTTAAACCTTTATTGGGTTATATACGGCGGGTGCCCTGATGCTATAAAAAGCAAACTAATCAACCAGCGTCACCCGTAACCTTTATATGGTGATCACTGGTGAAAGGGTTAACTAGGGGCAATCAGGGGGTTAAAACCTTTATTAGGTTAAATATGGGGGTACCTGACACTATATAAAAACCTGACGGGTAACCTAAATAACTAAATAACTTACTGGCTAACCAGTGACACCAGTGACGCTTATACGGCGATCACTGGTGAAAGGGTTAACTCTAGGGGCAATCAGGGGGTTAAAATAATATATGGGGGTACCTGACACTAATAAAAACCTGCGGCGAACCTAAAAAAAAATAACTGCCTATCTAAAACACCAGCGACACGAATACAGCGATCGGAAAAACAATCGCTTAGTGACGCTGAAGTTAGGGGGTGAAAGGGTTACCTGGGGGGTGATCAAGGGGTTAAACCTTTATTAGGGGGGGTTAGGGGGCTACCCTGGACCTAAAGGGGCCTAATCCTAACTGCCCTGCAACTTTTTACAATCACAGATGACACTAAATGCAGTGATCAGTAAAATAAATGATCACTGCAATCAGTGACACTGTGATTGGGGGCTTTGGGGTGACCTGGGGGGTGATCTGGGGGTGACTGGGGGGTGATTTGTGTGCCTATGTGTACCTACGTGTCAGTGGACTGTTGGTGCACTAACCTGCTTCTTCTCTGCTCGGCGCCGGGAACGGAAAGACCGCGGCGAGGGAGATGACATCACTTCCTCCAGCCTTGTTTACATCACATGGCGGAGGAAGCATTTTCATTGGCCGGGAGCGATCGCGAGGGGGGGGGGGGCGGAATCGAGCGGCCGCCCCCTCATGCCTGATCGCTCCCGAACACTTAACGGCCGCTCACTGCAGTGAAGGGGGGTCCGGATGGACCCCCCAACTGCACAAAGGCGATCACGTAGATCTACGTGATTCTGCCTGTCCGTGCCATTCTGCCGACGTAAATCGGCGGTGGGCGGTCGTTAAGTGGTTAAATAAATTATTGTAATGCTTCGCTGGAGGTAACCCAGGGTAATTCAAAAACAGAGATAATAAATACGGTATATGTTAGTCTAGGTTCACACTTGTGTGAATCAGAAACACTTACAAAATCTTGCACATTTCCAACCAGGAGGCAAACATGCTGTTCCTTAGCAGATGCACGGGGGTTCCATTAATTTTTAATTGCATCCTATGCATTGGCAAACAAGGCTCATTTTTGGGCATGTTAAATTGGTCCCATACGGCCTTGTTTTTAAAACAGTCAGGGTTCTTCTTTCCCAGTGTTTCTTGTGGTTACAGCAGCCCATTCAAATGAATGGGCTGCTCAACTCATGATGTGCTTACACAAATGCACTTTTACAGTGTGCACAAATGTAAACCTACTATTATTCATAAAACTGTGTGGTTTTCATACATATAAATGAAAATGTAAGATATTTCCACATTTAAATAACCCCTTTTCTTCCTGTATATATTTTAAAAAGTGTAATATAAAAGCTAAAAACTGTTTTGTACTGCAACCCAATAATGACACGGTAGGACATTTATAAAGGCATGCATAGACTAAATTATGGATCTATTTTGTGTATGTTCAGAGTTTTAAACACAATTTTTTTTTTTGCATTATTATATATGACTGCCATTTCTCAATATAGTGCACTAAGCTACACCATTTCTGTATCAGATTGCAATAGTTTTATAACTGAATTTGCATTTTTACATTTTTAATAGGTAGAAATCATACCTTTATACATGAAAAGGTGTATATTTTAAACCCCCTCTGACCACTAAATGTTTTTTGTTTGTTTTTTAAGGCTCAAAGCTAATATAAAATGTTCTCAACCAATGGCATGTTGCTTGCCCATTCATGTTCCTGACTTAAAGCGTTTGTTACCCCAACACTTCATATTCCTGATATGTGCCTGCTGTGCCATGTGCTTGTAAGAGAAAATATCCTGTTCTCTTGGTATTACTTCCTTAATGTGAAATCCCTGGTGCTCCTGCCAGTCCCTCTGCTTTCCTATTAAAAACTGACCACATTAAGCAGGAGAGCACACTGTGGTCAGTTCTTTAGCTATGCTGGGAGCTCAGTGTGCTTTCCTCCAATGATCAGACTTGGCCTGACATGCCCAGCTGTACAACCATTCACTGGAAATCTCAGTGTGATGCTGCTTCCCCCCCCCCCCTCCCCAGCTCTTATGCAGCTGAGAACAGAGGGAATGTGATCACTTATAAAAAATTGGTATTTATAATGTATTTCTATACAGGCATACCCCACTTTTAAGTACACAATGTTTTTTTTTACCAAAGCTGGAAAGCGCAAAATCAGGCTCACTTCTGCATAAAAACCAATGAGCTTCCAGGTTTTATTACCAGGCTTAATTGAACAAGCTGGGGTTAGAAGCTCATTGGTTTCTATGCAGAAATGAGCCTGATTTTGGGCTTTCCAGCTTTAGTAAATAAAACCCATTGTGTACTTAAAAGTGGGGTATGCCTGTATCTACACAAACATGTTTTACCTTTCATTTCTATTTTAAACTGAATGGGTTGTTTTACAAGGTGATTGTTTACAATCACTTTAATGACATTCCAACTGACTATATGTATGTATGTATGTATGTATGTATGTATGTATGTATGTATGTGTGTGTGTGTGTGTGTGTGTATACACTGCTCAAAAAAATTAAAGGAACACTTTTTAATCAGAGTATAGCATCAAGTCAATTAAGCTCCTGGGATATTGATCTGGTCAGTTAAGTAGAAGAGGGGGTTGTTAATCAGTTTTAGCTGCTTTGGCATTAATGAAATTAACAACAGGTGCACTAGACGGGCAACAAGAAGACATTCTCCAAAACAGGAATAGTTTTACAGGTGGAGGCCACTAACATTTTCTTCCCCTACTCAACTTTTCTGACAGTTTTTTACTAGTTTTGCATTTGGCTAGGATCAGTGTCACTACTGGAAGCATGAGGCGATACCTGGACCCAATAGACTTGCCCAGACCGTCCAACTACTTCAGGATGGCACATTAATACGTGCCATTGCCAGAAAATTTGCTGTGTCTCCGAGCACAGTCTCAAGAGCATGGAGGAGATTGCAGGAGACAGACAGTTACTCTAGGAGGGCTGGACAAGGCCATAGAAGGTCCTTAACCCATCAGAAGGACGGTATCTGCTCCTTTGTGCAAGGAGGAACAGGATGAGCACTGCCAGAGCCCTACAAAATTACCTCCAGCAGGCCACTGGTGTGAATGTCTCTGACCAAACAATCATAAACAGACTTTATGAGGGTGGCCTGAGGGCCCGACATCCTCTAGTGGGCCCTGTGCTTACTGCCCGGCACCATGAAGCTCGATTGGCATTTTCCATTGAGCGCCAGAATTGGCAGGTCCGCCCTGTGCTTTTCACAGATAAGAGCAGGTTCACCCTGAGCACATGTGACAGACGCGAAATGGTCTGGAGAAGACCTGGAGAACGTTATGCTGCCATTAACATGGTTCAGCATGACCAGTTTGGTGGTGGGTCAGTGATGGTCTGGGGAGGCATATCTATGGAGGGATGCACAGTCCTCTACAGGCTAGACAATAGCACCCTGACTACCATTAGTTATTGGGATGAAATCCTTGGACCCATTGTCAGACCCTAGGCTGGTGCAGTGGGTCCTGGGTTCTCCTGGTGTACGAAATGCCTGGCCGCATGTGGCAAGTATACTCTCAGGAGGATGAAGGAGGATCAAGGAATTGATACTATTGAATGGTCCCCACGATCGCCTGACCTAAATCCAATACAACACCTCTGTGACATTATGTTTCAGTCCATACGAAGCCACCAGTTTGCACCTCAGTCTGTTCAGGAGCCCAGTGATGCCCTGGTCCAGATCTGGGAGGAAATACCCCAGGACACCATCCATCATCTCATTAGGAGCAGGCCCCAACATTGTCAGGCAGGCATACAAGCACGTGGGGGCCATACAAACTACAGAGTACCATTTGGAGTTGCTGCAATGAAATTTCAGCATCATTTTCTCACTTTGATTTTTGGGGTAGTTAACAAAGGTAAAGGTGTTGGCGCTACAAAACAACACATAAATGGTACATATTATAACATGTGCATAATCAATAGCGAACTGATTAAAGTCCATTGTGACAATCCCAACACCATAAAAACATAGAATACATTCTTCTGATTTGATGTGTCTTCAAATAAAAGCTTCACCACGAGTGCTCATGAGGTAGATTGCAACTCACCAAAGGTGTTTGACCACTTTTTAGGGTAGGTCAAAATGCGCTTTATGTTTTAATAAACCAAATAGATCCTGGGTGTGCGTCTCTCCGCTTTGGAATTCCCTCTGGCATAGGCTGGGGATATGTAACATAGACTCCACCAGGGACACAAAGAAGAGCTTTATGGTGTAGAACATTTTTAATAATGGATTACAAATTGATACAAAGGTTGCCCTCACATGTGACTGTGCCAATCCCGGCACTAAGGTATCAACAGAATATGCAGGTAGGTGTAGCGGTACCCCCGAAGGAGCTACTGGTTTAGTTGTGGGTCTTTGCACGTTACCTTACTGTTCCAAATCTTTGGCTCTGGGGTTCTCCTTGAAGAGTCTATCCATAAGAAATGTCTGCACCGACACAAAGACTCTTTCAAGAGTTTTATTTGAGTAAAACGTTCCAACAGAGGGGGTAGAGGAATGGGGAGGACTCAGGTATCTTACTTGTCAATCACGCAAACTTCCTAGGTCCAGAGGAGCGACTGTCTCCACGCTGGACTCAGCCACCACCGGATAGGCCCAATCTCACTGGCCTAGCAGCTGGTGCGAAGCTCGATCAATAGAATAGTCTCTGCCACAGACTTGGTATTGGAATTTGTTCAATAGAATAGTCTCTGCCACAGACTTGTATAACCCCTCACTGGGTTAGCTCCCTCAAAAAGTACACAGCTCTCAGTGCCAGGATCTTTCAGCCGCTCCGGCAGCACTGTGAGGTAGATTTTGGGATCCAGGTGCATCCTCCAATTGAGTCCTCAATTGCTTGGTCCCTTCCATCAGGCAAGGCGACACAGGATTACCCCTGGATCAGTAGGTCCCAGCGACTCCTGGGCCTACATCTCAGTTGCGAGGCCTCGGGCCAACGTGGCCCCGAGGCGTGAACTGCCAACACATCCCTGAGGCCAGAAGGGCCCTCGGGTGAGGATCGAAGAAGACAGCCCCCAACTCTCCTTCACCCTAATGGAGTCTGTCACTTAAGTCCCTCTCCCAGCATGCACAGTGGGTTCACCACACCCCCTGGGCTGCTGCTAGGAAAGAGATACCCAATACGTCCAGCCTGGTGCCTTTCCAACCCTGACCAGCGGTGACAGCAACATCCACCGGTGGGGGGAAAATCATGCAACCAACCGAACTGAAACAGTGCCACGATTTAAATAAACAATCTCTCTGGGCAAAACTAATGCCCAGACAACTAAATTTCAACATTTAGCGCCCACTCATTGGGAGCAGGGCGCTACATACTTCCCCCTCCACAACAGACGATGTCCTCATTGTCAAGGAAAGTTTGACCCTCAATCCTGAGGGTCAGCTACCTGAGTCCCAGAACTTGTAAAGGGAAGGGAAAGGTGACAAGAAATACACATTTTACATAGACATGCAATAATCATATTACGATACACTACAGTATTCCTATCTCTCTATCTAACCCACCCAACTTTACAGTAGCTTGGAAGGAGATCCAGGACACCTGAAAAACAAAACAGCACACACAGGTAGATATTCTAAACATTTCTGTACAATGGAAGCAAAGCCTTACTTTCTGGAGAAATAAAACTTTCTTTCCCCCCATATATATATATATATATATATATATATATATATATATATATATATAATTTTTGTTTTTTTTGGTTAAACAACTAAGTGCAGAAAAGTTCAGTTTCTGCTGACTAAGCAAACCTTCGCCACCTAGTAGTCGAAGAGCAACACACAGAGTCCCATTTGAGGTACTGGACCGGGTAAAGAAATCTTGACTCAACGTCTCCAAAACCCTAGCAATAACTAGCTAGTTACCGCAAGTCCTTCAAAGAAGAAAAAAATAAATAAAACAAAGTCTTCTTCACTTTTTTTCTTTGCAGAGTGAAAAAACTGGAACAGTCACTATAATGGATCACCAGTAAAAGTGAGGATCCGGCAGAGTCAGAGATTTTCCCTGCTTGTCCACAGTAGTGATGAAATAAACGTGGTCATCCCTTCCGAGTCGGCAGATAACCACCTTGTCAGCATAGATGTGCCGACCATATCTCCAGTATAGCAGACATCCCTTAAAATGTTCATCCATAATGAAAGAATGGCCCATCTTCCGAAAGGGTTTAGGCACCTCTAGATAGTTCCACACAGCTTCATGGTACCATTCCTCTCTGTGAGCCACAATCTCCTGCATAATTTCCCTAGGAAAATAGGGGAACTCAAGTCCATACTCAGTGGCCACCCGTTTATTAAGTAGTCTCTGTGATCGGGCAAGCCTAGGCAAAGAATGGTAACTTCCATATCCTGGAGGTATGCAAGAGGCTGGAGACTTGAGTATCATGGAATTCGCAGACAGTTTTCCTGACCCATATGCATTGGTAACTTTGGGCAGGATCTCACTTGTAACAAGCAGGGTTTCCACTCTAGGTGTTGTTTTCCCAGAATCCATGGCTGTCAATTCCGAAAAACTATGTACGGAGGCAACATCCTCCATGTTGTTCCACAACAACTCGTGAGACCTAGTCTCAAATAAGTCATCACCTCCGTTATTAGACAGAGAATCTAATTCAGAGTCCTCCCACTCTTCTGCCGGCAAATATGTACGTACAGTCCCAGGCACTTGTTCCCCAGATATTTTACCAGTTCCTGACGTGGACCTCCAGGGGGTATCACCTCTCTCGTGATCCGGCTACAGCAGTTTCTGGGGTTGGCCTCTACCGCGTCTGCTGGAGGCCTTCACATATCTCACCTTCTTCTGGACAGGCTTAGCGAAGATAGGTGCAGCGAAGGGGGATACCATTGAAGTAACAGTAGTAGCGGTGTCCGCCGGTGACTCACTCACCATGATAATAGTGCCAGCTCCCTCCCGAATGGCTGTTGTAGAGGATTTGGCAGGCATAGACTGGACAATCTGGTCAAAGGCAGCAGCTTCTTCGGTCACGTTGCCCATGACCCAGTCCACTGTGTAAGCGCAGGGTGGCACAACTGGTTGCTCCACTGAGAACAGGTACTCCCGCATCGTAGGCATCGGACAAAGGGACGGGGATTCATAGCCAGTCCATTGCACCTGTTACACAGCATACCCAGCGCCTCCACATCAATAAAGCATGAAACGCCTATGCGGCTTCAACCGAATGCCAGTGTCCATGAGTACAGTTCCGAGCAGCATGGTACTTGTAGCGGTACCCACAGGAATCATCCTGGGCCCAGAGATAGACCGTACCGACAGCATTGAAGACATGGCGATGCTCCGTCTCTCAGGGTGTTTGACACACATGCGGCGTCCCACGCGGCAAACAAGCGGGAACTCCTCCCACTTGCTCTCTTTAGCACGTAGCTCACTGGCTTTTTCTTTTCCTTGACTCCGCCCACGGCCACGCGGTTCAGAAGTGATCACAAGTTTCTCCCTGTTTTAAGCACAGTCCTTCTCCCTCTGTGGATAGGTCCCAATGAACAGTCTTTTTAGTTGCTAAGGGTAACGGCAAATATCCCAGACAAGCCCCCAAGTGTAACGGTACCCCTGAAGGAGCTGCTGGTTTAGTTATGGGTCTTTGCACGTTACCTTACTGTTCCAAATCTTTGGCTCTGGGGTTCTCCTTGAGTCTATCCATAAGAAATGTCTGCACCGACACAAAGTCCCTTTCAAGAGTTTTATTTGAATAAAACGTTCCAACAGAGGGGGTAGAAGAATGGGGAGGACTCAGGTATCTTACTTGTCAATCATGCAAACTTCCTAGGTCCAGAGGTGCGACTATCTCCACGCTGGACTCAGCCACCACCGGATAGGCCCAATCTCACTGGCCTAGCAGCCGGTGCGAAGCTCAATCAATAGAATAGTCTCTGCCACAGACTTGGTATTGGTATTTGTTCAATATAATAGTCTCTGCCACAGACTTGTATAACCCCCCACTGGGTTAGCTCCCTCAAAATGAACACAGCTCTCAGTGCCAGGATCTTTCAGCCACTCCGGCAGCACTGTGAGGTAGATTTTGGGATCCAGGTGCATCCTCCAATTGAGTCCTCAATTGCTCAGTCCCTTCCATCAGGCAAGGCGACGCAGGATTATCCCTGGATCAGCAGGTCCCAGCGACTCCTGGGCCTACATCTCAGTTGCGAGGCCTCGGGCCAATGTGGCCCAGAGGCGGGAACTGCCAACACATCCCTGCAGCCAGAAGGGCCCTCAGGTGAGGATCGAAGAAGATGACCCCCAACTCTCCTTCACCCTAATGGCGTCTGTCACTTAAGTACCCTCTCCCAGCATGCACAGCGGGTTCACCATGCCCCCTGGGCTGCTGCTGGGAAAGAGATACCCAATACGTCCAGCCTGGTGCCTGTCCAACCCTGACCAGCGGTGACAGCGACACCCACCGGTGCGGGGAAAATCATGCAACCAACTGAACTGAAACAGTGCCACAATTTAAATAAAAAATCTCTCTGGGCTAAACTAATTCCCAGACAACTAAATTTCAACATTTAGCGGCCACTCATTGGGAGCAGGGCACTATATAGGTATACCAGGCTCCCCGTGGCGTGCGATCCACACCTCGTTCTGGGTATACTAGTTGGATGTCACATATGGGACCCAGAAATTGGGTAGTTTTATTGCCAAAGTTTAACTGAACAAACTGAAGTTAGGAGCTGATTGGCTACCATGTACAGCTGCACCAGATTCTGAGCACTCCAGTTTAAGTAAATATCCCCTAGTATATCATTACAATAGTGGACAAAAAGCAGAAATAGTATCCAAAGTTCAGGAATCCATAACAATCAGTCAGATTAAGCCTACTGTCATCACATCAGTGTTTGTTTTTTGTTTTTTTTCGGTTATATGTTACAGTACTTGAGTCAGCATTATTTGATACACCTGGAAACACAAAATATTATAGTCACAAGATATAGAAGTCTAAAAACATTAAGAGTGACTTAGGTTTGACATTTCCTCAAGGTGCACCACAAAGTTAAGGACAGGGTACCATGAAGATCTAAGATCACTTATAAACCAACACTTAATAATAAATAAGGAAGGTTATGGTTTTATTTTATGTAAAAAATTTAGCCTGATATATTTTCTATCTTTACTGGCTAAACATGGAGCAGTGGACCATCTATCCATCTGCAGAAAAAACTGACCCATTAGACTTATCAAGTTTGAAGATGCAAACACTTTCATATTTAATTTCAAAGTACATGCATATGCAGATAGAACTCTTATGACGCATATACACGGTCGGAATTTCCGATGGAAAAAATCCAATGGGAGCTTTTCATTGAATATTCTGACCGTGTGTATGCCCCATCGGACTTTTCCCGTCAGAATTTCCGACGGACTTAGATAGAGAGCAGGTTCTCTATTTTTCTGACGGAAACTCCGACTGAGTTTTGCCCGCGGCATTACGATGTTTATCCTGTTTCCTTGCCTCCAACCGAGTGTTCTTGGCAATAGAGCTGCAACTACTAGTAGACACCTTGTTCTGTGGTTGCTTGGTATGTTTCAGTACTGTTTGGCAGTTCAGTTTCAACAATCTGGCAACTTGTTCGATATACTAAAGACATTTGCAACCATTTACAGAAACT